>OZ010722.1:2729414-2956069 GCA_963932345.1 Ophion ventricosus
AAAAACGTATTTGTTCGATTTCGTCCAAGTTCGTTTTTATTCGAAAGTATAAATATTCAGGTACATTGACAAAATTTTTTATAAATATATATTAACTGGGCGAGCTGTTATTTTGGTCGGCGTAAAACATGTCCCTCGCTGGCACGCTCTGCGGTCCCCATAATATGCATGGGCGTTGACGTTGACCTTTGCGAGAGATGTTGCAATGTCATATTTCGACTGACTCAAGGAATTCACGATTTTACCCTGCTAATTGATTTTTTGGCCCTCTGTTTTTTTTCTTTCTTTGTCTCTTTTTATAGTTCACTTATTGGTTCAGGGCTAGGCGACGAAAATATTAACATCAATGCACTGACAGAACAATTCTTTTGATATTAACTAGATGCGTCTATTGGATTTTTTTTTTTTAATTTGAATTAGCTAGATTTTTCGTGAAATCAAATTTTTCTTATTTAATTCTGTCATTAAAATTATTTATTTTAAATATATGTATTTATTCAAATCAAGATCTTTTTAATATCGTCTAATAACTAAATATTTTATTTATTTCTAATCTGTGATTTGATTTCATCTGGTAGTATGAGACAAAAGAAACAGACGGAAAAAGTCGTACACGATTCAGTCTCTCAAAAAT
Organism: Ophion ventricosus; assembly: GCA_963932345.1. Taxonomy (NCBI): domain Eukaryota; kingdom Metazoa; phylum Arthropoda; class Insecta; order Hymenoptera; family Ichneumonidae; genus Ophion; species Ophion ventricosus. The sequence goes on from OZ010722.1 coordinate 2,730,049, forward strand.
CTCACGGCTTTGTTTTCATTAAGGGCTTACATACACCTGACACGGCTAAAAGTAAGGTTACGTTTGAGATTTTTTTTTGTTGTATAAAACGGAATTTTATTGAACAACCACGATATACATTTTAAAGTATGACTTCTCATTTACATTGTGTGAGAATTTGGTTGAAAAATTTCAAACGGTTAAAAAGTTACAGTCGTTTTCCTGGGACGTGTTTTTGTTGACAGCGTTTGCGGTACCAGACGTGCCGCTGCCATTTGTTTATCTAAGAAAACAATATTTGTTTCTTAAAGTAGATAGATAAAAGTAGTACTTATCGAGCCGGAATTTAAAAATTTAATTTTTTTCGTGTCATGGCAGTCACTGGAATAAAACAGGCGATTTTTCGCCTCAAAATTGTACAGTACTTATGATGAAAGAAAAAAACTATGCCAGGTATCGAAAAAACGGCTCGACAAGTACTAGATTATTGTGTGAAGCATAACTGTGCAAAACTTGATGGCCGATCGGTCAAGTAATTGCGGATATATTTCTGGTATCGATTTTGAAAACACTGTTTCGAGTAAAACGCGTTTAAAGTTTTCAGTACACTTTACACTGAAGTAACTGGTTTATTTTAAACTTACATAAAATCATCGATTCCTGGGCCACATGACGGATCTTCCTTAGATGTTGACGCTTCCATTAGATCTTTTTTTTTTTTTTTTTGCTGTGTCAACCTCATTCATAGTCAAACTCATAGTCAAACAGATGACAAAGGGCGCGTCTACCTACGCCCCAACCGTTAGTCGTTGCTCACCCGGTCATAGTTACAAAACGCTATAACTTCGTCATTACCGCAAATATCCTTATGAAATTTTCAGGCTAGACACTCAAAGGATAGTACTTTCGAATGAGCACCTTTTTGAAAAATCGATCTTTTTTACCTACCCAGGTGTATGTAAGCCCTTAATATTTAAAAAGAATAGCTTGAACAAATAAAAAAAAACATATTTAAAACAAATAGGGTCGTAGTAGGACGCGAGGCAAGGAAAAAACCTACTTGATTTAAATAGATCCTATTTGAATTAAATATTTTTTTTTGGCCGTGTGGATTCCCCCTCCCGAAGCAAAAGGGGGGGGGGGGGGGGGGGGGGGGGGGGGGGGGGACCTCGAGAAGCTTCTCACTATACGTGGCCTTGAAAAAAACCTTCACATTGTCTTCCTCATTTTTGTCGTCCCACAAGCACAAAAATCCCATTCGTTCATTCGTCCTCGGAAATATTTCGTTGTATCTCGTTTCGAAACGGCCAAGAGTCACGTACAGCCGTCAGAGACGGATTTTTCATTGTTGGATATACCACGGGGGAATCTCCAACCGCGAGCAACAAAAAATAACGTAATTGGACGACGTTTGCGAAGCGATGAGTCGCGGTGGAAAAAAAAAAAAAAACAAAAAAAAAACGAAGAAGGCAAAATGATATCGGGAACGGGCGCCCGGCCAGTATATAGAATATGACAAGCTATAAATAAAAGGAAAAAGAGAATGTGTGTGCGAAGGGAGGATATATTTAGAATGGAATTTCGCGTGTGTGTATCGAAGTGCGGGGGGGGGGGGGGGGGGGGGAGAGGGAGGGAAGAACAGAATTCTTTCGTTCTTCCCTTTATTCTTTCCAATACAGAAATTTATGTGCGGCGTCATTTTGTTGAGTGGAGAACGAGAATGAAAAGTTGACTTTCGTTTATCCGTAAAACGATGAGAATCAACAACGGAGTTTCTTCGTTGCTAATTCAACTGCTCTAGTTTTAGGTACAATATATATACATATATATATATATACATATATATATACATATATATATGGGGCATTCGACGTCACATCGACCACTTTCCGGCCCGACCCCTTTCGATTTGGCTGAAACTTTAACATGTTATTGTTTTCATCTTAAAACGCTTGTGTAATTTTTTTCAATTTTTTTCACACAATCACAAATACGTAGTGAATTTTTGAAAAAATCGCTCGTTTTTTCTTCTTCAAATGCTCATAACTTTCTGCAAAATGGATCGATTGAGATCTTTTTTTTTTTGAAATTCTTCGTTTTTAAATGTTCTTTATGGAAAAAAATATTTGAAAAATATTCAAACTCATCTTCGACATGATTTTTCTTGCTTTTTTTTTTAAAAAACGTGATTTTTTCAAAGAACGCCACTTTTGATTTTTGATTTTTCTTTTGTAAAAAAAAGCATGAAAAATTTACCATTTTTTGCCGCCAGACCCATCGTGGTAAGATTTTTCTTTCTATTTTTTTTTTCTAAATAAAAAAATTTTAATTCTTAATTTTTTCGACATTAAATCGAAAAGATGATATCGTAGAAAAAAGTGTTTCCGACAAATGTTGTATGGTTTCGAGGGGGACATTCGATGGTGATACAAACTTATTTTTTTGTCAACACGTCTACGAGATCGCGCGATAAGTTTCAATTTTTTTTTTTTTTTTTCAATGGACAAGCATAGATTTTATTTTTTAGAAAAAATCGCTGATCTCGAGACGAACTCGACGGAAAGAAAAAAATAAAATTCTCTAGCTCAAGATTCAGGAAAGTTATTGCGGTGTGAAGTTTTTGAAAATCGCACTAAGAGGAGACGCCGAGAATACGGAAGTGGCGTGCGATTTTTCCAAAAACTTTAAAAACTGCCATAACTTTTCTCATTTTTGAGGTACAGAATTTTTTTTCCCCGTTGGATTCGTCTCAAAATCAGGTATTTTTTTCTAAAAAAAAAATAATGAGCATGCCTTTCTATTTGAGAGTTGTTTGAAATTGAAATTTACCGCGGTAGCTCATGGATTTGTTGAGAAAAAAAATATGTTTCTTATTATCATCATACGTAGCATTCAAGAATATAAAACTTTTGTCGAAAACACTTTTTTGTACGACCTCGTCTTTGCGATTTATTTAAATGCTTTTTTTTTAAATGGGGCACCCTGTGTCACACTCACAAAGACACACACACACACCATCGACGAGAAAAGACGTCGCCATCGAGACTCGATTCTCTACGAGTAAATAATTCACACGACGAAATTTCTTAGCCTCCGGAAGTTCGACGCTCGATTCTTCAGGATCGTTAAATTTCTTATTTGTTTGAGAAAGATTCAATGATAGCTACGGACGAACGTACGCTCACCCGTGCTCTATAAAACTACTCGTGAAAATGTTCAGTTTCTCGAGCAGATCTTTTTTTTTTTCACGAGAAACTTTATTTTTGTTCCAAGGCAATGCGCGGGGCTGTGGATTTAAAGCGGTATATAGATTTTTTCAAACGATGAAAACAAAATCGAAAAGCAAGAAGAGACGAATTAATGGAAGAAAATCAACTTAAGCCATCAGTCTCCATCTATTGCACGTATTGTCGAGAATTTTTTTTTTGCCGTAATAAAATTTAACTCCATATTGTTATCTTGGTGATCTCGCTGCCTTTTTTTTTGCCTCTAGATTGACCTAAGGCCTTAATTCGCGCGCATAAACTAACGATCTCCCCGTTCGTTCTAAGCTCCCGCATAAACCGGATATCGGACTATAACAATATCGCGCAATGTGAGGTGAAAGATATTTCCTCGGTCTCGTGTGTCGTAAAGACGAATGAGAGGAGGCTTGGAAGTCCGAATGGCTGCGACTCAGCTCGGTCACGAACGTCCTTGGATGGATATGCAGGGGTGGCGATTATCGCGAACGTTAGAATTGCCAGATGCTCTTGGTGCTTTTGCACACGGCTGCATCAACGTCCGTTGCCGAGGATCGCCCTCGTGTAGCGCAAAAAAACCTTTGAAAAATATCGCGATAGTTGGAAACATGTGGACGACGTGAAAATAGGCAATTTTAGTCATTTTTATACGAAGAAAAGAAACAAAACGTTTTACATCTGCACTGCCAAATAAAAAAAAAATATTTAAGGTCTTAGGCTACTCTAGAGGCCAAAAAAGGGCATATTTTGTGGTTTTTTTTTCTTCAGCGAAACCATAAAATAAATCGGAATTACAAAATGCGGGGTTTTATTATAGACGTAATTGACTATAGAAAATTATTTTTTCACAGCGATACATGTCAAAGTGGCGACTGTGCAGCATTTTTTCGATGACGACTTTATTTCTGGAAGGTCAACGGCCGGAACAATAGCTCCTATAATTTTTTAGTTATGATGAGACACTAAAGTTTTTTTCGATTATACATAAGAATAGCTGTAGAGGTATGTAGGATTTTTTTTTCATATATTGTTTTTTGTCAAAATAGCGCATTTCTAAAACAAAAAGTATAGAATGCCATGAGAAAATCGTCAGAAAATTATTTATAAAAAAGGAACTATGCAGTATAATGAAAAAAATTCTACGTAGTGCCTCAGAAAATGTAATTTTAAATATACAGTTAAAATTTCGCGTGAATCGTTTGAAATTTGAGTTATGAGACCGGCCGACTTGAAAAATGTAATTTTGAGATAAACGCGTTTAAATTTAGTAGAAAGTCACGATATGAATGAAGAGTGGTTGAAGCGGGGTTGACGTAAATATTGTAAAAATTGAGAAGGAGCCAAAGAAAAAAAAAAAAAAAAAAGAAAGTTTCCGCACGGGAAGTCGAATCTGCGACCCTCGCCATACGAATCCGACACCTCTTACCGCTGCGCCAACCACTGCTTGAAAAACGTATTGACATAAAAGGCTTATACGGTGACAGATCCGCGTGAAAATTTTTATTTCCTAAACGCTTGGCCATCTGGAGTTCCCACTTGGGGCACATTTGATCCTATTTGAATTAAGGCCTTAGGCCACTCTAGGATTTTCCAAAAATCCATTAGTTTTCGTTAAAAATGTACCTTAGTACACTATAAAATTATATTCCAAAAGATTATTGGTGTGAAAAATCTCTAAGTACTCGATTTTCGAAATCTCTTCATTCGTCCTCGAGATTTTTCGTGAAATCAAATTTTTTTCCTATTGCATTCCATTATTAAAATTATTTCCTTCAAATATATTTATTTATTCAAATCAAGATCTATTTGATATCGTCTAATAACGAAATATTTTATTTATTCCTAATAAATCTGTGATTTCGTGTCATTCAGTCTCTCAAAAATCTCATGACTTTGTTTTCATTAGAAGACTGCTGTAATACTCTGCAATTGAGAAAAATGGTTAGTCTTTCTATACATAAATAGTCGCGCCTGTTAATAAAAAGGCACGACGACACCTTTCCTTTTTTTTTCTCCAAATAACAGCCTTGTTAGTGAAAAAAAAATAATTTAACTTTTTTTTCACCGCACTTTTATGTCACGAAACTATATTCCTTTCTCGTATTCATGCAATATATCGTGTTTTATCTTTATTTATTTAATTCGAATCTAATCTTTATTTATTTAATTTAAATATATTTAATATTTTAAAAGAATAGCTTGGACAAATAAATTAAAAAAAAAACAATATTTGAAACAAATAGTGCCGTAGTAGGCTGTGAGACAAGAAAAAAAAACTTTTTCATTTTAATAAATCCTATTTAAATTAAAGTGTTTTTTTTTTGTCACTGTAGACAAGTTTATCTCGGAGATATATTCAATTTATTTATCGTTACTGAAGAATCGTAATTCACTGAATTCGTCAATTGTCGCAGCTAACGTCACCTCCCTAAATATAGACCGAGCGCTTGCACGTATGCTAATTCTGAATTATTTAGGAACGTGGAGAAGATACAGTGGCTCGGGCCACCATCCTGAAACAAAATCCTGAATTATTCACGATTCTGCAGATACCATAAGTCCTGACCGCATCGACCTATACCAAGGTGCGCTCAGGACTTATACCCCCCCCCCCCCCCCTCACGCTCGTCTTTCTCACGACTGTAGAAAAATAACAATCCAACAGCCTCTTCAAGGTTGACAATTTTTCCGTAATCAGTGATTCGGTCATATTTTTTTTTTTTCTTTCGCAAATATTCCGCTACACTAGTCTTCTTCCATCAACGATTTTACATTTGACTGTACAAAATCATCATCTCTCACGATCCCGACGTTCTCGCGAGATTATAGTATCGAGAGAACTTTTCACGGATTTCTTTACCGGCGGAATTGCGTGTCATTGCGGCTCGAGGTGTACGCACGCGTGGGTGAAAATTTATCGGCTTTGCAAAAGACCGCAACACACTCGTTGAACTCGATAGTTGAAGATTTGGCGAGATATACGCGAAGCGCGCCTACCTTGATGCAATCATTTCGAAGAAGCCTTGTCCCACACTTTTGCAATTTTGCGATGAGAGATACCCGCACGTTTTATATAGAGTTAAGGCACACGTATTGTTCAAACGGATGAGGTTTGATGTAAACATTGATTGTCTCTGGCGTAAGAGAAAGCTATAAATGCTGCCTCTCCATACGAGCAAGCCCAGCTTTGTCTCATTTGAGGATAGTCTCTGTGTTTTGTAGATCTTCGCTACAGAGAATCCGCGCTTCCGTGGGTGTCGAATAAAATTTCATGACTTTACGATGCATATATATTTATATACATTTGCGTATATAGATTCATTCTATAGATATACAATTGTATATATATATATATATATACAGGGTGGTCCAATAACTATTAGCACCTTGGATATCTTCGAAACTATAAGGTTCACAGAAATATTTGCTGAAATGAAATTGCACAGTACGAAAGGGGCCATCCGATAGCGATAATACTTTTTTTTTTGCAGGTGGAGGTACTTCGGACATTTGAAGGTCAACTCCATTTTTTTTAAATGGATCGGTATGTTTTTTTTTCTGTATCATGAAAGAGGAGCTTAAAACGAGTTCAACGACCTATAACATAAGGTCATTGAAGGTCATAGAAAGTACAGAAAGGCGATGATACTTCCAGCTTCGGTAGTAAATGAAATTACTACGTTTATAGTAAGTGTTCAAAATGACGACCATCAGTATCAATGCAACATTGGATTCTTTTTTCGATTGATTGACTTGCAAGTTTTACAGCGTCAGAACTTATTGATGCATAGGCTGTAATAATTCTTTGTTGCGTGTCGTCAAGTGTAGTTGGTGCTTCTTTGTACACTTTATCTTTCAATGTTCCCCATAGAAAGAAGTCTAAAGGTGTTAGGTCTGGGGAATGAGCTAGCCACGATATTGGACCGCCGCGTCCAATCCAACGATTTCGAAATTTTTCGTCGAGTTGCCTTCGTGCAATCAATGAATAATGTGCTGTACATCCGTCATGTTGATACCACATGGTTTCGTCGTCATTTCGAACACTTACTATAAAACGTAGTAATTTTATTTACTATCGAAACTGTAACTATTATCGCCTTTCTGTACTTTCTATGAGCTTCAATGACCTTATGTTATAGGTCGTTGAACTCGTTTTAAGCTCCTCTTTCATGATACAGAAAAAGAAACATACCGATCCATTTTAAAAAATGGAGTTGACCTTCAAATGTCTAAAGTACCTCCACCTGCAAAAAAACTATTATCGCCATCGGATGGCCCCTTTCGTACTGTGCAATTTCATTTCAGCAAATATTTCTGTGAACCTTATAGTTTCGAAGATATCCAAGGTGCTAATAGGTTCACAGAAATATTTGCTGAAATGAAATTGCATAGTACGAAAGGGGCCATCCGATAGCGATAATAGTTTTTTTTTGCAGGTGGAGGTACTTCGGACATTTGAAGGTCAACTCCATTTTTTTAAAATGGATCGGTATGTTTTTTTTTCTGTATCATGAAAGAGGAGCTTAAAACGAGTTCAACGACCTATAACATAAGGTCATTGAAGGTCATAGAAAGTACAGAAAGGCGATAATACTTCCAGCTTCGGTAGTAAATGAAATTACTACGTTTATAGTAAGTGTTCAAAATGACGACCATCAGTATCAATGCAACATTGGATTCTTTTTTCGATTGATTGACTTGCAAGTTTTACAGCGTCAGAACTTATTGATGCATAGGCTGTAATAATTCTTTGTTGCGTGTCGTCAAGTGTAGTTGGTGCTTCTTTGTACACTTTATCTTTCAATGTTCCCCATAGAAAGAAGTCTAAAGGTGTTAGGTCTGGGGAATGAGCTGGCCACGATATTGGACCGCCGCGTCCAATCCAACGATTTCGAAATTTTTCGTCGAGTTGCCTTCGTGCAATCAATGAATAATGTGCTGTACATCCGTCATGTTGATACCACATGGTTTCGTCGTCATTTCGAACACTTACTATAAAACATAGTAATTTTATTTACTATCGAAACTGTAACTATTAACGCCTTTCTGTACTTTCTGTGACCTTCAATGACCTTATGTTATAGGTCGTTGAACTCGTTTTAAGCTCCTCTTTCATGATACAGAAAAAGAAACATACCGATCCATTTTAAAAAATGGAGTTGACCTTCAAATGTCTAAAGTACCTCCACCTGCAAAAAAACTATTATCGCCATCGGATGGCCCCGTTCGTACTGTGCAATTTTATTTCAGCAAATATTTCTGTGAACCTTATAGTTTCGAAGATATCCAAGGTGCTAATAGGTTCACAGAAATATTTGCTGAAATGAAATTGCACAGTACGAAAGGGGCCATCCGATAGCGATAATAGTTTTTTTTTTGCAGGTGGAGGTACTTCGGACATTTGAAGGTCAACTCCATTTTTTTAAATGGATCGGTATGTTTTTTTTTCTGTATCATGAAAGAGGAGCTTAAAACGAGTTCAACGACCTATAACATAAGGTCATTGACGGTCATAGAAAGTACAGAAAGGCGATGATACTTCCAGCTTCGGTAGTAAATGAAATTACTACGTTTATAGTAAGTGTTCAAAATGACGACCATCAGTATCAATGCAACATTGGATTCTTTTTTCGATTGATTGACTTGCAAGTTTTACAGCGTCAGAACTTATTGATGCATAGGCTGTAATAATTCTTTGTTGCGTGTCGTCAAGTGTAGTTGGTGCTTCTTTGTACACTTTATCTTTCAATGTTCCCCATAGAAAGAAGTCTAAAGGTGTTAGGTCTGGGGAATGAGCTGGCCACGATATTGGACCGCCGCGTCCAATCCAACGATTTCGAAATTTTTCGTCGAGTTGCCTTCGTGCAATCAATGAATAATGTGCTGTACATCCGTCATGTTGATACCACATGGTTTCGTCGTCATTTCGAACACTTACTATAAAACGTAGTAATTTTATTTACTATCGAAACTGTAACTATTATCGCCTTTCTGTACTTTCTATGAGCTTCAATGACCTTATGTTATAGGTCGTTGAACTCGTTTTAAGCTCCTCTTTCATGATACAGAAAAAGAAACATACCGATCCATTTTAAAAAATGGAGTTGACCTTCAAATGTCTAAAGTACCTCCACCTGCAAAAAAACTATTATCGCCATCGGATGGCCCCTTTCGTACTGTGCAATTTCATTTCAGCAAATATTTCGTGAACCTTATAGTTTCGAAGATATCCAAGGTGCTAATAGGTTCACAGAAATATTTGCTGAAATGAAATTGCACAGTACGAAAGGGGCCATCCGATAGCGATAATAGTTTTTTTTTTGCAGGTGGAGGTACTTCGGACATTTGAAGGTCAACTCCATTTTTTTAAAATGGATCGGTATGTTTTTTTTTCTGTATCATGAAAGAGGAGCTTAAAACGAGTTCAACGACCTATAACATAAGGTCATTGAAGGTCATAGAAAGTACAGAAAGGCGATGATACTTCCAGCTTCGGTAGTAAATGAAATTACTACGTTTATAGTAAGTGTTCAAAATGACGACCATCAGTATCAATGCAACATTGGATTCTTTTTTCGATTGATTGACTTGCAAGTTTTACAGCGTCAGAACTTATTGATGCATAGGCTGTAATAATTCTTTGTTGCGTGTCGTCAAGTGTAGTTGGTGCTTCTTTGTACACTTTATCTTTCAATGTTCCCCATAGAAAGAAGTCTAAAGGTGTTAGGTCTGGGGAATGAACTAGCCACGATATTGGACCGCCGCGTCCAATCCAACGATTTCGAAATTTTTCGTCGAGTTGCCTTCGTGCAATCAATGAATAATGTGCTGGACATCCGTCATGTTGATACCACATGGTTTCGTCGTCATTTCGAACACTTACTATAAAACGTAGTAATTTTATTTACTATCGAAACTGTAACTATTATCGCCTTTCTGTACTTTCTGTGACCTTCAATGACCTTATGTTATAGGTCGTTGAACTCGTTTTAAGCTCCTCTTTCATGATACAGAAAAAAAAACATACCGATCCATTAAAAAAAATGGAGTTGACCTTCAAATGTCTCAAGTACCTCCACCTGCAAAAAAACTATTATCGCCATCGGATGGCCCCTTTCGTACTGTGCAATTTCATTTCAGCAAATATTTCTGTGAACCTTATAGTTTCGAAGATATCCAAGGTGCTAATAGGTTCCCAGAAATATTTGCTGAAATGAAATTGCACAGTACGAAAGGGGCCATCCGATAGCGATAATAGTTTTTTTTTGCAGGTGGAGGTACATTCCTGCATAGTTCCTTTTTTATAAACAATTTTCTAACGATTTTCTCATGGCATTTTATACTTTTTGTTTTAGAAATGGGCCATTTTGACAAAAAAACAATATATGAAAAAAATCCTACGTACTTCTATAGCTATTCTTATATATAATCGAAACTCTAGTGTCTCATCATAACTGAAAAAATTATAGGTGCTGTTGGTCCGGCCGTTGACCTTCCAGAAATAAAGGCGTCATCTTTATACATTTTGACATGTATCGCTGTGAAAAAATAATTTTGTATAGTCAATTACGCGTATAATAAAACCTTTAATTTTATAATTCCGATTTATTTTATGATTTCGCTGAAGAAAAAAATCACAAAATATGGCTCTTTTTTTGGCCTCTAGAGTGCGATAATGCACGACTTCTTCAGCATGCCCCCACCTACCCTACTCCCCAATTGTGCGTCAAGAAATGCAGAATTAGTTGAAGAAGTGTAGAAATTAGCGGAAAACTTCTGACTCGAGATTAACAGAATTCTTGCAAATAAATATTTGGGATGCGGTATATGTCGGTGGATTGCTGTAGGCGAATGCAGGAATTGGACGAAGCTGATGATTGATCATGAGAGCTGATGAGGTCACGGTCAGCTTGTGCATTCTGTAAATAGAACATACATTCGTGTGTGGGTTCGTGTGTGTATGTGTGTGTGTGTGTGTGAGAGAGAGAGAGAGAGAGAGAGAGAGAGAGAGAGAATGACAGTACGAGGAACATATGTTTGGGCCAACTGTTATGAGCGCTCGCATACAAGCATATATATATTTATACTATTGTACACGCTTTCATTGGCCTCTCTGTACGACGATCAAAAGTCATGACAAAGCCTAAAATAAGTTGCACCACACAAAAATCGTATGCAACTTTTACAGTTGATTGAAAGAGTTGAAAGAACAGCTTTTCAAAGGACGGAGTTTCAAAGGACAAGAAAAAATGTTCATTTATTTTTTATTTTTCTTGGTGTTCTAGCTGCCTGAAGTTACCTCTGCTTTCACCTTGTCGACACGAAATCTTAACTTCGGAGCATCTGAAAATAAAAAGTCAATTGTATTATTATAAAGTGGAGTTGTAGTTATGGACCCCTAATAAAAACTTTCACTCCCGATAAAAAGAAAAACAAATTGGAGCACTTTTGAATTTTTCGATTGTTTTTTACAACTTAAATTCATAAAAAATAGGATTAAATATTAGTGAATATTTATACCGTTAGTAAGGGTGGAAGAGACACATGCATAAAATAATCTCTGTAAATTTGAGCTCAATCGGTGCAATAGTTTTTCCAAAATCATGTCGACAAGGTCGAAAAACGTTGTTTTGAGGAAAAAACGCGTTTAAAGTTTCTCTTGTAAAAATGTACATAAAACTTAAAAAAAAAAAAAGCCTCTTATCCTAAATCAGCGATGGCTGAAAATCCCAGAGTTCCTAGACCGATACCGATCCCTTAAAAAAAAGCAGAAAAAACATGACTATCCACGAGGTGTAAAGTCGTTGCCCGAAGGTTAAACTGTACAACGCTATATGAAATCCTTAATAAAGCTTAATCTCGTTTATTGCAGATTATGAAGTGGCTACAGGCCACTTTGATGACGGCGGCGGAGAGGTGCTGCTCCGGTGGATGAAACGTGTGCCGGGAAGGCCGGCAGCAGCGTCACGAACAAACAAAGAAGAACAAGAAAAAGAAAGAAGAAACACAAACAAAAAACACGGTAAAACAACAACAAAAAGAACGAAGAAGAAGAAGAAGAAGAAGAAGAAGACGGTAGGAGCAGAGTCAAGTGAAGGAGGAACAACAGCGCGGCCAAGCGTCGAGGCGGTTTGAAAAGTAAAGAGCCTCGTTTGGCCGAGAAGCTCCATCAGCATAAACAAAAAAATACCCCCCCCTTCCCCTAAAAAGAGCATCTCTGATGCTGCACGATAGGAGATACGGAGACGAAGCATCGGTTCAAGATCCGGCCGATCGTAATGGAAATGGATTTTTGCCCCCGAGTTGCGTTGCGTCTTATCTCGCTGTTGTTGCAGCGACAGGAAAAGTCTCATCGTCGACAGGCTTCGGTGGAACAGGCGTATTGCCATCATACCCGACATCAACGACAGCAACAACAACAACAACAACAACAACAGCGGCAGCAGCAGCAACAGCAACAGCAACAACGACGACAACGACAACGACAACAACAACAACAACAACGAGTGGAGCAACGAACATCGGTGTGCATGGAATCGGACAACATCACGAACAGTATGGTTACGAGGGTACGACAATTATGCCACCCGGCACGTGTATCGGTCCGATTACAGGCTGGAGCAAGGAAGTGCGTTACGCGCCCTTTGGAAATAGCGTCTTGCAATCGTCGCAATTACCACCGCCACCGCCGCCGCCACCTTTGCCACCACCGCTGCCACCGCCTCTTCCTCTTCCTCTTCAGATGCAGCAACGTACTTACTCCCGATCCATGACCTCATTGCCGCCAGAGCCTTTTATGATAATGCGATCTAAGGCTCTGAACAGGCGTGTCTCGATAAACGTAGGTGGCGTCAAGCACGAAGTATTGTGGCGTACACTTGAAAGATTGCCACACACGAGGCTCGGACGTTTGAGAGATTGCAATACCCACGAGGCTATTACCGAATTATGCGACGATTATTCCCTCATCGATAACGAATACTTTTTCGATCGTCATCCAAAGTCATTTAGTTCAATATTAAATTTTTATCGCACCGGCAAGCTACATCTCGTCGACGAGATGTGCGTATTGGCGTTTAGCGACGATCTCGAGTATTGGGGTGTCGATGAATTGTATCTTGAGAGCTGCTGCCAGCACAAGTATCATCAGAGAAAGGAACACGTACACGAGGAGATGAGGAAGGAAGCTGAGTCGTTGCGGCAAAGAGAGGAGGAGGAATTCGGGGAGGGCAAATGTGCGCAATACCAAAAATGGCTTTGGGACCTACTCGAAAAGCCTACAACGTCCATCGCTGCCAGGGTGAGTACGAAACGTTTTTTACAATATCTCATACTATTTTTTGTTTTTAGGTTTTTTATTTTTATTTTTTTTTATATCATTGCTTTCGTTCTCGTTACGGACGTACGAGGAAAGAACGAGAGATCATTTTATGTACACTGCAACCTCTATGTACAGCATCCCCGTTACGGTAGTAGTCACGTCACGGTCACGTTGAAAAGTTTATTTTCCGGACAATCGATGAAAGCTTCGAAATATTGCGAAATATCATAGAGGTAACCTCTATTTTAGCAAGTTTGGTGCAGAGCCGAGTCCGCCACTGTGCCGATTAAAGAGGTTGCAGTGTCTATAGAGTGGAAACCGCTTACAACGACTATCGGCTGTAACGTCCGTACTGCTGGGTCCCTTCGATGTCGTTATATCCGGTTTTCTCTGTATATATATATATATTGGAAAAAGTATGTGTGTGTGTGTGTGTCTTGGCAAAATGTTCATCTCAGACATTTTCGAAATTGTTGTACGTATGTTTGAAAAAAAAAACACATACATTCACTAGTGGAATTAATTCTGGACACTTGGATTTTTTCTTTTTAATTCGCACATTGTAGTTCGTACTTTGTAATTTTTTATAACAAAAAAAAGTTAATATTTAAGAAACTAATCACGTGCAAATATTAAGTAGATTGAAATAAAAAGAAATTACAGCATCATTTTGGCGCAGCAGAATAAACATTTTCAGAGTCAATATATATAAAAAAAAAAGGTTATTTCTATTAAAGAGTTATTTTGTATATTTGACAGTCGCGTCAAAATATTCATATATTGTTATACGTATTTTTCCGAACGCCAAGGTGGTGTAACCCCTTAAAAGTCTCCAGAATTAATTCAACTAGTTTATATACACGCACATAAATAAAACGATAATTGTATACTTTTTTTTTCTCGTGTATCATCATCGCGGAGATCTCGCTCTAGAGTTATTAAACTCTCAAGCGTTGCAACGTGTGACAACGCCGTTGATTTTGCAAATTCCACTGGATTCGGTACATCGATTGTTTTTTTTTTTTCTTTTGAGGGAACTTTGCTGGTTAAGGCTGTATTGTTGTCTAGTAATTTAAAAAAATCGCTTTTCTTTTATTTCTTTTTATTTTATTTTTCTACAGACCTTTCTGAATACGTCTCGGCAAAGCGTTCAATGGTCGCCAATTGGGGACGTTTTTTGCGCACCGTTGTAAACAAACGTATAAAACGTACATGGGAATAAATGTTCTTTTCGTTTTTTCATTTGTTCATATATTCTTGAGGTTGTTTAATAAAGTTGTGTAAAAAAGAATTCAGAAATTCAGAAATTCAGAAAAAAAATCAGAAATTCAGACAAAATGATTCAGAAATTTAGAAAGTCAGATAAAAGAATTCAGAAATTCAGAAATTCAGACAAAATGATTCAGAAATTTAGAAAGTCAGAAAAAAGATTTCAGAAATTCAGAAATTCATAAAAAAGAATTCAGAAATTCAGAAATTCATAAAAAAAAGAATTCAGAAATTCAAGAGTTTGGTGAAAAAAGAATTCGGAAGGAAAACGAAAACAGTTTCAACGTTATTTCATCGTAAAAATCACCTCCAAAACATCGCTCTAGACAACAATACTGCCTCAAGGCGCGAGAATAATTCACCGTGCAAACTTAAAAATATTGCCCGAACGTATTCACGTTGAATCTATTGTACTGCCAGTTATCTAGAGATCAGTTATATCATCTGAATGCTCATTGGGTAAAAGATAACGAGATAATTTGTTGATTGAACACATTTTTTTCTTCATCCTGAACAATCCTTCCGCGCTGGAATTTCTTTTTTTTTTGTATGTATTTGGGTCTATGCATAATTCCGTAGCGAAATTCCGACAGATGACGTTCGCAGTTGTTTCTCCGCTCGCACATGCGTCAACCCTGTGAAGTGTCGTATATTAAGGTATTACTGGATGGACCGTCGGGCAAAAAGTTAGTCCAAAATGAGCGAATCGTGGATTTACAAGTCGTCATAATGTCGTAAATGTTTAGCCTTACAAATAGCTAATTTAATAATAAATTAACACTTAGAAATGTTAATTTTTCAGAAGTTGACAGAAAGTCTTTGAACAGAATACAACAACTTGATTAAAATTGCTTTTTTTTTTTTGATAAATATTTTGCGTGCCACATTTATTCGATTTACACTATGGAATTTTGCACAAACCCAATACGAAAATTTCAACTTCGTCACTGCAATAATTCAAGGTACCAACCAAAAGTTATCAATTAATATTGAAACAAAAACAATACTTTTTGTCCAGCAGATATTTTTTTTTTATCGATAACTCGCGGCAGTGCATTTTCGGAAATTTACGATTCTCGCTCGTCTTGACAACCTCTCGTGCAAAAGCTCGTTCAAAAATGCGCAATAAATATTTTCTCACCCCCCCACCTTGAGAGAGCTACACACAAACCTTGACACACTCCGACCACGAGACTTGCGCGATTCACAGATTCATCGAGCTATGTAAATTTTCCTTGTTACATTATTTTTGGGTAAAGAAGAAAAATAAAACAAGCGCAAATTTATTTGCTTTTACTTCTTTTTCGAGAATGTTCGATTTACTCGGGTCTTGCCACGCTTAACGATGTTCGTCAAATACGATAACGCGCCATATGGTGCAGAGAGAACAAAATTCTCGAGCGATAAATTTGACGGCTACTTTGCGGGGATGAATGGAATAAGAAAAGAAAAAAGGTCGGCAAACGGTCCGATCGAATCGAGTTGTTTCTACTGGACGCGCGGAGCTGAGAGTTTCATTTAACACAGCAAGTAGTAGAAGTCCGTATTTGATTCGGCAATTCTCGACGTACTTGTGGAGAAATTTCTTAGCGATACCTAAGTTCCGATCGGATCCCGATCGGGATATTATACGGATTCCCTAGAAGGGGTATCCTTATCTTTCAAATACGTATTAAATACATTTTTTCTTAGCAAATTAAATACATATTTTCTTAGTTCCAAAGATCTCTATTTAATTTATATATAATTACTTAGAATAAATAACGTATATTACTTTTCTCCAGGAAATATACACGTATTTCAAGATCTATGTATGGCTTTTTTGATTCTTTTTTTATTAAGACATCAGTCTCTGTTCATTGCACATATTTTCAAGAACGTATTTTTTCATAATAAAATTTATCTCTATATTTTAATCTTTTTATACATGAAAATAGAAGTTTCAAAGCACAAGAAAAAATGTAGCCCTTCGTGGTCACCCTGGGTAGAATCGATCCGTCGATCAATTTTTGGCTTCAACATATAAGATTTCCCGGTTTCGAATGGGACTGTATTCACCATCTTACCTGGAGTTTCAAGCATCCCAATACCATAAAATCGATCGTTTTCACGTGTCCGAATAAATACCTTTTATGGAACGCGCCTTATGCTACTATTTTTTCTCAAAAGTAGCATATCTAAGGAGTATCACGTCGAAATTTTAGGTTAAAATGTTGAAAATTCACGAAACTATGATTTTTTGAGCGAAAAAAAGTGTCTTTTTTGCGCTTTCACCTCTTTATGATTTTTTTTTCAACTTGTCGCTATTTTATTTCTTATAAATAAATTTTTCGTACATCGTCTAGAAAGGTCAAAGCATGATTCGTAATTTTTTGAACCATAAAACTATATAGTTTTGGTATAGAAATAATAAGTTATTTATTCCAAGTAATTGTATTTAAATTAAATGGCGAGCGTTCGAGGAAAGAAAATATGTATTTAATTTGCTAAGAAAAATGTATATTTTTTTTTATTGGTTCCAGTCGTACAGGGTCTTCCCCTTTTTACGAGTCCCAAACCCCACCTCAATTTCGTTCTGTCACCCATTTCACATCACCCCTCTATTCTCCCCGATTTCACAATTCCCCCGTCTACCTCCAATTCCCCACCTTGTAGCCGCAGCCGATTTCCCCCTCTGTATCGTATTCACCATGACATGTCTGCCATGGGCACAGGGAAACTGCGGAAAACCTATACCGGATACAGCCGGTCCCAAAGTCACCCCTCCCAGTCGCGGAATTAATCGCCTTTCGCCGAGAAATATCGAAAAAAAATATTCCACGACGAAAGTGACGCGACTGGGATTCGAACCTGCGACCTCCCGATCCGCTGGCCAGCACGCTAACCACTAGACCAACGCACCGGGTCTAAAAAAAATGTATTTAATACGTATTTCAATTCGTGAGCCCTTAACGAACGCGGGTTGATTGTACTCTTCGAGTTTAATGTTCTGCGTTTCATACGTAATTGCGATGTCTGTATGGCAATATATATATGAGTCCTGTAAAACTTGAAACAAAAGCGTGCAGTACAATGGACTTTAATCGAGTACATTCCTCCGTGTTACGGTCGATTCGATAAAACTGCGTGTCTCACGAAGGCTGAAAGCTTCGTCGCAATTCATCGTTTTTTTTTTTTTTCAATTTCATTGACGAGTAACTTCCATCCTCTCGTTTATCGCGTTTCCCGTTCCTACGCCCTCGCGTCACAATACACTCCCTTCTCGTACACCTGCCCAAGAACAGCTCAATGAAAAAGAAAAACAAGTGCGAAACTTTTTCGCAAACTAGAGTCGTTGAAAGTTTCCCGGATGTGGAGAACGTTCCCCCCCCCCCCCCCCCCCCCCCCCCCTCCTTATTTTATATTTCCGAGCCTCGCAAGCCGCAAATTTGTCGTTCGATAATTAACGATAGCATTTTTTTTTATCTCTCACAGCTTAAGCCTCTTGTTATTCTTGCTGGAAATTTTCAGGCAAATAAAAAAAACGTATTCGCGAGTCTGCACAAGCTGTATATAATTTATATCGATCGAGGGAGTTTCGAGGTATACAATGCTACGAAGTTTTTTTGAAACTGTTTACACTTGTCGTCGAAATGAAAAAAAAATGGACAAAAGTAAAATTAAAATTGAAGAAAAGTAAAATAAAGAATTGCGGGGGTGAAACGTAATTCAGAAAGGCAGAAAATGAGAGGAGTGCGCGAAAAAAGACTCATGAGCATGAAGTTTGCATCGTTGGAACAGTTTTTTAAAATTTTATTCCACTCGGTACGATAATGGACGTTTTAAGAACGCGAAGCGTGCGTAAAACCCTCCTTTTCACACCGCGTACAATAAAATTTCGTTTAATACTCGACGAAAAAAACTTTTTCTGACCTCGTGTAATTGCAACACTCGTTGGAAAAAGTTTTTTTCGTCCTTGTGTTATAATGTACTATTTCTGTTACTTTGCTTTTTTTTTTATCAGTATCGAAAATAATATTTTGTAGACTTGGGCGTTGTATTGATCGCTAAATAAGGAGTCTAAAAAGTGTTGCTGAGATTTTTTACAACTTAAAGCTGGGAAAAATGAGAAAAAGAATATTACGTTGTATTCCAACGATTGAAACTTCAAACATCATAAAAAGCCTTCGAAGATATTTATTAAACAAAAAATTGCCTCTTTCCTCTTAATTGCTCTTGACAATATTTTTTTTTTGCACGGTGTTACAATAGACATTGGTCAACGTACGTTGCCATTTGTAAGACGTTGGCACCACCTTGACGCTCGGAAAAATAGTTATGAAAATATAGAAAAAATTTGGCGCGACTATTAAATATATAAAATAATGTTTTTTTTTTCACAACTACATTATTTGTACAGCTTTATGAACGAATAAAAAAAAAAGACGAATAAAAAAGATTAAAGAATAGCGGAGATACAAGTCGTCTAGTAGGATCCTCTTTTGAAAATCCATGCCGACGGTAGAATTTTTTTCTCTGTAAGGCATCGTCCGAAAAATTCGACAAAAAAATATCTCGTAAACAAAAGTAATAGCTAAAGTGTAGCGTAGCCAAAAAATCTTTAAAAAAACATTTGTTTTTGCAAAAATGACAGTTGTTTGAAAAAAAAACTCTGATATTTGCCAAAATGTTGAATTTTTTTAGATATTGAACAATCGCGTCTAAATAAAAAAATTAAAAAATGTTATACGTGTGTCAAGGTGGTGTAACGCCTAAATTGAACGTTTCATCCGAAAACTGACGTCACCATCGAAGCCTCCTCAAGTCGGCATATTACTTTTTTCATTTCTTGTTTTATTGTAGTAGTTTTTTGTTTATAGACTTTATTCAATATCGCAACAACGTTAATGATTTTGAGCGACCTATTGTAGTTACTGTGATGCAGATGAGAAAAGATGAGAAAAAAAATGTCCAGCACTCTTCGCAAACAATACACGTGTACACAAAAAAAAAACATAAACATTTTTAACCGTATCATTGAATCGTACGTATGAATGTGATGTCGTCACGTAATTTTCAAGCTCCAGCAAATCATTTACGCTGACGTTTTTTACAGTCGTCACGCATAAGTTTATTTATTTATGTACATAATAAATATATATATATATATATATATATATATATACATATATATATATTGAGTTATACAGATATATGAATAGTGCTTGGCCAGAATATTGGAGACGTTGATATTAATGTAACTTTGTGCTCATACGCGTAAACAGCAATCCCTTTTATCATCGAAACAAACCCAAACAAGATGACATTGGGTCTTTTTCGTACTATTTCGTAAATGTAGAAATCGTGAAAAATATGCAATTTTCTTATTGACGTTAACGAAGAGCGAAGCTGTGTGCGCGTACGCTGCATTTTTTTTTTTTGTATTTTTTTTTGTTCGCAAACGTATATCGCCGTTTTGTAATATATATTTTATTTCTAGGTGGTGTAACCTACTCGATTACTATCTGTGTACATGTATAATACGAGCTTTTCTAGATTCGTGTTCCGCTATTTAACGAGAAAAAAAAGCAGAAGCCAAAAAAAAAAACTACTTGCGAAAAAAAAAAATGAAATATTAACGTGAGATATCACTGTCATTGATCCCGATGATAATGGGAGGGTTTACACGCGATTACCAGGTATCACGTAGGTTCTTTCTCGTCACCGCTCCATGCAGAAAGTGACCAAACGTATTGCTTTTTTTTTTTTTATGTTTAACTCTCTTTAATATCGAGTTTCACCACTCGAGGAAACACGTTCTTGTTAAATACGATCTGGCAAACAACGGAATTGAATTTGTTAAAAAAAAAAAATGATAGATAAAAACAGAAAATTACAGAAGTGCAGTTGCTTTATGTAAAAACTCTTCTCTGTGATTGTTGTTCGTGGAACAATTGTCTGGACGGTCGTTGAAAACGTAGTGAATTCATAAGTGAAGGTGATTAAGGCCATGTATCTCACACGCTGGGAATATTTCGTCGCGATCACGACGGTATTGAAGAATTTCTAGAATTTTGCCCACGAGCCGCCGCAAGCTACCTACAATTTTGCTAATTTTGCGTGAAAAAAAAAAACAAAACAAATCTAAACCTTAATTTCTTCGTAATTTTTCCATTAAGACGAAGTAGAAGGTGTACCACGTGACATATGAGTGCGAGAGAGATAGGTAAAATTTTTGAACCGAATTTTCTCAAAGATGAATAATTTTTAGGGCAAAAGAAAATCGTCAAGCTCTGTGTAAGGATATTCTCCAGAACCTGATGCTTTGTTTTTCCTCAAAAACCTTGACCATTTATGAGAAAACTGGGTTGGAAAATTTGTGAGGTTATGTTGACCTTGTACATGCCCTTAAATAGCAGTTGAAACAACGCCTGAAATGTTTATTTTTTTTTCACTGTCGAGAGTCTACACAGACAGAAAAAATTCGTTTGATATTAACGAGATGCGTCTGATTTTTTTTTTATTAATTCGATTTTTTGTGAAATCAAATTTTTCCTATTGCATTCAATTATTAAAATTATTTATTTTAAATATATTTATTTATTCAAATCAAATTAATCAAAATAAATATTCAATTCAAATAACTAAATATTTTATTTATCTCTAATAAATCTGTGATTTGGTTTAATAAAAGGCACGACGATACCTTTTTTTTCTTCTAAATAACAGACTTGTTAGTGAAAAAAAAAGATAATTTACCTTTTTTTTCACCGGACTTTTATGTCACGAACCCATATTCCTTTCTCGTATTCGTGCGATATATCGTATTTTATCTTTCTTTATTTAATTTGAATCTAATCTTTATTTAATTTGAATATATTTAATATTTAAAAAGAATAGCTTGAAGAAATAAAAAAAATATATATTTGAAACAAATAGGGTCGTATTAGGTCGCGAGACAAGGACAAAAGCTATTTGATTAAAATCGATCCTATTTGAATTAAATATATTTTATTCCACTCGGTACGATAATGGACGTTTTACGTACGCTTCGTGTGCGCAAAAGTCTCATTTTTACACCTCGTAAAATAAAATTTCGTACACACACTCGACGAAAAAAAACTTTTTTCAATCTCGTGTGATTGCAACAATTGCCTTCGTGCTGCAAACTCACACAAGTTAGAAAAAGTTTTTTTCGTCCTCGTGTCATAATGTACAATTTTTTTGGCAGTGCAACGGTCTTGAAATATTCTTGAATTTGGTGCGTCAGTTAGTAATTCACAACTCATTTTTTGGTAACTAGAATCGGTAAAGTTATTTTTTTCCTTCAAAATTTGGAAAAATGTCGAGTATCGTGTTCTTTTTTTCAACAATATCTCGTATGGACACGATAAATTAAATGTCAATTGATCGTATCGTTTGGTCGAAATTAAGGTTGCAAATTTCGAAGTGATCGGAGAGCGACACATGGCCTTAACGGAGAATTAAAAAAAAAAACTTGTCAACGTGAAACTCTTATTGTCATAGTGAACAATTCGTTGAATTTTTTTCCTTCAAATTGTAACATGACTTTTGTTCCATTTTATCAACGATTCTCATTTGCGTACGAGTCGTAGCTATTTTTTTTTTATCTACTGTCAATCGTAGGCTCGTTTTACGATAATTCTGAATAGATTTATTGCCAAGGAATTTTGACGTAGGCATTCATATGCTCGTTGAAATTCACGAGGGACAAAAAAACATCAAGATACGCGTGATCACTTTCGTATTTGTGCGGAACGGGGTCTTGAGAGAACATTAGCGGTGTGTCTGTGTGCAATGTTGAGAAATCCCCGAAAAAACAAAGCCGAAGAAGAAGACAAAAAGCGTCACGCGAAATTGCATTTATTTACGTTCGAAATGGAAAGTTCGTTTCGAGAATTTCGCACGAACTGTGGTCTGTGGCGTACGGTTTTCACTTTCTTGTTCTTTTTCGTATCAGCGTCCGATTATAATAGTGAATATTCATCGTGTGCTCTCTTTGCACGGAAAAATTCACTTTCCGATCGACAGGTAGAAAACCGCAAGTAGGAAAAATAGGGGCAGGTTGAGAAAGCTAAGGCGGTGTATTTATGATATTTATAAAAATAACTCCTATTTTTTTTTCATGCACTTTTTCGAGCGGCTTTTTTAGAGTGTGTTTCGAATTTGAAAAAATATGAATGTCAAATTAAATCTCAATTTTGATTATTTTAATACTTATTTATTTACTTATTTTTTTACGATAATCAGTCTCGCACATTTTAAAAATCAAGTCCTTCCAATTAAAAAAAAAATTCGATACGTTTCTCTTCTTACTTAATAAATCAAAAGTTAAAACAAAAGTTCCTATTAAACTTGACACAATTATAACCTCTGATATCTTTAATATTGATAATTAAAGATCTCTTAAAAAAAAAATTAGAAGAAACAACAACGAATGACAAATATCGAACTACGAATCTGATACTGATTTTTTTAGTCAGATGAGTTTGTTGTATACAATGTAACAACTTTATAATCGTTATTTAAATAAAACAATACACACGAAACAGTCAATTTCAAATATTCCTTTCAACAGGGTGTCTAATTTTGACGAGAACTGAAATTTCATGACATTTAAGGATTTTTAAGACTATGAATAGGGATTTTTTCATGACTTTTAGTATGACTTTCTGATATAAATGTATACTTTATAACACTTTAGTGCGACTAATTTTCTAAATTTTTATATTACATGAAGCAAAAAGTTCTGAGCGTTTTTTCGCTTTATTTCGACGATGAAATTACCATAGTTAGGATTATCCGATTTGGATCAAATATGCGCCATTTTGTTTGATAACTTTTGTCCATTTTGAAGGCAATTTCATAATTCCGCGATTGAAGAAGTCCTCGTCCCTATTGGTAAAAAACTTGACCAGCTCATTTTCACAAGCCTCTCTTGAGGCCAGTTTTGTACCATCAAGAAAATTTTGCAAATGCTTGAAAAGGTGACAATCGCTTGGTGCCAGGTCTGGACTATACGGCGGGTGCGATAGAACCTCCCATCCAAGCTCTCGGAGCTTCTGGCGCTCGTCGTTAAAGATGTGTGCGGCCTGGCGTTGTCTTGATGGAACACAAAACCCTTCCTATTGGCCAATTCTGGCCGCTTCTGGTCGATCGCCTGCTTCAATCTGGTCAGTTGTTGACGGTAAAGGTCCGAATTGAGTGTTTGGCCCGATGGGAGCAGCTCATAGTGAATGACTCCCTTCCAATCCCACCAAACACACAGCAAAACCTTCTTGGCCGTTAATCCGGGCTTGGCGATCGTTTGAGCCGGCTCACCGCGATTGGACCACGATCTTTTTCGGCTGTTGTTCTCGTATGTGACCCATTTTTCATCGCCAGCCACCATCCGCTTCAAAAATGGGTCGATTTCGTTACGTTTCAGCAAAGAATCGCAGAGGCATCAATTCGGTCCAAAAGGTTCTTTTGCGTCAATTCGTGTGGCACCCATACATCGAGCTTCTTCTTGAGACCAGCCTTATGCAAATGGTTCCAAACGGTTTTCTGGCTAATCTTCAATTCCTGGGCAATGGAATAAGTGCTCACATGCCAGTCCGACTCGACGATTTCCATGATTTTATCGACACATTTTCGACGATTGGCCTACCAGAGCGTGCCTCATCTTCGACGTCCATATTACCAGAATGGAATCGTTGGAACCACCGCTTTGCTGTTGCATTCGATACTGTCTTGGGTCCATAAAGAGCACAAATCTTTTTGGCCGGCTGCTTCGCCTTTTCACCTTGGTCGTAGTGGTACTGAAGAATGTATCGAATTTTCTCTTTTTTTACCTCCATTTTGGAACGCTGTAATGCACAACTGGCTTCACCAAACACAAAACTGTCAAAGAACTTTTTTTGAAACGTAATGTCACCTTTAAATCGCCGTATAGTATGACCCGATGAGAAATATAGCTCGCTGAGATATGGCTCACTAAAGACATCTAGCGGAAAACGCCCAGAACTTTTTACTTCACCCAATATATATATATATATATGTTTAAGTCCCGGAGCGTGCACTTTTAGTAAAACACACACTCAAGCACACTTTTACGTCTCGAGTACTTCAGTTACTCGGTTTTTATACTCGTGACTCAAGAGAACTTATCATCTCGCTGATTTTTTCTCCCTTTTGTTTTTCACGCCCACGAACCGTCAAAGTCGTGACAAAATTCTCGAATGTTTCCAAGCTTAAATCCCGCGACTTCGTCATATCTATATACCTGTGTCGATATCACATATGTATATGGAGTGTACGATTGTGAAGTCACGTTTTCTTCGATACGTACGTTTCTCGACGTGTTCCGTACGTAAGGCTACGAAGAAGAAGAAGAAAAAAAAAACAAAAGAAAAACAAATACAGTTATTGACTTTTATTTACTGGTTGGTTTTTTTTTTCTTTCGATTCACCAATCAATGAAAAATCGGTAAACAAAATGTTCATGTTTGTTTTTCCTTTCCTTGCTCGGTCTCGGGGCTTGAAAGCCACGGACACGTCGAAGATGTTCGATACGCAAGAAAATGGATCAAGTATGAGTACGAATGTTGACGATAGCTTCTGGTTTTGTAGATATTATCGAAATGACGAATAATGGAGTCCGGCAAGAGTTGCTTCGTTCCTTCCAAGATTATTCATCGATGAAGGAACTCCCACACTCTTCTTTTTTTTCTTTCTTTCTTCTTTTTCCTAATTTAGCAATATTTTTTTCGGTATCGAAAGTAACCATCGCGTCGAAGAATTTCTCATTGAACGGTTTTCAATAATGGTCTTTACGAAAATCGTAAAGTAAAACGTTTTTTTTTCTCCCACTGCAATCGAATGTAAATGAGTATAATTTATTAATGCGATGTGGCAAATTCATCTGTCGACCGATCGCGCACAACCAGACTTGTGAAAACTGTGAGTTCGGTATCCTAAGTTTGAAGCCTTATATACCTTTGGATGATTGGAAAACGAGGCTTTCTTTTATATCGATAAAGCTATCAAAATGAGGTTTGGAGAGTTTACTTTACATATCTGTTTGTGCTCAAATCAATTTTTCATTTTGCCAAAAAAAAAAAATGAAAAATGACGGGCCTGCACCAAGAACAAAAAATACGAGGTGTATAAATTCAGTAATGAGACTGATTTTTTCAATTTTTTTATTTGATTAGAATTACAATTAAATATTGTCTCCCTCAAAATAACTTCCTTGGGAAGTCACACAGTGCTGGTGACGTTTCTTCCAATCCTCACAGCAGTGCTGGAACTCGGATACTGGAATAGCCTTCAGCTGGTCGTTTACAGCTGTTTCAATGTTTTCGAGTGTCCCAAAATGACGTTCCCTGAGGTGATTCTTTCAATCTCGAGAAGAGAAAAAAAAACGTCACAAGGACGTCAAGTCAGGCGAAAAAGGAGGCTGAGGAGCCACAGGAATGTTTTTACTTGCCAAAAACTCGTTTATTGAAATTGCTGTGTGACAGCAATTTTTCTCATCGCCAATTAATTGGTGAAAAACTGATGAACGATGGTGTGAGTCAAATTCAACTCTTCTCCGATCATCTGACTGTCAAGCTACGATCTGAACCCACAAGATCTCGGATTCTGTCGACATTTTCATCGATTCTTGAAGATAAAGGCTTTCCGCTGGCTGATTCATCTTCAATCGACTCTCTTCCTTCTGAAAATGCCTTAAACCATGAAAAACACTTGGGCTGATAGAAACACCGTTGCTCGAAATTCATGGCATTAATTTTTCGTACGCACTAGAAAAAAATGTTTGACGAAAAAACAAAATTGCTCCGGACAACCAAGTTACTCTAGCGAGTTGAAAATAATTTAGACACCTCCGAATATTTTTTCACACAATCAACATGAGTTTTGCTAACGAAGTACACACGATTACGAAATATTAATTTGTACAAATTTCGGGCAACATTCCGAAAGAAAAAATCGCATTTTCCACTGAGAAAATGGCCTTAATTTGTTTATAAAAATCGTAATTGTTGATCGGTATCGTAAAAATCACCTGTACATCGCTAGAAAATCTAAGAAGCTACAATTGAAATTTGAAGTAAATCGATTGAAAATTGTAGGAGTTACGAGTCCGTCCGATTAAAAAAAAAATGCTTTTAACCCGTTGTGGTCATACGGGGTCCAGCTGACCCCAGGCAAAGTTTGCGGCTAAGTGTCCGAAAACTGGCCGTTTAAAATCAAACCTATGGTGCCATCTGTTATTGTTGAAAGTTACCTTAATAAGTTTCAAGGCTTTTTGATTTTATGAGTTTTATCAAAATTGTATTCAATCTTAGCCCAAAATAAGTATAGTTTTTTTCAAGGTCCGTTCTAAAACTTTTTTTTCCTGAAACTATACTGTCCTGAGAGTACAAAATTGAAATATTTCCGCTGTATCTCAAAAATTGAATTTTTTATGGATTTTTTTATGAAAAAAAGTGAAATTTCTTGAATTTTTTTTCTTTTGCATTTTTCAGTATGAAAAAAAATTGTATAAGGAAAAAAACTATAGGATTTCAAAGAAGAGACCTTAAACTAAAGTTCAGTTAATGAATTAAGTCGATACATTAAATAGAAGGTAAATGGCAACTGTTTTTCTGCGTGGGGTCCGCTAGACCCCGCATGACCATTACGTTATTTTTCGGAGATGAGACCACAACGGGTTAAGCAAAACTTGTTCAAAGTTTTTTCAATCACTGCAGGAATATTTCAAAACATAAAAAAAACAAACTTTTGATTTTGAATCAAAACGAATAATTCGATTTTAAACAAATTTTTAATAATTCCGAACAACAAAATAAAAAAAAACCCAAATTTCTCTATAACTTTTGCCATATCATTCTTCGGATGCCTATACGTAATTTAAGCCAAAAAAAAAAAAACAATACTTTTTTTTTACTTCAAAGGTATATAAGGCCTTAATGCAGCGCTTACATGTAAAGATAGGAAATTATACATATACATCTCGTTCTCGATATCGCTAACGCAACGTACAGTGTCTCGATATGCTTTCGATATAGTGTTATTGTTTTTTTTTTTTTTTTAATTTTTCTTAATCATTGAAATGATTTTGTTTCTGGGCGCAATGGGTTGTATGAATAATTTTGGTCCAGCTGTGTATTGCTTTTAACGCTTACATGGTAGTATTCACGCGCACCCTTGTTTATTCGCAGCAAATATTCGTGGTTAAATATTGCAATTACGCGCGATCGCAAGATCGCGTCGAGACAAAATTTTCTACTTATATATTCCATTACAATTGTTTTTTTTTTTTTTTTTTTCGACATATATATATACATATATATACAAATATATATATATATTTATATATGCGCTCGGCGAATCGCTCGTTTGTGAAATGCCACAAAGATGATGATGTGAATACCGTGAGGCGTTAAGGTGATATACGAGAACGTGAAGCTCTTGGAAGCATCCGGATTTCAGATGTTTACCCGGGATTCGTGAGGAGGAGAGTGGTCGTAGAAAAAATACTACGTTCTCGATACGATAGTAACATTGAATGAAAAAAAAAAAAAAAACAAAAAAAAATTAACAAATAAAATTTCAAAAATCAATCAAAATAATAAAACAATTGTACTGATGTTAAATGGTTTTTTTTTCTTCTTCAAATTTTCGAATCTATAGAGCACGCGATTTCGCGACTAATGAGTTTGTGCTCCTGCGTCGCGTAATCGCGTCTCTCCTTGACGAAATATAAAAGGAGAATCGAGACTAAAATTTGCAAGGAAAAGAAAATTAACGCGTTACACCACCTTGGCGCTCGATAAAATAGGTATAAAAATATATTTTTCCTTCGACGCGACTATCGAATTACAAAAGAAGCTTTATTTTTCACAAATACATTATAGTTTTATGAATAAATTTGAGGAAAAATACAACGTATAAAAAATAAATAAATAATGACGAAGATATAATTCGTCCAGTTTGGACCCTCTATTGAAAATCCTTGCCGATGATGAAATTTTTTTTTCTCTCTCTCAGGCATCTCCCGAAAAATAAAAGAAATACGATTTTTTTTTGTAAAGAAAAGTAATAGCTGAAGTGTATAAGGAAAAAAGTTTAAAAAAAAAGAAATGTTTTGTAGAAATGAACTGCTGTGTGAAAAAAAAAATATAATTGTTACGAAAAATATGAGTTCTAAAAATTAATAAAACACGAACGCGGCATCCAATGAAAAAAAAAACTTATGGTCCATCCTAGATAATATTATAAAGAATATATGGTAGAAATTTTATTAAATTCTGTTGAGTAGATCTCGAGATATTTTGTCCATCAGTTTGAAAAGTATCTCCGCCATTAAAAATGTTCTCCTTGTCAGGCATCGTCTGAAAAATAAAAGATAAAAAATTCTTAAAAAAGAAGGCAATAGCTAAAGTGTAACATAGAAAAAAATTATAAAAAATAAAATGTTTTGTATAAATGACAGCGGTGTGAAAATTAAAATCTGATTTTTACAAACAAAAAAAATGAGTTTTGAAATATAAAGAATATGTGGTATAAATTTCATAAAAATCTGTTGAGTAGATCTCGAGATATTTTGTCCATCACTTTTAAGAGAGTTGTATCTTGGCCATTACATTTTTTTTCTCCGTCAGGCATCATCTGAAAAATAAAAAATAAAAAAAGATAATAGCTAAAATTTAGCATAAGGAAAATTAAAAAAAAATGTTTTGTAGAAATGACATACGTTTCAAAAAAAATCTGATTGTTACCAAAATGTTGAGTTTAAAAAATTAATAAAACACGTGGCATCCAATGAAAAAAAAACTTATGGTACATGCAAGATAATATTATAAAGAATATGTGATATAAGTTTCATAAAATTCTGGTGAGTAGATCTCGAGTTATAAAAAAAAAAATTGTTCACAAAACTTATAATGTATTTGTGAAAAATAGAAAACTATTTTATAATTTAAATAGTCGCGTTATTTAGTTATTTTTATGCCTATTTTTGCAAGAGCGAAGGTGGTTTAACCTTTCAAGTTTGAAAAAAACATTGATTGGAAGACCATTTTAGGTGACCTAACCACACGAACGTCTTCGATTACAATAAATTGATAACGAGAACGAATAAAGACTGTTGAAAAATGGTATTTGAAGGAGCAGCTATCAGATATTAAAGTAACAATTCAATGGTACAAAGAGTTTATGTAAATTTAACGCAATCACCAACGAGTTCCAATCAAATTTCACTAGTCGAACAAATCCGTACGAGAAGAAAATGAGAGAAGCAAGAGAAAGAGGAAAAAAAAAAACGTAAAAGAAATAAATAACCAAAAAAAAAACAAAAAGAGCAAAGAGAAATAACGTTTGACAGCTATGAATTACGTGAATTTTGCAGGTGATAGCTGTGATATCGATACTCTTTATTGTGCTATCGACGATTGCACTTACACTCAACACCATTCCTAGTATGCAAGTGAACGATGAAAAGGGAAACTTTCAAGATAATCCGCAGCTCGCTATGGTGGAGGCGGTTTGCATCACTTGGTTTACCCTCGAGTACGTGCTTAGATTCAGCGCGTCTCCGGACAAATGGAAATTCTTCAAGGGCGGTCTAAACGTAATTGATCTACTAGCAATATTGCCATACTTCGTCTCGTTGTTTCTCGTCGAGACGAATAAAAATGCTACCGATCAGTTTCAAGACGTACGACGCGTTGTACAGATATTTCGTATAATGCGCATATTGAGAATATTGAAACTCGCACGTCACTCAACCGGACTACAGAGTCTCGGCTTTACATTGCGAAACTCGTACAAAGAGCTCGGTCTTCTAATGTTATTTCTCGCGATGGGAGTACTCATATTCTCGAGTCTCGCTTACTTCGCGGAGAAGGAAGAGCCCGGGACCAAATTTATAAGCATTCCGGAGACGTTTTGGTGGGCAGGAATCACCATGACGACCGTAGGTTACGGAGACATTTATCCTACGACTCCTCTTGGCAAAGTTATTGGAAGTGTGTGTTGTATATGTGGTGTCCTGGTAATTGCGTTGCCTATTCCCATTATCGTCAATAACTTCGCCGAGTTCTACAAAAACCAGATGAGACGCGAAAAGGCCCTTAAACGACGCGAGGCTCTCGAAAGAGCCAAACGCGAGGGGAGCATTGTTTCATTCCACCATATCAATCTAAGGGACGCTTTCGCCAAGAGCATGGATCTCATCGACGTGATCGTTGACACGGGTAAGAACGTACGACTTTTATCCTTACGTTTTATCGTCCAATATCAATCTCGTACTTCTCTTTCATTTATCATAATATTAACCTTAGAACTCGTGACTCGTTTTTTTTTTGTACCTTCAAACGCATGACCGTAGTCTATATGCACTTCATGCTTTTTTTAAATTATGAAACCGGTCCTACGGGATAAATGGACTTTACCATAGGGTAAGGTAGGGCACAGTGTGACACTTTTTTTCTAGCGAATTTACACACTTACCAAAGTAGTCTGATTAGAAGAAAAAAAAAGGTCATAACCGATTTTATAGAACTTTGGGCGTACAATAAAGCTAGCATATTTTTTTGAAAAAAAAATTAAAAATCCTAGAATAATGGATTCGAAAAGAATTTGCGGATTGGCTCATTGTGCCCCATGGGTGGGGTACTATAACAATAAAAAAGTTGGAAATTGCAGAGATATGAGTCGTCTGATAGGATCCTCTTTTGAAAATTCTTGCCGATTGTGGACATTTTTTTCTCTGTCAGGCATCGTCTAAGAAATAAAACATTTTTTGTGAAAAAATGAATAGCTAAAGTGTAGCATAGGGACATTTTTTTAAATTTTTGTGGAAATGACAGCGGTTTGGAAAAAAAATCCTGTTTTTTAACCAAAATTTGGAGTTTTAAAAATCGATAAAAAATAAACGCGGCATTGAATCGAAAAAATCTTATACTATATTCTAAATAATATTGTGAAGAATATGTGGTATGAATTTCATTAAAATCGGTTGAGTGAATCTCGAGATATTTTGTCCACCAGTTTGAAAAGAAGATCCCACTAGACGATTATCTCCGCTATTAAATTTTTTTTAATTCGTTTTCTTTTTAATTTGTTCATGAAACTATAATGAATTTGTGAAAAATAAAAATGATTTCATGTATTTAATAGTCGCGACAAAAAATGTATTTATTTTTATACCAACTTTACCGAGTGCCAACGTGGTCCAATAATTTATACAATCAATTATTATACCCAACGATGAACTGGAATAAAAAATTTCGCATAAATTTCGTATATTTAGACTTTTTTATACCTGGAAAGTCTAGCGGTTTACGAAAATTCTTCTGCTAATCACATTTTTCTAAGTTTTATCATAAATATGTCCCTTTAAACATTCGGTCGCTCATTATTTTTATTTTCGTTGCAGAATCTTCAGAATTCTTTACAGGCTTTGAACAATTTATATCAGACAATTTCGAGTTCTTTAGTATATTAATTATTACATAGAAATAATTTGAGCGTGTCATCTTCGTAAGGTGCTGCATAAATTAGACGATTTTTCGAGTCGCAATTTTTGGTTAAAAGTTCGGTAACTTGGCTTGAAATTTACTTGATCGTTGACGAAAGTCAATTAATTGATGAATATTCGGGTTCGCGAAAGAAATACCTTAAGCTAATGTTGAAAAATCTCTTATCGGTTTATTTCATACGTGTTAATTTGTTTCGGCTCCCTTGTCACATTTATCGTCATCGAAATACGGTGTGTGTTTTTTTACATCTTTATGAATAAACATTTGTTCATCATCATTAAAGAAGATCCGTCTTCCAATTAGTGTCTGAAAAATATAATGGGCATTCGTCCATCAGCACAGTTATAGCAAAGTATTACGGCCTTTCTTAATGCTCACTAACGAGCAGTAGTCCGAGCCATTGTTGGTCAGACGACGACTGCCATTTGATATCGACTAATTCATTATACCTGCTGTACGCGATATATACAGGGTGATCCAAAAGTCGTTGATCAAAGGAAGTGGGGAGGTAGCCAAGATCATTTCCAACCAAAAAGATTTTCTTCAATATTAAAAAAAAAAACGCTCCCCAGCCGTACAAAAAAAAACAAATTTAAAGTATTACTGGATGGATATTAAAAAATCGTCAAATTTCTTCCAAATTTGAGGAATGATAGTTCTCGATAGAATAATTAATTGTCTGCAGAAAACAGCTTCTGCAGACAAAACCCTCGGTCAAGTACACGACAATATCCGTCGAATTTGACTTCAATTATTATCAAGAGTAGAAAATTAACATTTCTAAGTGGTAATTTATTACTAAATTAGCTATTTGTAAGGCTAAACATGTACGACCTAGACTTGTAAATCCACGATTCGTTCATTTTGGGCTAACTTTTTGCTCGACCCTCCATCCAGTAATACTTCAAAGAAAAACTTAATTTTCACGAACTTATTCAACGTGTCAATAATAAATTACTCTAGATGTCTTATATAATAAACTGCTCTGAGCATGGAATAATTATGAAAATTTCTTAACGACAACAAAAACGGGGGGCTCAAAAAACGTTCAAAGAAAATATAAATCATAAAACTTCGTAAAATGTGACTACACGGAGAGAATTAAAAAGTAATTTTTGTCGTGAATTTCACGGTAAAAATTACCGTGATATATTTCAATGTGGCGACAAGTGAGAAAAGCATAATAATTCGTATGTGACAAGTTTTTTTTTAACTCACGTTACAGAAAATTTCAAATACGTAGCTAAAATTTTACTATACAAGAAGGGTAGCGCGCACGATAATTTTTACCGAGAGCACAATACATTTTCCTATAACACTCATTAAATTTTATAATAAATCTTAAAATAACCGTTATAAAGACGATACTTTTTTATAGACATTTTTCAAAGGCATAAAATAATAAAATGCACAGTAAAATTTCGCTGATATTATATATTTTTTAAATTTAAGTATTGCGTATTTTGTTACACATGAAAATTTACTAGAAAATCTGGTAAAATGTTCTATCTGAAGAAGAAATTTTATTTTATTTTCGTGAAAATCTGTGTTTTACTCAGTAATAATAAGCGAAGTTTCCGGGTTGTCATCTGGTTACCGTTACTGCACGCTAATTTTTAACATTTAATTCTCTCCGTGTAGCAGAACAATTTTCGTAATCGCGACTGTTCAATGAACATGTAATGTCTAAATCTAAAAAATTTATGCGAATCATTTCATTTCCGATTTCATCGTTGGGTATTGATTGTAACTTATTTTTATTAAGCCTCACTGTAATTTACTAATTAATTGAAAAGGCGCCTTATGCGCCGACAAAACACATAGCCCTCCACTTAAGAAATACCTTAAGTGCCTCGAACGTCG
Organism: Ophion ventricosus; assembly: GCA_963932345.1. Taxonomy (NCBI): domain Eukaryota; kingdom Metazoa; phylum Arthropoda; class Insecta; order Hymenoptera; family Ichneumonidae; genus Ophion; species Ophion ventricosus. The sequence continues at coordinate 2,764,254 of OZ010722.1, forward strand.
CGTGCCTCGGTGAACATCGTCATTTATTTTCTCGTGATACATTTTTCTTTTTTCTTTCAAAGGTCACAACATGTCCGGAGTCGACGGGAATAGTACCGAGGGAGAATCGGCCTGTGGTAGGGGACCGGCACAAACGGGACCCGGTTGTTATCGTAATTATGAACATTACAGTCTTTCACGACATCGTAGAAGTGCCTCATCGTCATTTCCGGCAATACCGAACGACATCCCGACCACGCCGGACAGCCCAAATCGTCGTCTTCTCGATTTTGCTCAAACGATACCCGGCACCCAGAATGACGATTATTTCCAAGACGAGCTACCGGCTCAATACTCCAATCAAGGAAACACGACACCCAGCGTGAGTCCAAGCAAACATAAAATTTTCCCTAGCTAGTCGTCCTTTTGATTTTTGTTTACCGTTCTTTTCAATCATTTTGGCGCAATCTTATTAATTCTCATCGCTTCAATACGCTCGTACGTCTGCTTGAATGGTGCACTCACGGCGATGAACTCCAAATAAATTTGAACGTCGTGATTTTACTTTCTCGACAGCTTTACTCAAAAAATCTTCTTATTTTTTAAATTAATTAAGACCATCTTTTTAAATTAAAAGTTGCCTTAATTTGTTTATAAAAAACTACTGTTGTTGATGGATCAGTAAAAATCGTGCGTACGTCGCTAGAAAATCTATCCAAGTAGCTACAGTTGAAATTTAAAGTCAATCGGTTGCAAATTGTAATGATCTATAGAAAATCTATAGAAAAACGTCTTGGCGAGACTACTACCTTGAGAAAAACGCGTTCTTAAGTTTTAGAACCATTTTTCCACATGGATTTTTTAAGATAGGGCTACTCAGAATAACTTTTGCTTATCATTCGTGGGATGTGTATACATCATTAAAGCCACAAAAAAAAAAAAATCCTACGGCCAAGTTTTCTCCTAGAGGGGTAAAGTTTCGAGCTAACGACGAGATAGACGTTTTTCGACTTTCAACAGAGCCCGAAGGTGCTGTTTTTCGTCTTATTTTTTTCCGAAATATCAGGCGTCTAGGAGAATACTGGGAATCTCAAAATCAGCTATCTCTCTCGCACTAACGATCGCTCGATACAAGTGCTTCTTGACCCTTAACGCATTTCCCGTCAATCCTCATATTTTCGCTACAACACCAATCTATTATTCTTTTTTTGTTTTTTTTTCTACACTATTTCAAACGTTATCTTGTCAATGTGGTGTTTGCTTTTTTCAAATTTAATACGGCTTTCAGTGCAGTGCTTTGTGTGTTTGCTTGATTAATTTATTTTCGTAGCCCTCGCATAGCACTGTATTATGTTTCACTCGAGTAGTCTGGAAATTTGAGGAGCCCGAAAGACCAATTGTTGTTAAAGTTCTACGGTATTGCTATAAATGTATTTCACTAATGTGTTTTTTTTTTTTTTTTTTTTTATTAAATTATTTTTCTCATAAGTCATCAGACGCGTAGACGTTACTCGTACGATTCAACACGAAAATTACTAGCAGCAGCTTTCACGCCGAATTTCACATTTTTCCCAAGCGTTGAACAACGTGAAAGAAAAAAAAAGACACGCAAAGACAAAAGGAATAAGAAGAGAAATTGGGAAAAAATGAATTGTCTTATTCGCAGCAAGATTGAGGCGTTACACCACCTTGGCGACTAGTAAATATATAAAAGAATTTTTATTTTTCACAAATCCATTATAGTTTTATGAACAAGAAAAAATAAATGATTTTTTTTTTTAACGACGCATATATAAGTTGTCTTGTAGGACTCTCTTTTGAAAATCCTTGCCGACAATGGAACTTTTTTCTCTGTCGGGCATTGTGTGAATTTTTTTAAATTCTTCTCACCAAAGGTAATAGCTGAAGTAGCGTGAGAAAAAAAAATTTTTTATAGACATGACAACTCTTTGAAAAAAAACTCGGATTTTTACCAAAGTTGATTTTTTTTAATTAATAAAAAATTAACGCGGCATCCAATCAAAAAAAAATTCCTATGCTACATTCTTGATAATATTATAAAGAATATCTCGGGATACTTTGTCGACCACTTTGAAAAGAGAGTCCTACTAGACGACTTTTATCTCCGCAATTTAAAAAAAAATGCTATTTGTCCCTAAAACTATAATGTATTTATGAAAAATAATTGTATACATCTGATAGTCACGTCAAATAAAAAAAAAACAATGTTTCTACTTATTTTTTTCGAGCCCCCAGGTGGTGTTTCGTTAAGCGAAAGAGTTAATCCCTTAGCTCTTTCGCCTGGTTGCTGCGAGAAACACTTTTAATTTGTCAATTTGACACCAGAAACGTCTTCTTTGTTGGAAGAGGCCTTTCTCTGCGGGACCGCAAAATTCTTTGCCAGATGAAAAAAAAAACGTTCATTTAATACAATTTTATAATATATTTGATGATCTAAAAAGATTCAATAGGGCTTCGAGGGTCACGTTAATCAATACGTTTATTAAATATATTTTTATATTGTCTCGCCAATAAAACATTTTACGATTTTTTTTCTATTAAAATTCGGACGTATGAGTGAGCAATAAATTTTGAAAAAGGAACAACCTCGTTTGGACCACTCTGTATTGGTTCGGAAAATCGCCCGTTGTACAAATAGTTTTGAGCGAATAAAGTGGAGTATATTTCGTAGACCAGAGTAGTATTATGTGTGATAAATCATTGATTAGGTAAACATTTAGCGGAAGAGTTTCATGTTAGAATAGAGAGAGAGGGAGAGAGAGAGAGAGAGAGAGAGAGAGAGAGAGAGAGAGAGAGAGAGAGAGAGAGAGAGATTTATCGATATTTCGACCGTTAAATTCGTAGCAGAGAGAAGTGTTTTCGTTTCTCGTTCGTTATTAAGGGTGGAAATACATGTAGACGACGAATAAATAGCCAATTTTGATATTTTTTATCGGAAAGGAACAAAATGTTTTACATTTATGAAACTTTAGGTACAATTTATTACATAATCAAGCTATTTGAATTAATTTTTTTCATTAAAAAATATTGCAAAATGGCGACTTTTTAGCGAAGTCTTCCAGGAAGGTTTTGGCGGCAGTTGTCCGTTTGTGAGAAATTCAACGACTTAAATATTCATCTGAAAAATATGAGCCGAGAATTTTTAGTATTTTAACATCCGAATGTTGAGCTTACCTATGAAACATTGAAAGCGTTGAAAATAAGAAGAAAAATAATGGGACACTTCAGGAAAAAAATTGCAATTTTACACAAAATTTTCGTTCTTAAAAAAAAAAAGTTTGTACCGAAACATGCAAGTTTTCAAAAAAATTAAAAATAGCTTATTTTAAAAGATTTTTTTTTAATTAAAAATAGCCCTTAAATAAACATAGAGCTAAAAGTCGTCCACTGTACTTTACTTATCAAGAAAATTATCAGGCAGTTTTCGTTCGATCAAACGCGTCGTTTCACGACACAATGAAAAGTCGACATTACTAAATAGTTGCGCTATTATCATACGTCAGATTCATTCACTTCTGCCGTAGGATTTTTTTATTTCCCAACCAATTGCTTGAATTGAGAAGAAAAAAAGAAATCTATTCTCGAACGGCGCTTATGTTTCTTGTCTCTTTCTCTCGTTCCGAAAACTTGTCACCTCTCGCGATCAATCAGACACGAGAGAGCATAATTACTTGTTTGAAAAATCAACGATTCGTCATGAATTTTTTGCTCGTTCAAAAACAATTTTTTGTATTTTACAAAAGTCACCAGTCACCTCTTATGGAGCGATTTGAAAAAAAAAAAATTATTTTTAACAGATAATTTCAACGGTACATATATGTGTATTTCAGACGATGATTAATCGATTTGGAAGCAACGTAGGAGAAAGACGAGACGAACAGGATTTTTTTTTAATGGAAAATAATCAACCTTGACGCAACGCTGAGAAGTTGATAATACTATTTTAAGAGGATGGATGTTGCGAGAAGCTCTCATTCTTTACGTGGTACTTTTTTTTCTCCCCTTTCTAACATATAATACAAAAATAGAGCAACTAAAAATCAATTGAATCTTTCGGTCGGACATCCTCAAATTTCACGAGTCTCGATTTTTATTTCTTGGCGCTTTTATTAGTGCAATATAAGTATATAAATATATTGATACATATCTGTATACATACGTATACCTATATTGATGTATACTTATGTACGAAGAATTTTCTGTCGAAGAAAAGCGGTATTGAGCCTCGATGTTTCAATAGATTTTTGTCACTATTTTTCAGACAATGCTGCCTGATTTACGCAATGTACAGACGTGAGACGTTTCGGAGTAAACGTTTTACAATGGATTATCGAAGAGCGCAAAGTCCGCGTTTTCTTTTTCGGGACAAGCTTTGCGGAGGGATTTACGTACACAAAAATAAAGAGAAAGAACGAGAGAGAGAGAGAGAGCGAGAGAGAGCGAGAGAGAGAGAGAGAGAGAGAGAGAGAGAGAGAGAGAGAGAGAGAGAGAGAGAGAGAGATAGAAAGAGAGAAATTAAGCGAGGGAGAGTAATGTCAGTGAGAAAATGACTAATGACAAGACATTCCTTAAATAAGCGCACGCCAAATGTTATTATTAAAATATATATATACGAAAGCTCGGTTCGTAGATGAAGAAAAACCAAAACTTCGCAGCAACGCAAACGCTGAATTTAAGTTCAGGCTAATTTGTAAAAAAAAAATACGTTCAATAAATAATTCGTTTTTTTTCCATTTCACGATGTTTGTTTATTTTATTTTCTTTCGACATTGTTGATGTGTTCAAATAATAATAGTCTTTAAGATATCATTACGTTACGTATACATATTTTTATACTGTAAAATTACTTCCTACATTTTTTATCTCTTTCTGTTACGCAATACATCAGTTAAAAGGAGAAAAAGAACAGTTGGGATTATTGAAACGGAGCAAAGATCGTACTTACTGTGTAATTTCTCGATTATTTTTCCGTTTTTTTTTTTCACTTGAGAATGTGCCGGCGTTTCGACAGTCAAGTCCCAAAATTCGTAAACGCTAAAAGTACTTTCGAGATTTTTCCTCAAGCAATGGTAAAAAGAATTTGATCATTGATCGCGATCGATTGGGTAAGTAAGAGTAGTACGTTCGTTTTTGAACAAATTGATAATGCGAAAAGTACTTTTTTTCCAAATTAATACAAATTTCGGTATATGAAATATTCCCCCCCCCCTTTTTTGTTCTTTAAATTCTCGTTATCGATTGTAAGGGATTTTTCGAAAGGCTGTGCCTGCTGCTGGTAAAAAAAATCCTTTTCCATGCATATATATATACTTTTATGAAGCGAAACCGTGCGTCCCTCAGGCTCCTCGGATATTATAGAAATACTTTAAACGGACTCATTCGTATTCGTTATACACGCTTGTTAGTTTCATGTTAGATCACTCCCGTTTGGAGCATTTGAACCACTTTTTCCCTCTCAAATGACCCATCGATACGTAATTTATTGGCAATACTTGGAACAACAATATTTGTTCTCAATGAAAAATCGATAAAAAAAAAAAAAAGTGGTTCACCTTCTCCTTCGGCTACTGCGGAATATTGATAAGAGAAGAAAATAAAAATTGACAAAACAAATAATGGTACATAGAAATATGAAATAATGTCTAATATTATAGGATGAAGAAAAAAAAGATGGCAGAAAATGCGAGAGAATCGATGAATTGCCTAGTGAATTCGAGTGTTGCTTTTGTACCACGAAGGTATTTACAATCCACTAACATTTTATCTTAGGACTCGCCAATGTATAGATCCCGTTTACGTGTCATTGTTCTATGACGCTCCAACGTTTCACGTGTTTCAATCATTTTGCAAAAGTAATTGTAATCCTAATGAGCCTACTCTGGAATTTCGAAAGCCCAGAAGGAAAAAAGAGCTTGTCGTAAAAACTTTAGTTTTCGCAATTTTTTTGTTTTCCACACCGTTTGCGTGATTTATACATTGCTGTGCAAGGCGAGCACAATTCATTCATTGAACTGTTCATTGAACTTTTGTGATCTGTATATGTATATATATGTATGTATGTATGTCTGTATGTCCGTATCACGTAGCACTAATCATAAGTTTTAAAATTTATGTTGATCGATCGATACAAGAATTATTTTAGAAGAGGATTGCTTACCAATTTTCTTTTCCTTTTTTTTTTCGATGTTCAACCCCCGAACGACGTGAATTGCAACTCCAAAAAGTATTTTTTCGGCAAGTTAAACACGAGCGATTGAGGCCTACAATTATTATTAGGCCTCGCTACGATGTGTCGAAGTTTGCATCGTTGGAACGCAACGTTTTTTTTCCCCCTTTATTTTTCGTTTCATTTTTTTCCTGTCATTATCCAGAGCCTTTTTTTATCAACTGAGCTCACAAATCTCCAAGTATTGGGGAAGTTGGGGCACAGTGTGTCACTTTTTTTCTATCGAATTTTTACTCTTACCAAAGTAGTCTGATTAGAAAAAAAAGGTCATAAGCGATTTTATAGACCTTTGGGCGTAGAATAAAGCTACCGTATTTTTTGCAAAAAGATTAAAAATCCTCAAACAATGGGTTCGAAAAAAAATTGCGGATTGGCTCGTAGTGACTCGCGGGTGGGGTACAATGTGTCAGATAGGTGGGTAGAGTGTGTCAAGTGCTGCCGAAACGTAGGGTACAGCGAGCTGGTTGAAACTCTTTTATTTTCCTAACATAGATAACAGATTTTCATACATACCGATAATTTCACAACGGATATTATTTGCCAATAACATTGGGATTCGACTCATTGTGCTCAACAACTCGATGACACATTGTGCCCCACACAATTGCCCCACAATATATGACGTTTTCCCGGCAAGCGAAATTTTTTTTCGAGCCTCCAATTAATTTTGTACTTTTAATAATTCTTCGTGAGCTGCTATTGACTTTCCTTTAGACCAGCCGAAACTTAATATAAATCACCGACCAACACATAAAATTTCGGAATTTACGAGCTACAAAGCTCCGAGAAACCGCATGTGGCTCACTGTGCCCCGTGACACATTGTGCCCCACTCTACCCTACGTGATAATCTTATGAATGATTTTCACAGGCTAAATCGGTTAAAAACAAAATTAAACAATCGAAAAGAATAAATTTTCGTTGCATTCCAACGATGCGAACTTCAACGTCGTGTCTCGCTTCGTGTTCTTCTTTATTGTAATGGAGCCATATTGCAGACTCGGAGATCGAAATTTACACGTCCGGTGGAATTACATCGAAAAAAAATAAATAAATAAATCTCCGCCTTCTTAGAAATACCTGTAAAGAGATAAGTACTTTTCGAAAGACAATCTTCGCGAAAAAGATGATATGATGTAAGTACAGGTAGTCTATCGACACGATAAATCTAAACAAATTTCATTCTTATTAAATGTCACTTTTAATACTTATTCGAGACTTGTCGCCAAATTTCGCGAAATGATGATTTATCATTTTTTTTTTATTGAAAAGACCAAAGTGATTAGAAATTATATTGTATCGTATGTCAATGATGTATAGTTTCTTTTCATGAAAAAAAAAAACTTGTAATGTCGATTATTGCAATGCAGCTCGTATACTTTTCAATCGAACGGTGCTCATTTCCGAATACGGTAACAAATTACGTAAATTTGTTTAATTACGATATATAAATGTGTGTGTGTGTGTGTAAATTTATGTATAATTATTTTCATCTCACGTAGCAGTGAAATACTTTGTTTACTTATCGACTATCGTCCATAACTAATATAAAATATTTTTCTTTTACGAATCATTAAATTTAACAATGATAAAGTGTACTCAAAGAGTTTAACGTTATGTTACGGGTAAGTGTATGTACATTTATCTCCATCCTCTTTATAAATCTCGTGAGAATTACCAATGCATCTACATACCGTATTACAAAAAAATTAATTCTGAGTTCTGCAGTGTGCTTAATGGATTTCACTTAAAAAAAATCCATCGACTTTATATACAAGGAACATTACTCAGGTAACAGGGGATACGTTTTTTTTTCTTTTTTTTATTATACATCGACATACAACAATTTTAAATTGCACCATATCACTGCAAAAAGTGTTTTTTTTTTAACGACTGCGATTACGACTGCATTTGTGTAGATTTTTGAAACATTGATAGTCGCTTGAAAAGAAATCGCTTACAACGTGCACAGTGAAAAAAATCATTTCGAAAAATTCTTCAAACACAGAGACACAAATATTAGATGAAGTAATAAGTTCTGAGCGTTTTTTCGCTTTATTACGACGATGAAACTAACATAGTTAGGATTATCCGATTTAGATCAAATATGCGCCATTTTGTTCGATAACTTTTGTCCATTTTGAAGACAATTTCATAATTCCGCGATTGAAAAAGTCCTCGTCCCTAGTGGTCAAAAACTTGACCAGCTCATTTTCACAAGCCTCTCTTGAGGCCAGTTTTGTACCATCAAGAAAATTTTGCAAATGCTTGAAAAGGTGATAATCGCTTGGTGCCGGGTCTGGACTATACGGCGGGTGCGATAGAACCTTCCATCCAAGCTCTCGGAGCTTCTGGCGCGTCGTTAAAGATGTGTGCGACCTGGCGTTGTCTTGATGGAACACAACACCCTTCCTATTGGCCAATTCTGGCCGCTTCTGGTCGATCGACTGCTTCAATCTGGTCATTTGTTGACAGTAGAGGTCCGAATTGAGTGTTTGGCCCGATGGGAGCAGCTCATAGTGGATGATTCCCTTCCAATCCCACCAAACACACAGCAAAACCTTCTTGGCCGTTAATCCGGGCTTGGCGATCGTTTGGGCCGGCTCACCGCGATTGGACCACGATCTTTTTCGGCTGTTGTTCTCGTATGTGACCCATTTTTCATCGCCAGTCACCATTCGCTTCAAAAATCGGTCGATTTCGTTACGTTTCAGCAAAGTATCGCAGGCATCAATTCGCTCCAAAAGGTTTTTTTGCGTCAATTCGTGTGGCACCCATACATCGAGCTTCTTCTTGAGACCAGCCTTATGCAAATGGTTCCAAAGGGTTTTCTGGCTAATCTTCAGTTCCTGGGCAATGGAATAAGTGCTCACATGCTGGTCTGAATCGACGATTTCCATGATTTTATCGACACTTTCGACGATTGGCCTACCAGAGCGTGCCTCATCTTCGACGTCCATATTACCAGAACGGAATCGTTGGAACCACCGCTTTGCTGTTGCATTCGATACTGTATTGGGTCCATAAACAGCATAAATTTTTTTGGCCGCCTGCTCCGCCTTTTCACCTTGGTCGTAGTGGTACTGAAGAATGTATCGAATTTTCTCTTTTTTTACCTCCATTCTGGAACGCTGTAACACACAACTGTCTTCACCAAACACAAAACTGTCAAAGAACTTTTTTTGAAGCGTAATGTCACCTTTAAATCGCCGTATGATATGACCCGATGCGATGTATACATCGTGAGATATGGCTCACTAAAGACATCTAGCGGAAAACGCTCAGAACTTTTTACTTCACCCAATATATTGCTCGAAGAGTTTTGTAACTCCTTGAAGAAGAGAAAAAGGTCTGATTCGACGAAATTATTGTTCTATTGATTAGTCGTAGCAACAAACAAAAAATGTGTTTTTCGCATCACAATCTTTTTCTTCTTTTTTTTTTTCAAAAGCATCTCCCGATGCGTTTGTACATAGAATGAGAACGCAAGAAATAAAGAAGAAGAAGAAGAAGAAGAAGAAGAAGAACAAGAAGAAAACGTGAGAACTTTCAACTCTTCGCGTTTAATCGTTTTATCTCTTTTCAGGAGTACAAAGAGTATCGCGACGCTGAAAATATAATGCCATTGGCAACGAGCGATTTTCGTAATCCAGTGTGCCAAGAATTAAGATCAATGAGGGAGAGTAGCATCGAGACGAGCGGTTACGGGGATTATCCGCACGAAATATATCAGCCGGAGATGTATCAAACGGAGATTTATCAACCGGACGTTTACGCGCAATCGCCGATACAAGCGATCGAATCAACGGTCGTTTATACGAAGACATACGCCGAGCGTGGTAGCGTCGACAGTTCGGACACTTACGCGAGTTGTCAAACACATCCTTTTCATTCGCAAGCCGATTTAACCGACGAAGCCGACAGTAATCTATACATAAATCCGCTCGAGGGTGCGGACAAGTGTGGCAAGGTGCGCATTAAAAAATCAACGTCGAGCGAACAAATCGCTAGGAGCATCATTGACGTTTCACCAAGCACGGAATCGTTGAAGGGCCTTGAATTTTCGCAACAGACCGAAAGTAGCCGGCTCAGCCTTATCGAGACCATACCAAAGCACAAAAAAATTCGTATACAAAAGGTAAAAAAAAAGTTTAAAAAAATTTTCTACCAATCTTTGCTTATGTTTTTCACCAATCCCCAGTCATCGGAAAATCTTCCCCCATTTTTTAAATTTATTTTTGTAACCCTATCGTTTTAAAATCTAAAATAATCTTGGGGTCAAATTTTTACAAAAATGTTGAGTTTAAAAAGTTAATAAAAAATGAACGCGACATGAAATCGAAAAATTCTATCGTCCATCCTAGATAACTGTGAATAGAAATTACATCAAATTCGGTTGAGTAAATCTTAAGATATTCTGGCCACCAGTGAAAAAAAAACAAACAAACAAAAAAGATTATAATTTTTACCCGCAATATTTGCGTTTTTTTTTTTTTTCTTTCAGAGCGGATCTCTGCGAAGACAAGTCGTTTCGGAGCCAGAAGGATGCTCGATGATCGGCCAGCTGTCACCGATCGCTTCGAATTCTGGCAGTACCGAAGACAACAACAATCTACAGGAGTACGGTCTTCGCGGTGGTGGACGTACATTCGCGTCGAGCACAACGGCCAATTCCTCGACTACAACGAGCACCAACGTGGCCATCCCTCCACGTGTTGTTAATCATCAACAGTTCGGCAATCTTAGCGGTCCTAAACAATACACCGGTAAATGATGAACTATACTCCATCTCGCATCGACAATTTCATGCCTCGTGCTTTAGCAAAAGACGTGTCGAAAAAAAAAAGAAGGAAGAAAAAAAAAGCAGCAACTCTTCCACGTCGAGATTCTACATAGATCATCATCATTATTAATCTATGCATTGTACATCGAGCAAACAAGTGTAGCGCAAGAAACTTCATTAATTGTACATAATTGTAAAGTTACTCACGACTACGGATCGTACATATCATTGAGAAACGCCAGCTTGTTCGTCAAGGATGTACAGGAGGATTATTAAATGAAACTCACAACGTTAGCAATTTTTTATATATATATATATATATTGAGGGCGGAAATACATGTGGACGATGAAAAGAATGGCCAATTTTGATATTTTTTTTTTAAGGAAGAAAACATTTCAAATTTACGAAACTTTGGGTACAATTTTTTTTTATAATTAAACTGTTTACATGAATTCTTTCTTTGAAAAAATATTGCAAAATGTGTGGAAAAAAGTCGTCATAGTTACGTAACTATGAAAAAATTAAGATGAATTTAGAAAGAAGTGAGATCGTCACCGACCTCTAAATTTTTCTCAGTTTATTTCTTGTAAATTTGAAAATAATTCATCGAGTGGTTATCGATATATGATGTCTGTTTCTTTTATTTTATATTTTTTTATGATTTTTTTAACGTTGTCAATACGTATAGCTTTGTGTTAAAAAAAAAATTAATTACCACCAATTGTTCGGGAAAAAAATTCCGAATTTCGACAATTTCTTTTCGCGCCTTTAGGTAGATGTAGCTCCTTATCTAAAATTTAAAATTTTTAAAGAATACATGTAAGTCACGCCTTAAAGCTCGTCGATCATAAATTCCAAAAAAAATAGCTCCGAATTTGCGCGATGCTGTTCTTTCGTCAGTTTTTTTTACTTTTCTTTTTAATATGGATCGAGAGGTATCTCAATAGAATAAATTCAAAATTTCGGGGAACGAATGAAATTTTATTTATTATTATTATCATTAAATGAATATTTATTTTTTAAGTTTTTTCGTACAATTTTTCAAATTTCCCATATTCAGTCAGACAACAAAAAAATGATTCTGTTTGGAGAAAAAAAAATACTTTTATAAAAAAACAAGTAAAAAAATGATTGTCACAGCTCTTTTGCACACGTTTTTCAATGTTATCGTTGTTGCGACCTAACGTTTTCAGTATTCGTTGATTTCAATAAATTATTGAAATTATTACCACATCGCAATAATGTGAAAGTCTCGGTGAAATTGAGATTCAAATGTGATTGTATCTCCTGTACATCCTTAAAAATTGTTTGCAAAATGAATGAGATAATTAGCGAGGTCAAAAACAATACCGTTCGTCCACGTAGATTAGTTTATTGTATTGATAGTTCTTTTTTTTAGAGCAACTTTATACCACGGCTGTTTTTTAATACCCCCCCTCCCTCTTCCCCTATCTTTCGGATTGTTATCGAAAAAAAATTTGTTTACGCCCTATCCCATAATCTCGCCCACACTCGTTATACAATTGTGCGTCAATCTCGACGCTTATTACGCTTGTAGAGTTCCGACTCGAGCATGGTAGAAAATTTGATGACGAAAACATTTAACGACAGCGGGACGAGAAAAAGTTTAATTAGACCATGAGATATTTAGCCATGCGTTTTATGTTTGCCTGTAAAAGCGCGCGGCTGCACTCACCACACGCGTCCACCGTCGACGAAATTTAGTAATTTCACAAAAAAAAAAAAAAAAAAAAGAAGAAGTAAAAAGTGTACCTACTGTTGTTATCGACTGTACAGTAATTCCATAGCATAATGTTCACGCACGCTCAGAGAAAATTTCCGTTGTCATAAGTTATAAGCAACAAAAAAAAGTCATAAGCAAAAATCTATATTTGTCGAAAAATGTTAAAACGTAGATATTTATTATTCATGAAGATGGGACGATCCGACGAAATTTGCTATTTTTTAATCTTTTAAGTTTCCATGAAAGAAAGAAAAAAAGAATATTTTTCTTCAAACGTTGTGATATTAATGGACGTTTTTAAATTTATCTATTCTGGCCATACGTATTTTTTTTTAAATCGAATTATTAAAAATTTCCCGCGATTGCTAGTCAATGAAAATATTGCTCAACTCGAGAGAAGCTGAAAAGTTAAAAATTCGTCAATTTTTACCTAGTTTCTTTTAATAAGGCTGAATGCGTCGAGTCACCGAGTAGCCCAAAATTTTCCCTAATTCGATCGTCTCAAACTTTTGTTTTTCTGACTCGGACCAGTTTTCAATACATAAACGATGATAAATTTATTCCCCATAACGTTGGACGAATACACGTTGTATAGTTGTTGTCAACCAACATTAGTTACGGTCAATTTTTTTTATAGCCCTTGCATGCTTTGTTAAGGCCATGTATACCTTTGGATTGTCGGAAAACAGGGCTTGTTTAGGGTTTTTTTTTTAAATACTAATGAAGCAATGAAAATGAGATTTGGTGGGTTTATTTTACATATCTGTAGGTACTGAAAACAATTTTTTTTATTTTCCAAAAAATACAAATTGGCGTCCCATTGGCCGGTAGAATCCAAGTCCTGCGTCCCAAGTAGGGGAAGGTGGGGCACAGTGTGGCACTTTTTTTTCTATCGAATTTTTACTCTTATCAAAGTAGTCTGATTAGAAAAAAAAGGTCATAATCGACTTTATAGAGATTTGGGCGTACAATAAAGCTACCATATTTTCTCCAAAAAGATTAAAAATCCTAAAATAATGGGTTCAAAAAAAATTTGCGGATTTGCTCATTGTGCACCACGGGTGGGGTGCAATGTGTCAGATAGGTGGATACAGTGTGTCAAGTGCTACCGAAACGTAGGGTACAGCGAGCTGGTTGAAACTCTTATATTTTCCTAACATAGATAACAGATTTTTATACATAACGATAATTTCACAACGAGTATTATTTGCCAATAACTTTGGGAGTCGACTCGTTGTGCTCAACAACTCGATGACACATTGTGCTTCACACAATTGCCCCACAATATTTGACGTTTTCCCGGCAACCGAATTGTTTTTTTTCGAGACTCAAATTAATTTTGTACTTTTAATAATTCTTCGTTAGCCGCTATTGACTTTATTTTAGGCTAGCCGAAACTTAATATAAATCACGGACCAACACAAAAAATTTCGGATTTTACAAGCTACAAAACTTCGAGAAATCGCACGTGGTTGACAGTTGCCCGTGAAACATTGCGCTTCTTCGGAGCGTCGTCACTTCTTTGTTTCCTCATTGGGAGTCGACTCATTTTGCCCCACCACTCGTCGACACATTGTACCCCACTAGTAAAATATTTGATTATCGATGAAAATAACTATTAATTAACCTACGAATGGAAAAACACAAGTCACTGAGTGCAACATAAATAATAAAACTATCGATTAGGACCGAAAACCGGAGACGCTACAGAAAGTCTCGTTATATTTTACGTTTTCCCGGCGAGCGAAATATTTTTCTTTCCAAGCCTAAAATCAATTTTTAATTTTCAATAATCCTTTGTGAGCTGCTATAGACTTTCTTTTAGGCTCGACGAAACCTAATATAAATTGTGTTCCAACACATAAAATTTCGGAATTTACAAGTTACATGACTCCGAGAAAACGCATATGGCTCACTGTGCCCCGTGACACATTGTGCCCCACTCTCCCCTATTGCCAGACCGAATGCTACATTGCCAGTCTCATTACTTAGTTTACATACCTCGTAGCATCCAATAGACTTCGATCCGCAAAAAAATATTCAAACATTTAATATTTAATTAGAGCATGTATAGTTTCTCTTTGACAGTAATTGAACTGAATAGAATACATTTGTATTCTATTAAGAGAATGGTACACATTGAAAAAAAGAATCAAAATTTCATGCAAAATTTTGGTAAAATCTGGATTAAAAAAGTCGTTTTTTTTTCGATGACGAAAAGAATCGAATTTTTCATCGTCATGAACGGTAATCTGCCCTTAAGCCACTATTAGCATTTTTAAAATACTTCCTTCTCCAAATATAAATCGTTATTTTGAAAAAAAAAAAAAATGAATTTTCCACGAACTTGCAATTTCCATCAGACAGTAGTCATACGTTTTTTTTTACAATTCGTCGTAAAAGAATTTTTCTCTATTACGAAGCCGAAAAGTAATACTAAATTTATGATTGGAAAGTCAATTTTTTTTACTACGAAAAACATCTACCGCTAACAGCGTTAATTGCTTCAATACTTATCGGAACCTCGGAATATTCTCTGAGTGCGTTAAAACGGCGTTTAGGCCGTGAGCTTCGTGAGATCCGATTCCTTCCAAAAAAAAAAAAAAAGTCGGAAACGCTGTGGAAAAGAGACACACAAATCGTCGCACATTGCTAATCATGTATATATGTACATTAAAGGAAAAAAAAAATTAATACTTGTTATCTCTCACTCGTTCACGTCACGTGAGAATTGACACTCAAAGAGTTACCTATATTATAAAGAAAAAAGCAAGTCCGATAGAAATTATATAGTTATGCACGCTACGTAGTTTGTAATGAAAGAAATCTAGTTCTTTATATATATATATACATATATATAGTTCGTTGATTATTTATTATTATAGTTTGTTGCGGTTTCGTATGTGGCTATGAACAAGTAGCCTCCCCTTAAACGAATTACTAAAATATCTTTGCCGTCACAAAGAATGTACAAACAACAATAGAAAAATGATACGACCGACAAAAAAAACTCAAAAAAAGATATGATTTCCGCAACATACTAATAATCGTGTAAATACAATTATTATAATTTATTTTTTTATCTTCGAGTCAAGCGCCGCAGAAAAGACAACGAGGTAAAAAGTGCGAGACGAAGAATGATGCGGTATTGCAGAAAAGAAAAAAAAAAAAGTACATGTGACATGTACGTGTACACGGAAAGAAAGAAAAAAAAAAAACTTATATCGCCTTATTCGACATCTCGCAGTCCAAAATCTCATTTTCGTTATCATAGCAAAAAAATATTATTATTATAGTATGTTAAGAGCAATCGAATATTTATACAAAGAAATAATGAGTTTCTACGATCATTTTTTTTTACCCTAAAATCTTCACTCGTACACCGATCGTGCAGTCGAACGAATCCCTTTTCTTTCTCTCTCTCCCTCTCTCTCTCTCTCTCTCTCTCTCTCTCTCTCTCTCTCTCTCTCTCTCTCTCTCTCTCTATTTCTCTTTCTTTCTCTGCCTGACTGCTTCCAAAGTTCACTCACGGACAAAAAAAAAAGAGAAAGTGATAATAAAACTTGAGAAAAAGCTTCGATTTTTTTTTCAATTTCGACAGTCTTGGTCATTCGTAACCCTCATTCCAAATATCTCTACGTTATACGCGTGTATTGCGTACTTTCTCGTTGTTTTTTATTTTTTTATTCACCGTTTAAGGGGGGAAATACATGCGGACGACGAAATAGCCAATTCTCAATCGGGATTAATAATCATAACTATTTCAATTTCTATCCTTTTCATAAATAAAATGAACGAAATAAACAATTATATGGGAATACGTGAATTTAAAAAAGAATGAAATTTTATATATGTATATATATATATAAGGGAAAATTTCACTCTTTTCCAAATTCACGTATTCCCATATAATTCTCAATTTAGGTAATTTTATTTACGTAGAGGATCGAAACTACTATAGTCATGATCATGAGATCCAAATGATAATTGTCATACTTGTATTGATCAATATTATTATTAATAAAAAAAAATCATTTTGCACAAAAAAATCTTTTTCGTTAATTTCAGCACAAATAAAAAATAAACCGTTTCAATATTAGCATTAATTCAAGATTAAAATGGAGATATATAGCATTATTGGAGATTAAAATGATAAAAATGTTCTTTAAAAAATATGGTTAATTCGCAAAAAAATAGAAGAAAAAATGGGCCCACGATGAGACAAGTCTTAAAAATCATAGAATGGATCACTCTTTTTAGAGAATTAAAAAAATGACAATCATCTTTAAAAAAAATAGTTACCACTTTCGAAGCAAGAAACACGTGTTCCAGTATAAATGATCATTGTTGTAAATATTTTTTCGTGAAAGTATGCTTCAAAATGAAAGATATATAAATGACATTTGTCGATAAATCAATTAATTCGGGAGTTATCAGCGTTTAAACGTTTGCAAAAGTTCCCAAATCGACATTTTTTGGAAAATTACAACTCCTAAAAGAGAAGAGATAAAAATCTAAAAATTCGTGTGGATATTCCTTTCATGGGATACAAATTTACAAAAAAAAAAAATCAACCTCATAACCTTCCAGGGCTGATTCTTCGGATGTTCAACTAACATTTCGCATTAAAAAAAAAAAACCGGATTTTTTTTCATGGCGCTACATGTATTTCCACCGTCAAAATCACCGTTCCTTTGTGAATGTATGTTTTTTTTCTTTCATTTCACGGGATTCTCGATGAGGCATGAAAGTGCAAGAGTATCGTGATGTTTTTTTTTTCTTTCTCCTGAATCATATAATTCCAGGTACTAACACACCGACCCGAATCGGAAGCAATCAATTGTCGCAATCCGATGATTCGATCGACAACGCTTTGGCCATTTCTTGCGTCGAACAACAGCAACAACAACAACAGCAGCAGCAGCAGCAGCAGCAGCAGCAACGACAGAAAATATCAAAGTCGATACTTAAAAAGGCTGACACTATTTCAAACGAGTACAATAACGATCGCGACGGTGATACGGAAAAATTGATATTAGATAATGCCAGCTCTAGCAGCGTATTCAACGAAGGATTCAATCAGAGTCCAATAATGATGAATTTAAACGCTGCACGTATCGCTAAGTCGGACCAAATATTGAGAAGTAACAACAACGTTGAACAGTACAATACGACCGGACAAAAAGATGGAAAGAACGTCTCGAAAGGGCTGCTCGGTGGTATGCGCGAAGGTACATATTCACACGTTCGGACTGCCCCTATAGTTTTTACGCATTTATTTTTATTTTTTTCTCTTCTCACTATGAATATATCCTTTATTATTCGCATGCAAAAATGTAGCGAATTTTAGCCAAATTACGTTCATTTTTTTTCGAAATTATTCACATACACGGGCAATCAACGTGAAGCATTTAGTAGGCGAGTAGATAATTCGCCGGTAAAACATAGTGAATTAAGATTTTTGCACGTTCCCATTGAATGGATGTAAGAGAGGTAGGATAAAAATATAATACACTTCTCGATAGAAAGCATCCATTAAGGGCTTACATACACCTGAGACGGCTAAAAGTAAGGTTATGTTTAAGAATTTTTTTTGTATATAAAACTGAACTTTATTGAACAATCGTGATATAGATTTTAAAGTATGACATTTTATCTACATTGTGTGAAAATTTGGTTAAAATATTTCAAACGGTAAAAAAGTTACAGTCGTTTTATTGGGACGTGTTTTTATTGACAGCGTTTGCGGTACCAGACGTGCCTCTGTCATTTTTTATCTAGAAAAATATTTGTTTCTTAAAGTAGATAGATAGAACTAGTACTTATCGAGCCGGAATTTAAAAATTTAATTTTTTCGAGTCATGGTAGTCACTGGAATAAAACAGGCGATTTTTTGCCTCAAAATTGTTCAGTACTTATGATGAAAAAAAAAACTATGACAGGTATCGAAAAAACGGCTCTATAAGTACTAGATTATTGTGTGAAGCATGAATGTGCAAAACTTGATGCCGATCGGTCCAGTAGTTGCGGAGATATTTCTGGTACCGATTTCGAAAACACTGTTTCGAGTAAAACGCGTTTAAAGTTTTGAGTACACTTTACACTGAAATAACTAGTTTATTTTAAACTTACATGAAATCGTCGATTCCTGAGCCAAATGACGGATCTTCCTTAGATGTTGACGCTTCCATTAGATCTTTTTTTTTTTTGCTGTGTCAACCTCATTCATAGTCAAACTCATAGTCAAACAGATGACAAAGGCCGCGTCTACCTACGTCCCAATCGTTAGTCGTTGCTCACCCGGTCAGTTACAAAACGCTATAACTTCCTCATTACTGCGAATTTCCTTATGAAATTTTCAGGGTAGACACTCAAAGGATAGTACTTTCGAATGAGCACCTTTTTGAAAAATCGATCTTTTTTACCTACCCAGGTGTACGTAAGCCCTTAATTGTGTAATGAATCATTTGCTATTCCACTCCACCCCCGCCTGTATAATTTTAAGGCGCTCGGAAAAACATGTATAATTTTTTGTTCATTTTTCCACGACTATCAAATATATAAAATAATTTTTATTTTTCACAAATGGATTATAGTTTTCGATAAAAAAAAAAATTTTAAAAAGAGGAACTAAACATTTTTTAAATAGCGGACATATAAGTCGTCTAGTGGGAGTCTCTTTTGTAAAATCCTTGCCGATGGTGGAATTTTTTTCTCTGTCAGGTATCGTTTGGAAAATAAAAAAAATTGAAAAATATCTTGCAAAGTAAGGTAATCGCAAAGAAAGGAAATCGTAGCATGGGAAAAAAAATGAAATTTTTTTTCTTCATACATATGACAGCCCTCCACTTCCATATAAACATCAGCAGTAGCAGATGTAGTTGCGGATGCACTGTACTCTCATTTTTTTTTATATGTATGAAATATTGATAACATGGTACGCATGACGATATCTGGTAAGTTTCTAGATTAAAATATTTCTTTATTACGAATTCATCAATACCTATGGCATCGAATTATGAAGATGTCCTACTGGAGGAATAGATATTGCTCGTCGGACAAAATCGTGATAAGAAAAAATTTGTTATTAACCCTTCGTGGTCATCCTGGGTAGAATCGACCCGTCGATAAATTTTTGATAACTAGTTCCACGCTTCGAATGAAGAGGGTAAATTTTATGGTATCCTCATACCGTAAAATTTACCCTCTTCCCGTGTCGGAATAAATATATTTTTTTGGAACGCGCACTGTGCTACTATTTTTTCCCAAAAGTAGCATATCTAAGGAGTAACACGTTCAAATTTTAGGTAAAAATGTTGAAAATTCACGAAACTGTGATTTTTTTTTAGCGAAAAAGTGTCTTTTTTGCGTTTTCACCTCTTTATGATTTTTTTTCGCCATATCGCCATTTTATTTCTTATAAATAAATTTTTCGTACGTCAACTAGAAAGTTCAAAGCATGTTTCGTAATTTTTTCAACCACTTCGGACGGATAGTTTGGTCGAAATACTTTTTTTGAAAATTGAATGGGTAGAATCGACCCAAATATGAGCAACGCGATTAAATTTGCAAAGTGCGATCACGAAGGGTTAATTATGATTTATCGTGTTACCAGCCAAGCTGCTACTTTGCGATACTTCTTGAAATAAATAACTTGCGGTAACGTATTCAAAGAGACACGCCGTTATTGCGAGAAATTGAACAAGCATAGTTTCTGCAGGCTTGTCAGAGCCACCGTTGGAACAATGTTGTCATATGCCTGTGCTATCTCGTAATTAAAAGGTCACACAATGGATGGATCGTCTCCGAATTTACAATACTGTAAATTAGCATACACGATTCCATTAATAGACACGAAGGTAAGCGGTAAAACAATAATACAATTATACTTGAATGAATTTGCGTCAGTGGCGTAGCCAGCATTTTTTTGGGGCGGAGAGGCAGGCCTGACAAGAAGTAGTTTCGTTCAGAATCATCTTTTATTTTTATTTTTTAATAAAACTTAGGTAACAGTTGATGATCACGTAATACACATGAAACAAGAAACTTGCTTTAATCACACATTCATGTTAACATTAATATTAAACTCTTGCGACACCTTGAAAAATAATCAACAAATCCTCATTATTATTTAATCCAGTTGCCAATCTTTAAACTTTACTTTCAGTAGGTATTTAACTGTCGAAACTGTCGAAACCTTAAATGTTGCGAAAATTTCTGAAACAAAATCATACGTGTTCTTTGTGCTTTAAACTATAAGTTTAATCAATAATAATATCGTAACGTTAATTTTGGATTGTTAATTTAATCGTTGAAAAAAAAAACAATGCAGGAAATACACCGTAATGTTGGGAAAATTCATCATTTTTGTGTCAAGTAATTTCTCTTAAAGAGTCCTTTGAGTTATTTTTACTTGAGATGATGTACTTTAAGAAAAAAAAAATATGGGAGGCCTCGAGAATTAAAAAAGAGTATTTATTTTAAAGGTTGAATATCGCTGTTCAGCATGGACGCTTATAGAAGATAAAATTGATAATAAATGTACAATATTGATGGATAAATTCGAAAAATTTCATGTTCAAGTCCAAAAACCTTAAACATTTTTTATCTTAAATAAATGCAATGTTAGAAAATATCTCCTTACGTTAAAAAGTGTTTTTTTTTTATTGTGAATTTTATAGAAACGATGTAGACGATCGATTTAAAATTTGGAGGGTACATTCAGTGTATGACAAAGAATTTGCTGTATAAGTTAGAATCAAATGGTAACATTTCGTTAAGTGTCCGGAAATTTCTTAGGGATTGGTAAAGTGCTACCATTTGATTCAAATGTATACAGTAAATTCTTTCTCATATACTGAATGCACCTTCCAAATTTTAAATCGATCGTCTACACCGTTCCTACAAAATATACAATTTAAAAAAAACCCTTTTTAGCATTAGAATTATTATTTTATATTGCAAAATAACAAAATAACGTCGTTTTTTGCAAAAGTGTTCAAAAAACACGATTTTTTTGTTATAATTCAGGCAAAATTATAAGTAAACATTAATATTTTTTTTTTAATTAATATTTTTTAATATTCTACTTTGGGCGATAGCGACACTTATACAGATTAAGAATCTTTTTGATTTTTTTCATCCCTTTACACGATTATAAATTGTCAAATAAATATACATTTATATGCAACGACAAAAAATTGTTTTCTATTCTATAAGAGTGTACCTTTGAGTGGAAAAAAAAGTTTGTACCGATACATGTAACAGTTTACAAAAGAAAAATTATTAAAAAATAGATTATTTTTTTTGAGCCTTCACAGTAGAATAGCTTCTTGAATAAAATTAATCGATTATTTAACTTGAATTTTTCTGAGAGTGGGTGAGCGTTCATCGGGCTTTCTGGGGGCATTTCCATATCTTAGCTTAAAATTGACCCGCTGGTAAATCCTGGCTACGCCAATGATTTGCTCTCCATTGACAATGAACGGCCGTCAAGTAAGAAGAACTCTCCGGCATATAACGTGTTGCAGAAGAGAAAAAAAATCGCAACGAAACAACAAAGGACACAATGGAGAAGGATGTTTGGGATGAGACAATTGCGGACGAGAGGACGCGAGTTCGATCCACCCAGACCTTGAAGGATGACAGAACGACGCTGATAAAAGCGCTTAAGCCATACAAAATAACGAAGAGAATGATGACAGGCGAGAAGAGAAAATTATGTCGTGGAAACAGTGGCTCATCGAATCAGGGTAGCGGTACTTCCGATTCTAATGGCTTTCATCAGGACGCCCATCGTTTCTCATCGTAGCCCAAAGTACCGCGTTTCGCTTTCTCGATAACGAGACTCAACGATCACGTGCTCGAAATCACTGTAATTGAAGATTATAATATCGAACGATTACAAATAATGCACTAAAATGTAGAACTTTGCCCGGATATGTGTGATTAAACTAAATACCATTAATGACGTTATCGTTACCCTCTAACCCAAACACACGCACACACACACACACACACACGGACAGCAACTCGTGTAGATTAGAAGAAGAACGAAAATATAGGAATGACAATTTACCAAGCACGACGAATATCGAATCGTCGTCCTTTTCGTTAAAGTGAGACGTCGATTTTTTTTTCCATTCTTCTTCATCCCCAACCCACCCTGCCTATTTCACCGGAGCTAACTACTAGGGTTCGACTTGGGCGCTTAGGGAAAGATGGGGCACAATGTGTCACTTTTTTTTCAACGAATTTTTACTCTTACCAAAGTAGTCTACGAAAAAAAGTATTCATACCTGAATTTTATAGACCTTTGGGCGTAGAATAAAGCTACTATTTTTTTTGCTAAAAGATTAAAAATACCAAAATAATGCACTGCAATAAAAAATATTTAATTTAAGTAGGATCTAAATTAAACACGGTTTTTCCTTGTCTCACGACCTACTACGACCCTATTCGTTTCAAATATTTTTTTTTTTTTTTTGTTCTAGCTATTCTTTTTAAATGTTAAATATATTCAAATAAAATTAAGATTAGATTCGAATTAAATAAATAAAGATAAAACACGATATATCGCATGAATACGAGAAACGAATATTCATGACATAAAAGTGCAGTGAAAAAAAGTTAAATTAACTTTTTTTCAAAAAAATTAGATATAATATTTTTTTTTAATTGACGCGATTATTAATTGTACAAAATGATGTTTATTTTTCACAAATACATTATAGTTTTATGAACATTTTTTTTTTTTTAATGGCGGAGATGTAAGTCGTCTTGTAGGACCCTCTCGTGAAAATCCTTGTCAACGGTGGAATATTTTTTCTCTGTCAGTCATCGTCTGAAAAATTATTTAAAAATTCCTTGTAAAGAAAGACGGGCTAAGGGAAATATATATTTTTATTTTTCGTAGAAATGGCCGCTGTTCGCAAAATTAAATCGTATTTTTACGAAAATATTGAGTTTTAAAAATTAATAAAAAAATGAACGCGGCATCCAATAGAAAAAAAATCCTATGCTATATCCTAGATAATATTTTAATGAATGTGTGGTGTAAATTTTATCAAAATCGGTCGAGTAGATCTCTACAATCTCCGCTATTTAAACATTTTTCTATTCGTTTGGTTTTTTCTAGTTTGTTCATAAGGCTATTTGTGAAAAATAAAAATTATTTTATATATTTAATAGTCAAATTTTTATATTAATTTTATACCTATTTTCCGAACGCCACGGTGGTGCAACCCCTTAAACGGTCAGACAGATCCTTTGGTCTTTCTAGCGATAAGAATAGCAATCTACGTGACAATTAGAGATTCCTGCTAGCCTCATACTATGCACGTGTCAAAACGAGCGTAAAATTAAAAATAAAAATAAAAAAAACAAACATCGCAGTACGAACATTTCGAAAAAAAGAGTTAGAACGGACTAGAGATAAGGAGATGAGTGACGTTGTGATACTTGTCTTCGTATTTGCATTAGGAAAAACGCCTTTGATGCAATTTATAGCGAGAGATTATACAGAGTGTCCTATGTAAAAAAAAAGACACACACATCTCGAATCAGTCGCGAAAATGAAAGCGTACGAAAAAAAAGTTGCCTACAACAGACTTGAGGTTACGAAGGGCTTGTTTATTGAAGATATTAAATAAAAATGATCGACACTCCTAAAAAATCTGAATTTCGGTAACTTTTTTTTCTTTGATACACGCAAGGAATATAATTTTCTGGATACATTTTTACACCCCAATTCACCCCCTTGAGAATTGATTTTCGAAAAATCCTTTTTTAGTACGCCTCAACATCTTCTAAGGAACATATGTTCCAAGCTTCAAGTTGATACACGCAAGGAATATCATTTTCCATACAAACTTTTGCATCTTATTTCATTCTTTTAGGGGTTGATTTTCGGAAAAATTCTTTCTTAGGACAACTCTACATCCTTTAAGGATAATATTTACCGAATTTCATTGAGATACAAGCAGGGTATTCAATTTTCCCATACGCTTTCACCCCTAATTAGGGGTGCAACGGGGTGTTGAAGTTTGTATGGGAAAATCAAATTCCCTGCTTTCATTTCTTTCCTGTTCTTGAAAGGTTTAAATCTTTCATCATTTTCTTTCTACATTCTATCGTTCTTTCCTTTTCTTTCTTTCTTTCCTTTTCTTTTATTTAAATCTCTTTAAATCTTTCATCTCTTTTCCGTTCTTAGAAGGTTTAAAACAACCCCTATTTAGGGGTTGTTTTAAACCTTAATTAGGAAAAAACAACCCCTATTTAGGGGTTGTTTTTTCCTAATTAAATATTAGTTTCTTAAATTTCCTTTCCTTTCCTTTCTTTCCTTAGTTTCCTAAATTTTCAAAATAAATCTTATTTAAGAAATTCTTGTTATTTAAAATGACGGACACTCTGTATATCGATCATTACGAATATTTCCATGCAACTGCTGTACAGTAATAAAAAATTAAAAAAAACAACACACATATACAAACGCACTAGAAAACAAACGAAAAAACGCAAACACACTCCCTCGAGTGACAACTATTTTTTTTGACTATACACGATTACTCCCGAAAGTTTAACGATACACATATACATATATAAATAAATTATGCCTATATAACTTAAATGTGCCTTGTGCCTAATGCATCGGTGTCGCGAAAAACTGAAGAACAAAAAGAAAAATCGTAGAGAATACACCTACCGTGCTCAACGAACGAACATAATTATTCGCGTGGAAAGAGCATATTGCTAATGCTAAAAATGTGCAAGAGATTAAATACGAGATAAGTCGAAAAGAAGAAGAGAAAAAAAAATGTAAGAAAATTTTTGCATTTCTGTGATACAATCTGGCAACTCCTTATCTCTAGATGCTTTTTCGTCCACTCGTAAGATAGTCAATGAACTGCTGTAATACGAGACGATGAACGTATGTCCATACGAATTTTCGGTGATTCGGAATTCGAATATGGAAAATCAAAATACATATTTGATACTAGCACCGAATCGATCCTGTATCTCGCATCGGTCTATTGTAAACTGGCGTATTATTTGTTTATTACAATAAATACCTTGTATACGTAGGGATACTTACACCACTGTTATTCGAGGCCTGGAAGAAAAACAAATTCATCCAATATACAAATTGGCAATCGTTTGCGTTTCGACGATCCTAATTGATAAAAAAAATAAAAAAATTGCTTATATATGAAAAAGATAGCAGTTGCATATCGCTGCAACGTAACTATAAAATTTACTTACAATTGGAACGCACTGGATTCTTCAATATTTTTTACGGTACAACGATAAAGAGGGAAATGGAAGTGTGGCAAAAAAATTTGGAACTAATAACGATGTTGGTATAGATGTCTAAATTGTATGGAACATTGTTTTCAAGTGTTTAGGGAAAAACTCAACGTCGAACAAATTACACGTGTATTATTGCAAATAGAAAAACAATTACATAAATGTGGCTTAATTTTGCTAAGGTACATTTCACTGGAACTTTATTGAAATGTATCGTTACCAGATGAAAAGAAATATCGTTTTATAGAATTGTGTCCATAGTGGAAAAAAACACCTCTGTACATAGATGATTAAAGACACGTAGATATACATATATATAAATAAAATATGTCGAAATGTATGAATAAAGAAATCAAAAACTTGGGTATATAACATCGATTTTTTATCACATGATTTTTATTTTACAACTTTTATTTATGATTAACGAAATTTTCATCTGTTAGAATTATCAGGAATGTTCAATAGGGAATATACATTTTTTTAAATAGTGTAACTATATTATTCATGTTATTTGGAGGATTCTCGTCTGATTCTCAGCTGGAATTCACATTCGGGATATCTATCTATATCGTTATCTCTTCTCTATATTTATAAACGGAAGTCGGTCTTTCTGTCTGTCCTGGATAAACTTCTGAAGTTGTGTTTTTTCATTCTAGATACAGTGGAATTTTTTGAGAATTTTCCACTAGGTTCAGAAGGTCGAACCGTTCGCATGGGATTTTTGGAGCACGCGACATAACTCGAAAACTATGGGGTTTACGGGAAAACGTCAAAGAGGAAAACAAGTCGTGTTTTTTCATTCTGGATTCAGTAGAATTTTTTGAGAATTTTCCACTAGGTTCAGAAGGTCGAACCGTTCGCATAGGATTTTTGGAGCACGCGACATAACTCGAAAACTATGGGCTTTACGGGAAAACGTCAAAGAGGAAAACAAGTCGTGTTTTTTCATTCTAGATACAGTGGAATTTTTTGAGAATTTTCCGCAAGGTTCGGAAGGTTCAACCGTTCTCAGGGGATTTTTGGAGCACGCGACGTAACTCGAAAACTATGGGGTTTACGAGAAAACGTCAAAGAGGAAAACAAAACGTATTTTTTCATTCTGGATTCAGTGGAATTTTTTGAGAATTTTCCACTAGGTTCAGAAGGTCGAACCGTTCGCATGGGTTTTTTGGAGCACGCGACGTAACTCGAAAACTATGGGGTTTACGAGAAAACGTCAAAGAGGAAAACAAGTCGTGTTTTTTCATTCTGGATACACTGGAATTTTTTTGAGAATTTTCCGAAAAGTTCGGACGATTCAACCGTTCGCTAGAAAATTGTCTTTGTAAGTTATCCCTAGAAAACCATTTACTGGAATGAAGAGCATCCTGTGTGTTATTCCGGAACATACTTCACAAAATGTGCCAAATTTAATTCAAATTCGTTCAGCCGTTTCAGCGAGATCGAGTAACAAACATGCAAACAAACTTTCAAACTTTCGCATTTATAATTTTACTTTGATTCTATTAATTTCCAACATTTACCTCCGGTAAGTCTACCGAGGTGCTTGGAAAATATGACAGTCTACCTTTTTTCTTTATCTCTTGCTTTTTTTCTCTTTTTTTATCTCATCTCTGGATCAAATCCTAAAGTCCACGCGAACGATGTCACGGGAAAAAGCTACTCCGAAATAAATGTATTTGTCGAATTTAAACTTGTATTTTTCGGCTATAATGAATCATTACTTTGGCGTCATTTTTTTTCTTCGAATTCTCGAGCAAGTATCAATTGACCATTATGACAGTCCAATAAATGAGAATAATGTATTGTGAAGTATTTGCTTCCTTTCATCCGATCTCCTAATATTTTTTTTTATTACAGAATTTCTTTCCTGATTATTTTCTTACAGAATAGCCTCTATTATTATTCAAATCTTCCCACTACAAGACGAATTGCCAAAGACGATAAATTTTCGGAGATTCGATGATCGAGAATAATGATATGATTAATGGCTAGGCGGTATATTCGATGGACAATCTCATTAGTATTCTGACATATCATCGCTGATTTCCAAAGAATAAACACTTGGATGACTTCCTATTATTCCCTCGGACTTTATCATGCGTTATCGAAGTAGCAATGTATTAACATATTTTGGATTTCTCACGGATCGAACTATTATTGAAAGATGAAAAGAACAATGACGATACGATACGTGTGTGTGTGTGTGTATGAGTTTCACTCGTCGACTCATTTCCTCGTGATATTCACGTTGAGGGAAGTACCAAAAATGGAACGAAGACATTTCTGTGCGCAGACACAACATCTTTATTAAATGCAATGTTTCGGACAATATTTCGAATGAGTATAACTTATTATATATAATCCAAGGTTATCATATAAATTGATGTTTATTTTACTCATTGTAATCCAAAGGGTCGGCGTTTTTCTTCTTTTTGTAACGTTGCATAACCAATTTTCGAATATTCCCTTCATTGGATGCTGCTGTGTTGCTTGGTATTTCGTGACTTAATGTAAACACTCGAATGAACCACTCCATGGGAAACCTGTAAGGAAATACATAATAGATCGATTGCATAAGCAAACATTGAAAATCAAGCGATATGGTTCAATATTAGGGGGAAGAATGCATGTAGTGGCATCAAGAAGTCGATTTTTTCTTTCTTTACGTAAAATGTTAGTTAAACAATTGAATATTTGGGATATTGGTTTACATGTAAAAACTCGATTTGGGCCTATGGAAAAAAATTAACAGGGCAGACGCAAACTGCAACGAACATGGTGTGGTGAATCTGGAGAAGGGCGGGGAGCGATGTGATGCACGGAGAGAATTAAATGTTAAAAATTACCGTGCAGTAACGGTAACCAGATGACAACCCTGAAACTTCGCTTATTATTACTGAGTAAAACACAGATTTTCACGAAAATAAAATAAAATTTCTTCTTCAGATAGAACATTTTACCAGATTTTCTAGTAAATTTTGATGTGTAACAAAATACGCAAAATTTAAATTAAAAAAAAAAATAATATCAGCAAAATTTTACTGTGCATTTTATTATTTTATGCCTTTGAAAAATGTCTATAAAAAAGTATCGTCTTTATAAGAGTTATTTTAAGATTTATTATAAAATTTAATGAGTGTTATAGGAAAATGTATTGTGCTCTCGGTAAAAATTATCGTGCGCGCTACCCTTCTTGTATAGTAAAATTTTAGCTACGCATTCGAAATTTTCTGTAACGTGAGTTAAAAAAAACTTGTCGCATACGAATTATTATGCTTTTCTCACTTGTCACCACATTGAAATATATCACGATAATTTTTACCGTGAAAATCACGACAAAAATTACTTTTTAATTCTCTCCGTGTGGAGGAGAGACTTTATTTCTTAGATTCGATAGTAAAAGCAAGAGCAATGTATGGAGTAGAGATATGGGAATTGGTAAAAATAAGCGTGTTTGATAGAATACAGAGTAGATATTGTAAAATGGCATTATGAGTGGATAGAACAATACCAAATTATATATGGAGAAGGGAACTTGGAGTGCCTACTATGAAATATTTCATAAGAGAAAGAGCGTTAAGGTATATTGAAGAGGTGATAAGAATGGAGGAGACAAGATGGCCAAAAAGTTGCTTAATGGAAGAAATAAGAGCAATAACAAACGGAGAGCCGACAAAGTAGGGGAAAAAACTTAGTGAAAGTATTGAGAAATATGGAAATAGAAGACTTAAGCTTATAGCTACTTGTTTATGAAAATCATTTTTTTAAAGTACTTTTTTATTGCAAAAAAGAACGAAAATATTGTGTAAAATTTCAATTTCTTTTTCTCAATCGACCTATTTTTTTATGTTCATCTTGTAAAATGTTTATTGGGTATAAGTTCAGCATTTGGATGTTAAAATACTAAAAATTCTAGGCTCATATGTTTCAGATCAATATAAAAGCCCTTGGATTTCCCAAAAACGGAAAACTGCCGCCAAAACCTTTCTCAATGATCCCACCATAACGTTGCTATTTTGCAATATTTTTTTCATGAAAAAAAATGTAATCAAATCGTTTAATTATATAAGAAATTGTACCTAAAGTTTCATAAATGTAAAACGTTTTGTTCCTTTCCAAAAAAAAAAAGAACGAAATTGGCCACTTTTTCGTCCGCTACGTGTACACCCCCCTCCCCTCAAAAACCGCAGATTAATATAGTGATACGATTGGAGTATAGGATATATTACTATAGATAAGTAGATATGAAAGTGCCTTTTTGAAAAATCCGTGAGTGGAAGGAGTATGGTCTCATCATATTCATTCGGCACCGACGATGGATAAGAATTGCTCTGACGTTTCCCAAAACCAATGGCGGTGGACATCGAGTGCGGTTTGAAGCCACGAATTTCACGAAGCTTCGAACGAGGCTTTGGTACATTATCCCTAATGTAATCCGTGGCGATAGGATAATCCACATCCGCGGCGGAAGCCCCATCGCTTGTCAGTTCGAGTAGATAAATCGCAATGAGGATTGTTACACCGTAACGTACGATGTCCTATAATTGTACAGGCACTCGATATAGTTATGCGAATTCGTGCTCGCGACTAAGGTTGTGAACTTCACTTATTAATAAAACGAGAGACATTATCACTAGCGGGCATCTCCATAATACGTTACATATATATATATATATATATATATATATATATATATATTGTATTTTAAATACATTCAGATAGGCCGAAAAAGGTAAACAATTAACAATAGAATTTCTATGGACAGCTATGTATTTCTCCGCAGTAATTTCCATGACACGTTATATATATATATATATCTTCTACCCGCGACTTTGTCTGCGTAGATCTCACAATTTGTATTAAAATACCCCTTGATGGATTATTTTTTTAAAGGCTGGCATACGTCATTCAGAATTTATTAAAATATGTGGTATTATATTAGATTCTATTCGATTTTGATTATATTTTAGTCGTTCGTATTCCATGAGAATTGAAATTTCGTCATTCGATTTTTTTTAATATTATAATTAGAAAAATATTAAACGTTAGATTTTATATAATTTAAATTATATTTGATTCGTTGTATTCTATAAGAATGTGAATTTGTTAATTACATTAGATTTGACACGAATGTTATAATTCGAAAAATATTAGATATATTTATATTAGATTTGATATTATATTATCATCTATTTTAATTAGATTTGATTTGTTTGTGTCCTACAATAAGAATTATGTAAGACTGATAATTTCATAAGTGAATTAGATTCGAGTCCAATATTAGAATTAGAAAAATAAATGTATTTTTCATAGCCTATGTATTATTCGAAGTAACTCTCTTACATGTGTGCGAAATTTCATAAAAATCGGTTCAGCCGTTCAGGCGTGATAGTGGAACAAACATCAGACATACAGATTAGAAAAATATTAGATATTAGAATTAGAATGAAAAGTATCCTATGTGTCATAAGCTATCTACATTTTAAATTTTATTGATTATATAATAATTTTTATTTCATAATTAGATTAGATTTGAGGATATAATATTATAATTAGAAGAATATTAGATATTGGAATGAAAAGTATTCTATGTCTTAAGGCAGACCATAAACCATCTACATGTTAAATTTCATTGAAATCGATCAAGCCGTTTTGGCGTGATTGAGTAACAAACAGACAGACAGACAGACAGACAAAGTCAGATTTATAATATTAGTCCGATCCCTTTCGATTTGGCTGAAACTTTAATATGTTATTGTGTTCATATTAAAACGCTTGTGTGATTTAAAAAAAAAATTACATAAGCACATATACGTAGTGAATTTTTGAAAAAACCGGCCGTTATTTTCAAACTTTTTTTTTTTATGAAATTTTTTGAATTTAGAAAAAAATAGAAAGAAAAATCTTACCACGATGGGTCTGACGGCAAAAAATACTAACTTTATCATATTTTTTCTACAAAAAAAAATCAAAAATCAAACGTGACGTTCTTTGAAAAAAAAATGCGTTTTTTTACAAAAAACTTAAAAATGTCGAAGATGAGTTTAAATATTTTTCAAATATTTTTGTTCATAAAGAACATTTCAAAATGAAAAATAAAAAAAAAACAGATCTTAATCGGTGCATTTCACAAAGTTGTGAGCATTTGAAAAAACAAACGGGCGATTTTTTTCAAAAATTCACTACGTATTTGTGCTTATGTAAAAAATGTTGAAAAAAATCACACAAGCGTTTTAAGATGAAAACAATAACATATTAAAGTTTCAGCCAAATCGAAAGGGGTCGGGCCGGAAAGTGGTCGATTTGGCGTGGATATATATATATATATATCTATTCTACTTGGAGTACATGCAG
Source organism: Ophion ventricosus (assembly GCA_963932345.1). Lineage (NCBI taxonomy): Eukaryota > Metazoa > Arthropoda > Insecta > Hymenoptera > Ichneumonidae > Ophion > Ophion ventricosus. Next base: position 2,796,669 of record OZ010722.1, read on the forward strand.
ATACGCCAAAATGGGTAAACAATTGAAAAAATAATTTCTACCCATTGTCATGCATTCATCCAGAGTCATTACTAATGGCTACCATGTTTCCCAATTGGAAGCAAAAAAAAACACTTGCGATGAAACTGCGAAAGAATTTTTTACATTAGTTTTCTACAAAATATCTTCATCTTATTCTGTTCTTTAGCGAATAAGCAAACAGCGTGGTGGTTCGGTTATGACGAGTGACAGCCTGTTCTTTAAGGCTGTATGAACGTTGAGAAGACCTACCTTTGAAAAAAAAAATTAATCATTTTTTTTTTCAAAGTGCTGAAATTTCGAAAAAATTTGCTTTGCTTAAATGATGTATAAACATCCCAAAAATGATACGGAAAAGTTATTTTAGACGACCCTATCTTAAAGATTTCATGTAGAAAAATGATTTTGAAACTCTAAGGTGTTCCTTTCACAAAATCAAATATTTAACAATTAACCGATTTTCATCTACAATTAATTAAAATTACATCGCACTATAATGGTAAAATTTCAAGCCAATTTACCGAACTTTTAACGAAAAATTGTTACTTTAAAAATCGTCTAATTTATGAAGCACTTTATGGAGATGACATGCTGGCCGCATTTCTATCTGATATTTTTTTATACTAATTAATTCTCGGTGTCTGATAGAAACTGATCTAAGCATGTAAAAATTCTGAAGATTCCGTAACGACAATAAAAATAAGGGGGGTCACCGAAAGTTCGAAGAAAATATCAATGATGAAACTTAAAAAAATGTGACTATGGAAAATTTTATTCCTTGCGCGTATCAACTTGAAACTTGGTATTAATATTCTTCAAAACAAATAATACAACGCATAATTTAGGATTTTTTTAAACAACCCCTAATTACGGTTACAAGGTGTTGAAGCTTGTAAGGGAAAATCGAATTTCCTCCTTTTATCTCGACGACAAATTCGGAAGATATATTCCTTAAAGGGTGTAGAAACGCACTAAGAAATTATTTTTCGAAAATCAACCCCTAAGCGGATGAAATGTATCGTGAAAGTTTGTATGGAAAGTTTTCCTTGCGTGTATCAATTTAAAGCGTTTGCAGAAGCTGTTTTTTTTCCCACAAGCGACCGTGTTGAATCCATATGTTTATAACAACTAAATTATTTAGTGAAAAATACTAAAATAATTCATGTATTCTATCGAGAACTATCATTTCGTCCAATTATCAAGAATTTTTCGACATTTTTTAATATCTATCGAGCAATATCTTAAGCTTCAAACCATAGGTTTTTTGCCATGAAGAAGATTTTTTTCTGATAGGCGCCAAGAGCGAAGCTTCAAACTGGCCAATGTAAAAAAAACGGATTCTTGCAGCTGTGCGGTGTTTATTGGAAAGAAAAAAAAATCACAACTGCATGTGACGAACAGGGGGAGGGTTTGAGGTTGAATCTTTGAACTTTGTGTACCGTGCAAACATTTCGAGAGGTATATATATATATATATATATATATATATATATATATATATATATGAGCGTAATGAAGAGAGAGAAGAGCTCTTCGTGCGGCACACCTCAAATTAATTATACACCAAGGGGTGAGCTTGTATCGCTTGTACAACGTGGTGGGTGGGCATAAACGGCTATAACGTAACGAACGATACACACCCTGTTTCTTTTTTTTTTTTTTTTTTTTTTCACCGAAAAACACTGCGCGTATAACAAAAAAAAAAGACGATAAAAAACGTTTCCGCGAAAATAAATAAGGCTCTTTTACAAAATATTTCCGCTCACCTGAATCGTCGAGGAAGTCATTGCTACACTTATCGTCCTCGCGGAAGATAAATCGTCGGTGCTGAGTACGAATTTTCGAAAACTCGGGAAGTTTCGAAAGTTCGAGGAAAAAAAAAAACAAAAAAAAAACTAATGTTTATCGTCGAATTTCTTTGGCGCACGATAAATTGTGCGGCAACCTTTGGCACAATTGTTTAAAATTATCTTTTTTATTACGATTATATTTGGTTCTTGTGTATTTTTGTTGCGAAGAAGAAGCGTGTTGCTTCGGAAGTCCCGAGGAATCGCAACTGAGCGAACGATACGATCGGCGTGCCCTTTTTGTAACGTGTCCCGAGGAAAGAAGGACCGCGCGCGCTGACGCCGTGCTTGCCGCCGTTAAATCCACCTACCCAATGCGTGTCCCAACACGGTTGCACATATGCCCTATTTGCTACCATCGGTTCACGCCGATGCGTATGAAATTTTCTATGCAATTCACACAGACACACACGCACACGCACACACATGCCTAAATAGACGGATCAGTGACTGCCCACACTGTGGAATTTACGTCACATTTTTTGTTCGAATTACAGCTCTGATGAACACAACGCTTTTTTTTTTTTATCGCTCTACTCTCTTTAACACTGTAACAGCGAGGACTATCCGCAGAGAGCTGTGAACAGTACGAACGTTTTTGTCGTTTTATTCAACAAAGCCAAAATTTTGAACAAGAACTTAAGGGCTTACATACACCTGAGACGGCTAAAAATACGGTTTATATTTAGGAATTTTTTTTATGTATAAAACTGAGTTTTTATTGAACAACCATGATGTACATTTTGAAGTATGACATTTTATCTACATTGTGTGAAAATTTGGTTAAAAAATTTCAAACGGTACACGGAGAGAATTAAAAAGTAATTTTTGTCGTGAATTTCACGGTAAAAATTATCGTGATATATTTCAATGTGGTGACAAGTGAGAAAAGCATAATAATTCGTATGCGACAAGTTTTTGTTTAACTCGCGTTACAGGAAATTTCAAATACGTAGCTAAAATTTTACTATACAAGAAGGGTAGCGCGCACGATAATTCTTACCGAGAGCACAATACATTTTCCTATAACACTCATTAAATTTTATAATAAATCTTAAAATAACTGTTATAAAGACGATACTTTTTTATAGACATTTTTCAAAGGCATAAAATAATAAAATGCACAGTAAAATTTCGCTGATATTATGTATTTTTTAAATTTAAGTTTTGCGTATTTTGTTACACATGAAAATTTACTAGAAAATCTGGTAAAATTTTCTATCTGAAGAAGAACTTTTATTTTATTTTCGTGAAAATCTGTGTTTTACTCAGTAATAATAAGCGAAGTTTCAGGGTTGTCATCTGGTTACCGTTACTGCACGGTCATTTTTAACATTTAATTCTCTCCGTGTAAAAAAGTTACAGTCGTTTTACTGGGACGTGTTTTTGTTGACAGCGTTTGCGGTACCAGACGTGCCTCTGTCATTTGTTATCTAAAAAAATATTTGTTTCTTAAAGTAGATAGATAAAACTAGTACTTATCGAGCCGGAATTTAAAAATTTAATTTTTTCGAGTCATGGTAGTCACTGGAATAAAACAGGTAATTTTTCGCCTCAAAATTGTTCAGTACTTATGATGAAAAAACAAAACTATGACAGGTATCGAAAAAACGGCTCGATAAGTACTAGATTATTGTGTGAAGCATAACTGTGCAAAACTTGATGCCGATCGGTCCAGTAGTTGCGGATATATTTCTGGTACCGATTTTGAAAACACTGTTTCGAGTAAAACGCGTTTAAAGTTTTGAGTAAACTTTACACTGAAATAACTGGTTTATTTTGAACTTACATGAAATCGTCGATTCCTGGGCCATACGACGGATCTTCCTTAGATGTTGACGCTTCCATTAGATCTTTTTTTTTTTTTTTGCTGTGTCAACCTCATTCATAGTCAAACTCATAGTCAAACAGATGACAAAGGCCGCGTCTACTTGCGCCCCAACCGTTAGTCGTTGCTCACCCGGTCAGTTACAAAACGCTATAACTTCGTCATTACTGCGAATTTCCTTATGAAATTTTCAGGGTAGACAATCAAAGGATAGTACTTTCGAATGAGCACCTTTTTGAAAAATCGATCTTTTTTACCTAACCAGGTGTATGTAAAGCCTTAAAGAAGTTGTAGCGTTACCCACAATCCAAGATTAAAAAACAATATACAGTGGGTAAAAAAAAAGTATTTGTAAACCGCGTGTTTTTCAAATTGTCCTACGAAAAAAATAATAATAAAATGCTACAGCATTTTATTTTTTTTCGAAATTTTTTGTCGAACATTTTATTTTTCTTGGAAAAAAAAACCTGCTAAAGTATTTTATTTTTTTTTTGCAGGATAATTTGAAAAACACGCGGTGTAAAAATACTTCTATTCCGCTCGATACGATAATGAACGTTTTACGCAGGCTTCGCGTGCGTAAAACCCCCATTTTTACACCTTGTAAAATAAAATTTCGTCTAATACGCGACGAAAAAAGTTTTTCCAATCTCGTGTGATCGCAACACTCGTCTTTGGCTCGCGCTGCAAACTCACACTCGTTAGAAAAAGTTTTTTTTCGTCCTCGTGTCATAATGTACTATTTTTACCCACTGTATACTTATTTTATTGCCCAGACCAGCGGTGGGCAACAGACGGACCGCGGTACAGATCCGTACCGCGGAGGGTTGAAAACTGGATCGCCAAAAAAAAATCTTTTAAAACTTTAATTAACTCATTCTGTGTTGCAATTCTAAAGACGTCAAGTTAAATTTAAACCGAGCTAAAGTTGAAAAAAATTACACAATTCGAAAGAAATAATCGACTTGCAAGAAGACGTTTCCTTGCAAATGTACAAATCTACACTCGCTGACGAATTTTTTGGGTAATAATGTTTCAAAAAAGTATGCAAATTGCAAAAAACTGACTCTTAAGCTGGCAACTATGTTCGGCTCGACATATATATGTGAAGGAACTTTCACAAAAATGAAGTTTTTGAAAAATAAATATCGTTCAAGGTTAACGGACGCCCATTTTGACGATAACCTTCGCATATGTTGTTCCTCGCGAGAACCAAACTATAAAAAACTGGCTCAAGATCGCAGGTGTAATTTCTCAGATTAAGGACCTTCGTAAAGTAGGAGAAGGTGGCGCACAATGTGTCACTTTTTTTTCTAACGAATCTTTACTCTTACCAAAGTAATCTGATTAGAAAAAAAAAAGGTCATAACCGATTTTATAGACCTATGGACTTTGAAGCTACCATATTTTTTGCAAAAAGATTAAAAATCCTGTAATAATACGAAGGAAAAAAAATTGCTCCTTGGCTCATTGTGCCCTACGGGTGGGGTACAATGTGACAGATAGGTGGGTACAGTGTGTCAAGTGCTGCGAAACGTAGGGTACAGCGAGCCGGTTGAAACTCTTATATTTTCCTAACATAGATAACAGATTTTCATACACACCGATAATTTGACAACGGGTATTATTTGCGAATAACGTTGGGAGTCGGCTCATTGTGCTCAACAACTCGATAACACATTGTGCCCCACACAATTGCCCCACAATATTTGACCTTTTCCCGGCAAGTGACATTTTATTTCAAGGCTCAAATTAATTTTGTATTCTTAATAATTCTTTGCGAGCTGCTATTGACTTTCTTTTAGGCCAGCCGAGACTTAATATAAATCACGGTCCAACACAAAAAATGTCGGATTTTACGAGCTCCAAAACTCCGAGAAATCGCATGTGGTTGACAGTTGCCCGTGAGACATTGCGCTTCTTCGGAGCGTCGTCGCTTCTTTGTTTCCTAATTGGGAGTCGACTCATTGTGCCCCACAACTCGTCGACACATAAGTATCCCACTAGTAAAATATTTGATTATCGATGATAATAACTATAAATTAAACTACGAATGGAAAAACACAAGTCACTGAGTGCATCATAAATAATAAAACTATCGATTAGGACCAAAAACCCGAGCCGCTACAGAAAGTGTTGTTATATTTTACATTTTCCCGGCGAGCGAAATATTTTTTTAAAGCGTCAAATCAATTTTTAACTTTTAACAATTCTTTGTGAGCTGCTATCGACTTTCTTTTTGAAAGTGCCACCCCGATTATTTTTCTTTGTTACTATCAGACATGCTTCACCGTTTCTCCTTGGCGATATTTGGTAATTTTGAATATTATTACAAACGACTAGTCGTAGTGGCAGTAGCTTGTTACAGCAGATCAAAAAACAAAGATCCACCGAAATTCTGGAATCATGCAAGAATTTTTATACTGATTTTGCAATACCAACTGTAAACCCCCAAAAGTGCATAGTCTTTCGCAATAGGGTAGGTTTTTCCACCCAAAAGTAAAAAAAAAAACGTCATTGAAAGATTTTCTTCTACCATTGTACGAGAAAAACATATTTCAAATTTCATTGCAATTAATGTTAATGTTTCAAAACCTAACTAATTAACAAGCAACTGTTGGTTTATCACTGCATTGTACCAAATTACGTTGCATACGTCTGATTTTTTTAAATGCAATCCTTACTTTGCCCAACTTTACCTCATACTCGTGCTCAACTTACCCCACTATCTGGGCAGCTCGAGCAAATACGGCCTTAGTCATTTAAGAGCCATTATCTGTGAAACAATAAGGATAACAGGAATTTCGTCTACAGGCGTTTTTTGTCCCCCAGATAAATTTTCTATTGACCAAAGTAGGTTTCTTTTTTATACGGTAGAATGTTAAGAAATTACAGGGCGATAATTCCAAACTTGCTCAACATGCCCCTCCCTACCCTATAACACTTTTATAGACTTTGTCAAGTTGAACATTGAGAGGCTAGACCTTCCAAATAAACGAAGCACGAATTCAAGATATCTTCTTATATCTTAAAACAACCAACCATATAGAATGTGCAATTTCTCGTGGCATTCACCCAAGCATTTTCCAATAAAGTAACGGCAGATCGAAACGTATCTCTGAAATGGAACATCTCATAGAATTTCTTCAGACGTTCCTTCAAGGATCCATTCATTGTTTCTTGGCCATTCAAAATTATTCCACAATACTCATTGCCAGAAACAGATACACGACGATAATTGCATATTTGCTATAGAGGTCTGAAAAGGCATGTGAAAAAATAGCCCAAATTATTAAGGGGCTGAGCGAGTGGCGAGGCTGTCGACATCGCAGGAGTCGTTCGAGTATCTTTAGAACACATATGTAATACACGGGGAGAAACCCAAGACGAAGTACTACCATAACAGTCAACAAGTCTCGGTACAGCCTCCCCTTATTGCTGAGGCCAATGTATATATATATATATATATAGGTATATAGACATGGAAAATACCGAGTATAGTATTGGTGGTGGCTAGAGCGAGGGTACAGTCAACGGCACTCGCGCATCTCTTCGTACGGGACCCACTACTTATCGCTAATTGAAAGTGACCGTGTTACCGTTATAGTTGGGGTGGCTCGGATCCGCCTTCGGCACTTCGGAGACTCTATGCACGCTATTTCGACCTATACCTACGCACATGCATACTCGCTTTAACTCAACTACGGCTCTTCGCTACGTGCTCTCAAGAATAATGTACACACGCGTGTCTATGTGTATACCTCTCTCTCTCTCTCTCTCTCTCTCTCTCTCTCTCTCTCTCTCTCTCCTCTCTCTCTCTCTCTCTCTCTCCCTCTCTCATCTCTCTCTCTCTCTCTCTCTCTCTCTCTCTCTCTCTCTCTCTCTCTCTCTCTCTCTCTCTCTCTCTCCTCTCTCTCTCTCTCTCTCTCTCTCCTCTCTCTCACTCTCTCTCTCTCTCTCTCTCTCTCTCTCTCTCTCTCTCTCTCTCTCTCTCTCTCTCTCTCTCCTCTCTCTCTCTCTCTCTCATCTCTCTCTCTCCTTCTAGATACGCGCGCACGCACACACGCCTCAATGCATATGTACGTATGTATATGAGCATCCCTGTCATTTTGTATTATCGGGACGCTTTTAAATGACTGACGAATTAGTTTGAGTTGACGCGACTAATTTGTCCCTTTATTGCCGCGCAGGGTTGCATTATGCGCATAAGTTTAACAAAACTTTTTTTGCGTACGCGTATAAACGAATACAATATGTATACCTGTAACAAACTCTTTATCACGATATTTCATCTTCACTGATAAATACTTGTTTTTTTTTTTTTATCGAGCATTCCGCCTACGCACGTTCAAGCTTCTCGGAGTCGGTCCATGTTTTTTTTTTCGTCAGCTTGCGCTTCCTCGAAGGGATTTGGTCGGAAAATAATAAACCGCTTTCGCGAAGAAATGGTTTGAACGGTGCTACGCGGGATGAGGAATGCCCCATTTACAGTATTTAACGTATTTGTATTAATACGTATGTAGATAATATCATAGTTTTCGTTCCGTGAATTAATGAAATTTATTTTGTCATTTTTTTTGTACTGATCGAGTACGATGACGGGAATGTTTTGGAGTATCGCGGATTTCGATAGGCCGGAATATTTTGTGAGTAACTGAAGATAATGAAGACCCGTTACACCCTCGGCTTCCCAGTCGTTGCCCAACTTTCCACTGGAAAAGAAAGTTTGCGTCGATGTTGCTTCGCGACAAAGAAAGAAGAAAACAAAACTTATAAATCTTGCGAAAAAATACCTGTCCGCGGTGACGAACGTCAATATGTAATGGCAAACGTGTGCCATGTAAGTGTGGAAAATCGAAGGTGGAAACTGACAAAGTATCGTCTGCATTCCAATCGTAAAAACCACCGCGTCTACCGGGTCGTTAACTTTCTTGCTCAGCAAGCTCGCTGCAATTAAAGAAAATATATTATTATTACTAGCGCTCGCCCGCGATTACGTTCCGCGTGGACTTTAGGATTTTATCCAGTGAGGGGACAAACAAACCGCGACGTTTCTGTTTTTTTTTTTTTTTTTCATCTCACTTATATCGCGCAATCTCGAAATACACCGATACATGGTGCAAGCCGCGGAGCGTTAGGAAAATTGAGCCATTCCATGAATAAATCTTATATCACTTTCCGTATAGCGTATAAATTCATGCACTTCTTCACTGAGCTTCATTCTACAAAGAATTTCTTCGGGAAATTGAATTGAATGCTCAAGCAGGTTTTATGCAGATACGCGGCCTTAGAGATCCAGAAATAGAAAATACATTGAAGAGAAAAACGCTTGCGAGCAACCGATTCACCCACCCATGCTCTTAAAGCTATTAGACTCTTGGGCCAGTTTGTACGAAGTTTATCACGAGAGTTTCAAAATTCTCGCAAGTACCCGATAAGTAGGATAAATATGGCGAATGGAAACGAAGCTTTTATTTTATATTAAACGTTCGTCAAGTGGCCGCGTCGCATAACATGTGAGGAAACGTCTTTGAGCCCTCTAATTTGAATGACTTTCGATGTGGAATGGATGGAATCTTCGATTTGTTGCACAAGCAATTATCATTTTATGAAATTTGAACGTTTTTTTTTTTTTTTTTTTGAAAAAGTGTCGCGGTTACTCGTATTTACACAAATTTCTGGGATGGTACAACGTCAATTATTCAAGAACCGAGTGTCATTGGGATTTTTTAAAGTGATGCGATTTTTTTTTTTCACGCTACTATTAAATATATTAAATAATTTTTACTTTTCACAAATGCATTGTATTTTCAAGAACAAATGAACAAAAAATAAATTCACAAAATTGAAAAATGGCGGATATGTAAGTCGTCAAGTAGGATCTGCTTTTCAAACTGTTGGACGAAATATCTTGAGATCCACCCAACCGATTTTGATGAAATTTATACCACATAATCTTTGTAATATTATCTAAGATGTAGCGTAGGATTTTTTAAAAATTGGATGCCGCGTTTATTTTTTATTCATTTTTTAAATTCAACATTTTGATAATAACCAGAGTTTTTTTTCAAACATCTGTCGTTTCTACAAAAAAAAGTTTCCAAAATTTCCCCTATGCTACACTTTAGCTTTCCCCTACGCTACATTTCTTTTACAAGAAATTTTTATTTTTTTATTTTCAGACGATGCCTGACAGCGAACAAAGGATTTTCGAACGAGGGTCCTACTAGACGACGTATGTACGGGCGATTTTTCAATTGAAAAAAAAAAATTCTTCATAAAACTATAATAAATTTTTCAACGTGACTGTGGCGAGACTACTACCTTAAACGGTAGGGATTAGTGATCCGGCCAATATACCTGTCTTTTTGCAGTATTGTAATTTGTGAAGATACGACACGGTGACTAGAAATAGCACGAGTGGCAGATCATTGATACTCGGCGATTTGACGTAACTCTTGTTCAGCGGATCACTGATTCCAGTCCAATCGAGTCTAACGCTGAGATCCCGCAGCAAATCGGTTTCTTCCTGATGCACGGGAATATCGGCAGGTTTCTTCCGCACCTCCGAAAGCACAGCACTGACAAGCATTTGCGAATGAAGCTCAAAATGTAATTGTTCGAAGTCAAGAGTCAAGAATTGACGAAAAGAAAATCGGCAATATATACGTACGCGTTTAAAGTTCGTAGAGCAGCCTCCATGTGTTTAGCCTCGAATTTACAAACGGTATTCAACTCGTAGGCTATTTTATTTCTGAACAATTGAAAATGACCGATTCTCATGATCCAATCGAACAAGGACGGCCAAATTTTGTTTGAATGACCGGAAACAATTGCCCAGAGCCTCGCGGGATTGTTGATCGTTCCCTTTACATAATCGGGATGTTGAATAAATGTTCTACACTCGTCCAACATCGTCTGCCAATTTTTGTCGCGCACACCTCTCTCGATATAATTATTCACAGCGTGCAATTCGACCGTCAAATAATGCGACATTAATTTGTCGAGACCGGCAAGACCTGGTGTTCCTATCGCTTCTAATATCATCGAGAATATTTTGTGGCTGAATATCTCGGTTTGTGTCCTCAGATCGAACCAGCCAAGTGCGTGCTCTATGTATACGGTTGATCTGAAAATATTTCATCATCGAGTAATGTGATTGACTTGCGTTTCCAGCTAGATCGTATCAACGAGAACTTCCAGCTAGATCGTATCAACGAGAACTTATTTACATATTATGCACGTACTTTGGATCAGTGACACGCGTTAACTCACGAGCCAAACGGCCCATAAACGACCCGCAGTTTGTCTCTGATGGCATAGCGCTATCGATTTTCTCCTCGTAAAGCATGAATTTCCATGATTTTTCCGACGTCCAAGTTGACTCTCTGCACTCTTCCTCGAGGGCTGTATTTATGATGTATGTTATCTGTTGAGAAGTGATAAACCCACTTTCGAACACTTGTCCTTGACCGATTATCGAGCGAGTCAGTCAAAAAGTATAATCGTTAAAAATATATACGAGGTATGTAAATAAAGTAATGAGACTGACAATTGGGACGGGGGACTTGAAAGGACGGCAGGTGAACGTGTGACACGCCATCAGTACGAGTTTCAACTCGTTAGAGTCATTTGGTTGTCCGTAGCGGTTTTTTTTTTTCGTCAAACAGTTTTTTCCAATGCGTTCTAAAAATGAGTGACGTGAATTTCGAGCAACGGTGTGCTATCCAAGTTTTGCTTCAGACTTGGGCACAGTGCAACGGAAACTTGGGCAAAACTTCAGCAGGCCTACGGAGACAGGGTTTTGTCAAGGGCCCAGGTGGTTTTCGGTGATTTAAGGACTTTTTCGAAGGAAGAGAGTCGATTGAACATGTACCGCTCAGCGGAAGGCCTTCATCAATCAAGAATCAATGAAAATGTCGACAGAATCTGGGATCTTGTGCGTTCAGATCGTCGCTTGACAGTCAGAATGATCGGGGAAGAGTTGAATTTGACTAACACCAACGTGCATCAGGTTTTCACTAATGGATTGGGGATGAGAAAAAATTGCTGTCACACAGCAATTTCAATAAACAAATTTTTGGCCAGAAAAACATTCCTGTGGCTCTTCAGCCTCCTTATTCGCCTGACTTGAGTCCTTGTGACTTTTTCCTCTGCCCGAGATTAAAAAATCACTTCAAGGGACGTCATTTTGGGACACTCGAAAACATTGAAACGGCTGTAACTGGCCAGCTGAAGGCTGGCAACCACTTTGGATGGTTCAAAAAATCAATATTTTTTTTAATTTCATAAATCGCTAGCAAAATATCTTAAGAATACACCCTGGAAATTTCAAAACGATATTCGGATTCCTTCTAACGGTATGTATATAAATTATAAAGACTCTCCGCTCGACTCCCAAGCGCGCTCAGATATCCACGAGCGCTCAGTTGGGTAGTTTGTTTGGGTCTTCATAACCCAAATTTGGCTTTTCATAACCCAAACAAACCCAAACTCCACCGTTTGGCGATTAGCTCCAAAACATCTTCATTCTGGATACAAAATAATCGAGATAGCGGCATTTCTTGCTGCTATTTTATTCAACGAAAGAAATTCAGCCCTACTCATGGTTATGAATGAACTATAAATCGTAGTTGGCAGGCAGAACTACGGATATGCCGAGCAAATGGATCAGATGCGCGTGACTCGGCAAAATAGAAAAAGTTTCTTAGAGACAAAAGAAGCTCGAAAAGCTCGTAAAGAGGAAATGCAAGCTTCAAATGAGTTGCATGGGGAAGAGGAAGGACTGCTGTATATTGCTGGACTCGCTGATTAATCGGTAAGACACTTTATCGTTTGATTAAATACATTTGACTTTGGGTTTTTCGTTTTTGAAACTTTAAACGTGTTTTTTCTCGAAACGACATTTTTTCAATTTGCGGAAATCATAATTCAAAAACTAATTGACGGATCATCTTCAAATTTGGAACACGTTTACATAATATAATTTATCAAAACGTGAACCTAAAGTTGGAAAGATTAGATTGTTTAAAACATATTTATTATTGCAAAATTCCGGGGAAAAAAATGCTAAAAATCGATCATTTTTCTTCAAACACGTTCCAACATTCAATTTTCGATTTTTTTTTCAAAATTTCGGTTCATTTTCTTAAAAAACATCTCAAGAATGTTTAAAAATTTGTTAGACTATTCCAGATGCGAATTGCGAGCTGCACAATTCCCGCAAATCGACAGCGACGATGAGGACGTGCCTGAAAATTATTATGTATGAAAATATAAATATTGTCAGAGTTGCGGAAATTTCCGTTTGTTTTTCACAATAAAAAAAAAATCCAGCCTTAAGGCCACATTCCAGTAACCGAGTTCCAGCACTGCTATGAGGATTGGAAGAACCATCTTCAGCGCTGTGTGGCTTTACAAGAAAGTTATTTTGAGAGAGACAATTTTGAATTATAATTCTGTTCGAAAAAAAAATGGAAAAGTTTCATTACTCAATTTACACACCACGTATGACTATTTCTAGACATTTCATCACATTGGAACAATTGTCTGAAGCAGCAAACGCGCATTTCTTTCTCATAACAATTAAAACTTTTATTTACAGCGAAGAGATTTTGGACGCGTGTGCGCCAAATGGACAATAATACGCTTCCTTTTATTTGAACGTAGCGACACTCACCTCTTCGTGCCATATTTTCAAGCTGTTGATGTTTATGTAATCCTGAATGTATTGAAAGGATTTTCTGTAGCCGTCCATCATCGTGGCGAGTGTGCTCAATTTCTTTGCCAGCGGGACCTTGAAGAGGAATTATTCAAAATGTATATTTAGATACTATACATATTTAGCCCTAGCAAGCGTAAAATTGAATATGGAATGAAACAATGGTAATTCAGACAGAAAGGAAGATTGGAAATGTAACCTATTAACTTTGAAAAGTTCGTCAAATTCGTTATTCATAAATATTATGAAACACTTATCGTAGTTGTTATTCATCCATCGAAAAAAGCACCAAACATTTTTATAGCGAACTGCACAAACCTTTAGTATATTTTTTTAATGCAAGAATATTTATTGTAAACAAGTTGAACTATTTACATGAACGGACGTTCAATATTTTCATAAAATACGCCTTTTAAAATGTCTGATATAAACTGCACTGTGCGTATTGGGAAATTCTAAAGATTCCGTAACGACAATAAAAACATGGATTTACCGAATGTTTGAAGAAAATATTAACGATAAAACTTAGAAAAATGCAATACTTGGGATATTGATTTGCATGTAAAAACTCGATTTGGGCCCATGGGAAAAAATTGACAAGGAAAACGCAAAAGGCAGCAAACATCGTGTGGGGAATCTGGAGGAGGGATGTGACGGAGAGACTCCATTTGTTAGATTCGATGGTAAAAGCAAAAGCAATGTATGGATTAGAGATATTGGAATTGGGAGAAATAAGTGTTTTCGAAAGAATACAGAGTACATACTGTAAGATGGCATCAGGAGTGGATAGAACAACACCAAATTATATATGGAGAAGAGAACTTGGAGCGCCTACTATGAAATATTTGATAAGAAAAAAAGCGTTAAGGTATATTAAAGAAGTGATAAGAATGGAGGAGATGGCCAAAAAATTGCTCAATGGAAGAAATAAGAGCAACAACAAACGGAGACCCGACAAACTGGGGGAAAAACTTAGTGAAAGTATTGAGAAATATGGAAATAGAAGACACAATAACAATGATAAGGGAACGGAGAGAAGTGAAAGGAATAGACGAAAGGCTAAAAAAAGGGCTAGAAAACTTAAAAGAGAACATTTTAAGGAAGAGGAAAAATAAGCCAATCGATGTATAATGAGAAGTACAAATATATTATAGAAAATTATAATACGCCATGGAAATACTGGTCGGAGGAGAGAGTAAAGGGAAGGGACGAGGAAATGTCAGCGAGGTTAAGATATGGCAACATAGGAAGAGCGGAAAAGAGAGGGGAAAAGGAATGGAAGTGCGGATTATGTAAAGAACAGAATGAGACGTTGGAGCATCTGTTAATCTGTAGAAGAAGCAGGTAATTAGTAACAGGGAAAGCAAGAAAAAAAACGGAGGAGTGGATGGAAGGAATAGGTGATGTGGCAATAAAGGGGGAAATTATAAATATGTTGGGTAAGAAAAAACAAAAAGCGAAATGCGGATATTTTAGGAAAATAGAGAGTGTTCAAAAAAATGAGTAAAGAGGAAGAGGGAGGAAAAAGAGATGGAATAAAGGAATAAAGGAAGAAAAAGAGAGAAATGTTAGTGAGTACGAAATACAAGAACGCGGGATATAGTAATTAAGTGAATGAATATTTAAACGAAAAGTTACGATTTTGTATAAAAAAAACTTTTGTAAAAAGTTCTGCGAATAAAATTCGTTTGATTGAACTTAGAAAAATGTGACTAGCATAAGAATTTTCGTAACCTCGACTTTTCAAAGAAAATGTAAAAATGTCTAAATCTACAAAATTTATGTGAAATTTTTCGTTCCAGTTTTATCGTTTGGTATAATAATTGATTGTAACCTATTTTTATCAAGCGCCACTTCCATTTACGAATTATTCAAAAGGCTCCTGTTTATGCGCTCACAAAATATGGGCCTCTGCGAAAGGAAGAACCTTAAGCTTGCATAAAAAGATTTTTTTTTCCACAAATAAAAAAAGTCCTACAAAATCTTATACTTTGGATTTTGGATCGAAAGTCAGGCCATTTTGGAGGGTGAGGGTGACTTTTTTCACGAGCTCTCGGCGAATTCCATCCTCCAAGAGACGATGTGAGTCTACCCTCAATACACCGAGGGAAACGCTTTTCAACGAGAGAACACCTTTCGTGAAAACCGATACTTCATACGTCAGTTTCGCCATCTGTGACAATTAAAAAGAAAGCGATTACACAAGAACGCCGAAGATCGTTCAGAGCACGTCGAATTTTCGTTTCGCAAGTTGCACAATATTACAGTAAAATCTCGATTAACCGGTTCGTGGACTCTTCCGGTTTCAGCCTGCCCGATTAAGGGGTTACGTGGGTTTGAATTTCAAAAAATCATTTTTTTTTATTTTATTATCTAATAGTACGATTGTCTAGAATATTCTCCCAAAGTTTTAAGTCAATCGGAGTTAAAGTCTAGGAGAGAGAGAGCCTTTGGGAATTCCCCCCGTTGGGAAAGACCGGCCGGGAGCGACGCAGGTATACGCATTTTTCTCAAAACACTATTTTTGAAGTTTATGTGCTTAATATTTTGAATAAAATAATTGATATATTATATTTAAAAAAAATAGAAAACATACGCTTTTTTTTAGCTTCGAACCCCACGTAAGCCCTTAATCGAGGTTTTACTGTACCGTTATTTTCTCGATAACGTAATATACCTGTAGGCGTTCGTCTAGCTGAGCGTAATCCTTCAAGTTGTCCTTACTCAATTTCGTTGGTATTTCTTTGAAAACATTTGTCTCCAAGTGAACAATTTGTGCGAGGAGACCGAACACAGTTTCCGGGATAATTTGTAGTACGCGCCGTGCGTAACTCTCCAGTTGCCTCGAATAATATTGGGAGACCGAGGATAGATCAGCGCTTCTTGCTTGATTCACCCGCAACAACGGTGTTTCCAATGCCGAAGCCATCTGCAACCGGTGATCATATATTTCAATTAAGACAGTAATCTCGCCAAGGTATTTTTCTATATTTTTTTATTTATTTTGAGGACTCATTCAGTACACTATTAAATGATTACCTGCAAAATTTCAAAAGGATTCACCATTCCGTTTTCGAGTTATTGGCAATCAAAGATTTCATGGTTTTTTACACGTGTTCTTATGGGAAGCAGTGGAAAATTTCACATTTCACGCAATAACTTCGAAACTTTACTACAGATTTAAAAAAAAATCTCAATTACAGAGGAACGTATGACGAAGTGGGTAAAAAAAAATCATGAATTTTGACCGTCTAGTTTCAGAGATATAGCGATTTAAATGAAGCAATGTCTAGCGACGCTAGCGCCACGAAGCGACTGGGACAGCATAGAACTAGATTACAGTAGTGTATGCATATCCGTATACGCAGAGTATCTACCAGAGATTATCAAAAAAATAATTAAATTAACCATTAACAATTACAATTACTACTAGTAATTGATAATTTAATTACTTTGTAACAGATTACTTAAGTAATTAATTACCACAAGTGTCTAGTGTAATTAATTACTATGTAATTTAATTGAAAGTTAATCTAATTACAAATTAATCGATTATATATTAATTCGAATAAACCGGTTTGCTAACTAATAGCTAAACAATATTTTGATTTTGTAATTCAAGCGAGACATAATTTATCATTTTTTCATCCAACTTTAGTAGATAAAATTATATTTTCTCCGATATTACATCATAACTAATAAGAAAGTAATTAAATTACAAAGTATTTGAATACATTTTAATGAGATTACTTTGTAATTAAATACATTCTAATAGATTTCATATGTCCTGAATAATTACAATTAAAATGTACTGAAATATAGTTCAAGGAGATTATTTTGTAATTTAATTTGTTTGTAACCAGATTAATAATTAAATTACATTGCAATTTAGATATGCCCATCTCTGGTATCTACGTATTAGGTAAACATTATATTAGGCGTTTTCATCATTACTTTATAAGTTTGTACATTTCGATAAGATGTACAACCTACATTATAAGAATATTTCGCAATATTTCGAAGCTTTTATCGATTGAGCGGAGAATAAACTTTTCAACGTGACCGTGGCGAGACTACTACCTTAATCCGTGTTCCCGCATGATGAGTTACGTCATCTGTAAATTCGTCTACATATTAGATAATCGTACGCGACGTACCTTCGAAAATAATGCTTTGAGTTGCGTGACCATCGGTGGATTCTCTTTTATACGAGACTGCATTATACCGACGAAAGATTCCATTATGTTCCAAGCGTAACAACAATCCGTAATGATGTTCAGTGCGATCATTGTGTCTTCCGTAATGCTACCGGTTCGCAGCATATCGTGCAATATTTCGCATGTATCCGTCAAGTATCGAGACACTTGCAAATTATTCTTCAGTTGATGAAATTCTGAAACGATCAATTCTATTTGAGTTGGCTGTAATTTGGCAAAAAAAAAAAACTGAAAATAATTTCATACACTGTGTTATCGAGACGACGATTAATAAGCAAAATTCCTTCCTTCCATCCAAATGAATGTTGATTGACGTGAAAAAAAAAAAAAAAAAAAAAAAAACAAGTTTCACTCGTACCAGATTCGAATATTCTGAGCGAAATATTGCGTTTAGAAGGAAAGCCGAAATTTCGTAAATATTGAGATGTTGAATCATTTCTCGCTGTTTTTTTTTCGTTAAAATTAATGCTTTATTGAAAGAAAGAAAAAATAGTAAAAAACATGTCACTGAAAATATTGTCCATCGCTGATCACTACTTTTTCCCATCTTTCTTTCAGCATTTTAACTCAGCGTCGAAAAAACGACACGTCTTTTGTGGCTATCCAAGAGTCGAGCCATTTGTTTGGCATCTTCATAAGAATGGAAGTGCCACTCAGCCAGGCCATGTGCCATCGATCGGGACAAGCGTTAGTCGAAAGGGGCAATGTCTGGCGAATACGGCGGGTGGGGTAGGATTTCCCATTCAACCGTTTCCAAGTAGTTTTTCACCGGTTTTGCAAGATGTGGCCGAGCGTTGTCATGCCGCAAAATCACTTTGTCGTGTCTCTGCTCGTATAGCAGCCGTTTTTCCTTCAATGCTCGGCACAAACGCGTCAATTGTAGTCGATAGCGATCTCCCGTGATGGTTTCGTTCGGTTTGCGCAACTCATAACAAACTACACCCAGCTGATCCCACCAAATGCAGAGCAGAAGCTTGGAACCATGGATATTCGGCTTTGCCGACGATGTTGATGCATGGCCGGGCTTATCCCACGATTTTCTACGCTTAGGGTTATCGCAGTGTATCCATTTTTCATCGTCACTCACGGTACGATGCAAAAGACCTTTCCTTTTCTGCCGTTGAAGCAGCTGTTCACACGTGAAAAGACTCGGCTTCAACTCGTACGGCACCCAATGTCCTTGCTCTTCAATCATCCCTAATGCTTTCAAACGTTTCGAAATTGTTGTGTAATCAACTCCTAATGATTCTGCAAGTTCAGCTAGCATCTGACATACGTCTTCGTGAAGTAATGCGTCCAATTCTTCGTCCTCAAACTTTTTCGGTGCGCCGGAGCGTTATTTATCTTCAACATCAAAATCATAATTTTTTTAAGCGTCTAAATCAATCTCCGCATGTTGTGTCTGACAGAGCATGGTCGCCGTAAGTCTCAACAAGAATTCTGTGTGCTTCAGCTGTATATTTTTTTAAAATAAAGTAGTGCAGTAAAATTTCACGCAAATGTTTTTCTTTTTTACACGTAATTTTACATTTTTAACACAATAAAAAAAAAAGTTGTTTACACTTCGGCGAAATGAGATACACTG
This sequence comes from Ophion ventricosus, assembly GCA_963932345.1. Classification (NCBI taxonomy): domain Eukaryota; kingdom Metazoa; phylum Arthropoda; class Insecta; order Hymenoptera; family Ichneumonidae; genus Ophion; species Ophion ventricosus. The sequence continues at coordinate 2,815,884 of OZ010722.1, forward strand.
AATTTCAAACTTGCTTATAGTACTTTATAGATGCGTTACCATCTTAAACTGTAGGCATGCAATTCTGGTAATGCCATCTGTTGGAAAACAGCGAGAACTTATACAGCGTCCCAATATTTATTTCTCGAGAAAAAGCTTCTTTGAAAGAAAACGCCGGGTATAAAGAAATTACCTTGAACTTCTCCGAGAGCTTGCAACAATTGAGCTATTATTCGACCATCCTCTTGTTGCAGCGTACTTACGTGGCCGCTCGTATCTTTAAACCATGATTTAAGGCACTCGTTGGACTCGACACCATCGAGAAATTTATTGCCGCTGAAGACTTCGGCCAGATTGGTCAAGCGCTCCACGCACGTATTCTTGTTCTCGATCCATTTGGACTCTTTGTCGTTCAACAGCTGTAAAGTTAAAGATATATATATATATATATATATATAATTCGATGACAAAAATAAATCGTACAATTCGTAACATTATTGTTTTCAACTGGCGAATAACCAAGGACTATTTTTTTTAGTTCTCGCCAATTTTCGTATTTAGACTTGAATAAAGGTTTCTTTACGAACGATAAGAATGACAAATATCCAAATGACAAACGTTCTCACCTGTTTGTACATATTTTTAAGATGATGCTCGATCTGAGCTGTGCTGAGCAGCAAACGTAAACAATCGTCGATCGTGCATTCGCTCTCGTTTACAACTTGTTGACGAAGGCTTCGCGAGCGCTTTGAGTCTTCGATCAAAATAGTCGCGGTCGCCGTGTGCAGAAGTATCCAATGCAACGAAACGTTGCATTCTCGTATGAGTTTAACAATCGATTCTATCTCGTGTTCGTCCAACGTTACGGCTAATTGCAATTTTTCCGTCTTGGCTATCTGTTCCTGAAAAAAAAACAACAATTACCAAGTGTCAGAGATTTTTAATAGTCGACATATTAAAAAAAAATTAATAATCCCCATATTTCAAAGGCACAGCTCGGTCGTATACACTTACTTTGACTCTTTGGCCATAATTTTGTGCAATTCTCTTGACGTTAGAAATATCAAGAGTGTTGTTGAGAGCGGCTTTGGCCGCTTTGTAAGGGAGCCACCACTGTTGCAAATTCACCAAAATTCCCATGTAAATACTTATTATCCAATTGTCGGGGAAAAAACGATCGACTATTTCTCGCATAATGGCGGAATGTGAGTGAAGAATTTCAGGCTGAAAGGACAATATAACGACGAGCATAGACGCTTGATTTGCCGAGGCGATGCTGCGATGCTCGGGATGTGGAAATGCCAGTGTTTGATTGTAAATTTCGTCGGATCTCAAACGACCTATCAAGAGCTCGATCGCAGAGGCATTTATCGGTACTCGCCTTAAACACAATATACAAACATTAATTGAACGGACGACGATAGTTGCTCGAAAGCGACGAATTAGCTGATAAACGTCATGTTATTTTGCTAAATGTTAAGGGATCAGTATCAATCTATTGTCGGAAATTTTCGATTTTTTCTAAAAACAGTTTCGTATACTACATAACTGTAGAAATACGGTAAAGAACGTTATTTTGCTCGGAGTGAGCGATAAGGCGCTAAAAAGAGTGTTACAATAAAAGCGGCTCTGCGCGATCAGCGCGCAACCGCCGCGTCGAGCGTCCAAAGCTCGCAGAACAAAGATCCGAAAGCAAAAATCCCAAGAAAGTGAAGCTTTTGAAGAAACTGAAGGAAAAATGTATGGACCATGCATCGCTGATTGAGGGTAAGAGGCTTTTTTTTTTAAGTTTTATGTACATTTTTACAAGAGAAACTTTAAACGCGTTTTTCTCGAAAACAACGTTTTTCGACCTTGTCGAGATGATTTTGGAAAAACCATTGCACTGATTAAGCTCAAAATTTACAGGAATTATTCTACGCATGTATCTCTTCGACCCATACTAACGGTATAAATATTCATCAATAATTAATCCTATTTTTAAACAATTTAATTTGTAAAAAAACAGTCGAAAAATTCAAAAGTCCGCCACTTTGTTTTCTTTTTATCGGGGGTGGAAGTTTTTAGTAGAGCTCATAACAAAAACTCCACTTTATAATAAAATACTCGACTTTATGTTTTCAGATGCTCCGAAGTTAAGATTTCGTGTCGACAAGGTAAAAGCAGGGGTAGCTTCAGGCAGCCAGATCACCAATAAAAATAAAAAAAATTAACATTTTTTCTTGTACTTTGAAACTTCTATTTTTATGTATAGAAATATTATGGAGATAAATTTTATAATGGAAAAAGAAAAATCTCGAAAATATGTGCAATAGATGGAGACTGATGCCATAAAAAATGTCGAGCATTACTTGAAATAATTTTCGGGATAGTTCGTCGGCCGTTTCTGTGACACCTTGGAGAAACCGGTCGAACGAAGAAGCCGACAAACGTGCTCAACTTTCGTCGCGGACGAACGTTGGGCGTTGTAACGGTTGTAAGAAACTAGAAGACGCTCTCGAATCTGTCCTTCGAATTGATGATCCACCAGGAGTAACATTACTCCGTACAAATATACAGCTTCGCACTGAAAATTCAATAAATTCTCACTGCAGTCATTGCGTTGTCGAATCATCATGGTGGAATGAAAAAAGATCACGCATTGTTCTTCGATAAAAAAAATTATGAGTAAGAGGTACGGGAGAGTGGGGCACAGTGAGCCACATACGGTTTCTCGGAGGTTTGTAGCTCGTAAATACCGAAATTTTATGTTTTGGACCGCGATTTATATTAGATTTCGTCGAGCCTAAAAGAAAGTCTATAGCAGCTCACAAAGGATTATTGAAGATTAGAAATTGATTTGAGGCTTGGAAAAAAAATATTTCGCTCGCCGGGAAAACGTCAAGTGCAACGACACTTTCCGTAGCGGCTAGGGTTTTCGGTCCTCATCGATAGTTTTATTATTTATGATGAAAAAGTGACACACTGTGTCCCACCTTGCCGTATTAACGTCGGAGTAGAGTTAGCAATCGAATCTATCGGAATAATATTTATATTGCACGACAAGGACAAAAAAGTAGAGCAGAATTAAAAATCGATCCGAAACCATTAAAGTCAAACGATCTATTAATTCTGTTGACGTTTCACAGATGAATCAGGAAAAACATAGAGAGGTCAAGATAATGCATAAAATACAAAGACAGAAAGAAACAAGTGAGGAGATGAAGGGGTACCAGAGGAAAGGAACTATGCGAGAGAAAAAATCCAAGAAACATGAGCAAGGCAATAACATTCAGAACGTTTTACCATCAATTGTTTGCCTTCCTCATTCAGAATAACACTTTCCACCGTTTGTTGTATGTAAACTCCATCCTCCAATTCGTCGATATACGCGTTTAGGTCCGTCGCGTACTTGTGAATACTTTCAAAGGCCAGATAAAATCGTGTCAATATATCGGCGTAATTTTCCCGCAAGCTTTCGTCGATCTCTCGTAATACCTGAAATTTATAGCAATGTTCGGTAACCCCGGAATTTAAAATTGCAGCGCCCCTAAACGATTATCGCTCACCGGATCATTTTCAATTTTCTGTTCGTACACGTCCTCAGCCTTGAAATAGGCGAAATCCAATATAACAGCGCCGTACTTTTGTAAGCATTGCTTCGAATCCAACCTACGAAATACCAGACTATTCGTTAATTCATTTATTAAATCTCACGGACGAGAATTATCGGGCAGTTTTTGCGTAAAGTTCAAAAAAAAAGCAAATCGTGATACGTTTAATGTGTGCACTTTGCACATAATTGCAACAAAAGCGATACGCTGTTTTCTGAACTTTAGGAACATTCTCGTTCATCTCGATTTACGAATAAATTTTTAATCGACGATTAATCGTCGCGAAAATATCGGAGAGACACTCAGTAGTGAATTTTTATCAGGCAACGATATAAATGCTGTGGAAAAAAAATATACCGAACGTTTTGACAGTTTCCTAACCTAAAAACGCGAGGCACATATTCCTTCAGTCGCATAAGCTCCGCTATGATCGCATTTCCTCGTGATACGAGTCTCAAAAGATTCTGCCCACATATATTGTTATTCGCCAAAAAGTCACTCATTGTTAAACAATTGTCATTGTGCGACAGACTCTCGTTGATGTGTTTATCGTTACTACGAGATTGGAGTGAAAATATCGATATATATTCTCCAACCACTTTGCATCGGCAAATATTCGTACTGTTTATGTGACAACTGTGAGCTACTCAAATAAGCGATTATTCATAAATAATTCATCGCAGTGTTTTCTTTTTTCTTATTATCGAGCTAGTTACGGTTTGATAAAACTCGATTAACTCGTTGATTGATCTTTGTCGTAAAATTTGACAAACAATTTATTCAATAGTAAGAGAAACCGCGGTCGTAAACATACGATGACTACTGTTGTGAATAATTCATTGATGTAACACAGCTAATTTCTCGATAATGCTCTTTTCAGAATTTCTCATCAGGTGCAGATATATATAAAAATTAATTTGATGCAATGTGTCACACCGACCGAGCGGCCGTGAGTGCGAGAGAGGTAGCTGATTTGCAGATACAATGTTCTCTGAGACCATGGAGGTAGGAGGAGTTCGAACTCTTAAGCCCGTTCTACAATAAGTCGGTTGTCGGCGTCGGATGTCGGGCGCATGCGCTTCTGCGATGTCGGTTGGTGTGAAGTGGCGTAAACATCGCAGAAGCGCGTGCGCGCGACATCCGACGCCGACAACCGACTTACTGTAGAACCAGCCTTAAGCCCGTTCTACAATAAGTCGGTTGTCGGCGTCGGATGTCGGGCGCATGCGCTCCTGCGATGTCCAGCCTTAAGGCCGTTCTACAATAAGTCGGTTGTCGGCGTCGGATGTCGGGCGCATGCGCTCCTGCGATGTCGGTTGGCGTAAAGTTCTGTCGCCGTCGTAAGAAGCGCATGCGCGCGACATCCGACGCTGACAACCGACTTATTGTAGAACGGGCTTTATGGAGAGATTTGAAAAAAGTGACGACAAAAAACGTGGACAAACAGAGATGGCGCCACTATTGCTAAAACTACAGCGTCGTTTCTACGTGAATGCTAATTGAGGAGTGTGGGAATGCGAATCCTCGTGTATTTCTTTGATTAAATATAAAAACAATTTATTAATATACAAACAAAAGTTACGCTAACAGAGCTTGTGTTTTCGCGACCGGAAGTACGTGTCATTAATTTTTTTACTTCTTCGTTTTTTTCCCCTAGAGCTGTAGGGTTACGCTGGTCTAGTTGTCTTGGGGAGTTTTTTTTTTTTTTATGTCAGGATATTTTATGCTTCAACCTGTTCCCGTCGATCTGTTGCTGGTTCGTGGCGCTGTGCTCTCGTGCTATCTGACACGAGCTGCCACAAGACCAAGAAGTGACATCGTTGAATGTGCATTAATTGCACAATTAACGGTTTAATCGTACAACGAACGGTAGAAAATGTTTTAAATAATACTGATGCTTTTTTTTTCTCTTGAATCAATTTTTATTTTCTTAAATAAATACGACAGTAAATTAATCCCTGCTGTCAAAGAACAATGCTTTGCGATCTGTTTACATTAAAACTCGCAAACAGCGAGAAACGGTAACGCGATAATTCTTACGATAACGATATTTAAATAAAAATAAAAAGAAAATCACACAAAAGAAATTGCAATTACGCATTGCGGTAAGGAATTTAAAAAATTCTCCTATATTGTTTTCTTGTACAAGGAACGGTGGAAAACGTCTTAAATGTTTCAGCGTCAGTGGATCAATCTGAGTGAAAACGATTTTTTCATTCGATTGAAACCAACACCAGGTCGGCAGCAACGGTGTTTCGATTAAATTCGTTTTGTAAACGCTCGATTGTCATTCCCACCACCTACAATGAAGCAATGCTTAATTAATGTTTGTACAGTAATGGAAAATTATCTAACACTGTGAAAATGAAGAAAATTTAACAAAAATCCTTCTGTCGAACTTAATACGCTCTAATCCGCGACTTGCATAGGCGGGTATACGAGTCGTGCCTTATTTATTTTTATATACCCGGCTTCGTTTCCAGGCCTGTATATAAGACCGCGGTCTGACTTTTCCGTGTGCAAGACCGTGTCTACTTGATACACATGGATCCTTTCGATCGACGCGCCATCACTTGTTAATATAACTTTCTGTTACACTTATTCGCCGACTCCCCATTGTCGTTGTCGGGCTCCCTTTGTATCTATAGTCTTCATGGCCCGTCACTGTAAAAAAAAAATGTCGATGCTTCTAGAATCGTAAAGAGACGCAAGGCCAGAGAGGAAGAGCGAGATCTCAGGAGATTTGTTCTTTGAAAAGTGCAGTGACGAAAATTTTGTTCCAGAAACAAAACAAAAAAATTGAGGTTAATTGGACGAAAGCCTTTGAGCTAATAAAATACCTGGGGCGGGTCCGGCCAAATAGAGCCGTGATCGGTCGCGACGCCTATCGGTCGCCTCGTCGAACCTCACCGTCTCGCGGGGCGGTGGGCAAGAGGACCGCGGGCATGAAACTCGCAATGTACACACACTCCACGTATATGCGTGCGTGCGTGCGTGTGTGTGTGTGTGTGTGTGTGTGTGTGTGTGTGTGTGTGTGTGTGTGTGTGTACAATAGCGAGAGCACACGAGTCGCGCGAGCGTAGCTATGACCTCGAATAATCGTTGCGCGCTCGAAGATGCGCACGTCGCGCGAGCGTTTTTGTCGCTGACTACACACGGAGTCGTCAGTGTCGTGTGCCGCGGTGAGCACAGGACAGACATCTTGTAGTAGAATTTAGCAAATTACGTCCCAAACGGCGGGGTGGAGTGCCGTTGTACGGGTTTTTTTTTTTTTTCGTGTGCGTTATCACCCGTAATACGGAGAACACCGTGATTAACGCGTTTTTCGAAATTACTTTGACATTTTCTACTCTCGCTTCCTTGCTCAAAAAAAAAAAAACAAAAATCACGTCGACCCCACTCTAGCTCCCTCTCTCTCTCTCTCTCTCTCTCTCTCTCTCTTATTCTTGCAGTACGGCGATCAAAGTGGAAGTGGGTGTTCGCCTTCCTCTTGGTCGCGTGCCTTTCGGTGCTGCGCCGGTGTCTCCCTCGCACCATTTGCCCTGATTAACCGTTACCGCCATCGTTTTCTCACTTTGTTTTTTCCTCCATTTTCAAATATTGCTTTCGATCGGCAAAAAAACAAATGTACGAACAAAAGATACGTTGGAATAAAGGGGGTCGTAGAACTGACGAGACACCAAACATATATATATAGTTTCCTGTAAGGAGGAAAGAATTGAAATAGCGTGGGCGTCTGTGCGTGTCCTGAGAGTCGCGAAATCTTTTTTTTTTTTTTTTTTCAGCAATACGTCCACCATTGTAGACTTCGATGTACACAAGTGTAATGTGTAACAATCAAGATTGACTCTCGTAGTAGTAACACCGTACATGAATTTTCAGATGCGAAAAGATATTTGCCGTATAGTCTTCTTCTTGTCGGGGTGAATCTAGCCATTCGGACGATACAATAAAGTTAGTAATTTTATTCTCGTTGTCGCAAGACACGAAGATACATCGTAGGTAAACGTTTTTCACATAACGTTGCGAAGCGAACGGCAATAGAGAAGCTTTTTAAGATCATCGCGAGAATTAGCAGAGTTGATCAGTGGAAGGAAACAGAGAGGGAAGAAGCGAGCTCCGAGAGATCTTCAGAGAGAGAGAGAGAGAGAGAGAGAGAGATCGAGCGAGCGAAGAGGGGCAGGGGGAGGAAGCGAGAGGGAGGAAGCACGTAATAGTCGAACAAAAACAGTGCGACCAAACAGGTCTCGACGTTGTGCCCTGAACTATATAAAGCGCCGTAACGGTTGAAAGTCGAAAGCAAGAAAAAAAAAAGAAAAAAAAAAGTAAAATTCACATATAGCCCAGTGGCGATGGTAGAGAGAGTACCTTCGCGACTGTTGACTCCGAGCGTGAGATACGATTGTGCATAAACCTACGATAAAATTAATTAGCAAAAACTGAAGAAAAAAGAAAAAAAAAAAACATCCCGCCGGATACTCGAACGGCGTGCGAATTTGTGGCGCGTCCATCGAGTGCTTCGGTGTGTGTGTGTGTGTGTGTGTGTGTGCGTGTGTGTGCGTGCGTGTGTGTGCGTGCGTGCGAAAACGTCGAGTTCGATAAGTTTTCGTTTTTTTTTTTTTTTTTTCGTCGCCTTCGCGAGACGAGAAGGAAAGAAAAAGTTTCGCAATTTCGCGAGGTCCAGCCAATGTGTGTGTGATAACGATCGGTTGGATTAGTAGGGCTCGAGGAGAGACGAAGAAGAGAGGGTAGAAACGGAAGAAAAAGAAAAGAGAAAAAAAAAGAAACTCGGAGCTGATTTTAATCTCCGAGTACGAGGGGATAAATAAGAGGTGAAGCTGAGAAAAAAGAAAAAAGAAAATATTACAGTGTCATGCGTTATTCGTTCTGTTAAAATCGTGTTTACGCGTGCGTGCGTGCGTGTGCGTGTGCGTGTGTAATAAAGGTGCGTGCATAACGGTGCGTGCATAAGGTGCGCGCGGCCGGTGTCAACCGCCGACGTTTCGCTCCTCCCCCTTTCCCCCCGTCGCGTCCTCCACCTCCCCCCTCCCCCCTGGTCCCTTATCCGCCGAAAGGAAAGAAAAAAAGAAGAAAAAAAAAAAGAAAATTCCCTACTAACCTGTACGAGGCAACCCGAAGAACGCCAGCATGACCTCGAACAACTCCCAGAAGCTCTCCACCACGGAACGAGTTATCAAAAGTAAGAATCACTCGATACTGGCTTCATGACGTGTGCGCGCGCGCGCGCTAGCGCGCGCGAGCTGGTTTATTTTGTTGCTTTCATTCGTGATTAAGCTGCTGAGGGTATGAAATAAACTTGCGTGAAAACTAAAGGGACGTCCGTTAATTAAGCGAGGTGTTATCTTTTTTTCTTTGATTTGGAACAATCTCCCCTCTCCCTTCTCCCACCTGGTGAGATGCGGAGGCACCCCCCCCCCCCCCCCCCCACTCTCTCGCACGTGAGATTTTCTCCATAATTTTTAAATCTTCGATATGTTCGTGGATTTTGCTTCGTGCGGCTGATGAAGACTTCGTCAGGGTGTCTATCGACCTGAAAAGTCGTGAAGAGTCTTAAATGTCTTTGAAATTACACTCGACCCTGAAAAAAATCATGAAACGTCATGAAAAATGAGCAGACTACGTGATTTTTTTTAAGATCTCTGCAGCGCTCATTATCATGGCCGATTTTTGTATTAATTTATTCATAATAATTTCGAATTTTCGCGGGTTTGCGACAATCTACGGTATTAGCAAAAAAAAAAGGTAGTAGAAAAAAGAAATGATTCGTTATAACGACATATTAGTTTTTCTTTGTTATTCGTGTGAAGCTACACGGAGAGAATTAAATGTTAAAAATTACCGTGCAGTAACGGTAACCAGATGACAAGCCTGAAACTTCGCTTATTATTACTGAGTAAAACACACAGATTTTCACGAAAATGAAATAAAATTTCTTCTTCAAATACAAAAATTTTACCAGATTTTCTAGTAAATTTTCATGTGTAAGAAAATACGCAAAACTTAAATTTAAAAAATATATGATATCAGGGAAATTTTACTGTGCATTTTATTATTTTATGCCTTTGAAAAATGTCTATAAAAAAGTATCGTCTTTATAACAGTTATTTTAAGATTTATTATAAAATTTAATGAGTGTTATAGGAAAATGTATTGTGCTCTCGGTAAAAATTATCGTGCGCGCTACCCTTCTTGTATAGTAAAATTTGAGCTACGTATTTGAAATTTTCTGTAACGTGAGTTAAAAAAAAACTTGTCGCATACGAATTATTATGCTTTTCTCACTTTTGTCACCACATTGAAATATATCAGGGTAATTTTTACCGTGAAATTCACGACAAAAATTAACTTTTTAATTCTCTCCGTGTACTAGATGATATTACTCAAAGTTCCAAAATGTATGTAATATTTTTCCAGATCTTCCCAAAATATATTTCTTTACAGCAACACTTGAAATGATGTTTGTCTCACATTTTTTCCACTACACATGGAATTGTACAGTTTTGATGACTTTTCGTTTATTTCGTATACTTTTTATTGGCATACAACACACATTTGTTTCAAAGAGCAAAATATAAATATGAAAAAATTTCGAAAATTAATCGTACTAAAGAATTATAAAGTATACTTTTATACCGGGAAGTCGTACTTAAAGGTCATGAAAAAAATCCCTATTCTTTGCCTTAAAAATCCTTGAATGTCATTTCATGACACTGAATTAATAAAGCAATAAATTAATTAACCCGTTGTGGTCATACCTTCGAAAAATAACGTGATGGTCATGCGGGGTCTAGTAGACCCCGCGCAGAAAAACAGTTGCCATTTACCTTCTATTTAATGTATCGGCTTAATTCTTTATTTGGCCGATTTAGGCTTAATATTTTATTTGGCCGATTTAGGCTGTAAAAATCACTCAAACATTTTTACGTATTCTTATTAGAGATTTACGATCTCAATTTGCAAAAAAAAAAAAAGGCTTTGGATAATGATAAAATCAAAGAAATGAAAAATAAAGTAAAACAAAATCGTTGCCTCCCAACGATGCAAACTTCAACGTCGTTCATTAATTATGTGGTGAAAATAAGAGATACCAGTTTGCCAGGGTCAGGGTTAAGAAAAGAATTTTTATGTTTCCGATGTTTTTATTAAACTTGACTTATAATTTTTGCTCAAATTGACCCCCTTTACGCCGTATGCACGCAACAAAAGTCATTTCGTGCTATTACAACCGCAAACAAAAAAGTTATGACGACTTAAAGGCGAAACTTCGGGTAATTGAAGAAAAAAAAGGGAAAAAAATCATATCTCAATTACCGTGAACACTTAGGACATAGGGTCTAAGGGTCTAAGGGTGAATAAACTACTAAATGCCCCCCAAACCCTCAAAAAATTGTGTCGGTACATGCGCCAAATCCCCCCCCCCCCTCCCATTTGAAGCTCACGCAATTAATGGACGTGGCGCTAGCGTCGTTAAACATTGCTTCATTTAAATCTCTATATCTCTGAAACTAGACGATCAAAATTCATGATTCTTATTTAACCACTTCGTCATATGTTCCTCTGTAATTGAGAATTGAAAAAGAAAAATCTGTAGAAAAGTTTCAAAGTTATTGCGTGAAATGTGAAATTTTCCCCTCTGTTCCCCATAAGAACGCGTGTAAAACCATGAAATCTTTGATTGCCAATAGCTCGAAAACGCAACGGTGAATCCTTTTGAAATTATGCAGGTAATCATTTAATAGAGTCCTGAATGAGTGATCAAAATTGAAAAAAAAATCTATAGAGAAACGCTTTGGCGAGAATACTACCTTAAGAATAAGGTATCTTCTGCTGCATTCCCGCCTCCGCCCCCCCCCCCCTCTCCCTTACTACCATAGTTACAAATACAATCGATGCTTGTCTCTCTCTCTCAATTTTCATCGAATTTTTTCTATCGAACGGCTAAGTCATTTTCGTTGATGGGGGAAGTATTTACCGACTGAGCTGCCACGAATTCACAAGGTACAGCTGTTTTTGCACGTTCGCAGATGTTTCTCAAGCCACTTATACTTTAGAAACAAAAAAAAGGCCACTATATCTTTTGTAAAAAGACAAAGGGTGCTTAGACAATCGTTCGCTCCAAATACCTGAGAGCATACTGTTGCGTGTTTTTTTTTTTGTTTTCTTGCTGAGCGAAGATTCCTTTAAGTCCATTTTTTTGTGGTATCGAAATGTGGTATAAGAAAGTATTAGAGAGTGTGTTACAGGGTGTCTGAAAAGTCATGAAAAGTCTCTTAAGTGTCATGAAATTACACTCGACCCTGAAAAAGTCATGAAATGTCATGAAATGTCATGAAAAATTACCAGTCTACCTGATTTTTTTTTTTCAAGATCTCTGCAACGCTCATTATCATGGCCGATTTATTGTATTAATTTATTCAAAATAATTTCGAATTTTCGCGGGTTCGCGACAATCTACGGTATTAGCAAAAAAAGGTAGTAGAAAAAAGAAATGATTCGTTATCACAACATATTAGTTTTTCTTTGTTATTCGTGTAAAGCGACTAGATGATATTACTCAAAGTTCCAAAATGTATGTAATATTTTTCCAGATCTTCCTAAAATATATTTCTTTACGGCAACACTTGAAATGATTTTTGTCTCACATTTTTTCCACTACACATGGAATTGTACAGTTTGGTGACTTTTCGTTTATTTCGTATACTTTTTATTGGCATACAACACACATCTGTTTCAAAGAGCAGAATATAAATATAAAAATGGAGAAAATTAGTCGCACTAAAGAATAATAAAGTACACTTTTATACCAGAAAGTCATACTTAAAAGTCATGAAAAAATCCCTATTCCTTGCCTTAAAAATGCTTAAGGCCTTAGGACACTCCAGAGGCCAAAAAAGGGCATATTTTGTGATTTTTTTTTCAGCGAAACCATAAAATAAATCGGAATTCCAAAATAGGCATTTTATTATACACGTAATTGACTATAGAAAATTATTTTTTCACAGCGATACATGTCAAAATAGCGACTGTGCAGCATTTTTCCGATGACGCCTTTATTTTTGGAAGGTCAACGGCCGGATCAACAGCTCCTATAATTTTTCAGTTATGATGAGACACTAAAGTTTTTTCGATTATATATAAGAATAGCTATAGGAGTACGTAGGATTTTTTTTTGAAATATTGTTTTTTTGTCAAAATGGCGCATTTCTAAAGCAAAAAGGTATAAAATGCCATGAGAAAATCGTCAGAATTGTTTATAAAAAAGGAATTATGCAATATAATTTAAAAAATCCTACGTAGTGCCTCAGAAAATGTAATTCTACACGGAGAGAATTAAAAAGTAATTTTTGTCGTGAATTTCACGGTAAAAATTACCGTGATATATTTCAATGTGGTGACAAGTGAGAAAAGCATAATAATTCGTATGCGACAAGTTTTTTTTTAACTCACGTTACAGAAAATTTCAAATACGTAGGTAAAATTTTACTATACAAGAAGGGTAGCGCGCACGATAATTTTTACCGAGAGCACAATACATTTTCCTATAACACTCATTAAATTTTATAATAAATCTTAAAATAACTGTTATAAAGACGATATTTTTTTATAGACATTTTTTAAAGGAATAAAATAATAAAATGCACAGTAAAATTTCGCTGTTATTATATATTTTTTAAATTTAAGTTTTACGTATTTTGTTACACATGAAAATTTACTAGAAAATCTGGTAAAATTTTCTATCTGAAGAAGAAATTTTATTTTATTTTCGTGAAAATCTGTGTTTTACTCAGTAATAATAAGCGAAGTTTCAGGGTTGTCATCTGGTTACCGTTACTGCACGATAATTTTTAACATTTAATTCTCTCCGTGTAAATATACAGTTAAAATTTCAAGTGAATCGGTTGAAATTTGTTTGACTTACGAGTCCGACCGACTTGAAAAATGTAGTTTTGAGATAAACGCGTTTAAAGTTAGTAGAAAGTCACGACGTGAAGAGGGGTCGCGCTGGAATTCGAAAATCGAGTACTTAGAGATTTTTCACACCCATAATCTTTTGGAATACAATTTTATTGGTATTAAGGTACATTTTTGACAAACAAAAAAATCGATTTTTGGGAAATCCTAGAGTGGCCTTAGTCGTGAATGTCATGAAATTTCAGTTCTGGTCAAAATTAAACACCCTGTGTAAATACGTGTGAGCGGGAGCGCAACGTGTGAAGGGCTGAAATGAAAAAAAAATAATAATGACTCCAAACAGAAGAAACAACACCCTTCGCGACGAGACATAAACGTTTAGTACATATAATAGCGGAAACTACGAAAGTTGGACGTGTACTATTGAATACGTCTATTCAATATTATCACCTAAATATAACTCATTGATTATCAGTTTTGCCTACGATATCCTTCGTTCTTAGAATACGTCATTCTACAGAAATTTGCATCGTTGGAATGCAACGAAAATACTTTTTTTTTCTCCTTAAAAGGCAAACAAACTTTTTTTTCTCCTCAAAAGGCAAACAAACTTTTTTTTCTCCTCAAAAGGCAAACAAACTTTTTTTTGTTACCCTTTCTCATTTATTTTCTCTCACGTGAGATTGATATTGAGCTTCTATATTTTATATCGTTGAAGTTGCGTTTTGTTCCTTCGAGGTATTTTACTGGCTGAACCGTAATAAATTAACACTTGGAAATGTTAATTTTCCACTTATAATAATAATAATTGAAGTCAAATACGACGCTGATTTTTCAATATCCATCCAGTAATACCGCAAAAGCAATTGAATCAATTCAACTGATGCAAGTTCGCTCGAAAAGAAGATTTGATCTGCCGAGAACTCGTAAAGTTCAAAGAGTGCGACGTTTTCTATTTTTATTTAAATATTAATTTCGCGGAATTATACTCGTTTTTTTTTGCACTGGGATTGAACGAGGAGGAAACAGATGGAAGAATTTCCAGGCAAGGATATGTCAAAATGGCTATGGGAATTAGTATAAAAAAAAAAATACCTCTCAAACTATATCTGGCGAATGGAGGAACGCTCACGCTGAAGATCGCGTATATATCACGAAAAATTAATTTAGTATAATTGTATGAGATTGAGACATTTCCAGCTCCGATTATTTCTCGGCCATAAAGGAATATTTGTAAAGAGTATCAACCGAACGAGGTAATGCGAGAATGTAAAAAAAAAAAATTGTTGACTGTCAGTATGGTTTCGAGATAAGGAGGAAAAGTGCAAACGACAGTTGTGGAAAGCCTTGCCCACAGCAAAACTGACCATTTCCACGTCAAAGCCGAACCGGCGTCAAGAAGGGATTGATTTTCTCCGTGGGGCCGCGACGCTGCTGCTGCTGCTGCTGCTATTCCTCCTCCTCCTCCTCCTTATTCTCTTCCTCCTCCTCCTTCTCCTCCTCCTCCTCCTCCTCCTCTTCCTCCTTCTCCTCCTCCTCCTCCTCCTCCTCCTCCTCCTCCTCCTCCTTCTCGCGTTTCGTCCCTTCACTTTTGTTTTGTTTCTCTAGGTAACGTCATTTTCTCCTCGTATCGGCCGAGCCGATTTCTTAAGGGGGAATGTACCTTTGTGAGGGCAAAATCAAGGGTCATTTTTGACAATTTATTTAAGAAAAAACAAAACAATATTTTTAAATTCGGTTTTTTATACATGTTAGTACAAGTCTTAAAGTAAAAAAATTTTTTTTTTAAATTATTTTGAAACAAAATGGCGGTGCAGTAGTCGATGAAAGAAAACTCCTTTTTTTTCATAGTCCTCTACGGGCGTATTCGCACAGGTCGTAATTTTCAAGCTAGAACTTTGGCGCTAGCGTCGCTAGACATTGCTTCACTTAAATCGCTATATCTCTGAAACTAGACGGTCAAAATTCATGATTTTTTTTTACCCACTTCGTCATATGTTCCTCTGTAATTGAGAATTAAAAAAAAATAAAATCTGTACAAAAGTTTCGAAGTTATTGCGTGAAATGTGAAATTTTCAACTGCTCCCCATAAAAACACGTGTAAAACCGTGCAATCTTTGATTGCCAATAATCTTGAATATACAACGGTGAATCCTTTTGAAATTTTGCCGGTATAATCACTTAACCCTCCGCCGGCAACCTATTGTTTTTTACTGCGCCGCCGGCAACCTATGACGATATCGTCGTCGGCCATTTTTAACCCACTCAAGAGGGGATCGAAAATTCACAAAAAATTCAGGGAATCAGTTTTGGGTCTCATTTCAATATTCTAGTAGTTTTCATTCCAAAATGTTTAAACAATTAACAAATAGAAATTTATAAACAATGCCAAACAGGTGAATTCGAGCATTTTACTAAAAGTCAAATATGACGATATCGTCATAGGTTGCCGGCGCAGGGTTAATAGTATCCTGATTGGGTCTTCAAAATAAATTTTAAAATCTATAGAAAAACGCCTTGGCGAGGCTATTACCTTAACCCTTCGTGGTCACACTTCCATATTCAATCGCGGTGGTCACACTGGGTCGATTCTATCCAGTCAGTTTACAAAAAAAACAGTATTGTGACCAAACTATCCGTCCGAAGTGGTTCAAAAAAAAATTACGGTACATGCTTTGAACTTTCTAGATGTTGTAAGAAAAATGTATTTATAATAAATAAAATGGGGATATGTTGTAAAAAAATTCATAGAGGTGAAAACGCAAAAAAAAATACACTTTTTCGCTAAAAAAATCATAGTTCCGTGAATTTTCAACATTTTTACCGAAAATTTCGACGTGATGATCCTTAGATCAGCTACTTTTGGGAGAAAAAAAAATAGCATATAGTGCGCGTTCCAAAAAAGGTTTTTATTCCGACATGTGAAGAGGGTAAATTTTATGGTATGAGGATACTTCAAACTCCACACGGAGATAATTAAATGTTAATAATTACCGTGCAGTAACGGTAACCAGACGACAAGCCTGAAACTTCGCTTATTATTACTGAGTAAAACACAGATTTTCACGAAAATAAAATAAAATTTCTTCTTCAGATAGAAAATTTTACCAGATTTTCTAGTAAATTCTCATGTGTAACAAATTACGCAAAACTTAAATTTAATAAAAATATCTAATATCAGCGAAATTTTACGGTGCATTTTATTATTTTATGCCTTTGAAAAATGTCTATAAAAAAGTATCGTCTTTATAACAGTTATTTTAAGATTTATTATAAAATTTAATGAGTGTTATAGGAAAATGTATTGTGCTCTCGGTAAAAATTATCGTGCGCGCTACCCTTCTTGTATAGTAAAATTTTACCTACGTATTTGACATTTTCTGTAACGTGAGTTAAAAAAAAAAACTTGTCGCATACGAATTATTATGCTTTTCTCCCTTCTCACCACATTGAAATATATCACGGTAATTTTTACCGTGAAATTCACGAAAAAAATTACTTTTTAATTCTCTCCGTGCAGGTAAGATGGTGAATTCGAAGCCCGGGAACTATTATATATTTACGCCCAAAAGTTGATTGACGAGTCGATTCTACCCCGTGTGACCACGGAGAGTAAAGAAAAAAAAAAAAAAACCCGGAACCTTAGTTGCCCACCTAGTAAGACTCGCCTCACGATTGTAGCGCCGTCACCTCGAGTTCTAACAGCAAAGTCGAACACCAGCGCCGCGACACAGCCAAACTGATGAAAATAAATACCAACCTTTCGAGACGGAAGTTAGTCTCTTGATCACTCTCGTTCGATAACTTAATCCACCCTGTACACGCACCTAAAGCCACTTATATAGTTTGTAAGCTTTCTTTTATTGATTATTTATAAGATAAACACAAGTTCACTCTCACTTGTGTTTATCTCGCCCATACACATACCACGCTACGCGACAACTCTTGACGTTTGTTTGCTGGTCACAATATAAAAGCGTCTTTTGGATTGGCTCTTTGGTTAAAGTCGCTTTACTTGTTGGACCTGATAATGGCTTCAGTCTTTGGATCAACTTTAATAAAGTATGATGCTGAAGTTTGCATCGTTGGAACGCAACGAGAACGTTTCTTAAGTTTTGTCATTTCTTTACTTTCATTGTTATTTTTAAATTCTTTATTTCGCAGCTTTCGATTATAAATAAGGATATATTTTAATAAGAATTCTCAAAAATGTTTCAGTGACTTTCGTGGCCTGAAAGTGTTCAAAAAAAATTCTAGAATACGAAAAAAAAAAAAATCTATTTTCGTTGCATTTCAACGGTGCAAACTTCAGCATAACAATGAAGTTCGACTTTCGATGTCGATTACTTTTTAAACGATGCGCTGGGAGAGAAAACTCACGTCAACTTTGTAATTCAGAAAATGTATTATAACATTTTGTGAGGTACAGAGTGCAAATGGGGACTCCTTGAGGCTTAAATCATTCTAGAAGGGAATATATTTTAAGGCCTTAGGCCACTCTAGAGGCCAAAAAGAGGGGATTTTTTGTGATTTTTCTTTAGCGAAACCATAAAAGAAATCGAAATTACAAAATAGGAGTTTTATTATACACGCAATTGACTATACAAAATTATTTTTTTCACAACGATACATGTCAAAATGGCGACTGTGCAGCATTTTTCCGATGACGCCTTTATTTCTGGAAGGTCAACGGCCGGACCAACAGCTCCTATAATTTTTCAGTTATGATGAGGTTTAACACTGCTCTCCCATAAGAACACGTAGAAAACCATGAATCCTTTTGAAATTTTGCAGGTAACCGATTAAGGCCTTATATACGCGATTTCGCCGATTTTCGAAGGTACTTTTCTAGACGCGGTTAAAAAAAAATGACGCATATATTGACAACATTTTTTTTACAGATCATTTATGCACATGGTTAAGTACATGTAAAAAAAAAAATCAGAAATACTAACAAATGGCGGAGATATAACATAATAAAGCAATGTATTTTTTTTTTGCGCGCGCGTTGATGTTGAAAGTTCTCGGCATCGATGTGGGTGTCTGAAAAAAAAATGAACATATTTATAATTGCATAATGAATGTATCTTCAGTGTGAACCAACAATATTATTTTAAAAAAAATTATTATAATAAAAATTCGAAACTTAAAAATTTTTTACTCAATGTTCTGTCGGTATTTTATTTTTTATATTTTTTTGTGTCATTGAAATTTTTGTTTCTGTGGTTCACACGATAGGTCATGATACTAAGAATATGTTGGAAAAATTTCAAAGCGATCTGAACCTTCGTTCAAGAGTTAGAACTTTCACAAGGTTCAAAAAGGTGAATCGTGGGAAAACGGCTTTGAAGTTGGCGGTCGGGCGCGCCGCGCGGTATCTTTTATAAATGCAATCTTACCTTATTTAATAGCATCCTGCGAATTTTTCAATTCTGTAAAGCTTCAAATATTCCTAACCGTTCAGGCTAATGGAATCAAGAATAAATAAAAAAAAATGAAAAATTTTGAAATTTTTCGCGTATATAAGGCCTTAATATCGTCCTGAATGAGTCCTCAAAATTAAAAAAAAAAAAAAACGATAGAAAAACGCATTGGCGAGACTACGACCTTAACGCTTTATTCACATTGGTATAAGAGTAGAAGATTTTTTTACGATTGCTGTAATTACAATTGTCATGTTACAATTGACACGATTATCATTAAGATTCCCGGCGAATAACTTGGACGACTTTAGTCAACGATATCTTTATTAAAACTGATTTTTTTTTTGTTGTTGCTTCGATTCCCTCCGATTGACAGGCCACGTATCTTTTTCACCTACACATTACAAAGGTCGTATATTCTTTCTGTAATCTAAATCTATACATAATGCGCATATATTTGTGAACATACAATCGGCGGTTTTCCGGGGCCCGATGCCAGAGTGGCTCACGTTCGGCTCGTGTATAATAATAGACACAAACAAACTCATTTGGACAGTTCGCCACCTACGTTTGGCTCGTCTATCGTCCAATGTGTGTTGTATCCAATTCTTCTCGAGCATTAATACTCACCTTTTTTCTCTCTCTCTCTCTCTCTCTCACTTTCGTTATTCTTCGAGTACACAAAATGGTATTGTAGTATGATGAAGTTTGCATCGTTGGAACGCAACGAAAATACGTTTTTTTTTTTGTTGCCAATTGCCAATTTTTTTTACACCTCGAGGCCGCGGGAAACGTTTTTTTTTTTAAGATCCTCATTAGAAACCTACAACGTAAATCTATCCGGAATGATTTTGGAGAATAATAAATAGGGGGAAAAAAAAAAGAAAAAAGAGAATTTCTATTTATTTTGTTCAAGGAGGTTGCTTCTCGAGGAATTTGCTCCAACATAATGTTGAGAATTTGCTGAAATTTATTGAGAATATTTGCGAACAGATGTTACGACTCGGTGCAAAATTTCAAGCCATTCGTCTGCATGGTCGTTGAACAATTAATTATTGAAGTTAGGCTCTCATACACGGGCGACATAGCAAAAGCTGTACGATATGTATTATGCGACTCTCGTAACTTAATAAAAATGTTAAGAATTCAACTCAAACAGGTGGAAGAAATTCTTGACATTTTTATGAATAATTTCAACGAGGATTGAAGCGTTTTATCTGCCTTGTTATCGCGATATTCTCGAAATAAAATAGAACATTTTGGCTGGTTTGTGTAAAACGATAAAGCCCGCTACGACACGTGGCAACGTTGCTGTCAAGTCAAAAATATATATAATATATAATCGAAAAAAACTTTAGTGTCTCATCATAACTAAAAAATTATAGGAGCTGTTGGTCCGGCCGTTGACCTTCCAGAAATAAAGGCGTCATCGGAAAAATGCTGCACAGTCGCCATTTTCACATGTATCGCTGTGAAAAAAAAAAAATTTTCTATAGTCAATTACGTGTATAATAAAACCCCTATTTTGCAATTCCGATTTATTTTATGATTTCGCTGAAAAAAAAAAAAAAAATCACAAAATATGCCCTTTTTTGGCCTCTAGAGTGGCCTAAAGCCTTAAATTCAATATTTTGCCTTTTGGCAGTGTGGTGATTCCAAATTTGATCCTGGCTGGAGGTGGAGAGAGGGAGGTTTAGTGGATAATCGAGGCCGTAGAAATAACAGTATTAAAATGAAGGGGGTATAAAAACTATGAGAATTCTAGTTATATAGTAGCTATTGGAATGGATGGCAGATCACTTGTGTTCTTGCGAGTGAGAGGCGGGGCTGAAACGCGGATCAATATAGCCACTGCCAATCCCCGTAACGCATAGATTGCCTTATTCATAGTTGCTTGCATTGCTCCCTCTATCTCCCTGTCGCTGTTACTTTTCTCTTCGTCTCTCTCTTTCTCTCTCTCTCTCTCTCTCTCTCTCTTCTCTCTCTTCTCTCTCTTCTCTCTCTTCTCTCTCTTCTCTCTCTTCTCTCTCTTCTCTCTCTCTCTATCTCTCTCTCTCTCCCTGTCTCTCTCTCTCTTCTCTCTCTTCTCTCTCTTCTCTCTCTTCTCTCTCTTCTCTCTCTTCTCTCTCTCTCTCTATCTCTCTCTCTCTCTGTCTCTCTCTCTGTCTCTCTCTCTGTCTCTCTCTCTCTTCTCTTCTCTTCTCTTCTCTTCTCTTCTCTTCTCTCGCTCTCGCTCTCTCTCTCTCTCTTTGAGCGCCACCGACCACACGGTCTCTTACCCCTTTTTCTTGCAACGCCTGCGCGCCGTCGGAGCCTCCTGCATTTGTATCCTTGTCACCTTCACTGCCCGACACTCTGTCCTCCGAATCTCTCACCCGTGTATGCTGTGTACAATGTACAATATATATACATATTTTCGCATTATTTCCATCTGTTGCCCATACGGCCGATACATATTGCATTTAACCCGTGTGTTTTTCTTCCTCTTTTAACTCTTTTTCTTCTTCTTATTTTACATCTTTTTTTTTTTTTGCCATTCACTCGATCTACGTTCTTTTTTTTCCATCTCAAAGCATTAGCTGTGTGTTGCCCTTTCTTTTCACAATAATCCCCTTTTATTGCATCCTTCTTCATACGGCTGTGTAATTTTTGTTTTTTTTTTCTTCTTTTTTTCTTTCATATCGCGCTGCGATTTTTATGCGAGAGACGTTTACAAAAGAAAAGTCAAAGGTAAAGCCTGAGTATATTTTGCTCATAGCGATGTGCGACACATCTATCCATGATCTGGCTCTATTCGAAGATGCGGCAACGTTAAAACTAACGACACATTGGCGTTGCTGGAATGTTTTTTTTTTTTTCTGGGCGGGGCCTGGGACGGGCCTGACAAAAACTCGTTTTGATCATAATCGTCTATTTTGTTTTAATGGAATTTACATGATAGACGGTAATCACGTAACACACGTGGAATATGAAAGTTGCCTTAAGGCCTCAGGCCACTCTAGGATTTTCCAAAAATCGAATGTCCATTTTCCTCCTTTAATGCAGATGAGGTATGTCTTTTTTCTTTTCTTTTTATTATCTTATTGAAACTATTACATAGGGTACACAAATCGATGAATGGACGAAATCTGATTTATAGATAGATTTTATTACTGGATGGTTATTAAAAAATCGCCAAAATACTTGAAAATATGAGGAATGATAGTTCTTGATAAAATAATAATACATTATCCTAGAATTTTTCACTAAATGATTTAGCAGTTATAAACATATGAATTTAACACGGTCACTTATGGGAAAACCTTTTCTGCAAACGTTAATGGTTGCAAAACGAATGGAACTAAATGGCCGTAGGGGTAAGTCCCCCAGTGGCGGACACCTAAGGTTTTTGAATATTGTTTTTTTACTATGAGAATGATATATTAGATGAAGTAAAGAGTTCTGAGCGTTTTTTCGCTTTATTTCGACGATGAAATTAACATAGGATTATCCAATTTAGATCAAATATCCGCCGTTTTGTTCGATAACTTTTGTCCATTTTGAAGGCAATTTCATAATTCCGCGATTGAAGAAGTCCTCGTCCCTATTGGTAAAAAAAACTTGACCAGCTCATTTTCACAAGCCTCTCTTGAGGCCAGTTTCGTGCCATCAAGAAAATTTTGCAAATTCTTGAAAAGATGATAATCGCTTGGTGCCAGGTCTGGACTATAGGGCGAGTGCGATAGAACCTTCCATCCAAGCTCTCGGAGCTTCTGGCGCGTCGTTAAAGATGTGTGCGGGGCCTGGCGTTGTCTTGATGGAACACAACACCCTTCCTATTGGCCAATTCTGGCCGCTTCTGGTCGATCGCCTGCTTCAATCTGGTCAGTTGTTGACAGTAGAGGTCCGAATTGAGTGTTTGGCCCGATGGGAGCAGCTCATAGCGGATGATTCCCTTCCAATCCCACCGAACACACAGCAAAGCCTTCTTGGCCGTTAATCCGGGCTTGGTGATCGTTTTGGCCGGCTCATCGCGATTGAACCACGATCTTATTCGGCTGTTGTTCTCGTATGTGACCCATTTTTCATCGCCAGTCATCATCCGCTTAAAAAATGAGTCGATTTCGTTTCGTTTCAGCAAAGAATCGCATCCATCAATTCGGTCCAAAAGGTTCTTTTGAAAGAACTCTACAAATGGGGTTTGGTAGGTTCAACGAATGCTGGCGGCTTGTGCATTACAAAAGTAATGGGTCGTGCGAGTGTTGAGAGGAGGCTATAAATTTTCACTCGGGGATGGGGCTTTGTACTTTGGTCACTGATCCGAAAAGATTTTGACACTTCGTCAACGCCTCCAATTCGAAAGAGGTCTGTGCAAAGATTCTCGATCTCGAGTTTTCATCTCTGTTACGAATATTCATTGCCGTGTCGACAAGCTGTTTCATTAATCGTTTCATTAGTAAGGCTTTTGTTTAATCGTACGTTTGAAATTTAGCCACTGATTCCGCCTCAGCCGTAAGAAATTCACGACTCCACGGATATGTTTTCAGGATAAATGGAAGCGACAGCGCGTAGTACGGGAAGAAGCCTTGCGTGCACACGGGTGACGCTGCGTAATCAATGCAGGTGTTTCACTGGGCTTTTTAGGTCAAAGACTTTCGGACTATCGTGTTTAACGGATCAACGGCAAGAAGACTCTGGAATATCGATTTGATAATTATGTCATATTATTAAGAGGCTTGCCTTTTTGCGTTCGGTAGTAATGGAAACATTAATTTTTCTCACTTTTCTAGATGGTTATTTGTTTGACTTATCGACTAAAATGGAACATCTTCACGCTGTAACATACGTACAACTTAGCTTTTATAATTCCACTTGTATTCAAATGATTTTCTAAAGTTTTCAGGAAGACTCTTCTTCAGGAAGTCTTCTCTAGGCAGTATGTGTTTTTAGCAAAACCGAAAGAAATACACTTTCCCGTAGCGGAAAATTGGCAGAGCATCCCTAATGCAATTCGGGGACTTCAAGGGATTGTTTGGGTTTGTTTGGGTTTTACGTAAAAGAGCTGGACCGAGCCCCTATTGGGTAATGGTACTGTAGGTTATTAGAGTGGCAAAAAAAAAATCTTCGATTCGGGCTCTCACCCCTTGAAATGTTGCTCGATACTGAAACAAAGAAGCTTGCGAAAGGCAGCCTGTAGGTTAATTCTAACAGGTGACTCATGAGGTTTTCTTATTGACCATTTGATTTACACGTAGAAAATTCAAGTCTGCTCTTCAGATACGGCGAATTGTCAAAAAAAAAAATACGAGGAATGAGGGTTAAAATTCAGTCGACGAGGTTCTTTTATAGCCAATGAAGTTGGACATGTGTTTTTACCAATGTATTGTGGATAATAATTACAGATAGAGTTGTGGAAAGTATGTTTCAAGATTTTTACACGTTAAAATGGCTTCATTGTTCTATAACTGATATGTCAATTTTATATCCATATACTTTTTATCTGGATGCAAGCATCAATCTACAAAATTCTTCTTGTGACAATTTGAATATTGCTTCCGGTGATTCTTCACCACATTCAGAAGATACTGCTTCTGTTCTTCATTTTTCGTTAACAATCCATTATATTCTTCGATGAGGGCGACACCTCGTTCAGCGACATCATTGACAACTTTCAACTCCTTAAAAGCTGCCAAACGTTCATTGAAGCTCAGGCTACGTTCTCATTCGTCGGGGCTTTCACGAAGAAAATCGTATGGCAATTCGCAGAGTTCAAACAAGCGTAGTGATTTTTTTGGTGATAAAATAACTGATATCAACATCAATTATGCGCTTGAATTCGTCGTAACTCAATACTACAAGTTTAACATTTTTATTCAGACTTTCGCCTTTTATTGCCTGAACCATTTTTTGTTTCACGTTGAGCGGTATAGCCGGGTCGAAGAAGGATAAAGCTGCGAGCTCTTCATATAAATACCATAGATGTCCACTCAGTTTGTTAGCAGCTGTCTTAAAAACGTCGGGATTGATAGCTTGAAACTTAATCAAATTTTGCATCAACGACAAATCGCAGTTGGGGGCTTTGATTGCACATGGTGTGCAATCAAGGAAAGGACGCATGATTACGAAGGCTTTAATTTGGCGTTATAAATCCGTTTACTATGTGGTTGGGGGGTATCATGACTGATCAGAAAATCAAAATTTGTGTTTAGTAAAAGTGTCGTGGTTTTCGAGTTTTTGCCCCTTTTTTAAATTTCATAAATAATTACACTCTTGGTCACTCTTTTCGACGGCATGGTCACAAATAAAGGTATTTTCTCAGTCTGTTTTTTAAGAAGTACTCTTTGATAGATGTGCTATCCAATGTAAACTTTTGTTTTTATACCGCTAGCTCAATTTTTTATTCAAAATTTTTATGCAAAAATTAGTTGGACGAAAAAAAAAAACGAAACTGAGCGCCCGTAGTGTAAAAAAAAATGTATGGTGTCCTGTGTGACCAAGTCACAATAAATTAGTCACCATACATTTTTTTTTTACACCGCGGGCGCTCAAAGTTTCGGTTTTTTTTTTCGTCAAACAAATTTTGCATAAAAATTTTGAATAAAAAAATTAAGCTAGCGGTATGAAAACGAAAGTTTACATTGGATAGCACATCTATGAAAGAGTACTTCTCCAAAAACAGACTGAGAAAATACCTTGATTTGTGATCATGCCATCGAAAAGAATGACCAAGTGTGTAATTATTTATGAAATTTAAAAAAGGGGCAAAAACTCGAAAACCATGACACTTTTACTAAACACAAATTTTGATTTTCTGATCAGTCATGATGCCCACCGACCACAGGTAACGGGTTGACTACTCTTTACGCCACACCCTGTATAACAATCCCACTGATTGGTCCAGACCACTCATTGATTGTATCTAACGAAAATGGTTTGCATTGATAAAGAAAACGTTAATTAATCACGTGTAAATCAAATGGAGAATGAAAAAACCTCATGAGTCACCTGTTAGAATTAATCTACAGGCTACTTTCACGAGCTTCTTTGTTTTAGTATGGAGCAATATTTCAAGCGGTGAGAGAATCGGAGAGATTTTTTTTTTTTGCGCCACTCTATAGATTATGTTGACTAAAACTATGGTCTAATTACAGAGGCCAAGTTACGGCCTTTGAGGGCCGTACTTAGACCATACTTTTAGTCAACCTACTTACCCGAGCATTCCCTAATAGGGGCCCGGTCCGGCTCTTTTACGGAAAACCCTACTATGTAATCCACAAACAATCCCTTGAAGGCCTCGATTTGTATTGTGGATGCCCTGTCAATATTCCGCACGGAAAAATGCACATATTCAGGACAACGTGGGCCCTTAAGGCAGTAGTCTGCTTTAGGAGCCGAAAAAAAAGCGTTTTTTCAACAATTTTTTTGAAAGGGAAGGAAATGATTGCGGTAAACGAAATTTTGAGACGATAGTATATTATATTCAAGCTTTAAAAAACAATTTTTATTATTACAAATTATTGAAATTTGCCAAAGTTGTAACGATTTTTCTGGGGCGCCTGGAGTGTGCACTCGTAAATCGGTGCCGGTGATGGAGGTCGTGCGATGCATCTGAAACAGTGGAACCAAATTTTTTTTTAGTTTTTATAAGTTCCTTTTCTATATGAACTAAAAAAATACTGAAGAAATGACGAAATTCCAAATTTTTTCGAAGTTTGAAAAAAAAATTCACTTTTTTGAAAAAAAAAATTCACTTTAAGTTGCAAAACAAGTAATTTAAATAGTACTTTTGTCCAACTTTTTTAGTTCAAATAGAAGATAATTCAATACTGAAGCTAGATCACTTTGGTTTTTTTCGATCGGACATATATTGTTTTTACTATCGCCGGCACCGTTTTCCAAAACTTGTGAAAATGAAAACTCGAGAAAACGGGCTGTGAAGTTCTGCCCGAGCATTCGCACCTGCTCGACGCTCGGCCACTAAAACTGATCTAGCTTCGAAAATATGTCGAATTGGCCTCTAAAATTTTGAACACATATTCTTGGATAGTTTTGGAATAGATTTAAGACAAAAACGAAAAATCGATTTTTTGAAGCCTGTAAAGCAGACTACTGCCTTAAATAGAAGTCAGCCGTAGATCGGGATTCACCTAGATGTGTGTTTTACAGACCACGATTATGGATCGTGTGCGGACTTGTGTTCGAAAACACCGCGCTGCGAGTACATTTTCCGCGGCTGCTCAATTATTAATAGTCGTGCGCGCGCGTGTCCACAGTGCCCAACTCTGCCTCCCGTACAGTGGCCGGCACGACATAGGCGATTCAACGTGATTTGCGATCTCGTGATTCAGTTGTGTAAGTACGAGAGTTTTAGCGGGAGACAAACTTAAGCGGGTCATTCCAACTAGGTCGAACCACACCTCGCTAGGAATTGAGATTTATTTTTATTCCTGAAAGAATGAGAGGGTGCAGAGGAAGAGAGGAAGAGAGAGAGAGAGAGAGAGAGAGAGAGAGAGAGAGAGAGAGAGAGAGAGAGAGAGAGAGAGAGAGAGAGAGAGAGAGAGAGGCGAACTGAGTACCGTCTCGCAATATTTACAAAAGGCCAAGTCCTGACTGACTGACTGACAGATCAACGCACAGCCTGAGCAGCTGAAGATAGAAACGTGAAATTTGGACAGTAGTTTCCTCTTATGATGTTGACATCCCACTGAGAAAGGTTTTTTTTTCGAAAATCAACCCCTGTGGGAGTGAAATGGGGTGTTAAAGTTTGTATGGAAAATCTTATTCCATGGCCTCGATTGACTCGAAACTTGGTTTGTACATTTTTCAAAATAAATAAGAGAATACGTGTTGCGGGGTTTTCGAAAAATCAACCCCCAAGCGGGTGAACCGGGGAGTTGAATTTGATATGGAAAATCTTATTTCGTGTGTCAGTTGACTCGAAACAAACGCAAAAATCCGAATATTCGTGATTTTCACGTCCTAGAGGTGGCGCATCGATATATCAATATGGCTGATCAATGTATAGCCTCAAACGTAAACAATTAATTCGCTCTTGATTTCCTGCGAGTTGGCCATTGGATTTACCTCCATCATAGATTGTGAAGATGCTGTTGAACTGAATAATTTATTTTCCACTGTTTTGACAGCTCTGTTTGACGAACTTCTAGAACGTGAACTAGTTCGACGTCGAATCGGATCCCAGGGATTAATATAAAAATCACCAGGAGATACCGATCCGTATCAGCTGGCGATGCTGAACGTTTTCTATCATTTATTCAAGGATCTGCAAAACGATTAGGCAAAAATTGGTGCTACGTTATAACTGTCAAAACTTATATATTTTAATAACAGAATTTCGAGCAAAATTCTTTACATTTAAGAAGAATTTTCGAAAAAAAAACAACATATAGACCGTGAAAAACTTATACAGGATGTCTACCGACCTGAAAAGTCATGAATAGTCTTGCATGTCATGAAATTACACTCGACCCTGAAAAAGTCATGAAATGTTATGAAAAATTATCAGTCTACCTGATTTTTTTTTTAATTTCTGCGGCGCTCATTATCATGGTCGATTTTTGTATTAATCTATCCAAAATAATTTCAAATTTTCGGGGGTTCGCGACAATCTACGGTATTAGCAAAAAAAAGTAGTAGAAAAAAAAAAATGATTTCGTTATCTCAACATATCAGTTTTTCTTTGTTATTCGTGTAAAGCGACTAGATGATATTACTCAAAGTTCCTAAATGTATGTAATATTTTTCCACATGTTCCAATAAAATATATTTCTTTACAGCAACACTTGAAATGATGTTTGTCTCACATTTTTTCACTACCCATGGAATTGTACAGTTTGGTGACTTTTCGTTTATTTCGTATACTTTTTATTGGCATACACGGAGAGAATTAAAAAGTAATTTTTTTCGTGAATTTCACGGTAAAAATTACCGTGATATATTTCAATGTGGTGACAAGTGAGAAAAGCATAATAATTCGTATGCGACAAGTTTTTTTTAACTCACGTTACAGAAAATTTCAAATACGTAGCTAAAATTTTACTATACAAGAAGGGTAGGGCGCACGATAATTTTTACCGAGAGCACAATACATTTTCCTATAACACTCATTAAATTTTATAATAAATCTTAAAATAACTGTTATAAAGACGATACTTTTTTATAGATATTTTTGAAAGGAATAAAATAATAAAATGCACAGTAAAATTTCGCTGAAATTATATATTTTTTAAATTTAAGTTTTGCGTATTTTGTTACACATGAAAATTTACTAGAAAATCTGGCAAAATTTTCTATCTGAAGAAGATATTTTATTTTATTTTCGTGAAATACTGCGTTTTACTCAGTAATAATAAGCGAAGTTTCAGGGTTGTCATCTGGTTACCGTTACTGCACGGTAATTTTTAACATTTAATTCTCTCCGTGTACAAGACACATCTGTTTCAAAGAACAGAATATGAATATAAAAAAAAATAAAAAATTAGTCGCACTAAAGAATTATAAACCAAATATTTTTCTACCAGAAAGTCATACTAAAAGTCATGAAAAAAAATCCCTATTCGTTGACTTAAAAATCCTTCAATGTCATGAAATTTCAGTTCTGGTAGAAAAATTAGACACGCTGTTATATTTCCTGGAGAAAAGTGATATAGGTTTTTTAATTCTAAGTAATTATATTTACATTAAATGGAGATCGTTCGAACGAAGAAAATATGTATTTAATTTGCTAAGAAAAATGTATTTAATACGTATTTCAAATTCTTGCCACCACTTCTCCGTCTTCTGCTACGTATTGAGCGCCACCTGGATTCCAATGAGGAAACCCCTTGCTAGGGAATCCGTATGATATCCCGATCCGGGTTCCGATCGGAACTTATGTATCCCTAAGAAATTTCTGCACAGCATGTATCATTACTACAATATTTATATTTTACTGTCTCGAAACTCGAGTGCCCCTGCTTGATGTTTACAGATGCTATTGAAAATTAACAAGCTAGGGGGGGGGGGGGGATTTTTTTTAATCACAAATTATTGTCATTCTCACCATAGGATAAGTAGTACAAAAAATGAATCGTTTAACATACCATTAATATCGCTCTTTAGGTAGTAGTCTCGCCTCGGCGTTATTCTGTAGATTTTTTAAATTTATTTTGAGCACTCATGCAGGACACTATTGAATGATAACCTGCAAAATTTCAAAGTTCTCATGGGGGAGCAGAGGAAAACAAATAAGTGTTTCACATCCCGATAAGATGTACAAGCTACATTATAAGGATATTTCGCAATATTTCGAAGCTTTCATCGATTGATCGGAGAATAAACTTTTCAACGTGACTGTTGCGAGACTACTACCTTAAAAGCTTTGTTTATTTCGAAAAATCTGCACGATTACACATCTGTTCGTGCTTGCTTTTGATTCGCTCATCCCAAGGTAGGCAGCGCTTTGCGTGGCAAAAGCGAGAACCACCGTTTTGCCTCATTATTCGAGACCAGCCCCCTGGCACTGCTCGGTCTACCGTGTACCCGTTATTGTCGCCACGTAAACTAATCCACCATGCGGCGCTAGTAGTCGCCCGCATGACCCCCCCACTCCAGTCGCGCAGCGTCTGCATAATTTGCATTCGACGCGTTTGGATAATTCATTAGATTAGAATTTAAAAGTATATGTGTATATGGGGAGGGATGCAATATTTACACTTGGTGAAATATGATGTATTATAAAAATATTTGTCGAACGAAATAAACAGATAACATTATTTTTTTTTTTAAATAATGGACTAGTCACGTACAATGTTTTGCAATTTTTTTCTTGTCGAGATTGCTTTTTTTTTTGTTCTGCGTTGAGATCGTGCAGAATATTGCTGCATCCGCTTCTGGATCTTTTGGTACATTGAAAAAATGCGATTTTTTCCTTGTTTGATTGATAACCTGACGTGCAGCCAAGGACCCACGCACGCAGGCATTCTCAAATATAAGCACAAAAACCACAAAAATTGTTTTTTATTTTATCGCTACACTAAAATTGTTTATTATTTATTTATTTTTTTTATTGGTTTGTTCCAGTCGTACATGGGTCTTACCCTTTTTTACGAGCCCCTATCTCAAAACTTCGGTCTGTCACCCATTCCAGTTCGCCCTTCTATATCTTCCTGATTCCACAATTCCCACCTCCCCTCCACAATTCCCCCGTCTACCTTCCATCCCCCACCTTGCGGCCGCAGCCGACTTCCCCCTATGTATTATATTCATCATGACATTTCTGTCATGGGTATAGGGAAACTGCGGAAAACCTATACCAATAATAACAGCCGGTCATCAAGTTCGCCCCCCCCCCCCCCCCCAGTCGTGGAACTAGTCTTATTTCGCCGCGAAATGCCGAAGAAAAACATTTCACGACGAAATGTACGCGACTGGGATTCGAACCCGGGACCTCCCGGTCCGCAGGTTTAGCGGCAAGCACGCTAACCACTAGACTATTGCACCGGTCACTAAAATTGTTTATTATTTTATCACTTTGCAACACCACACTAGGATTTTTTTATTTGAGAACAACGACAGATCGAGAAAACGAAAAAAAAAAAATATCCACTTGGTCCACGCGACGAAAAAGATGACGAAATAATACGGAGAGGCGCTTTGCGAAGTGGGGGTCATGCGGGCGACTACTAGCGCCGCATGGTGGGTTAGTTTACGTGGCGACAATAACGGGGATACGTTACGTTAACAGAATTTATCCCAGTGTCAGCCCACTGTTCGAGACACTCCCCCCACCCTACAAGTTTTCAGATCTGTATGTAAGACCGTGTGAAAGAGAGACAGGAGAGAGAGAGGGAGAGCGAGAGAGAGAGAGAGAGAGAGAGGGAGAGAGAGAGAGCGAGAGAGAGAGAGAGAGAGCGAGAGAGAGAGAGAGCCTTGTATAAATCGGAACCACAGGCTGCGAAAATGTCGCGCGACGAAGATAAAATCGTAGCTCGTGCGATGTTTGCGAACGATGATTCCGCGATTTGGCAAAATCCTAACAACGAAACCGACGAGCATCAACTTTCGAAAAATCAATCGAGAAAACGAAGAAGCAAATCACTATCGTCACCGTTATGTCGTGACAGGAATAACGCGAGATATCATCTAAATGATCCGAAAGAACTCAATGATCAAACATTGTACGTGAGAGTACGAGAAAATTTGCAAAAGATCAATCGCGTCTCGAGAAGTTCGATCGTTCAACCGAAAACTCCCTCGAAATCTGGCGTTTATACGGAAACTTGTATCGGAAGATTTGCCCAAGTGAAATCTTTGTTCGATCGACAATTACGCGGTACGGATGATCAGGAAGCGAAAAATTTTATACGCGACAAAACTCGCATGTGTATACGCGAAGCTAATTCAATTTTTCGTAAATTAACCAATACCGTCGTTAAATCGGAAGTGAAATCTCAACGACTGCACGATTCAGGCAAGTTCATTCGATCCCAGTGTCAAACAAAAAAAAGTATGTTTAATTTAAATAGGATCTATTTAAATCAAATAGGTTTTTTCCTTGTCTCACAGCCTACTACGAACCTATTTGTTTCAAATATATTTTTCTATTCGTTCAAGCTATTTCTTCTTTAATATTAAATATATTCAAATTAAATAAATAAAGATAAAACACGATATATCGCGTGAATGCGAAAAAGGAATTCATGGCACGAAAGTGCGGTGAAAGAAAAAAGTTGAATTATTTGTCTTTTTTTTTTTTACTAACAAGGCTATTTGGAGGCGATTCGGAGAATCCGAAAAGTAAAAGCAAACATTGATATTATTTCAATATTTTCGACAATTTTATCGTTGAAGAAACGTTTTCCGAAATCCACACTTGGTCGATGAAACGAAACGTTTGCATTTTTTTTTTTTATCTCGGTCCAACGTTGGAACACATTTTTGACTTTGATGTAATATTGACGAGACCACTGGTCGAGAATTCGACGATCGACGAGTACAATCGTCTCTAACACCGCAATGATGACGCTAGGAAACAAATATTTATTCCTGAATATGTTTCGCTCTTTAGAATTCTCGTCGACGAATCACGCAACACTCGACGCACAAGAGGAAACAGTCGAGGCATCCAGCGATGTTTGAGCTTCTTTTTTTTTTGTTTTTTTTTTTTTTTTTAAATCGATAAGTAACTGAATCGTTTAGCATTGAGATTCAATTCAGCACGAGGAAGAAAGAACACGGTGGAAGAAGTTTATACATTTCAATGTTTAACTACGTTTCCCCGGAACTTCGGTAACGCCTTTCAATTCGTTCTGTATACATATTTATAAGTAACAGGAAATGATTGTCTCTGATGTTGCTGCTACGATAAGCATTCTGTCGATAATTTCGTACCATGTAAACCGCAATGTCAATGTGAATTCAAAACATGAATACATTTTTATACAAATATATCGTTCGTGTGTGTGTGTGTTTTTTTTTTTTTACATTTATTTATTAATATACAGATATTAATTTTGTATGCTGAAAAAAAAATGAGGGGTGTAGTTCCGAAACGCGGAATACGAATTTCGATCTGAAATTTGGCATACACCTTCATTTTAATGCTATAAGACTTGCCTGAAAAGGATTTTTTGGAATATAATAAAATTATATTCCAAAAGATTATGGCTGTGAAAAATCTCTAAGTACTCGATTTTCGAATTCTGGCGCAACCCCTCTTCATTCGTGTCGTGACTTTCTAAACGGAGAGAATTAAATGTTCAAAATTACCCTGCAGTAATGGTAACCAGATGACAACCCTGAAACTTCGCTTATTATTACTGAGTAAAATACAGATTTTCACGAAAATAAAATAAAAATTCTTCTTCAGATAGAAAATTTTATCAGATTTTCTAGTAAATTTTCATGTGTAACAAAATATGCAAAACTTAAATTTAAAAAATATATAATATCAGCGAAATTTTACTGTGCATTTTATTATTTTATGTCTTTCAAAAATGTCTATAACAAAGAATCGTCTTTATGACAGTTATTTTAAGTTTTATTATAAAATTTAATGAGTGTTAGAGGAAAATGTATTGTGCTCTCGGTAAAAATTATCGTGCGCGCTACCCTTCTTGTATAGTAAAATTTTAGCCACGTATTTGAAATTTTCTGTAACGTGAGTTAAAAAAAAACTTGTCGCATACGAATTATTATGCTTTTCTCACTTGTCACCACATTGAAATATATCACGGTAATTTTTACCGTGAAATTCACGACAAAAATTACTTTTTAATTCTCTCCGTGTAATAAAATTATATTCCAAAAGATTATGGGTGTGAAAAATCTCTAAGTACTCGATTTTCGAATTCTAGCGCAACCCCTCTTGGTTCGTGTCGTGACTTTCTACTAACTTTAAACGCGTTTATCTCCAAACTACATTTTTCAAGTCGGCCGGACTCAAAACTCAAACAAATTTCAACCGATTCACTTGAAGTTTTAACTGTATATTTAGAATTACATTTTCTGAGGCACTACGCAGGATTTTTTTTATTATATTGCATAATTCCTTTTTTATAAACAATTTTCTGACGATTTTTTCATGGCATTTTATACTTTTTGTTTTAGAAATGCGCCATTTTGACAAAAAAACATATCAAAAAAATTCTACGTACTTCTATAGCTATTCTTATATATAAACGAGAAAAACTTTAGCGTCTCATCGTAACTGAAAAATTATAGGAGCTGTTGGTCCGGCCGTTGACCTTCCAGAAATAAAGGCGTCATCGGAAAAATGCTGCGCAGTTGCCACGTTGACATGTATCCCTGTGAAAAAAATAATTTTCTATAGTCAATTACGTGTATAATAAAACCCCTATTTTGTAATTCCGATTTATTTTATGGTTCCGCTGAAAAAATAATCACAAAAATACCCTTTTTTTTTGCCTCTAGACTGGCCTAAGGCCTTAATACAAATATAAAAAAAATTAAATAGACGCATCTAGTTATGAAAAGAATTTTTCTGTCAGTGCACGCAATCCCTTCGTGTCGCTGCCTCCATAAAACTCTTGCTAGTGTAAGTTCGAAAATTATAAGACGACACTCTCCAAATATTAACATCCTTGTTCCGCGCCGATAACCGGCAAACAAACGATACGACTACGTATTTACCTTAATACAGTTTACAAGCACCGACCATATAAATATATATATATATATATATACCTTTTGCAGGGCTTGAAAGTGTTATTATTTTGATTGCCGCAAATACTCACCTTCACAGTGACAATTGAATGTTGCCAATCTTCGTTGGACGTTGATACTTGTGTCTCGATGTATTTCCGAAGGTTACAACGAGATAGATGGAGCTTTCGGCATTCAACAGGCATTGGCTCGACGAAATTTTTCTTCATTCCGTATAAACGCAAAGTGAGGATCGTGAAACGACAGGGAAAACCGACAAACCTTCGAAATGTCTCGTGGCCAATTATTCGTTTACGAGTTACGTTAAAATTGAATTAAAAAGCGTGTCGCGTAATTTTTTCGTGTCTTGTTCGTAATCGCGAATTTAACGGAACAATTGGATTTTCCAAGTGTTCGAAGCAACGTTCTTTTTTTTTTTGAAAACGTTGTCATCATGGCCGAATGGCGAGAGCCGAAGACACAAGGATCAATAGATTCACCTCGTAGATTCTTCGACGCAGGTATGCTGTCATTTTCGCCGAAAAGTCCAAAATTGAAGACGAAAGAAAAAATGAGTCCGAGAATAGAGCGTCTTATGGAGAGAATGAGATACATGTCGTTGAGAACACCGGAAAATAATAATAGCAGCGTTGGTAAGGAAAATATCCTTGATGATGTTATCGGTAAGTCGAAAAAGTTGGTCCAAATTGAGGAAAAGATCGAGAGTCCGCGATACATTGGGCCTTGGACGAAGAGCATCAATGATCATCGTATCCTGCCATTATCAAAGCTCGTCTCACCCAAACAACGTCGTTTTGTCGAATTTAATACGAAAGTTCAACTTGACTCCAATGGAAACAGAGATGTCGCGTTTTCACCGAGCAAAGAATTACCTCGAGGTGAAACATCGCTGCACGAAAGTTCCCGAAAAGACGAGACAAAGGACGAGGCATCAGGAATTATCGTTAAAACAACAACAACAACAACAACAACAACAACAACAACCTCTCAAGCTCGTGTTTATCCCAATGAACACGAGCTCGAGAAATCACTTCAGTGTGTACAATTGTACGCCGAGGACAACGAGAACGATCTTGACGAATGTTCGTGTCTCGAGCGTAGCCTTCACGAAGTTTCCGAAGCATATTATTTGCTCACGTCGAGCAACAGAACGCGCGCGATGGCTGAAAACACAAAAAAAGTTACGAATAATCGGAACGATCGGTTCGGCGGTCAAGAAAAATGCCTGGACACAGGCGAGGATGATTCGCTCGTTGTTGCAGACGTTGATGTTAACGATACTGCGACGCTGCCACGAGAAAGAGTGACGAGTGACGACAGTGGAGAAAAATTGTGCGACGAAACATTATCGAAGTCGTACGATGAGTCAAAGGATGAAAAAGTGCGGAGTGTAGTCGATGAAAAACCTCGTGAAATTCCTTTAGGAAGACTAATAAGTATCGATTCGGACGATAACGATCTAACGAAGAAAAACAACACGATTGAACGATTCACGAATACGCAAACATCGGCTTACGAAAACGGCGAATTTATGCCAGGTTTAAGATCGACAAACGATGAAGAAAAAACGCCACGAAATTACGATCGAGACGAAGAGGCGATTAACGATGACGTCTTTGAGGATGCGATCGATGATGGTTTGCTTTGCTCTCCTCTCTTCCCAACTAAAGTATCGTCAATGCGAAATATGGAAGACAAGCAATTGGATAATCGTAAATTTAACGAATTGGCCTGTAGTTCAGTCAAGTCTAGCGTAAATCCATTGAAATCTGTTGAAACATTTGAGGTCGAAGCAGTCACCGACGAATGGCTTTCATTCGAACGAACGCTCGAGACTAGTCCCAAAATGGACGGCAATCAGCGTGCAAAAGGTACAAGACCGTAAAAAAACGTTATTGTTACTGTTCGATGTTGAAAATGAGGTTTATTGAATAAATTCGTTTGATCGACGACCTGCTGCGTTATCTTGTCCCTTTCTCGTATTTTCCGCTGCTATCGATTATTATTATTATTTTTCAGGGTTCGCATGATATATTCGATATATATTTATTGATATTTATGTTGGATGTATATCATTGATATTTATCCTAAAATACAACGAAAAATGCGCGTTTCGTTTTATCAAAATAACTTTATTTTCGTGCAACTTTTCATGGCGCTGCGCTGACTCGGCTTTAAAATACCAAACTATGACGACTTATCTATGTCCTTGGTATTTGTTATCAGTAGGCTTAAGGGGCTATTCCACTGTAAAGGCTTAAAAAAATGCTATTTTTTAATATATTTTTTTTTGACAACTGTTGCACGAATCGGTACAAACGTTTTTTTTCGCTCAAAGTTACACTCTTATGGAATAGAAAACAATTTTTCTTGTTGCATATAGATGTATATTTATTTAACAATTTATAATCGTGTAAAAGGCATGAAAAAAAAGTACGTCGCTGACGTTGATAATTTGCGCTCTCCAGGTAATCTGAAACCAAAAATTCAAAAAGATTCTTAATCTGTATGAGTGTCGCTATCGCTCGAACTAGAATTATTTAAAAAAATATTAATTTTTACTTATACTTTCGCCCGAATTATGACGAAAAAAAAAAACGTGTTTTACGAACACTTTTGCAAAAAAACGACGCTATTTTGTTATTTTTCAATATAAAATTATAATTCTAGTTCGGACGATAGCGACACTCGTACAGATTAAGAATCTTTTTGAATTTTTTGTTTCAGTTTACCTGGAGAGCCAGCGACATACTTTTTTTTTCTTGCCTTTACACGATTATCAATTGTTAAATAAATATACATTTATATGCAACTAAAAAAAAAAATTCTATTCTGTAAGAGTGTAGCTTTAAGCGAAAAAAAAGTTCGCACAGGTACATGCAACAGTTTTCGAGAATTTTTTTCATTAAAAATGGCTTATTTTTTGAGTTATCACAGTAGAATAGCCCCTTTAAAGGGCTCGCAATATTTTTTGTGAGTGCCGAAATTTCAAAGAATACAACTCGTCTTTCGACCAGCTGCGTCACTTCCATTGTTCTCAATGTTCTCATTTGTCGAATAACAACGGTTTTTTTTTTAGACAAGTATAAGATGTTGGTTGCGCTATGAATTATATAATAGTATGACGTTAAAATTGAGACTCGATTGGCTACACTCTGATGTGTGTTCG
Source organism: Ophion ventricosus (assembly GCA_963932345.1). Classification (NCBI taxonomy): domain Eukaryota; kingdom Metazoa; phylum Arthropoda; class Insecta; order Hymenoptera; family Ichneumonidae; genus Ophion; species Ophion ventricosus. The sequence goes on from OZ010722.1 coordinate 2,854,145, forward strand.
CGCGTAACGATTATAAAGTTGTCACATTGCATACAACAACTTATCTGACTACACAATCAAGCATCAGATTCGTAGTTCGATATTTGTCATTCGTTGTTGTTTCTGTTAATTTTTAAAAAAGAGATATTTAATTATCAATACTAAAGATATCAGAGCTTATAATTGTGACAAGTTTAATAGGAACTATTATTTTAACTGCCTAATTTATTAGGCAAAACGAGAAACGTATCTAATTATCGTCCCATTGAAAAGACTTGGTTTTTTAAATACGTAAGACCGATTATCATTGAAAAATAAGTAAATCAATATTGAAATCATCGAAACTAGGGTTTCATTTCATATCCATAGTTTTTTTTTAATTCGCAACACACTCTAAAAACCAGCAAAAAAAATAGGGGTTATTTTTATAAAAATAAAAAATATAAAAAAATCGGATATATATAAAAATATAAGATATTTTCGATATTTATAATAAATATCGGATTTTTAGAAACCCTGTTTTTTTTTAGCGTTATTAAAGTTGCAATACTCGATTTTAACAGGTGTGCCGTTTCCACCATCGCACAAGCTCACCGTTGCAGAGGTATTTGACAGCCGGACAGGTCGGCCACGGCCGGATGTCCTCAAGCATCACTTTATACTCGAGGGTAGAATCGACGAAGCGGCGGCTCTTCGAATTGTCAACGATGGCGCCGTGCTTCTACGATCTGAAAGGACCATGATCGACATCGAGGCCCCTGTCACCGGTGAGTACATATATCTATATATATATATTCGTTCCGTTCATATCCGTACAGACGTTTGTTGGGGAGTCACGAGAATCTACCACATTCCTATAAGAGAATTTGATAGGAATGCCCGTACGTTAGGGAGTTCACATTAGAATCCAAATGGATTTAGCATTATTTTTCCGATTCACGTTGTTTGAGAATATTTTTTTTATGACATTCTATTACGGCTTTCAGTTTGGATGAAAATGACAAAAGTGAGCATCTCACCCGATTACGATTCTTTTCACCAAGTGTAAATGCGACATTACTCACGTGACTTTACTCGGCACGAAAGTTCGCGGTCGAAAACCGTAGTGCGCATGCGTGATCATCTTCCCAAAGCAGCGACTACACATCCAAAGCTGTATAATAAAACGAGTCAATACGAAATAGTTTATTCAGAGAAAACATCATCTCGACGCCAAATACTTAACAAAAATTACCAACTAAAAGTTTATACCGCAGACAGTAGAGTATTATTATTCGAGAATAATGAATAATTTGATGATGATTTTGCTTTTTCGGGATCGGGCAAATCGAATGCATCGTTTTCTTTAACGTTTATGATGCGAACGTTTTATTCATTTTCTAACTTGCTCTTTATCCGAGTTAAGAGGTTATGCGTCTTCGTTGATGCACACGCGCTTTGTTTTGGGGCTGGATTCGATTGGCGTGCCAGTAAACCCCTTCTACGGTGTTTTGGAAATGTGAGATCACGAGCCGGAAGTTCCTAGTGATCTCACATTAGAGAAGAAACATTATAAAGCTGCGAGGTATTTTTTTTTAATCCAGTTACCAGCCAATTTTCAATAGCCAGTCACTAGACGACGAGAGGCGTTACAAGGCCGGACAGTTACTAAGTTAAAACGACTATCTAGTGGCAATTTGAAATATAATCTTACTAGCTCGGAGCTAGACGGGCGATAAGTATTTTCCACTCGGGTAATGACCGAAAATAGTAAATTATTTGTACACGTTGCTCCAAAAAGATCAATTAACCAAGAAAATAGGGAAGTTAATTAGCGTATAGCATGTCGTTGTATCGTTAGCGTTCCTCTCTGTCCAATTTTTCTCCCGACATGCAACTTCCGTCCGTAAATAACATACCGCGGGAGAAAAAAAAAAACGTCCGATCGAATTTCTGCCGGCTCGAAGTATCGAGAGCCCATTCGAAATTGAAGTGACGTTCCGACGAATAATATCAATATCAGTCTGTATCTTTATCTCTCTTCGACACGTCTTGGCGTAAATAACCAATAAATATGATGTTGAAGTTTGCATCGTTGGAACGCAACGGAAGCTCTTTATTATATTTTATTCTCCTTATTTTTATTATAATAAATCTTTTTTTTACAGTTTTATATTGTAAATCGCTAAATAAGTATCTTTAAAAATGGTTGAGGGATGTTCGTTGGCGAAATTTGCCAAAAGGCATTGAAGTAATTAAAGAAATATTAATTTGCATTGAATTCCAACGATGCAAACTTCGACCTCATCGATAAATCGTGTTTGGTCGAAATACCGAGTGTGAGGGAAACGATAACGGTTTTTTTTTTCGTACCCAAATTTATTATCATTAATCATTTGGAACAGTTGCATTTTTATAGAACATGAAAAAAAAATACAATTTTTATGTTATTATTAAGGTATATTAACTACTATTAAGGTCTTAAATAATACTTTGTTTACGTTGATAACGTAAGGAATACCATTTTTCATACAAAATTTTACTTCCCATTTCATGCTTTTAGGGGTTGATTCTCGAAAAAAACGCCCTCTAAGGCCTGAGGCCACTCTAGGATTTTCCAAAAATCGATTTTTTTTGTTACAAATATACCTTAGTACCTATAAAATTGAATTCCCAAAGATTATGGGTGTGAAAAATCTCTAAGTATTCGATTTTCGAATTCTAGCGCAACCCCTCTTGATTCATGTCGTGACTTTCTACTAACTAAACGCGTTTATTTCAAAACTACATTTTTCAAGTGGCCCGGATTCATAATTCAAACAAATTTCAACCGATTCACTTGAAATTTTAACTGTATATTTAGAATTACATTTTCTGAGGCACTACGTAAGATTTTTAAAAATTATATTGCATAGTTCCTTTTTTATAAACAATTTTCTGACGAATTTCTCATGGCATTTTATACTTTTCGTTTTAGAAATGCGCCATTTTGACAAAAAATAATATATCAAAAAAATCCTACGTGCTTCTATAGCTATTCTTATATATAATCGAAAAAACGTTAGTGTCTCATCATAACTCAAAAATTATAGGAGCTGTGTTGGTCCGGCCGTTGACCTTCCAGAAATAAAGGCGTCATCGGAAAAATGCTGCACAGTCGCCATTTTTACATGTATCGCTGTGAAAAAAATAATTTTGTATAGTCAATTACGTGTATAATAAAACCCCTATTTTGTAATTCCGATTTATGGTTTCGCTGAAAAAAAAATCACAAAATATGCCCTTTTTTTGGCCTCTAGAGTTGCCTAAGGCCTTAAGTAGCGTATCGTCCGATTTTCATTGAGATAAAAGCGAGTGATTCGATTTTCCCATACAAACTTCAACACCCCGTTGCACCCCTAATTAGGGGTAATTTCAAATAATCTTTCAAATATGCGTTTTATTGTTTGTTGTGAAAAGGGAGACACAATAAGGAGCCCCGTACGGAAATTGAGTTTGGGCTTTGATCGGGCCCATCTTAATTTTCCCTAACGTTTATTAAGGCCCTAGTCTGGGCACATTTTGCTACCGAGGGTCATTGAAGGCAAAATAAACAAGACCTTTAAAATTGCCTCGACGGTGCCTCGTAACAAATTATTGCAGCCATATGCGTACGTGGGTGTGTGCACTGTAAAAAAGAAATGTGTTATTTCAATACATTTGAGGCCTTAGAATTCTTTCGCATATTTTGACACGTTTGATCCCACGTTGTTCCAATGAACGCACTGCATGCGTTTTGGTTCAAGCCATCACAGCTCGTCTACTAAACGCATAGTTTAATTATTATATTTAATCGATCTCGATAATTGTTATGCCACAAATTCTTTAGTCAAGCAATTTATACTGATTTGCCCCTATAATACCAAAGTCTGGTAGTATTGGGGAAATCGCCTACTATGGAATCTACAACTACACCCCTTAAAGGCCCCTTACTTGGTCTCCATACTTTAGACCATAGTTTTAGTCAACCTACCTATCCTACCATTTCCTAATACGGGCCGGGTCTGGCTCTTTTACGGAAAACCCTACTATGAATTTACAAACAATCCAATGAAGGCCCCGACTTGTATTAGGGATGCATTGCCAATTTTCCGCACGGGAGATCACATATGGAAATGTGAGGAGGCAAAGTCACAGATGGAGGACGAAGCAATAGAGAAATATCAACGATGGGCGGGATAGCGACTGGACGGAACAGGGCTCTAGAAGGGAAAGAAGTAGTCGAAGAAATGTGTGAGGTGGTGAGACAGTTTGTGCAGAGCTAGCAAGGAAGAGTATAGAGGAGAGAGGGCGAGAAGACAAGCAAGAAGTAGAAAGAGACAATAAGAATAGGAATGAGTAGAACCAGGGGAATGGAAGAGATGTTAATAGCAGAATGGATGTTGTAAAAAAAGTATTACGATGTAAGAAAGGGATTTGATTGTTTGTGAAAGGAGTGGAAATTATTTTAATGACACCAAAGGATAAATGAAAATAATGTAAATTTGTATTAATTGACAGTGTGCGGCGACATTCACGGACAATTTTACGACCTGATGAAATTATTCGAGGTCGGCGGACCACCCCCAACAACAAAATACCTCTTCCTTGGCGATTACGTAGACCGGGGTTACTTCAGTATCGAGGTGAGTCACGATCCTATCACCATACGTTTTTGTCCAAATTTTCCACGCATGTTAAATGCATTTCAGGGGATAAAAGACTCTCTCCTTCTTTAATCAAGAGAATATTTTATTAAGTTTCTATTGGGATGTTGTATAAGTTCTCGCTGTTTTCCAACAGATGGCTTACAGAACTGCGTGCGTGTAGTTCAAGATGGTAACGCATCTATAAAGAACTACTATAAGCAAGCTTGAAATTCGGTGTATGTAATTTCGCCAAAGTGTAAAGAACTTTTCTTTCATAGTGTTAAACATATCAAATTTCGTGCAAAAAAAAAAGAGTGTTTGCGGGGAATTTTACTGCACTACTTTATTTAAGAAAAATCTGCAGCTGAAGCACACAGAATTCTTGGTAAGACTTACGGCGACCATGCTCTGTCGGAAACATCATGCAGAGATTGGTTAAGACCCTTCAAAAATAATGATCTTGATGTTGAAGATAAATAACGCTCTGGCGCACGGAAAAACGTTTGAAGACGAAGAATTGGAGGCATCACTTCACGAAGACTCATGTCAAACGCTAGATGAACTTGCAGAATCATTAGGAGTTGATCACGCAACAGTTTCGAAACGTTTGAAAGCATTGGGAATGATTAAAAAGCAAGGCCATTGGGTGCCGCACGTGTTGAAGCCGAGAGACGTCAAACGACGTCTTTTCACGTGTGAACAGCTGCTTCAGCGGCAGCAAAGGAAAGGTTTTTTTGGCATCGTATCGTGACTGGCGATGAAAAATGGATATACTACGATAACCCGAAGCGTAGAAAATCGTGGGATAAGCCCGGCCATGCATCAAACATCGTCGGCAAAGCCGAATATCCATGCTTCCAAGCTTCTGCTCTGCATTTGGTGGGATCAGCTGGGTGGAGTTTATTACGAGCTGCTCAAACCGAACGAAACCATCACGGGAGATCGCTGTCGACTACAATTGATGCTTGCTTGAGCCGAGCATTGAAGAAAAAATGGCCGCTATACGAGCAGAGACACGACCAAGTGATTTTGCAGTATGTCGACGCTCTCGGCCACATGTTGCAAAACTGGTGAAAACCTACTTGGAAACGCTTAAATGGGAAATCCTGCCCCACCCGCCGTATTCACCAGACATTGTTCCTTCCCATTATCACTTGGTCCGATCGATGGCACATGGCCTGGCTGAGCAGCACTTCCATTCTTACGAAGATGCCAAAAAAAAAATGGCTCAACTCTTGGTTAGCCTCAAAAGACGTGTCGGTTTTTCCTACGTGGAATGAAAATGCTGCCAGGGCAGATGGGAAAAAGTAGTGGTTAGCGATGGACAATACTTTCAGTGACATGTTTTTTTTTTTTACTATTTTTATCCAATAAAGCATTAATTTTCACGAAAAAGAAACAGCGAGAATTTATTTAACATCCCAATACGTTTCAAGGATTTTCGACTAACGCAATTTACTCTGATAGACGGTCGAAAGTTGGAATCCAATTCTTCCAAATTGGAAGCCGATGAAAAAAGAAAAAAAAAAACAAGAATGTGATGTTTCGCGATGAATTTAATGATACAGAGAACATTTGAATTTTACGTTTCAGTGCGTATTGTACCTGTGGGCACTTAAACTGTGCCATCCGACCACTCTCTTCCTCCTCAGAGGTAACCACGAATGCCGACATCTTACGGAGTATTTCACGTTTAAGCAAGAATGTAAGTTTGCTTTTTGATTTTTTTTTTTCTTTCTTCCAAAATTGCTTCTGAAACTTATTACGAAGATTCGTTATTCACCAAATTACATTTACGTGACTTTGATGCGATCTCAAAATGGTCCATCTTTCACTTTTGGTCAGAATGAACCCTAGAACTTATGACTTATTTTTTGTACCTTCAAACGCACGACTGGGGTCTATATGCTGATAATAAAACCGGTCCTACGAGATAAATGGACTTTGTCATGCATGAATTACTTCGTTTTGCTCGTAAGAAAGAGAATGGTGTGCAAGACATTCGATTTAATTAGCATTTAATTAGTGAAAAATCCATTTAAAGACTGAAAAACGCAAAAAATCAGCAAAAACCTCATTTTTTGAACGAAAATTGGGGCGCGAACGGACCCCAGTCAGGAATTCTTGGGTTGAAAATGAAAATATTCAAAAAACCTTACTACAGATGTTCGCCAGAATAAGACACTTAAAAAAAAACCGGTCAAAGTGACAACCCCTTGAAATGTGCTGCTCTATAGCGCGTCTCTGGCTGTCCTGCCTATAAGTACGTTCGATTATAATAGTTCGATTATAATCCTGCCGTATGACGTATTATAATACGTCCTCACATTCAGGGTTTCCTATATGCCTTGATAAGGATTTCTATTGTTTCGCGAAACCCTTTCATACCTTCGATGAAATATCGAACCAGTTTTATTAAAATATTTTATGCTGGTGTGGATCTTTTCCGTGTCCCAGTCATAACGCGTTTTGCTGATTTCTCGTATGACGTCTTAGTTTTTTTTTTTGCGGCGCGTTTCATCGTTCGAAAGGTTGAAATTCGGTTTCCGCTTTTCGGAATATTATCCTGTATGCTTACATCATTCGTAAAAAAATCATGAGACTTTTTCATTTGTTGAGAATACAAAAAAAAATTCGAAGAAGTACAGAACAAAATATTGATTTTCTATTTGCGGTATTTACGATTTTGGAAGTTTTTCTTCCAGCGCGTAATGAATTTTCGAATGGTAACTTGAATTCATTTCATTTAACACAATTGACGTAATACTGTTTCATCGGAATAATCCACAGTTTTATTTTCTTTTTTCTTGAACTGCTCAATATTTTAGCTAAAAAAAAAAACAACGGTGGTCTTTCTTTTTAGGCAAAATAAAATACTCGGAGAAAGTTTACGACGCTTGTATGGACGCTTTTGACTGCTTACCACTGGCGGCTCTCATGAACCAACAGTTTCTGTGCGTCCACGGAGGACTCTCGCCAGAGATTCATCATTTAGACGACATTCGCAAAGTGAGTAAGCTCCATCTAATCACTTAGATTTGCTTCAACTTGAAAAAAATATATATATATTTGTTGCTACACACGTTATTGGCGGATCCAATGACAAAATAGTGAGAATAGAAACCATTTTTACCTTCCTTTTCATCGAAGACACTATGATTTATCAGGCGAAATATTTTAAGGGGCTAAAACCCTTTAGACGCCCGAAAATGAGTCATTTTTCATGGAATTTCTTTAAAGGTGATAAAATAATTGCATCATTTAAACATTTTGACATTATCTTATTACAATTTTCAGGTGTTAAAAAAATATATATATTTTTTTAATAGAACAAAATGGTGGCGTTGTAAGGTATTCCTTTAAGCGTCTTTTGCATGATATCGAAAGGTGCTCTATTTGTCTGATTTTTTCTATTCATCTGAAACAGAAATCGAAAATATTTTTCGATTAAAACAAAATTCACGTTAGATGAAAATACTAAAAGTGAGAGTATTCACTCGAGAACCGGTAATAGGCCCCCAGCTGGCAACTTTGGAAGAGTATCATAGATAAAGTAATGATCAGAATGACTTGAAATTTTTTACGGTTCACATATATCAAGGCGATCTATCGGGCTGCGGAAGAATGTTTTATTCTTTTCTACTCACTTTTTGTTGATAAGGCTGGAAACTTTTTCAATGACCCGCGTGACGATGAGTAACGACGGTGTGTCTTTTTTCTGTTCGCAGTTGGATAGGTTCAAAGAACCGCCTGCTTTCGGGCCAATGTGCGATCTTCTGTGGTCGGATCCTCTCGAGGATTTCGGAAATGAGAAAAACGCCGAACACTTTTCTCATAATAGCGTCAGAGGTTGTTCTTATTTCTACAGGTGAGAAAATACTATTGCATGATTATTGCAAACAACCTTATGAAAATTCTTAAAAATCGACAAGTTTGTTATTGCATTGGGCTAAATAATGAGCTTATACACTGACAAAAGAAATTCTTTTGATATTAACTAGATGCGTATATTTGATTTTTTTAAAATATCAATTTTAACTGGATTTTTCGTAAAATCAATTTTTTCTTATTGCATTCCATTATTTTAAATGATTTATTTATTTAAATCAAGATCTATTTAATAACGTCTAATAAGTAAATATTTTATTTATTCCTAATAAATCTGTGATTTGATTTCCCAAAATAAAAATACAAGCATTTTTTTTTTGTGTTCTTAATTACAGCTACGCGGCATGCTGTGATTTTCTTCAGAACAACAGCCTCCTGAGTATTATTAGAGCACACGAGGCGCAGGACGCCGGCTATCGGATGTACCGAAAATCACAGACGACGGGCTTCCCATCGCTTATCACAATCTTTAGCGCTCCCAATTATCTCGACGTTTACAACAATAAGGTCGTTGCATACGATAAAAATTAATTTTACCTTCAATGAAAGCAAACGAAACTATCAAACTCTCGTCAAATAGAAAAATCATTGTTGAAGCAAAAATCATTGAAAAAAAAACGATTATAGTTAAAGTTAGCGGCAAGTGAGGACACAAGGTTTTGGACCGTACATTTCTAAAACGTGTTTTTTTTTTTTCCACGACTGCAACAGGCAGCCGTGCTCAAGTACGAAAACAACGTGATGAACATAAGGCAATTTAATTGCTCTCCACATCCATACTGGTTGCCGAATTTCATGGATGTTTTCACGTGGTCTCTGCCCTTTGTAGGTGAAAAGGGTGAGTGTTCAATTTACTACTGAAAAATTACGATTTTATTCACACGCATTGGGTAGCCAGGATTTTATTTGAAGAAAAAAAAAACACACACACAAAGACCATTGTGATCGTTTTGTTGTAAAAAAAATCTTTTGACAAAAAGTACACGGTCAGTCATTAAAAAAAAGGCCAATAATATTTGTAAGTAGAAATTCGAATGACTTCTCTTCAATGAGGCTTGAAAAAAAAAATATACATTACTTCCATTTTCATAAAGTATCAGAAAAAAACATCGATTGTCGACGAATTCATCATTTGAACTGATGAATCCTTATCGAAGGAGTACATTCCCGCAATAAATCTTTTTTTTTAAATATAATTTAACGCAAGATAATGTGATTCAAAGAGAACTCTGGGCTTCAAAGGGTAAAAAAAATTGATTTTTTTTTTGTGTTTATCACTTTTTTTTATAGTTACGGAGATGCTGGTGAACGTACTGAACATTTGTTCGGATGACGAGCTCATGAGCGACGGCGACGACGCCCTCGAGGAAGGTAATGCCTTTATCATTTCATTGCCACAAAAATTATCGTATTCAACCATAAATTTCAATACTTTTCCATAGCGTTATCTCATTTATACATACATTAAACATGTTTGTTGACGTAAACGTCGAAATTCTGAATTGTTATCATCAAGTATCTACATTGTTGTCGAAAAAGACGTAAATTTTTGAGAAAATACCACATCTTTCCAGAATCAAATTGCATAAACTTTCGTCCGTTTGGTCCACTTTGTCTTATCGTTAACGTAAGAAAAATAAATCGGAAATTCGTCGTAACGATTCGGAATAATTGATATCGTATAATATTTTTTTAAATCCTATTTGTACGTACGTATTAAATCAAAGAAATATAATTCAATGATATAGCTCTTGAAGAGTGAATGCATCGAAAGGATTTTTGAAAAATTACGTACTATTTGCGATTCGCCACGACGTCCATTCGAATTTTTTTTCCAATATCGAAATTTTCCGTCGAAATTACTATCGTAATAATTGCATGATAATAGAAGATAAAAAATGTCCATACACACATATGCATACGACAAACTATTTCGAGTCAGAAATTTATTAGTAAAAAAATATATAAAAAAAAACAATCGTATTGGAATTTTTTCAATAAAAGAAAATTACTTTTAACGAATAGTAAAAATATTGATTGACTTATGAAAATATTGATCTCTCTATTTTTCATTACACGCCGCACGGACAGATGGTAAGAGAACTTCACTCGAAAATTTCTACAAATCTCTACATTATAACGAGTGCTTTCCATTCTTCATATATTTTTCCTCTTTCTACACTATTATATACTTGAACATATCCACATTTATTATTATTATTATTATTATAATTATTATTATTACTGTTATTAGTGTTATTTTGTTTATTTGTTTTTCCAGTGTGCGTCGATTTGGCTTTTGCGACCCCACGTTTCCTATTCACTTCGTTCCCAGGTATCCAATATACCGCACAGCAGCACAAAAAATTCCTCCTCCTTATTACATTCGCCGTGGCATTAATGTCATAAACATACGAAATTGCGGATTATCCAATCTTGTACCAATGCAGACGAACCCAAGGTTTACTTCGTGACCCTCGCAGCTGAGTCGCGTTTTATCGAGAACGAATACATTGGCTGTAGTCACACTCCACCTATAGCCAATGTATTTTTCATTTGTCGACGATGCTACGAGCTCGCGAATTGAATCCGCGTACTCCCGATGGTTCCTGGCTTAGAGACAAGCGTGTCCAACGCTAGGCCAGGATATCGGTTTTATATTACCATTATCATTATTCTGATTACGTTTGTGATTATCATTATTCATTTTTTTTTTTTTATTAATGAAGTTCCGAATAGCTGTTACCTACGATTCAGTTAAAAATTTTGCACATACCTTCTTTTTTGACAATTTGAGTCAATTTGACCGTCTAAAAAGAATTTTTCGACGCATTGCAATAGTTTTTCAGATATTGAATTTTAAAAATTGATAACTGAGGCGCCAGAACTCGAACAACACGATCAAGCCCTACGAAACTCAAACAACACAACCAAACTCCACGAAATCCGAGCAAACCAAAACAAGCCCAAACCTAACCAGACCCAAACAACCAGGCACACGATACGAGTGACGAACGTGTCTGATCATGTCGATAATGTAGACAGCATGTCATGATAGATATATTGCGTTAATTTGTCAATTTTCAAAATTCGATATTTCGAAAAAGCTATTGCGATGCGCCAAAAATCCATTTAGACAGTGCACTTGCATTATCAAAAAGAAGAAGATCTGTGCAAAATTTCAGCAAAATCCGAGATAACAGCTATTTGGAAGTACAGCCTTTATTATTATTCTTGGATATCATTTTCTCACTGCACAGATATTTCTTATGGGTGCGTCAAGTTGGTGAATATCTAGAAAAGGGGACCTCGCTGAGAAAAAAAAATCAAAATTGAACCACTATTTCGGCGTATTTTTAACTCTTAATCATGAATGTGTCATTTAAAATTGCCGCTTTCTATAAATTTCACACGCACATCCGAGGTGCCTCGTATCCACACCAATATTCCACGCATCGCACGGTTCTACTACGTGAATACACTCTATACTTTTAGGGAATCTCTTAGAATATTAAAAGGAACTTTTTCGAAATATTCACTCTTTTCCCCACGATAATTCTGATGAGCGACAATTCTTTTTTCATACATCTATTAAGAAGTTTCGGGACAAGTGACGAAATGTTAACATTTCATTCAAATTTACACAGTAGATTCTTTTCTCACATACTGAATGAACCCTACACAATTTTAAATCGATCGCCTACGATTTTTCCATAAGATTTACAATTGAAAAAAAACTCTTTTTAACATAGGGAGATGTCTACACTCATCGCTGGTCGGCAGTTTAACGCACGAAATAGTGTGACGAAATGTTAAGAATTTTATGAAAAACTGTCGTACGACTCAGTACATTATGACAATCGTGTCACCCAAAAATTACATGATCCATCTACACTGTTTATTAATTATTGACATTTTTGTAAATGAAAACGTTCAGTTTTTTTCCCCCTCTGACAAAACGTAGAGGCGCAAATTTCAATAAAATGCATTTTTAAAGAGAAATGATAAATATAATTTTTGGCACTCGACATTTATCGTTCAGAACTGTTTAATAAAGAAATATAAATTTCTTTTTTGTTTTTCAATGGTCTGCGTAAGTTTGAAACTCGCGATAGAAACAGTGCTCTGTCGCAAAATTCATCAAATTTTCTTTAACATCAAATTATCGAGAAATCCGCATTGATGCAACATTTAAAACACGTTATCATTACGCTCGTGTAAAAATAATAGTTTTAAATGTAGGACTCGGAAATTTATTTCCGTAGTCGTGTCGTTTACGAACGAAATGTTGGTGTGTAGAAGTTGGCGTCCCGCCCAAGAACAATAGAAACTCCCCTGCCCCCTGATTCCCCTCGAAGATAAGATGTCCCGAAACTCATTAAGAGGACAAAAAAAAAATGCCGAAATAGTGGTTCAATTTCTTTTTCTTTTTTTCACAAAAGACCCCTTTTCGAAATATTTAGCCGTCAAGTTTTCCATCATTTATGTGCAATCACAATAATATCAGAAAGCAACCTCATAGCTCCGAACCTCAATATACCCGACATTTTCAGGACATTTCTCATGTTTTATTTGAAAAATGAATGGCTAATATACACGCCCCTCTTAATCCGTGTGCTGCAAGAGAGTGATGGTATATTTCTTACAAATCGAAGAATCTGCCTTCGTTTCGGCTTATTCGAGAGATATACGTCGATGAAGAATACCATTCTCCATCACTGTACATTTCTCAAGGCATTGTCTCTTTAAAACCCATATATATATATATATATAAATTTGCACATATGTATACATTTACTCGTGCGCTTAGTAAAAAAAACACCTTCCTTTATACATATGTACATATATAAGTGAATGATTCAACTCGTTAATTGGAATGACCGACACACACATACACTCAAACACGAACACATATAGACACCTTTGAATTTCAGTCATCAAATATGATTTTTCATTTCTATCTCACGTTTTCATTCTGTATTATATCTATGTGTGTCCCCGTGCGTACGCGTCGGTATGTGGATGTGTGTGGGTGTGTGTGTACGCGCACATACGTGATACACAGATGCATGGAAATCACATCCTGGTTCAGTAGTTTCCCGATCAAGCAAATTGTCATCGTTGAAAAAAAAAAAGTTCTTTTAATTTGTTTTTTTTTCTTTTCATTCCTTCATACGAGTTGTGTAAATTAAGTAACGAGACTGATTTTTTTATTTGAATCGAATTAAAATTCAACGTTGTCACCCTAAAAATAACTTTCTCGGGAAAATGACGTCCCTTGAGGTGATTTTTCAATCTCGGGAAGAGTAAAAAAAAGTCACAAGGATTCGAATCAGGCGAATAAGGAGACTGAAGAGCCACGGGAATGTTTAGACTGGCAAAAAAAACTCATTTATTGAAATTGATGCGTGATAGGAATTTTTCTTATCCCCAATTCATTGATAAAAATTAAACCACCGAAAACACCTGAGCCCTTGACAAAACACTGTCTCCGTAGGCCTGCTGAAGTTTTGCAAAAGTTTTCGTTGCACTGTACCCAAGTCTGAAGCAAAACTTCGATAGCACATCGTTGCTCGAAATTGATGTCACTCATTTGTTAAAAGGCATTAGAAAAAACTGTTTCACGAAAAGAAAAAAATCGCTACGGACAACCGAATGACTCTAGCGAGTTAAAAACTAGTACTGAAGGCGTATCACATGTTCACCTACCGCCCCCCCTCCATGTCCCGGGTCCCAAGTTTTGCCAGATCGAACGCTACGTTGTCAGTCTCATTGCTTAATTTACACAACTCGTAAGTTTGAATCATAGTTTTTTTTTTTTTTACGTATAAATCTTGTTTATTTCCGCACCACTCATACAATGTCGTAAACGGTTTTTTTTGTTTTTGCTCATGCATACACATATTTGGCACGCTGGAAATTTCGATGAAATGTCCATCGAATAAGAATAAGAAAATGGTGAAAATAAAATAAAAGAATAAAATCGTGAGATCGCGAGACCATGCGTAATTTGATTGAGTTTCTCAATCTCACGGATTATCTGTACTGTTTTTTTTTTTTTTATCATTCATATCAGTCCTTCGGCTCATGGTCAAAAGTATAAAGGTAAAAAACGATCAAAATTTTCGAAGAAATGGAGAATGAAGAAAAAAAATTAAAGCATTAAAATGGTGTTTGATGAAGAACAAAAAAAAAGCTGCGAATGGACGAAAAGAGCGAGCGTATGAAAGAAAAAAATTCGTATGAAACTGAACCTTAACATCACATACATAAAAAAAAAACTGCACCGATTGTCTTTTATCGTACTCCTCTTCTCTATTATATTTGTGTCATTCACACTGGTCTTGGGCTCCTCCTATATCGGCACGACACTATGCTACTACTACTACTTCTACTACTACTACCACTCAATACTCCAATTGATACCGGAATAAATCAACCCCGTTAAGTCGCAGCCAAAGTCGTTGTCAAAAAAAAAAATGGTAAGTCCGCCTGAAGACTTACACGAAACGCAAATTAACCCCAAAAAAATGAACAGTCGTGATTAGTAGGACTCAGAAAAATTAATTACACTTTAACGTTTTTATTTATTTTTTTTTTTCATTTTCCATTTTGTTGAAAGATTTATAACACGTTTTATTGTTTAACCCCGAAATAAAATGAGTGTTTTGCGCGGTAACGTTACACGTCTACGTTCGTTGTTCTGCTGAATTTCAAGGCTTAAACCATTTCCGTTAAAATATGTGTATATTTTCGAGAAAAAAAATCCGTAGTTTTCGTGAATTCATCGGTTTCGGTATGTTTTATTTTCCCCATGCCTTTTTTTTTTCGTTCATTAATATTATCACGCTTTCCTATACTGTGCTTCATCTCATTGCGTCGTTCATACGTACGTATATATATATATATATAATTTGTTAGCTTTTCGTTTCATTGTTCTTAAATTTATCTGTATCCGCGTGTAGATACGTTACCATATCGTTTTGTATGTTAACACCGAATATCGTTCTCAAGATAATGACTATTTTACTAATTGCCAAAAAGAGGGTAACCATTTCATATTACAATTGACTTCTCCAATCGGTTATAAAAATTAAGCGTTTCGAGGGACTTTCACACTTGTAAACAACAAAGTATAGGCTAGTCAAGAAAATTCGTTTAGGGACCATTCCAGTGTGACTGGCTTGAAAATTGCTAATTTTCATGATTTTTTTTTTTTTTTTAAATAAAATTCGATTATCAGTCTGGTTGTTTTTCGTTCATTTAAATGATTTATGTTGTACATAAGAATATTTTTTAATGTTTCCGTTTTATTTTTTATATAATTTTTGTGGCCACTGCAAAATGATGCCTAAAAAAAATAACGCCCGACGGTAAAAAGTCCTACTCCTCCAAAAATGTCTACGATAATTAACAAAATGGTGGCCATTTTAAAATTAAGTGTCAAATTGGGCCTTTTTTTCGACAGAAAAACACATAACAAACTTAATTTTTTCCACATTTTCTCGACATTGTGTTTTGCCAGGTACAAAGTTCTGCTTGAAACGAGTGCATTATGAAGTTATTTCTATAAAATGCATTTTAAACTCCGATCGAACAAAATTACATATTTTGTTCATAGTTCGTTTCCATTATTTTTATTCTTATTGTTATCATCATCATCAACATTATTGTTATTCCTATTCATTATAAAGGACATTATTATTCCGCAGATACTATGCCACCGCTTGATGCATCACTTTCTCCCATTTCTGTTTCGAATGTATAAATACTCTCTGATGCGATTGCTGCTGAAATAGAAGAAAAAAAAATCTTTTATATATATATATATATATATATAATTGCTGTACGATTACCGCATAACCACACCCCCCTCTCTTCCACCCCTTCGACGTTCCCAAATTGCGTTGATTTGTTTACAATTTCCATCGTGTATTATAGACTAACGCGTTAAGTTTTTTTTTCGCCTCTTACTGATTTTTTCTTTTGCAAAAAGTGAGAAACTAAATAACCTTAACAGACATGTTGTTAAGATTTGAAAATCCATGTTTCTGTCTCTCTTCCCGCCCTCTCTCTCTCTTTCTTTCTTTCTCTCTCTTTCTCACCTTCAACCTTTTAAATGCAACCCCTACATTTTCGATATTTTAGCATTAAAGATAAATCCAGTGACCTGATTATAAATTTGCTCGCTTGCAACTTGGCGTGGCTATGAGGCTGTAAGGCCTGGCACACATCAGGCGTTTTCAAACGCACGTTCCGAAGCGCGCGCTTAACGTTACTGGGCATGCCATATGGAGTGTACAGACTCGAGTGCGCGATTTTTCGTCAAGCGCGCGTTGCAAGATTTTGCGTTGGAGCTGACTCTTGATCGACGTTAGACGAACGCTTCGAGATACTCGCGTTACCATTGTCCCGTAGGGGATAAGCGCGCTAATTGGCCCAATACACAAGACTTCAACTTCGTGTCCATCTTTCAGCTGATTCTACACACATATCCTACTCTTTTGTCCGAAAAACGCGGATAAAAACGCTCTGTGTTCACGCTGATGATGCCCGCTTAAGGAGTTTTGGGACAAGTGACGAAATGTTACCATTTGAGTCAAATTTATACAGCAGATTCTTCATCATATATTTAATGCACCCGTCAAATTTCAAATCGATCGTCTGCATCGTTTCTATAAAGTATAAAAATAATAAAACACTTGATAACATAGAGAGATGCCTACACTCATTGCTGATCGGCAGTTTAACGCACGAAACAGTATGACGAAATGTTAAGAATGTTATGAAAAACTGTCAAACGTCTCAGTACATTATGACAATCGTGTCACCCAAAAATTAAATGATCCGTCTACACCGTTTATTAATTATTGACATTTTTGTAAACGAAGTTCAGTAATTTTCCCCCAACGATGAAACGTAGAGGCGAAGTGTGGCAGCGGCGCGGTTATACGTTCAATAAAATGTATTTTTAAAGAGAAGTGATATATTTTATTTTCGACACTTGACATTTATCGTTCAAAATTGATACGGTCTAATAAAGAAATGTATATTTTTTCTTCAATGGACTGCGTGAGTTGCTACGCTTGCTGATGCTCGCGTTAATAGAACAGGATGTCTACCGACCTGGGAAGTCATGAAAAGTCTTAAATATCATGAAATCACACTCGATCCCGAAAAAGTCATAAAATGTCATGAAAAATGACCAGTCTACCTGATCTTTTTACAGATCTCTGTAGCGCTCATTATCATGGCCAATTTTTGTATTAATTTATCCAAAATAATTTCAAATTTGCGCGAGTTTGCGACAATCTACGGTATTAGCAAAAAAAGGTAGTAGAAAAAAAAATGTTTCGTTATCTCAACATATTAGTTTTTTTTTTGTTATTCGTGTAAAGCGACTAGATATTTCTCAAAGTTCCTAAATGTATGTAATCTTTTTTCAGACTTTCCCAAAAATATATTTCTTTACAACAAACTTGAAATGATGTTTGTCTCACACTTTTTACTACACATGGAATTGTACAGTTTGGTGACTTTTCGTTTATTTCGTATACTTTTTATTGGCATGCAACACACATTTCTTTCGAAGAGCAAAATATAAATATGAAAAGTTTAGATAATTAGTCGCACTAAAGAATTATAAAGTATACTTTTATATCAGAAAGTCATAGTAAAAGTCATGAAAAAAAAACCCTTTTCTTTGCCTTAAAAATCCTTAAATGTCATGAAATTTGAGTTCTGATCAAATTTAGACACCCTGTAGAATAAGTCTCGGCAACCAACACATTATTTTACACTGCAACATATTATTTTTTAACATACTGCAAGACTTTCATATTAATGTTAACAAGAACGTGTGGTTAAAGCAAGTTTCATATTTCATGTGTGTTACGCGATTACCGATTATTTATGTAAATTTATTTTAAAAAAAATAGACGATTGCGATCGAAACTAGTTTTTGTCAGGCCCTTTCTAGCCCCCCCCCCCCCCCCCCTTCGCCCAGAAAAAATGTTGGCTACGCCAACATTAACCACTCTGACGTATGGAGTAAAGAATATGTCGAGGCGTGAGAGGAGGGGGCGGGAAAGAGACCCTCCTGAGTGCCGTGCGTTCGGTTTGTGCAATCGATGAAGCATAATTGATTAAGCAGAGCAAGAGAGTGTTGAGAAGCTTGGCGAGATAGGGGTGTAGAATGACCCATCGGAGGTATATCATCCAGAGGGCGGGAGGGGTGGAGGGCTGTGAGAGATAGCGAGATATATCGTGAAAGAGCTTTCTTATCCTTGGAGAGAGTGAGCTCTATTTCTTCCTCTCACACACTCTCTCTCTCTCTCGTCGTTTTTTTGTCCTTGGTTTGCCTATGTACATTCTCCTCACCCGCTTAACTGTTTAAAGCTTGTCAGCCAGGGCTAAACATCGAGAATGCTTTCTTTACGACTGTACACAGAGAATTCCAGCGAGGTCGAACAGGGGTCGTGACATCCTTTCGTATTTAGTTCACCATTTCGATTTTTCTTCTCAACATCCTACAAATTATACAATCTCTTCATTATTTATTTTGCAATTAAATACCATTTAATTATTGCATTTGGAAATGGACAACTTCCGAAGCAAAACCGAGTTAACGTAAAAATGGTAAACCTTTGATCCTCGGCAATATTTCGCAGGGAGATGTCGATCATGACGTTAAGAAAAAAAAAACGAAACTCATTCACGGTTTGAGCTTTTTATCAATTAAGGGGGGATAATCCTTTAGACGCTCGAAAATGAGTCATTTTTCAGGATTTTTTTTCAATGGTGATAAAATAATCACATCATTTAAAAATTTTGACATTATCTTATTACAACTTTCAAGTGTTAAAAAAAATTTGTTTTTTTTTTATTCCTTTAGGCGTCTTTTGCGTGATATCGAAAAGTGCTCTATTTGTCTGATTGTTTCTATTGATCTGAAACAGAAATCGAAAATATTTCGATTATTGACGTGTGTAGGGGAATAATATACTTATAAAAATATCAAAAAGTATAAAATTAAAAATGATGTAAGCTTTTTAATTAAATTTTTCATATTTTTGACCATTTTCTCGACAATTTTTACTCCAAAAAGGTAATTTTAACCCAAAAAGGTAACCCAAAAAGGTAATCAGTGTATTATGAAGAATCTACTATATAAATTTGAATCAAATGGTAACAATTAGTCATTTGTCCCGAAACTCCTTAATATATTTTCCCAGACAATTCTCTCATTGTCCTATTTAGGAAGTTTTTGTGAAGCAATGTTATGCATTGCGCACGGATATATTTGTGTGTGTGCACACACACATATATATATAACGACCGAATTTGTTATCAGCTCTCAGGCTGTCTCGGTGCTAAAAACTTCATATTGGGGTTGCACTTTTACTTATAAGTTATGATCACCCAAATAAAAATGTTCGACATGTTTTTTTATACGCCTATAATTCTGTCGAACGAATTATTATGTTCGGTATAAGTCATGATTTTTTTCCTCAGGGCTACCTATTTTTGCACAGAATTTAGTTCTTAATTACACATTTCCATAAACAGGACGATTAATCGTTCTTATTTTTTTTTGCAGAATAAAAAGAATATAAATTTTGCGCGTTGAGGATGATTGTAAAAAAAAAGCTCCTCCTTTTGGCAACGTCTAGACGCATTGCTGCACGGTCTGCAGCTGGGGAAAAAAAAAATTCTCCGTGTTACGACGGAAGAGTCGAGTCAAGCTTTAACTTTAAGCGAGTCATAACTTTAACGCCATATTGACAGAAAAGAGTGGAACCGAAGCTTTCCACATACACACATACCGCGTATCATTTATCTTTCTTGTTTGGGTTTGTTTTGGAATGCGAGTTCCTCCCTTTCATATTCTTATATACTCCAAGCTATGCATATAGCTTTATTGGAATTGCAAAGTATACTAATTCAGGGATTGGCAGCTCCTCTGTGTGCTGCCATATCGTTAGTCGCGATTATTCTTATTGTAAATACTTTCGTTATAATTATTGTTGTCTTTTATTCAGAGTTGAACGAATAACATCAAATCATCGCAGGCAATGCATCTGTTTTTTTTTTATTCATCAATTAATTTTTCTCATGCATTTGGCACACATTTGTATACACGTAGACGTATGCAGTTGCTGTCAGGTCGAGAAAGCCTTATTTCCATTGACGCTCAACGAAAGCGCCAGGAGAAAGGTTTACACATAACGACCCAAAGAGAAATAACAAAAAAAATGTCACAAACATCGTAGATTAATTATTGTGAAGACAAAATGAGAATTGGAATGAACGACACTGAATCGAATAAGTTGCCGAAAGAGGAATAGTTTCTTTTCTCTATATTCATTGGGTCTATGCATAACTCCGTAGCGAAAATTGAGTAAACTTCAAGCGCAAAATATTAATTTAAAAAAACGTGATTTTATCGACATAATTTTATCGACATCGACCGGAGCAAAAATCTTGGAGATAAAAATTTTTACAACGAAATTTCGCAAACCACTTTCGACACACCCACACACACACACACACACTCTCGCCTACGGGATTCTCTTCGTACACGATGCATATCTTTTTGTGAATTTGCGACGCGTTTCCACCTTTTTGGAAATAAAAAAAGCTAAATTCATCGAAAAAAACACGTCTTTTCCTTCCATGTTGAAAATATAATTAAAATTCCCATACATCACGGATCACGGTGAAAACTTTTTTTAAATATCGGCACAAATTTTAGCTTTCACTTAATATACGACACTTCGTATGATTGACATATTGTGCGAGCGGAGAAACAACTGCGAACGACATCCGTCGTAATTTCCCTACGGAATTATTCATAGACCCAATACCTTGATTACGAATTTCGATATAATATCTAATTGAGTGATTAATGAATTAACGAATTTTACAGCACATGCTTGAGAATGCCACTTATACTGTGCACTTGTTTTTTTTTTTTTTTCGTCTGTTCTATGTGCTATTTTCTATCCACCACTGCCGATACCGTACCTACCACGAACACCAAATACCATCATCCCGTAATGTGATAACGAACAAATGATTGAAAAAAAAAAAAAAAAAAAAAAAAACAACAACAAACAAACAAATTCGAAATACAAAAAACAAACGAACATGGCCTCATTGATGCTGCTCTCACATTACTGGTACTTCTGTCCTTTCACTTGCGATCGCTATCGTCGCCTTTGGAAAAAAAAAAACCACGAAAACGATTGGTAAACGATTAATTGGCATCGTTTCGCACGACGTCCAAAAAACGACGTTACGGCCCGAATTCTACCCATGTATCGACCCGCGTACGGTGAGTTTTGTTCAAATTACAAATGATTTCTTTTTTTTTTTTTTTTTCGTAAATAGAATGCAGATATTTTAGTACACGTGACGAAGAAAAATTGCATTGCGTTATCGAAGTGGCACGAAAATCATCGAAGCGAATTCGGCGATCCAATACGTATTTTTTTTATTTTTTATTTATTGTATTTTACGCGTTTATTAACGCAGGAGACTAACGAGGAAACGTCGCGAGGTGGCCGCCATCGATTTTGATAAAATTTGACATTTTTGTAGATTGGATTAAAATAGTCGATGGGTATTTTTTTATATCGACGGAACTCCATTTACAAGGGGTGAAACATTTCAAGGGAGCTTTCTAATTTGTTGGGCCCAAAAAATGTTCGATTTTTCAACAATTTTTTATGCGAAAAATATCAAATATAGAATGTTGAAATTTGGTATGTTTACTAAGCGGTCTTTATTGAATATGATAATATTTTTTAAAGTTTGACAAAACATGGTACTGGGAGTTGGAGTTCTTTATAACAAGTTGCGTTGGTCCTTTTAAAAATAAGGTTCCGTCGATGCAAAAAAAAAAAAACGTGACGACTATTTCGGCCCACTTTACAGACATGCCCTGGACGTCATCGAGATGTAATTTATTCCATATTTATTTATTTATTTCGTCTTTTTTTTTTTTGGATCTCCGTTTCGTTGGAACGAATTTGAAGGGCTCGTTGCCACGTTCGTTAAATGTTAGTCCAGTAGAACGAAAATGATTATTCGTACACACGCATGAATACACACGTATATAGTTCATGTAAATATTTAGCGAATAAAATATATTGTGGAGCTTGGAAGAAAATATGTTTCAGAGCCAATATACATGCGTGCTGAAAAAAATAAATGTTCCCTTCGCATATACATGTAGCAGTAGGGCGCTATGATAGATATAGATGTACACGCGTGTTATGAAACTTTCAAAATTCGTCATTTCGCAAACTATTGCGATACGCCAAAATTCCATTCAGCGGTTGTCTTATAGTATCAAAAAGAAGGTCTGTGCAACGTTTCATCCAATACGGGGGATAAGAGCTATTCGGAACTACAGCCAAAAAATGTACCCATAAACGAAATCAATTAATCCATTCGAGAAATTTGCTCACCAGTTCCCTTCGTCGACACAATTTCATCTTGGTGTAAGATGAACAAATTTCCATCAGATATTTTCGTTGACTAGATGCATTAGAATGAGGACGAAAAGAGAGCCAAAGAAATCTTTTGTTTGATCAATTAGCCAGGAATGTACGTAAAGTTGACAGGCAAAAAAACGTGCAGAGAAAATAAAAAGACTCGAGAGCTCCCTTCCTTCCGCATGTGCATGCTGCATTCGGAGTTTTTTTTTTTTGCCTTGTTTTTGTAATCGTTATACATTTTTGTTGGCAATATATTGCGTAAGCGTTAAACGCTTTAAGATACTGCACTATAGCACGCTGTAATTTTTTTTTTCATTACGCGTAAGTGGAAACTTTCTATATTTACATATAATTCAGAGAGAATCGCTATTTTTATACGAATTTTGCAAACATAAAATTTTTGTCAATTATACATTAGCACAATTGTGGATTTTATGAATCAGAAAAGTCCCGATCTTTATTTTAACAACACCTGTACAAATTATTTGTACAGGTTTTATTGCTATGGAAAGCCAAATTTTAGTTCACCCGAAGAAGCTATAAGCTTTTTTTCTTCGCACGTATTACAATATACAGAAAAAAAGTTTGACACTTGAGATTTACATTTATTGCGTCAGCTCTATTTTTGCAAAGTACCATTGATAATATCCTCGCACATAAGTGAGATGGAATGTGTACTTTTAGAATGTCGTGGAATAGCAACTTTTGCTGAAAGTTCCTGATTTTTCTATGAATTTAAAAACAAACATTATTGTATGAAGAATTTTATCGACGCTAGACAGTTTACAAATATCCTCCGAATAATTAAGCTGGGTGCGAGGTAAAACGTTGGACATTTGAAAATAAGCCACTGTACTTTTTACTACATCCTTTATAAAGTTTACCATGGCAGTTCTCTTTAAAGTATAGATTTTTCTTGAAAAGTTGATCGATCTTATTCGAAAGTTGAAAAGTATCTAAGAAAATGACTTAAATTGTATTAGCTTTCCATATTTTATCATCCCCAATGAATTTCATAACAATATTCGTGCAGAGGATCGACGATGACGAAATTTCTCTATCGTTTTCTCGATCTCTCGACTCGATCACAGCCCTTAAAAAAATAACAAGATAAAAAAAAGGCAACGAAAAATATTAACTCGTTATCAACTGGTGCAGGTGCAGCAGCCAATCTTCGCAAGGAAGTAATCAGGAACAAGATCAGGGCGATTGGAAAAATGGCCCGTGTATTCTCCGTGCTCAGGTGACAAAGAAATTTTTGAAAAATGCATGTTCACGAAAAATACAACATTTTATAAAATGTTTGGCGATTAATGTAATGTGATAGATGTAACATGAATTTTCATTAAAAATGCACGAGATTGAAGAAAAAAGTATTATGGAGTTCCGGAAAACTGCATACATATTTATCTTTGTAAATAAATTAGGAACAATTGGTCTCTCGAGAATTTTAATAATATTCACATATAAGTTGATTGCTTAATAATATTTTGCTGCATTAAAATTTCAGGGAGGAGAGCGAGAGTGTGCTACAGCTCAAGGGTCTCACACCAACTGGTGCTCTGCCTTTGGGTGCCCTATCGGGTGGAAAGACGTCCTTGAAGAATGGTAATGATATAACAAACAAAAAATTATAAACCTTTCCGCTACCTGAGCAAAATGATTTCTTTCAAAGCATAGTTTTTTTGAGAGCTAACGTACTTACGTAATTTCATAAAGCATGTCCAAAAGAAATGCAAAAAATCTTCAATAATGCCGAGGAATGTGATCTTACAGTGATATGAAGAGTCTTAAAGAGAAACTTACTCTTTAACATGGGTTTATTTGTTAAATGTTGTACAGCGC
Source organism: Ophion ventricosus (assembly GCA_963932345.1). Classification (NCBI taxonomy): domain Eukaryota; kingdom Metazoa; phylum Arthropoda; class Insecta; order Hymenoptera; family Ichneumonidae; genus Ophion; species Ophion ventricosus. The sequence continues at coordinate 2,879,007 of OZ010722.1, forward strand.
TTCAAGGCTTCTCACCGAATCACAAAATAACATCATTCGCCGAGGCAAAAGGCCTTGATGCGATAAACGAGCGAATGCCACCACGAAAGGATGCACCACTGACAGCCGTCAACGAGGAAAAGCCAGTTATAAAGCCAGCAATTAACACTGGAGACAAGCAGGATCACTGCACGACCCAGCCCCACTCGTGAGTCCCGGACGGGCCCGATCAAGGTAATGTATGGGTTATAAAGTATTTTTTTTTATTACATATCACATTTGCCAGTCTCGTTAAAATCATTAAATGACTAGAAGGGGATAAAATATATTCCAAGTATTGCATACCAGATAAGTTGTTGAAGGATTTTCAACACCAAAATCGAAATGCTTGACATACGCTTGATATTTATATCAGAGATATTTTGCAATTAGTAATTTCACCGATCGTTGAATTACTCCCATGAAAAACATTATATTGACTGCAAGACTGCAAATTCGGGGATCGCCTTTCGTGCCCCCGAAATTTTGCAGTGACAATGAATTACAATAGCCAGGTTTATTGAAGCCACCGAAAGTAGCATTCAAGTATTTGGAAATATTTTTTTCAAATGTTCATTACTCAATTAAACTTAAACTATTACAGGTGACGCGGACGGGATGTAGATCCCTAGCAGTCGCCACCAACTGCGTTACGACCATTGTCCCTCCCCGGAAAAACAACAAAAATGGTAGCATGAAGGATAAAAGAGAATTATTAAACAATATCAGCAGCCGAAGAAGCCGTAATAATAACAAAGCGAAAACAAAAGAAAGAAATACGGAAAGAATGCAGTTAAAGCGAGTTCAACGTATAAAGACAGTTTAATCGTCGGTCGATGCAATATACTTTTACTCTCTCTCTCTTTCTCTCTCTCTCTCTCTCTCTCTCTCTATCTCTCTCTCTCTCTTCTGATCTTTTTGCTAGTCTCAGCTACTCGAAAACCACAATTCAGTTATTTCCCATCTTAAAAATGCCTCATTATAATTATATTAAAAAATAATTTAAAAAAATACGTGTTTACTTAAAATTCAGGAACAGCGCAATTTGTCAATTGAAATCTTTGTTTTTCTGACAAATCTTTCATGCGCTCGGAAATCAACGCTGTATTATTGTTGCTGCGATGCAAACAAAAGTCTTCTTGTTTCCCTTAGTCAAAGAGAATACAAAACAAAACAAAAAATTATTTTACGAAAAATGAAATACGTTATGGCTTACTGTTTTATTCAGCAACCACCCATCACTCGAAAAATCATTCTTTTGTCACGTTTGCAGAGCAATGGAGTGCTAGTTAGTGGCCAGAGGGTACGCTGACGCGCAGGAGAACATTTGAGAGACAATTGCAATGTTTTTGGATGAGATTTCAAGACATACGTATATATGAAACATTATATGTCTATATACATGTACATATATTTTGAATAAACGTGCAATAGGAAGAAAGGGAACGAATTGAATTCTGATCTTTATCAGTTCATATTCGGCTTTAGCGAGATTTTTTTTTTCTTTCGTATTAGCTCTAAATTTATAGGAAAAAAGTGAGTGTTGGCCGAAAGTACTCACAGCTGGCCTATGATTGTTCGACGACACTCGATGAACTTTTTTGTTTCACGTTTACGATAAAATCCACACGTATGAAGCATTAATATTAATAACAATAGCTGGTGTATCGGGGACTCCTAGTTGGGTCAATGACTCACTTGATTTACGATTAAAGGCACACGAACTCACGAGAAATATGCATTGAAATTTAAAAAAATCAATTAAAGTTTTTGTTAAATTCACGATGATGGGTGGTGAGCAATGAAACAGTGCGTATAATTCGAAACGCAATCACGAATATACCGAATCCATGATAATCTTTTCCTCTCGTCCCCGAATGCTATGTTTATTTTTATTTACTTTTTGTATTATAGAAATGGTGCATGATCCGTTGGATTTTGTTTTTTTTTTTTTTGCTGCTGTACTTATGAACCCACGATTTTTATTGCGCTCTCTGCCCTTTTTTCCACGTCTTTTTCTTTTATGCTCATTATTATCTAACACGTGAACTTTGTCGCGTCATTGTACAATCAGTATGGGTCATTAGACAAAAAAAAACTCGTTGAACTAGCTTAATGCTGATAAACAAAAGGAAGGCGGTGACTATGCAGAATCTTACAATGTATTCATCAAACAATCTGATAGATATATATTATACAGGCATTTTTTAAAATATAAAACGTGTACATCGTTAATTGAGGTCGAGATACTGTTTTTTTTTTAAATATTTTTTCTTGGCAGGCGGTGAGAACATTAATTGTAATCGATGACCCTGTGTTGAATGGAAATGAAAATCGAATTCTTTATAATCGTAAAATGAATAGATTCAAAATATCTTCGATACTTGTCGCCGTATGTTTAAAGCCCAAAAAGAATAATATACACCGACGAGGAACGACCATGTATGGTCCCTGAAAAAGTTCCATCAAATCATCTCTTTGGGTATTGTAATAGCAATAGCAACACGCAAGGGCCGAACATTGATGAGCCCAAAGAAATTGGGGCGAACGAAATAATGAAGAGCAGAGAGAAGAGTCGAGGGAGAATCAACCATCACGAATAGTGCAGCAAAAGAGAAAAGCAAAAAAAAAGAACAAGATATCCACGAACGAGTTGAACGAGCAGCCGTTGTAAAGCAATCGTGTGAAACGCTACCGATAATGAGCGACTTACATTAAAAAAAAAATTGTACGAGTATCTCGATAACGATTTCATTATATTCGAGAAGGCGAAAGTGAAACTAAAAGAAGACGAAAAAAAAAAAACGAGAGAAAATGGAAAAACGATAATGCAAAAAAAAAGCAAACAAATAATAATGATAATTGCGTTTATCTACCCTATGATTTTTAAATGTGTGTTCTTGCTATCGAGAATAAGGGCGTCTTGTTCGCAAGGCTGTTGGCCATCTCGTTTTTAACGACGGATGTACGGAGCTTTTGCCAACGGGAAAGAAAAAAAAAAAATAAGTAAAAAAAAAAGAGAAAATAAAAAGATATCCGACAACTTTCATGAAATGAAAATCACGAGGAGCTTTCGAGTATCAAATGATTCTTATAAATACATAAATGAACTTCGAGAAACCTTCAACGTCTTTTCAATGCTTGATTAAAGGAAGAAAAAATAAATAAAAATAAAGGAAATGAGATACTCGAGGCCAAAAGCGTTCTGGTATGAATAAATTAGTTAAGTAGATATTTATCTCCGCAGGAAGTTGAATAATTCCTCGTCTTAGCTATATTAACACATTATTCCATCTTCTCATCACGAAATTCGCGTGCGCCAGTCGTTTATAATAAAGTCGTAAACTTATTCCTACGCTTTATTGTGGCAAAGTATCTTTCATCTAAGAAAAACCTGTATGATCTTGAGGTGAGTTTTGGCAAAAGCTTCGTCTTGCGTGTCGATTGGGGCGATACGATGACGATCTGAAACATCGCAGATAACTTTTGAAGAAAACAAACAAAAAAAACGATAAATGAATTATTTCGCATAAATTTTTAAAAAACCATTAACACACACATCCACAAAAACACACACGCGCGCGCGTGCACACACACACACATACACACACACAGACACATATATATATAGATATATCTTCAGTACGATAAATATTAATAAAATAATAACTCTATCTCTCTTTGCTACCAAGTTGTACTTATTCTTAATTAACTTGTACAAACAAAAAAAAACGATGTGTTAAGTAATAAATATATAATATAATGTAAAAGTATAAATAATACATATTGTGTATTATAAATATTTACATATATCGTAACATTAATTACATCTTATTATGATTATTAATTATAATTACTATCATTGTTATTATTATTCATTGATATCACATTATAGAGAAACAAGAATACGATGAAAACGGTGTAAGAAAAAAGAATGAAAAAAAAAAAAACACACACACATACGGAGAATGAATGCTAAATACGCGCCAACTTATTAGACGAGCATTGTGTGTATTATGATGAGAATTTGTGAAGGCCCTTCGCGAACGAAAATGAAGCGATGAGAGAAAAGAAATAAATAATACGAGAATTAAGCGGCTAACAAACGTGTGAAAATGTCGTCGGTCTGGAAGAGTAAAAAGAAAAAACTATTGGGAATACGGGGAAGGGGAGATGGAGGAATGGAATTTGGCAACGCGAATGTTTTTTCCCGAATAGCTCTTTTTTCGTGTTTAAGGCCAATTTAATAAATAAATTACCCCTATGACGACGATAACGATAAATTAGTATACATGAGCGACGTTTTATTAATTCTGGAACGCAGACTCTAAACGTGAAAAATCGACTTTTCAACGTTCAATTATTTGTCAATGCCAAGTCGGAAAATTACCTTTTGCGAGAGTAATATTGGAGGGGAAACTTTATTCTTCACCTGCCTCGTTCAGCACTACTACGAATTGAGGCCAAAAAATCATACATGCTTTCCAGACTTAAGTTACGCTCGTGTGCGGCTATGGCCATAAAACTTTTTTAAAAAATTCTTTTTGTGGAAAAAACGTTATCGTACCGGCACAATTACTTGAAAAAGAAAAAAAAAAGAAAAAACACATTTATTCAAACGTCGTTCGATGTAACAATTCGTCCTTTCGGTGTGCTTCGCCTGTTCTCTTCGTTCTTTGGATTTCTAAGCATTTTTCTATTTTCCAGTATCCTTTTTTGTTTTCAATGACGATAATGTCCAGAACTCTATATATTAGAACTTTAAAATCGAGCTAAGTAAACATATTTTTTTTTCTGTTCATCTTCAAAAGCATCCACAAAGTCACGAAATAAATAAGGATGCTCATAAAATTTCTACGAAACCAAATCAAGTCACGAATTTTACTTTCGAGCCAATTAATAATAAACTCGACTTGAATTGATCTACATGTGGATCACTAGATGTAAGTTTAATGGATTTTTTTTTCTTCGATATTGACCTCTTGCCTGATAATGATCTTTCGACAATGACCAGTGCTCGGCGCTACATTTTTCAGAGGAGCCCATCTTTGACAGATTGTCAATATAAAAGAGCGCATCGAAAATGCTAAACGATTGATTCGTCGAAACAACTTCAATGATATCTGTGAAGAAAAATGCAGATCGAAGTCTAAGCATTGTAAAAGTATATTGTTTTCTTTTCCGAAATAAATCAACTAATAAAAAAAAAAAAAGTAGCACTACTTTATACAATTGTTTTGTATACCTGTCTCATACTTTTTTGCACAGCTACTGAAGTATTTCAGACCGATATCTGTAACAAGATTTTCGATATGCGTTTTTTTCTTAATAAATAAAGAAAAACATTTTCATCTCCGTCTTGGCCTTTTTTTTTACTTTATCCATGAGATTTCTTTGTAATTTCGAATGTTCTTAACTACGAGAAAATTATAAATCACATTGACAACGAAAATCGCAATATTTCGAATCCACGGACAATGCAATTTTACCTTCGTTCCGAGCAACCATGTGAAGAATACGAGGTGTGTAAATTGAGTAATGAGATTGATTTTTTTTTTTTCATTTTTTTTGTTTTCGTATAGAATTACAATACAATATTGTCTCCCTCAAAATAACTTCCTTGGGAAGCGACACAACGCTGGATACGGTTCTTCCAATCCTCATAGCAGTGCTGGAACTCGGATACTGGAATAGCCTTCATCTCGTCGGTTACAAACGTTTCAATGTTTTCGAGTGTCCGAAAATTACGTCCCTTGAAGTGATATTTCAATCTCGAGAAGTGGAAAAACGTCACAAGGACTCAAGTCAGGCGAGTAAGGAGGCTGAGGAGCCACAGAAATGTTTTTACTAGCCTAAAAAACCGTTTATTGAAATTCTTCTATCAGCAATTTTTCTCATCCCCAATTCATTGGACAAAATCTGATGAACGGTGATCTGAGTCAAATTCAACTCTTCCCCGATCATTTTGACTGTCAACCGACGATCCGAATTCACAAGATCCTCCATTCTGTCGAAATTTTCATCGATTCTCGAAGATGAAGGTCTGCCGCTGCGTTCATCTTCAATCGACTCTCTTCCTTCTGAAAATGCCTTAAACCACCGAAAACACCTGGGCTTTGGACAAAACACTGTCGCCATAGGCCTGCTGAAGTTTTGCAAAAGTTTCCGTTGCACTGTGCTCAAGTCTGAAGCAAACCGTTGCTCGAAATTCATGTCACACATTTTCAGAACGCCTTAGAAGAAATTGCTTCACGAATAAAATCGCTACGGACAATCAAATGACTCTAGGGAGTTGAATTTGCCAGTCTCATTACTTAATTTACACTCCTCGTGCGACGCAAAAGAAAAGAGTACATTCATAAACATAAGGCTTGCAAAAGAAAAACGCGCATTCCAATTGTAGGGTAAACTCCTGGAGCATAAATTTAGGCGCGAGGAATGAAAAAAACTCGTCAGGGAAACGGAGAAATAAATTTTTATGAAAAATACATATATCGCATAAGCGATTTGGGTAATGAAGACAAGATGCTCGTGCTATGTGTGTGATTTTCATAAACATCTTGGACAGGGAGACAAAACGTTTTCTCTGTGCCTACACATGCACACACACACACGCATATACATACGACAAGGGATCGTTATGACGAGCGTACGGGCACAATTACAGTTTATTGCATTAATCGAATAAAGCTTCCAGACTTACGTTGATTTTTTTTCTCCTGTGCACCTCGGTCTACCAATAGTGAAGCGCGCTTAAAAACAAAAATTCCCTTCATGGTATAGGAAATAGTGCAATTTAAGGAGACACATCCGAGTAGACGGCGAAAAGAATAGGTGAATTTTGGGAATTATTATCTCAAAAACTATTTGTTCGATTTCATCCAATTTTGTTTTATTCGAAAGTTTAAATATTGAGGTATATTGGTACATTTTTTTCATAAATATATATTGAATGGGAACGCTGTTATTTTGGCCGGTGTAAAACATGTCCCTCACTGGCACTGTGTGCGGTCCCTATGATTGCATGCAACCGGTTGATCTGAAGCAAACATTTCGAATATTCTCAAAATGTAATGTATAAAGTCCTTCGCATCGTAGAATTTCTTTAAAAAAACATTTTTTTTCCATTAAATACGTAAAATAATTTTTATTTTTTACAAATATATTATAGTTTTATGAAAAAATAAATAAAAAAAACGAATAGAAAAAAAATTTAATGTCAGATATATAAGTCGTCTAGTAGGACCCTCTTTCGAAATTGTTTGCCGATGATGGAATTTTTTTCTGTCAGGCATCGTCGGAAAAAATTTTTATCAAAATATAATAGCTAAGGTATAACATAGGGAAGAATTTAAAAAAACATCGTAAAACTGACAACTGTTTAAAAAAAATTCTGATTTTTACAAAAATTTGGAATTTTGAAAATTAATAAAAATCGAACGCGGCATCCAATTTAAAAAAAATCCTACGCTACATCCTAGATAATGTTATAATGAATATATGATATAAATTTCATCAAAATCGGTTAAATAGATCTCGAGGTATTTTGTCCACCAGAGTTTGAAAAACGGCGATTCGTATCTTCGCTTTTTATATTTTCTTTTTAATTTTTTCATAAAACTATAATGTATTTGTGAAAGATAAAAATTATTCTATCTATCTGTCGCGACATAATGTTAAAAACTTAAGAGTGCATCAAGCTTTCGAAACTAAAAAACTTAAGAGAGCAGCAGGCTTTCGAAACTAAAAAAAAAAATTAAAAGAGCAGACTTTCGATGACAAAAAGAAATTAATGGATTGTATCATTACCATTTTTCAATCATTCTTGTTTTCCGTCGTACAAAATATCTGAGATCCTAATTTTCGTTTATACGCAAATAGATAAAAGAATCCTATGCAAACGGATGCGACGGTTTGTTGCCGGAATTCGTATACTCAAGAGGATCCGATACTTTATGATTATATTGTACTGGATCGTAACCACGTAGATCGTGCCACTGTCGCCTCTCGATGTTCACTTTATCACGAAGACAAGTAAAAAGGGGGGGGGGGATATTGTTTTTCGGTAAGTCATAAAAGCACAGCCTCGCGTTCGATTGGACGTAGTCGACGCGTAGATCTCAATGATACACGTTATGTCAGGGTGAAAAAAGAAAGAAAAAAAACAACAAATCGTTAGATTGAAAATTTCGTACGGTCAATAAATAATAATTAACGTAAACAGAAGGAATTAATTGAAGATGGTGCACGAACCACGGACCAAGAAGATCTCAGTGGCGGAGATGATGAAAGCTCCACGCCATCGACCTAAAGGTATATTTGGGAAAGAATTCTATTGAACATTTATGTTTGCCCTGAACTTTGATGATATCTAAGAGATAACGAAGCAATGTATCTGATGACGATAATGTTCTGTTTCTTCGAAGAAACTCCAATTATTAAACCATATTAAGCCTAGATATTGAATTGTTATCATTGACAGATTTCTGATAAGAGGTCGATGGGTAAAGTGGACGATAAGATACAGTAGTCTTTGGATACGTCGATAAGATTTTTGTAAAGGTTTCATATAATCTTCGTGACGTCGTCGAATTAATACCAATAACACTATATGGTAAATGTATGTCGTGATTGGACCATGACTGAAAGGTGACCCTGTACGTGCTGTGATTGACAAGCATTTTCATGGCTTGTATCTCTGGCTCGGTATCGATAGAAATGATATGGAACTATGTCAATTGAACGCAGAAACCTAATGATGGAATTTTATCTTGGACATCTTCACAAAGATTATTCTGATCTTACGTTATTCGAATATACATTTTTCTCAACCGATATTAAGGATTTTTTTTTCTGGAGAGTACTTTTCTAATTAAGACTTAAAAAATTTAACGCCACTATTAAATATATAAAATAATTTTTATTTTTCACAAATACATTATACTTTTATGACAAATTAAAAAAAAAACGAATAAAAAAATTTTGAAACGCGGAGATATAAGTCTTGATAAGATTCCACCGTTGGCAAGAAAATTCTTGCCAATGGTGGAATTTTTTGTCTGTCAGGCATCGTCTTAAAAATTAAATTAAAAGAAAATACTTGCAAAGAAAGGTAATAGGTAAAGTGTACCAGAGAGAAAAAATTGAAAAACTTTTTTTGGTAGAAATGACAGCTGTTTGAAAAAAAAACCGTTGATTATTACCAAAATGTTGAGTTTTAAAAATTAAAAAAAAATGAACGCGGCATCCACTCAAAAAAATCCTATCCTACATTCTAAATGATATTATAAATATGTCGTATAAATTTAAAGAAAATCGGTTGAGTAGATCTCGAGATTTGGTCCACTAGTTTGAAAAGAGAGTCCAGACGACTTATACCTCTGCCACATTTTTTCCATTCGTTTTTTTTTTTCAATTTGTTCATAAAACTATAATATATTTGTAAAAAATAAAAATGTTTGTTTAATAGTCGCATCAAATTTAAAAAAAATGTATACCTATTTTTCCGATCGTCAAGGTGTTGGAACCCCTTAAATGGACATGGTTGTACCTTTAGTTTTTTCCTCAAATTTTCCGATCATACTAACGAAAAGAAAAAATATTTTTATGCAATACAAATAGATGTTAACTTACAATACGGAGTTACTGTGCTTTTTTTTTTGGTGTTAGCATTTCGTATGTTCGGTAATAAAAGTATCGAAAGACGGTTTCTAAACTGCAGTAACGACAGCTTTCAGAAAAATGTAGCCTTCATTAGTTCTGCTGGTTTTCTTGCCAATAACTTTTATCCGCGGTTCAAATTTATGCACAAAATATCAACAATTATCCCTGCGTTCGCGCTCCTATTGACTGAGAAAGCAAATATCCAATACAGCCATGTATCATTGCTAATGTACATTATTAAGGCTATGCGTCACACGTCCGGTCGGTAAAAATCCTACTGCCAAGTTTTCTCCTAGAAGGATGATATTTCGGGCAAAAGAAGAGAAAGCCGTTGTTCGTCGTTCAACAGAGCGGAACGTGTTTCTTTTCTTATTTTTCAAAAATCAACCGTTTCATAAAACATTGGGAATCTGCAAATCAGCTATCTCTCTTGCACCCATGGCCGCTCGGTCGGAGTGACACTTGGCCTTAATTTGAAAATGATCGCGTAGTGCGTGCTAGAGAGATAACGAGCCAGCAAAATCTTATACGCAACCCGATGTGCATGGCGATGGTCATTGGCCTAGAAATGGAATGGATTGGTCTAGAAGTGGAAAAAGCTGTTGGTTTATCTTTTCTGCCATTGCAATCTGGTAAAATCCAGATGTTGATGGCTAATTTTCGGGGCGTAGGTGAACTTTGAGAAAGTATCGATGATGGTTCGAAGAAGTTAGATGTTTGGAGTTTTGATGTGCGTACGATGCTACATCTACGAGATGAGCTTGCAAGGTTTTGCCATGTCATCCAAACCACAGAGGTTCCACCATATTGACGAGGATACTTTCGCCGAGCCGAGGTCTATGTAGCTCCCACACAACAGCATTCTTTTTCCCGTTCATTTTCCAGTCTTTTCAGTCGTGCATCCAATTTAGCAATGCTGTGCGACATACGAATCATTAAATCTCGTAGAATTTTGACACCTGCAAATCTTCGGATATCTTCGCAATATCTCCCATCGTAGCTTCAAGTCCATTGACCGATAACAGGTTACTCTCATTTATTTCTTTGCTTGTGTTCTCAATGATGATTCGGGATTTTTGAAAATGTGAAACATTTAGAGTAATGGCACCCTCTTGTCCTTCCAGATTGGCGATGTTACTCAATCGTTTCTGCCCCAAGTCATAATGCTCATTTGCGGTAGTTCTAAACCCAACCCCCGGTCGGACTCGGAGGAACTTGCTTACTGAGAACTACACTCTTGTTCAATTGGCCGTCCGAAAACATCGAAACTCATGGTGAGAATGCGTAAAATTTCAGATGCTGAATTGATAAATGGTTTCAGCTTCACGTAATTCCTCAATAATCGATATAATTTCATTCGAATGCGCAGAATTTCCGGCTGTTTGTGATGCTGGAAGTAAGCAAAGACGATCCACTAGCTCATCAGGATTGTCCCGATAAATAAAGTCCAATTGGGTTCTTTTTTTCTAGTCACCCTATACTTTGACATACCCTCTACCGATTGCTTGTGATGATCGACTATATTCGCAATATGAGTGTCGTATTCATGTCACTACGTCGTATAGCCGCACCAGGCTTGTACATTATTTTTTGTGAGCATTCGTGGAGATAATGACTTTTTCATAGTTTTACAAATCGTCCAGTGCGAAAGCTAGTCTATTGGGCACCTCTTTGAAGAGAAGCCCTGTTAATCCAACAATCTTCGCATAATTCGCATCTTTCACGCGAATATGTTAATTTGTTGTTCGTAAGGTTTCGTACACCATATGAGATATTCAAGCTTATCTTTCTGGTTGTTCATGATAGCCGGAGATATCTACTGATTACATCATCGTCATTATTATCGATTAATTTTTCATCCGGTATTTCCGCGTTCATCATCTCATTGTTTTGTGATCAATCTTTCAAATAATCTCACGATAGGTTTAAAGAGATCTTGAATTATTTACTCATTGCTGTGTTTTCCAATCTTCGGCGTTTGATGCTTTCGTCTGATTGCATCTCTCGCCTTGGCACTCTACTAGTTATTTAAGTAAAACAAATTGTAAGCCAAGCGACCGCCCAAGGTTCGTTTGGCTTACAATCAGGAAATCCGTTTTTCAAAAAAAAAGGATGCATCTTATGCCTCATGGAATTAAACAATATAGCGAAGAGTTATTGAGGGTAAACACTTGTAAAACAGAAATCGTGAACTTTGTCGAAGTAGCGAACCGGAGAGAGGTATTTCCATCGTCCATGCTGATCATTCGTCGTATCATTGGAAGAAGAGAAGATTCATTTTCGAGAGCCCGTCATTGCTTGGAAGTCAGAGAGGTCGGTCTGAAGCCTCAATAGACTTAGAAATTTATTATTTTCTTAATTATAATCAATTTACCGTACATTTTCGTGAAAGGCCGAGTTAAAGAGTTCATTTTGTACATTCTACTTTGCTGTTGTATAATCGATATTTGCACTTATTTCTCTAAATTGTGTTAATTTCAACAATTATTGACCTTGAAAGATAGAAAAGTGATAATTTTATAACTTGAAAAGTTCTTGTCACTGCTATGATTGATGAGTTGTCGGTGATCAAAGTGACAGCCGATTGTTACTTTTACAGCTGCTTTTGGATGCCGGCACGTACAGACAATCATGATGACCTTAGGATTTTTCTGCTGCTACGCAGTAAGGGCTGCACTCTCGATATCCCTCGTAGCGATGACCGATGCGAAGTCTGCAAATCCAAATTTTGTGGTAAATTTAACGTTTTCTTCATGATGATGTCTGTTGGATAAAAATCACTGAAAATATATATTTTTTTAAACCTTGTGAACGATTAATAGGAATTTGACTGGGGTGACTCCGTTCAAGATATTTTACTGAGCTCGTTCTTTTGGGGCTACGTCGTAACACACATACCTGGTGGTATGATCGCACAGCGATGGGGTGTGCATAGGCTGTACACTTGGGCAATGGCAATATGTGGAACAGCGACGATGCTCATACCTGTCGCAGCAATTTACGGAACCTGGGAAGTTGTTTGCCTTTGCAGGATCATCTCCGGAGCTTGCCAAGGTATCGTTCCACCGGTTCTGCACACGCTATTGTCGAAATGGGCGCCAACCGAGGAACGAGGTCGATTAGGTAAGTTAGCTACTATGAACATATTTAAAAAAATGCTTTTTCGGTTAAAAAAATTGTTATAATAATTTTATATTATAAAATCGATTTTTTTAGAAATATTTTCTATTTTTTCTTCTTTCTCAATTCATAAGTATACAAGGTTTTTTTTATATAAAAAAAAAACCTCGTATCGTTATGAATTGAGGAAAATGAAAATATAGATAGCTAGATTTATTCCACATGTACACCCTTGCAGGTTTTTTTTACACGTCCCGTCTGTTCTTCCCTTTTTACATCATAATATTTTTTTACAACATCCAATCGGCCATTTACAGCTCTCAATTTTCTCCGGTTCACTGATTCCTATTCTTATTTTCTGTTTCTTCTTCTTGCTAGTCTTCTCGCCTTATCTCCTCTGCACTCTTTCTTGCTTGCTTCTCAAACAGTCTCACTGCCTAACACATGTCTTCGACTACTCCCTCCCCTTCTGGGGCCCGCTCCATGCCGTCACTATCTCGCCCCCCTGTTGTTTCGGACATCGTTGATATTTATTTATTGCCATATGTGGTACCCGCATTCCTGAAGCCCTTCTCCTTTTCCTTACCCACGCTCCCGCACCTCATCCTTGCTCATATTTCTCTGATTTGTCCCCACATAGTTCCTTTCCTCCAGTACTCCTCCACCCCCCACCTCTCTCTTCCTGTCTTCGTATTCTATGCAGTATCCTGACTTCTCTGTTTTCTCCCAGTTTCTCTGTATTTCCTGATCTGTCATGTTTTGCACTGCCCTTTCTTACTTCCGTGCCCATTCTTTTTTGTTACACCTCCCTATTGTGTCTCCGAGCTGTCTCTTTCCTGCCTGGTTCATAGCTTCTTGCCTGCAGCCTCTCTATTTTCTCCCTCATTTTCCATCCCCAAACCTCTACCCCGTACAGCAGTGACATTTTTATCATAATCATATAATAAAATAAAAACACAGGAAAATTAATGTAAAAAATTACAATAAAAAATACAATATAATAAAATAACGAGTAGTGAAAAAAAAATTCATTTAATCGACCTATTGGCCGGAACTGTGAGATCTGAGATACCAAAATGGTGCTGTTTAGGATCCTTTACCTATACCGGTGGATGGGTCGGAAACGTTGCAGCCCTATTGAGTTGCGGACTTATCGCTGGCTCTCCACTGGGATGGCCTGGCTGTTTCTACATCTGGGGCAGTTTCACTGTTGGATGGTCCGTAGCGTGGTTTTTTATAGGCAAAGAATCACCCGCTGATCATCCGAATATACCCAGGGACGAGAAGGAGTACATCGAAGTGAGTCTCGGCGTGACGGAAACGTCTGAGGTAATATACTTTTTCGTATCATTCGCTCTCTGCACGTGCTTCTTTATGAAAAAAAAAAAATACGTCTTTAAACAGGCAATTGTATATCCGGATGAATACATGCATGCAACTAGGGTGTTCGTGAATTAATTATTTTTTCGACGTGATCTCAGAAAAGGAGGTGTACATTTTTTTTAATGTCGACGCGACTATTAAATATGTAAAATAATGTTTACTTTGCACAAATACATCTTAGTTTCATGAATAAAGAGAAAATATTTCAGAATAGAGGAAGAAACAAGAAAACGAAAAAGTGAGAGTATAGCGAACAAAAATGACGTTAAAGTTTTGCATCGTTTGAATGCAACGAAATGTAATCCTTTCTGAATGTTCAATTTTTTTATCTCAACCGATTTAAGCTGTGAAACTCACACAAACATTTTCACGTATTCTTATTAGAGATTTCTGACCTAAGTTCGCAAAAAAAAAAGACTTTGGATAATGATAGAAAAAAAAGAGTCGAAAAATGAAGAAAAAAATCGTTGCATTCCAATCATGCAAACTTCAACATCGTCAACAAGAATTGGAAATGGTGAAAGAATACAAGTACTTAGGGGTATGATCCGCCACAGGAAATTCATTCGAGAAACATTTCAAAATTACAGCTCGAAAAATCGAAACAAATATACGTATGTGTTTAATAATGTTAATGAAATATTGATAGCACAATGAATTTCACTTGCAGAGCCTGTCAACGCCCTGGCGTGCAATTCTAACTTCTGCTCCGCTGTGGGCTCTCCTAATAGCGCAATGTACACAAGCTTGGGGTTTCTGGATGCTTCTCACAAAGACACCAACGTATATGGCCAAAGTAATGGGCTACGATATCAAAGAGGTAAATCAAGCCACGCCCCAAGGCATATTCAGACCATGTTTTTCCTTTATATGAAATTTAGATGGTCGATTCACCCGGCTGCATCAATGACATTGATGTAGCCAGCAGTTTTTGGGCAGGGGAAGGCTGAGCAGGCGGGCCGACCTAACAAGAACTGGTTTAGCTCACAATCTTTCTTTTTTTTTAAATTAATTTACATAATGAAATAACTACTTTTTATACAAATTACGAAATTGCGACGAAAGAAATGGTTCAAGTTTGATTAAATGATTTCTTCATACTTGCTTGGGTGAAACATAGATAAAATTTATCGATTGTTTGACTTCAATTAATTTGGATCCAACGGCTACGCCAGTGATCAATGATCCATTAACTGAAAAATTGGTTTAACGATGTTTCTAATATCTGCAATTCCACAGAATGGAATGCTATCTGCACTTCCGTACTTCACTGCGTGGGTGATGAGTTTTCCAGTAAGCTACGTAGCTGATCTTCTAATCAGGAAGAACATACTGTCGGTGAATGCATCGAGAAAAGTTTTCAACACTCTTGGTGAGACATTACCGGCTGCTGCGCTAATCGGCTTAGCTTTCATCAGTAGCGACGAGCCACTAGTCGCCGTTGCTGTTCTTACCATATCGGTATCGACAAACGTTGCTGTTTTCTGCGGTCATCAAGTTAATCACATGGACCTCAGTCCCAATTATTCGGGTACACTTATGGGAATAACTAACGGTGCGGCTAATGTATGCAGTATCATAGCGCCTATTGTAGCTGGTGCTATAGTCCACGACAAGGTTAGTGATAATTAGTCTCGAGCGATCTTGGGATAGATTCTGTAACGAAAATGTCGTGAAAGAACTAGATGTGAGCAGCTTTCTCGATTCCGTAACTTTCATCATAGCCAAAATGTGAGCTATCTCACAGGAGCTCGTTCGACAAGAAATTTCTTGATGGATGGGTGAGATTCGAGAGAGAAAGGCCGAGAATAGAACAAGAGAGAAATAATAGACTGCGTCGTGGCGTGTGTTCGAGACAGTTTGTAAGTTTCAGAGCTTAAGTGAAACAGTGTTTTAGAGTGTCGAAAGTCGTATTCGCACGAATATCTAAAAACTCTACAGTGTGTTGAAAGTAAAATGTCTGTCACCCAAACAAACCCAAAGCCAAACCAAGCAGTTACCTGCAGAATTGATTTGCAGAGTAAGTTCTTCCCATAATTCGTCCTGTAATAAGAGGTCGAATCATTTATTATTTTACATTTGAAAGAAATAAGTTATAGTTTTTATATTTAGAAAACAAACATAACCCATGAAATCACTTACTAATCTTTTTTTGTTTTCTCGACTATACCGCAATCTCCCTCGACCAAAGTCCGAGTGGATGCACATAAAATGTATCCTTATTCGTTTTTGTTTCTCTGTCACATTCATTTTCACAAAAATTGAACAGGTAAAAAACAAATGTTGCCGTCTTTAAAATCTCGTTGACGTTTATATTTTATTTCGTCTGAAGAGTCGGTTTTTTTTAGCAAGTACAGTCTGACAAAGCAATTTCTCCTAATAACCTCGTGTCTAGTGTCAGTCTCACTGACAGCTTCGACCCCCTTAGGGCATGTACAAGGTCAACATAACCTCACAAATTTTCCAACCCAGTTTTCTCATAAATGGTTAAGATTTTTGAGGAAAAACAAAGCATCAGGCTCAGAAAAAACAAAGCATCCTGACACAGAGCTTGACGATTTTCTTTTGCCCGTAAAAATTATTCATCTTTGAGAAATCTCGGTTCGAAAATTTTAGCTATCTCTCTCGCACTCAAATGACACGTGGTACACCTTCTACTTCGCCTTAAGTAAACAAGCAAAATAGTTTGTCAACGGGGTGGAATAAAAATGAAGTTCAAATGTAGAGAAAAAAAATGATTGTATTCTTCGATTACTATACATTCATAATGATAAAGATAAATATAACGCCATATTGCGTATTGTTTATTGCATATTTACGAAGAAAAAAGAAACGTTCCTACGGAAGAAAAATGTTTTTTTATAATCTTTGTGCTCGGTACGCGTGTAACTTGTTCAACGTTTATCTGGCCAATGAAAGTTCAGTGAATTAATAAGCTTGCTCCAGAACATTTTTGGCGTTAACAATCCTTGTTTTATTATTTCCAATATGATTTTTTCGAAACGCTCGTACCTCAACACTAATCCACAATGATTTTCTGTATTACAGGCAGACGTTACACAATGGAGAAAGGTTTTTTTCCTCTCCGCTGCAATTTATATAATAGGAAGCGCGGTGTTCGTAATATTTGGCTCAGCAGCGGTCCAGCCGTGGAATGAATCCACCTCATCGTCCAAACTCAAACATCGTATTACATTGAACAAGATACCGGAGGTTCCGCCGACACCGGAAGTCGAAAAGAAGTGAAATTACATGTTATAAGCCGAAGAAATATTTTGAACAATTTCGGAGTTGCATTCCCTTGTAATTCGATTTTTTTTTTTTGTTAATTATTAAATTATTCATTCTGGCTGACCGGAACGGTTAAAAGCGATGGACGATGCAGACAGGACAATGATACCCGAACATAATATTTTTTAAATATGTGTCGAACGTCTATGAAATTGACTGGATTTTCTTTGAATTCATTGCGATTTATATTCAAAAAGTCCTGTATGAAGAAAATTTGTTTCTACATTGGCGATAAATAATTAAATAATTAGCACATCAAAAGTAATAATTAGAATGATTAGCCATTGGCACGACTGAATATCGCTAAAGCATCGTCGGCTCCAGGTTATTTACACAGTGAAAGACCTTAAACGCACAACGTTTTATAAAAAAAAAAGGATTTGTTTCGGCAGAGATAAAACGTTAAAAATGTCGAGCGGACGAATAAATACATTTTGTTATATAGTTCAAATGCTGTAGTACTATGTAGATTAAAAAAATTCGCCGATTTTAAAATACCCGCCAGTTAATGCTTGATTGTGATTGGCTCACTCGACAGAGCCAATCAACATGGTGTTCCGTTGATGTCCGCGTTTCGTTACAGCATGGCTCACACGTCCGAACGGTAAAAATCCTACGACCAAGTTGTTCTCCTAGGCGGATCACATTTCGAGCAAACAAAGATAAAAAAGTTGTTCGTCGTTCAACAGAGCAGAAGGTGTTTCTTTTCTTTTATCCGAAATATCAGACCGCAAACATGTCCCGCAAATTGCGAAAATTAATGGCGGCGCTGCCGAAGAAGATGACCAGTCGCCTAGACATGATTGACGGATTGGCCGTCATTGTTATTGCCGAATTGCGTCACATGCAGCGCTAGTAGCCGTCTGAACTGATACTATATATATATTGCAGCGCAAGCAATATACACGATATTCTGAGTGCACAAACTTTTATTTCGCTAATTATTATTGTTAATTATTTACATGCTCAGTAATCATGGAGTAGAAATTTATCGTGAGTTTGTTTGGGTTTGTTAACCACTCCGATTACTTTTCCATTAGGATCCAAATATTCACGTTGCTCCGAAAATGTTTTTCGCAAACTGCTGCTCCAGCTTTCACGAAGCCGTCCTCTCGCCTCCCAGCATTTTTCCACGTGTTTTTCACTGTCTACATTCTTCGGAATAGTAAAAAAAAAAGTGCATTTTTTCCGGGTTCGCCGTATACCCTGAGGTACAGCCCGGTACGATGCACTTCGGCATATTAAACCGAAACACTGTTCACAATTCACAGTTATCTCGGTCTACGTAATAAGTGAAAGTTGAAAAAAGAGATCACTCCCGAACCGCTAACTTGAAATTTTTTTTTATTTAAAGATACTCCAAATAAAAAAATACGCTCACAAAAATATCGTAAATGAATCGTGTTTACGGGTTTTGAGCGCGCATGCGTGAAGCAAGCCGTTCAGACGACTACTAGCGCTACGAAGCGACCATATAGTGGAATTAAAAAGCCCGGATAAAACGCGAAACATTTATCGCAATAGGAATAGTGTCCAGTTTCAGGGGGCTGAAGATAACAATGCTGGACTGCAATACCAACCGGGCTGAGGTTCACACCCGCACGTGCTTACGATGTCCAATATAAGCCGCGCCTGGTACGGCAGACGATAGAAAATTTCCTCCCATCGAAGATCTATCTATCGGTCGTACGTACAACACTTTTCTATGAGCCTCTCGGCAAAAATGGCAACCACTTCGAGGATGGAGTGTGGCGATTTTTTAGAGTTCCAGGTATATTTCTGACTAAAAAACGTTTGATATACGACGAGAATTGCTTCACCGACTTATTCGTAACCGCGTCTACCTTCGAGTCCGACTTTCAAATCGTACATTCGTTGCAAAACAGTTCCTATTCGCGATACCACCGGTTGACCCCGTCCGACTAGCGTGCTGAAAATTCAGCGATTCGATTTGAATTTCGGTACGAAAAATCCACAAATTAATTGAAAAATCTACGTTTCGATTACTTTTCGCACTGACAACATTTCCTCGATTCTTCTTAAACGCTAAAAAAAAAAAAAACGTCCGTTTTCTCGTTCTAACCTCGAAACTTTTGTTCGCCTATCGTTGCCATAAAATTTGCCTCGTACTCGCATCACGTTGTTTTCGTTTCAGGATACGTTGAAGAAAATGAGACAGCTCGACGACAAGATAATATATCTTTTGAACACGTCGTTGCCAACGGAATCGTTCCAGCCTAAAACAGACGCGACGTCGACGTGCAAAGATTTATTTCAACAAATCCAGTCGGGTCACGCGCAGCGCGAGGTCTCCATAAAAAGATGCTTGAACACGTTGCGCGAACGCGTCAAGAAGCTCAAAGAGGACAGAAACGCTAATCGCGACGATACGGAGATACTGAAACAATTGCGCAAGGAACAAAATACCCTGAGAATGTTGGAAGCTGAATTGAACGTCGAGGAGATAGTGAAGAAGCGAACTACGCAATTGTATTACGAAAAGTGCAGAGGCTATTTCAAGCCGACGTCTTTAGACTCTTGAAACTCACCTCCAAGTTGTTCGTGAGATTTTCGTTTCCTTTTTCTTTTTTTTTTTCATCCGCAATTTGCGACCACGTACGAAACGGAAAGATTTAATATGTCGACGAGAGTGAAATAAGGTGACCACGAATATTCGCAGTCAGCCACGCGATACTTGTACAATCGCTGACTGTCTTACCAAGTTTTCAGAGTAAAGCATTTTTCAGTAAACGTTGTACATATTTCGATACATAGAGTGGGAGGCCAAGAAGATTAGATATGAGGGGTACGTTCGAATTGGACGCTTATGCATTTTCAGCATTCAAGAGCATCGCTGATGGCGTTAGACTCGCCGCTGTGCGTATTTACAGAAGCATTTGCGATGTCGTTACCGCTGCCAATATTGTGCTCGCAAACTCTTCTTCCAGCTAGGTAGGACGGCAAAAGCGTGAGCGTTAAAAGCACCCTTATTATCGAAACGAACGCCTCGTGGAGATAATGAACGCACTGGTTTGCAAGATAGCAATTTCCAAATAATTGTCAAAATTGGTACCAAATGTACGTTCGAAAGCTACCAATAAATTATCGCGTGTCCAACAGTTGTCTTTTTGGATGGTTTTCAAATCGAAGGTAACCTTCGCGCGGTCATTTGCTGTCAATTTGTTGAAAATTGCTTCTCGGGTTACCAGTTCGTCGTGAGAATTTCGAAAAAATCGCAAAATCAGCTTCACGCAAAGTGTTTTCAGTTAATGCGGGGGCCGTCTTTTTAATAAAATAACCTCTTCGACATAGTTTTGGGTCCGAGATACGAGATTTCTTTCAAAAGAGATATCCAAAAATTGTCCCAATTCATCTCTTTGTCACTATCTGATATTACATCGTAATCTTCATCACTATCGGTTTCATTGTTAATTATTTCAAACAATTCGTCAACAATTTGAAAGCCAACAAAGGCATATACTTCGCCCGCCATCTTGATACTAATAATGCCAATCCGAACGATTCGAGGAGCATGGAGGCGGAGAGTAGGAGTCCGAACTCTTGTAGAGAAATTTGAAAAAAGTAAAAAAACGTGGGCCAACAGTGATGGCGCCACTATCTCTAAGACCTCGAGAAGTGAGTTTCGTGTGACAGAGACGGAACAAATAAATCATGATAAGTGAGCTGTGTATGGGGCAGAATGATACTTGAGAAGTAGGCTGCGTGCGCGAGATGTAAAATGATATATACCAGAGAGATCTCCGTAAATGCGTAATGATAGAATTTTTTTAATATAGCAATGCACAATGAACTATGACATTTTTTATTGAGGTCCAGAGAAAAAAAATTGCAAATATCAATGACAGCAAGCTGGTTATTATTGTTTTAAAAAAAAATGTGGTTTATAAAATACATATCGGTTTTTATTTTCATTTTTCTCTTAAAAATAATTTACTATACATAGGTTCTTAATGTGACAAATTACACCTACAATCTTGAGCCAGTCTTTTATAGTTTGATTTTCGCGAGGAACATATGCGAAGAGTGTCTTCAAGATGGGATGGGATATTTATTTTTCAAAAAATTCAGTTTTGAGAAAGATGCTTCACATATATATGTCGAGCGAAACATAGTTGCCAGGTTGAGAGCGAATTTTTTACATACTTTTTCGAAACATGTTTACCCCAAAATTCTTCAGTGGGTGTAGATTTCTACATTAGCAAGAAACCATCTTCTTGCAAGTCGATTATTTTTTGCAGCTTTAGCTCGATTTAAATTTAACTTGACGCCTCTAGAATCGCACACAGAATCAGTTGATTAGTTTCAAAAGACTTTTTGACGGTCGTGTTTTCTACCCTCCGCCTGTTGCCGAACGCTGCCTTAAACCCAGCGCAGGGAATTTTGATAAATTCGAACAAATTACGATCTACGCGCGATAGTGTCTTACAATTTTTCTTTATTACCAAAATTATTAGAGGTGTATATACACAAAGGGACGTACGTATAGAATGAAAAAAAAAGTCATCAATTATCTTAGAATTAAAGTGGAGCCTCGTTAAATTTGCACATTCAAACCTTCTGTACAATATCGTTATATGAAGAAAAAAAAACAATCCATGAACATAATATCACTGAAGGTACCTTCGTAACAACGTTTCGTCGAATTATAACAATACTAGTATACAATGTATTACATATTTAAAAGATTCGTTTCATGCCTATCGACTAAAAGAAAAAAACTAGATATAGGACCTCCTACGTTGTCTTTGCCCCGGCTGCCAAACTCTCTTTGTATTCGCGATTTATCTTATCGTGCCAATTTTTATTTTCTTGAGCCAACGACCTTCCAGCTTTCGCGTCCTTTTTCCCGGACAGAACAGCCCATATGCAGCCTATCACAGTAGCCACAATCATGAGATTTGCAACGCGAATACGCGCTTTCGTCTGAACCGTTTGCAGCATACTGAGCCTGTGTGGACAAAAAAAAATGAAGTATTGTTTAAAAGAAATGAATAGCATGAATGTTGATTGAGACGAAGGAGTAAGTAATCGCGCGGTGAATCATATTCTAGTCTAGAATTTTGAATTACAACTTTTTTTGGCGTTCTCTTGAAGTATAGACTCTTAAGAATATGTCCTCAGAAGGGAATTTTAAAATTGCCTTTTGCGAACCTTTGTTGATTAATAAAGGAGATCTCAAAATGACCCCTGACATTTTTGTTATTAATAAAACGTATTGTTTATTTGAAAAGTACGAATATTTTTATCTTAATATGAGGTAGAAACATGGAGGAGGTTGTGTGGAAAGCAATATCCGATAAATGGCCTCCTCGTCCCTGTTTGCAAACGTTCACCCTTTTGACGAAATATTCAATAACATTTTGGCATAATTGCGGACTAATTTCTATGCGTTGCTCAATCGTGTTCTCCATGACTAAACTTCAACACTACCTTATGCCAGTTGTCAAAGATTAGTACTTTATTTTCGCGACAAAAAAAAAATGGCGCGCAATTTAAAATGTCAGGTAATTTTGTGACACCCATTACAACGTAAGTATAACATGCCATTTATACCACTTGAATAGTTGGGCGAATATTCTTTTTTTTTATCTTCTGATATTTGGTCATTTTCATTATTATCGCAAATATTTTCTTGCCAATTTATGTTGTAGATTTTCAATAAAGACCCCGAAAAACATTTGTGTCGTTTTCTAGCCCAATCCGCGCAAAAAGAATAAAAATATTTCGGCAATGGAAAAAATATTCATCTCTATTGGGTTCGAGCGTTGTAAACTTCAATATCATTATGACGAAACTTACGTTATTTTTGCTGGAACTTCCTCCTTGCTCGGAAATTTTTTCATCCAGACCAACAGCCATTTGTCAAAATTACTGCATTTGTGCATCTTGGCTCCTGCGTATAAAAAAAAAAGATCATTTATTGATTTCTTTGTAGATCGTGATGTTACTTTGGGAGGCAATATGATCATTACTGGCGCCAAAAAATAAAGATTACCTCGCCGTTTTTTATGCATGTACCAAACAGACAATATATATATATACAGCCTATATTTATTTCGAAAACTATTTTTTTTCTCTCAAGAACAACTTCATCAATTAACTAAAAATGTTCAAAATCGACATCCGTTTACCTTTCTGTAATACCTTGAAATGACGACGTTAAAAATCGTCTAATTTATACAGCGCTTTATGAAAATGACACACTTTCCACCTTTCTATCCGATTACTTATATAGGAAATAACTTTAAATGCCTCGCGTTACTTTCGTCGCGAAATGTTTTTCTTCTGCATTTTCTCGGCAAAAGGCGACTAGTTACGTGACTAGGAGGCGAACTTGGGACCGGCTGTATCGGTATAGGTTTTCCGCAGTTTCCCTATGCCCATAACAGACGCATGGTGCAAACAGATGCAAGTAAAACTTAAAAAAATATCTCTAGATGTCTGATAGAAATTGCTCTAAGCGTGTGAAAAATTCTAAAGATTCCATAACGCGATAAAAAAAACCACTAAATCACCGAATGTTCGAAGAAAATATTCATGATAAAACTTCGAAAAATGTGACTAGAAGAATTTTCGTAATCTCGATTTTTCCGTGAAAATATAAAAATATCCAAATCTATCAAAATTATGCAAAATTTTTTATTTCATTTTTTCGTCACATTCGTAATCTCGATGTTTCCGAGAAAATATAAAAATATCTAAATCTATCAAATTTATGCAAAATTTTATAAATTGTTTCCTCGTAATTTCATTTAGAGTCGCCAAAAATGCTCTTATGGCTTCTCTTAGAATATTAAAAGCTTTGTGCAACATTTCAGAGCTCTATCAGAGAGGGGGAGAGCTTTTCGTAACCTTCGTCCAATAAAAGCAACAGCAATAATTCAACTACCAAATCTTCGAAAAAAAAAAATTCCATCTAGTTCATACCCAAAATAAAAAATTCAATTGTCCAAAAAAAAAATATTACTCTGCAACCAACGTTTTTATTTTCTTTTCAAGTCCCGTTTTCCGCGAGTCCGGTGTGAATTTCAAGTGTGCGAAAATCATACGTTGATCGAAACGTTCGTCGACAGTCGCAAAAATAAAAATATCGTTCGATGGTTACAAGCGCTAAGTGTTTGTCTCGTGGCGTATGTCGCGATTGTAGCGAACCCGCATGCAATAATATCGTGGTCTGTGCGCATGTCCGTTCGAATTTGGGTTATGAAAATTTCGCAACTCGCAAAGGCTTTAATAATTACCCAAAACTTGTTCAGGATCGACTGGCTTCGATGGTGGGGAACTTTTCGTGACGGATTCGGCGACCGGTCTCGAAGCTCCATTGGTGCTCCTTAGCAAAGCGTTACCTCGAAAATATCTAACGCTCTGTCCGAGCCCGTTGGCTCTCATCAGGGACTGCCCAAACATGTTTTCTGCCAAAGGTTAAAAAAGAAAGTCATGCAACACTGTGCAATCGTAAATTGGGCAAAAAAAAAAAAAAAACAAAATCCAAACGACGGAAATCTTGGTCCCGAATGTGAACACGTTGTTTCGAGCTTGTGATACGTATATCTGGGGCAACGAACCGAAAAATGGTTGAACTCACCGCTGTGCTCAAAGATAAACGTCCGTGCGAACGGACGGACGCAAACTGACGAGCTACCCGTCAACCGGTCGGCATATGTACGAGTCCTCCGACGTGCATGCATGCGCGTGATATTTTGACGCGTCACAGGGACGTAGATAGCAACTTCGGGCCCCTAAGCCAGTATCATAGCGATGTTTTTTTTTTTTTAATTTTTATTCAATGCGATCAAACACTCGATGTGCTTGAAATTACGAGAAAAAAAAAAGAACCAAGCATGTCCTTGTCTCGCAGAGATAGCTACAGCTCGATATCAGTCGCGACCGGAAGTATCGTTTCCGCATATTTGGCCTGTTTTTTTTTTTTTTTTCAGGCAACTTGAAACGTCGAGAACAGAAAAAAATTTACCTCCGAATTACCGTGAGAATTTCGTAAGATACAATAACGGCGATTCCGCATGTCGGCTTTCTCCGTTTTCGCATCGTAATTTCGCACGCAATCAATCGCCTTATCGAAAACTTACATTCATCCACATCGGCAAAAAAAAAAAAAAAAAAAAAACAACTTCGTACAACGTTCCATGGTGACTAAATTCCAAACAAACGATTGCTCTCCCACGTGTATTGGGACAGTGCTACATCAGGGGCGCTCGTCATTCCGGACCCTTCGACATTTCGGTCCTGAAAATCTGGCTTCCTTTGTGAAGACACATCCTACGTGCCCGCCACCGCGTGCACGGATGTTGGCACTCTCGAGAAACGCTCACTCACTCTCTCTCCCTCTCGACCTGTCACTTTTTGTTCGGGACCGTACGCCGCGTGGTTTTTCTTTTTCTTTTTCTTTTTTTACATATATTTTCCTCATTGGGCACAGAAAAAAAAAGTGGGAGGCCTCGTGCGGCCAAGTCGTTCCACATGCGTGCGTGACCCCCATACGCCCGTTGACGGACAAAGATTACTGGAGAGGAATCCTCATTATACTATTCCGGCTATTTATTTTGTTGCGTATCTCCGTTCGAATAAATCACAAACGCATGAGTATAGTAAGCTGCACGCCTACTATTCTCACGTAACGAAAAAAAAAAAACAAAAAAACAAAAGCATTGGTCTCCTTTTTCGAACTTGTGAGCCGAGACACAATTAAAATATATTTCTACATATTGGACAGGTTGACTTCTGGCTGGTCGTGAACCACTTGTACTGCAAATTAAAATTAATAAGATTAGTTAATTGTTTGCGGCTATATATGTGTACACACGCACACACAGTGCACACACCCACATACGTATATATATATATATATATACCGGGTGGATCAATAACTATTAGCACCTTGGATATCTTCGAAACTATAAGGTTCACAGAAATATTTGCTGAAATGAAATTGCACAGTACGAAAGGGGCCATCCGATAGCGACAATAGTTTTTTTGTAGGTGGAGATACTTCGGACATTTGAAGGTCAACTCCATTTCTTTAAATGGATCGGTATGTTTTTTTTTCTGTATCACGAAAGAGGAGCTTAAAACGAGTTTAACGACCGATAACATAAGGTCATTGAAGGTCATAGAAAGTACAGAAAGGCGATAATTTAATATATTTTAATATATTCTTTCCGGAACGCTCACTTTTTTTCTGGTGAATACTGCTCGTTAGAAAAATACGATGTTTTTTTCGAAGAGAACCCGAAAAAACATTTCATATTTATGTCATAAATATCATATTTATCTCGGGAGATATGCTCCCCGCCAGAGCCGCCAAAACACATCGCCCTTTACCAATGTCACCCTGTGTATGTGCATATACATATATATATATATATACGATAAAATACATGAAAAACGAGACTTACCAGACAGGGAGCGTGAAACTTTTTTCGACACGTGTGGCACGAGAGCTTGGGTATTTGATACGTATTTATGTGGAAAATACTATAGCATATGAAACATTCCTCGACTCCCGAGAACTTTTTGTCAAGGTTTTTCTTCCACATGAGTAATCCATCCCAAATCGAGCCGTTCTAAATAACATAGAATTTTTCAACGATATTTTCGACAATAAAAGTTTTAATAAGAATCAAGCTTTAAGAAAGATGCAACGATAGAGTAAATTTTCGAATACTTTCTCGTAGACATTTGGCTGCAATTGAAGCTAGGCAAGGATGTACAAAGGATAAAGGCTCCTAGGAAGAAAAGTACGTTGGATCGTGGGTATAAAATTATTATCAAAAGAAGCCTGTATTTTGCTTAGAATACTTGATAAGGGCGTTGGTAATAAGCGTTATCGTAATAATGAAAATTCGCTCACCTGATGAGTCAAGAATATGGAAAGTTGTTTGTGACAATTTCTCCAATTAGCGGCACCACCGGCGTGTTGACCAGGCTCTACGGTGACGGGACCGAGGGGATGGTTGATCGGTAGGACCATGCTCAATTCGAGTTTCGTATCGTCCATCTGATAGAGAGCAATCACCTCTCGGACACTCGGGTGTACTTTTATCTGTGAAATATCCATACGTTCGACAATTTCGTCCAAAGTGCTGTAGAGTGGCGTTGCTTGAAAGACCAAAGGACGGCGGTATGGGTTTTGTAACTAAAAAAAACTGCCAGGCTGTGGCACACATGACGAACATGACGAAGTTACAACGGTTCTTTGCTTGACTACCGAGCCCTAAAACTGAGCAAACGCTGCGACGGGTGAAAGAATTCGAGGTTTGCATCCATAACGACGTTAAGGAGTTTCGGGACGTGTGACGAAACGTTACCATGCGACTCAAATTTATTCAATTGATTCTTTGTCGTACGATGACAGCACCCTTTACATTTTACATCGATCATCTATGCCGTTTCGAAAGGCTCGAAATTTATTACAGTTATCGTGTCGTTTTCGAACGAAATATTGATATGTAGAAGTTAGCGCGCTGCTCGAGAACAATAGAATTCCACTCTGAGTTCCTCCTTAGACATAAGCTGTCCCGAAATTCCTTAAACTCGAATTTAGATAAGAGACAATGTCCTGTGAATAATAAAATAAATAAACATCTGTGCATGCAAGGGCATTATGATTTTGTATGAATGACCTGCATATTTTGAATGTCGACGAGTCGGTTGTTCAGCAATTCATCCCGACATAGCATGGGACTAATGTAGAGCACCGTTATTTTTTCAACAGCAGCGCTTATCCTGCTGTCCGCTGTTCCCCACCATTGTCTCACTAGGACTGGAAGATGCCTCAGGCTGTTGGTGAAGAGCCAGCAAACGATGTGATCCAACCTCCACTCAGTCCAGCTCTCTAAACAGTTCAGTGGTTTTTTTTTTTTGGAGTTTTAAATGTTCGAACGCAGACATATTTCGCTTTTGGATAAATACCTCGAAAGTCTAGCGACGGTACGGTGCTAAAGATCTCTACAAATTTCGAAGATTTCGATTTACTGTCCTGAAGAATTTCCACGGGCATTAGTCTGAATATGTTATTGAGCAGATGCGGAAAGTAGTTATCTCTGAAACAATAACAATGAGGGGGAAAAGTTAACGTTTTTTTTTTTCAGACAGTCGCTGTTGAACTTTCTCTTTCTCTCTTCGGTCCCTGCCACAATGACATTCTTATTGATCAAGAAAATTGGTTTTATTTCTGTTTACGATTAATGGGAGCTTTGGAATTGTCAACCGCCTCAACCTTTTTATCAGCCATATTTAGAGGCCAATAACTTTTTCAATTTCAACTTTCTTGCACAAAAATTATTCTTGTAAGTTCTTGAAACATCAATAAAAAGACTGTAAACAAATGGATTCTGAAAATATTCTTTGTTTTTTTTTTAAACCCGAAATAGCATTGAATACTGTCTTAATCGAAATATTTTATCTCGGATTTTACAACTTTCTCCCACCTCGCTGGCAGAAGATCAATCCTACGTCAAATCCCTGTCATTTGGCGCTATTGCCAATCTACTCATTTTTCGGACTCTCTCGTAATTACGGAAGTGTGTATGTTCTAAGGCGCGGTGCATCGACCGTAAGAAATGATGATCACTTTGGGGCAATGTCCGGAGAATACGCTGGGTAAGGAAGGACCTCCCAGTCAAGTCTCATCAGTGTTTTTTTTTCACCGCTAATGCAACGGTGGGGCAGAGCGTTATCGTGCAGGAGTATCACCACGCAGCGATACGTTCGGGAGCGACGAGCGGGAAGGAAAAGGGAAAGGGAACGGAAGTGCAGGATATGTAAAGAACAGAATAAGTCGTTGGAGCACTGTCCGTTAATCTGTCGAAAAAGCAGGGCGTTAGTAAAAGAGAAAGCAAGAAAGAGAGCAGGCGCGTGGACGACAGGAATAGATGATGTGGCAATAAAGGGGGAAATTATTAATATGTTAGATGGGAAAATACAAGAAGGGATATATGAAAATTTTAGGGAAATAGAGGTAGTATGTAAAAAAATGAGCAAGACGAAAAGGGGCGGAAAAAGAGATGGAGTAGAGGAATAAAATAAGGAAAAGAGAGAAATGTAAAAGAGTACGAAGTAGAAGAATACGGGCTGTACTAATTAAGGAGGAACGACTATTCCTTCCGGGTCAACAAAGAGACTACATTTATGTTACCCCACGGGTGTTCTGACTTATGGTAACTTATGTTGAATATTCGTATTGACGATCCCAAAGTGCCGAATTTGTGGTAAATATTTTATTTATTGCATATGTACTAATAAAAACTGTAAAATTAGATCCTCAACGACTCTGGAGTAGTCTCCGTTATATTCACAATGACGGTTTCACCATAAAAACGGACTAAAAAACCGTTGCACCAAATCTATCGGAATCTTATTTAAATAGCCCCGAATTACCTCAGCGGAATTAATATTATAGGTAAAATTTTGCCTTTTGTGGCGACTCCTCTTCACGACAATTTTTCCAAGCAGTAGCGAGATTCTGTAACTCGGTAACGACCGTTTTTGTTATCGTTAGCTAGCGACATCCAATAAGAGGCTCCCTTTCTTTTGTGGTCGTGCATGCGATTGGCGCTCGCTAGCTAGCGACAACGAAAACTGTCGCTACTGAGTCAAAGAATCTCGCTGCAGAGCTAGGTTATGCTTGCCAAAAGAATCAGCTGTTACGCCCGACGTTGGCAAGTCTATGAGTGCTATTTGGTCATTATGATAATATTCAACCGGAAGTTTAATCCGTTTTGTAATGTAGTGCTTGAATTACACGGTAAAGTTCGA
This sequence comes from Ophion ventricosus, assembly GCA_963932345.1. NCBI lineage: Eukaryota > Metazoa > Arthropoda > Insecta > Hymenoptera > Ichneumonidae > Ophion > Ophion ventricosus. Next base: position 2,909,277 of record OZ010722.1, read on the forward strand.
ATTTTCGATTTTTTTACAATATCTATTATGTCCAATTTATCAAATTTCAGTTTTTTAACGACCTTCGTTGGATACGTGAGCAGCAAAACCGTGATCAACGCACTTCCGGTCGACCGTCACCACAAGACGACGTGCTTCACTAAGCTCAAAGTACTCGACTTTGCAATTTTATTACGAAAAAAAAACTGAACGGTCAATATAGCTCAAATTTTTCCAAAGAGTGCAGAACGTATTCGTCAACATCATATTGAAATTTCAGGCTCGAAAGTTGGATTCTTCTTAACGATCGTACCTCCTTAAGTGGATGAATGTTTGAGCGAAAAGTTACGATGTTGTAAAAAGTTGGGCAAATAAAATTCGTTTGATTGATTGATACTGGTATGTTCTTGTAGCTTAAAAATTCCGCTACTTACTTGAGGAACTCGGCGTATTGGTAGCGAACATCGGCATGAGCGTGAGCGCACATGTCAAGTACGTTTGCCCAGGCGAGTAAATAGCCTATCGTGTAGGTGTAAGAGTCTGTATGCGGTTGGACCGTGCACCCCGTTGTATCGCACAATCTGCGTGGCAACAAAAAAAAAAATGGAAAAAGATTCGTCACGGCAAATTCTGGATCAAATTAGTTGTTTTTTTTTGCTCTTCTTTCCTTCGAATCTCGTTGCTTCGAACGAGAACATTCATTTCTTTATCATGACAATTCGTTGTGATGTAAAAACTCACTTGAACTCTATGAGCATGGTATTGACGATTTTTTGTGTGCTCGAAAGGACATCTTCGAATTTTCTTATGTTCAAATCCGTCGCTTCCCAATTTTCACCCTCGAGTAAAAGCTTATCCTTCTCGACCAATTTGGGTATGACTCGACTTATCACGTGATAAGCAGCCAATTGCACGCTCGGCACAGGAGACGGCAGCAACTTCATCGACAATGTTAGAATTTCCGTCGATGCGATTCTACGTTCTTGTCCAGCTTCGTGATTTTTGAAAAACGTCTCGCCGTCAATGACGCTCATCGCTTTACCCAAATGGTCAAGAACAATACCCGGTATAAGAAATTCACTCTTTTCGTTGTACAAGTCTGAAAAAACAAAGACGAGCAATTCTTTACGTGTCGTGAATTCTCATTGCATGGCATGGTGAAGGACGTCTCGTTGAAGGAACATTCCAGCGTTTTTTTCCGGCATTATTTCGTACTCTCATTATAGAAAACAAAACAAACATAAATACGTTGAAACCCATTTACAATAGTATTTATTTTATTTAAAAAGCCTCTCGACGGCAACCTTCCCCTAATTGTCAAATATGCGGGTTCGTGAAAGGAATATCTTGAGAGACCGAAATGAATAACGCGAAGCCTTTTTTTTCCTTCGGTAATTCGATTAAGTACTGACCCACGTAAAACATCCACGTGCAAGCCATTCCGTGATGCACATCGTCGGCAAACACGTTTTTCCATTCGTCGAATAACGTGGCTGGTAAGCCTTCGATGCTGCGTCGTTCGTGCAGGCTGAATAAACATTGGAGCTCGTAGTAGAGTTCGCTCACCGCAATCGTCAGAGCTCGCACCTGACGAGAAAAACAAAACATTTCTTGGGTCTTCGTATTTTCACTCGGGAAATATATATTTTGTTTTTAGGGACAATAGCGATGCGAACCTTCGAATCTTCGTGTTTGGATTTCGATTTGTTGACGAAAATTTGCCACGATATGAAAAATATTATAGCAGCGTCCCACAATTTCGGGGTGAGATGGGTCGGTGCCGTCCTCACGAATTTTGCGAACAATCGAATTATCTCGAGATGCACAACTAACTCGGACCACTCGATACTACTGATGTCCCTGGAATATATAAATTTATAAGTATATATATATATATATATATTCACCTCGACGATTGACAATTCAGTTTTGAAAATGGTTACATCAACCAAATAACGGAGTCCATGTTTTTCGAGAATAATGGACAATAATTAAATCAATGTACGTTAAGAGGTTTCACCACAGTTTATCTTTAGGAGGAATTAGGGGGGAGGGACGATTCTATTGTTCTCGAGCAGGGCGCAAATTAAGGTATTACTTGATGGACCGTTAGGCAAAAAGTTCGTCCAAAATGAGCGAATCGTGGATTTACAAGTCTGAATCGTGTGGTACATGTTTAGTCTTACAAATAGCTAATTAAATAATAAATTAACACTTATAAATATTAATTTTTCACTTTTAATAATAATTGAAGTCAAATTTGACGATATTGGCGTCTGCTTGACTGAGGTTTCGTCAGTGACTGTACATCTGTTTAAACTGTCCAACAAAAAAAATGTCTCAATTTTTAAATTTGATTGATACGTTCAGATCATTTTATTATCAGAATTACCCAAAAGCTCAATATATATTGAGTTTTCCAATGATTGCTATTAAATCGTCGTTAAAAAAGGCAATACTCATTAGTTTAATTAATTTCTCGAAAATTACTCAGTCGATTTATTTGAAACTTAGCATAATCAATCGCTTGATCCTTAATCTTGATGATATAATATTTTCCAAATTTACGGCGATTTAGTTCCATTCGTTTTGCAACCATTAACGTCTGCAGAAGTTGTTTTCCCAGAAGCGACCGTGTTAAATTCATATGTTTACAACTACAAAATTATTTAGTGAAAAATTGTAAAATGTTTTTTGTATTATTATTCTATCAAGAACTATCATTTCTCAAATTTTCAAGAATTTTGGCGATTTTTAATATCCATCCAGTAATACCTTAATAAACGGTGTAGGCGGATCATTCAATTTTTGGGTGAATTTTGAGGTCATAATTTTCTGAATAATTTGACAGTTTTTAATAACATTTTTGACATTATTTCACACGATTTCGTGCGTAAAACTGCCGATCAGTGATGAGTGTAGGTATCTCCCTATGTTGAAAATTGTTTTTTTTTCAATTGTGAATTTTATGGAAATGGTGTAGACGATGGATTTAAAATTTGACGGGTGCATTCATTATATGACAAATAATCTGCTGTATAACCTTCAATCAAATGGTAATGTTTCGCCATTTGTTTAGAAACTCCTTAATATACTACACGTTCATTTACTGGTGGTCGAGTGTCCATTTACTGGTAATTATCGTCGATTCACTGACGATTTAGTCATTTTACAACTTATTTATCAATTCCTCCAATATTATTCTTTTCAATTACTTCAAACATTTTTTTTCACTATCAGAATAATATTTTTTGTTAGCTATATCTATTGAAACGTTTGTTTTCATATGTTAATTTTACAGTCCATGTGAATTCTACAGTGTCGTTGTTGTGCTTTGTCGCAAATCATTTTGCAGCGTATACAGAATGTTAGAAGATAAACTTACTGATTTACGAGTGAAAAAAGTGCAGATTTTGCTTGATGCCTCTGGAGCATTTTACCCAGGATCGTAAGACATTCGGGAACGTTTTTTTCTTCACTGAGAATACATCTCGCGATAACAACGGCGTTCATATCACGAGCAAGCTGTAGGTCGTCTTCCTTTTCAACGTACTCAGCCAAGATCTGCAACGGAAGAGAATTGCAATACAAAATCGTCGTTCGACTTATGATTTATCCATCAATAAGAAGAAAAGCCATATATATATACTTGAGGACCAAGTCGATCAACTTCCGACGAGTGTTCGTTCGAGTCGTAGAAGATCCGCAGAAATTGTGAGAAGAGACTCCCATACTCGGGCCATGATTTTTCCACACTGTTTCAAATTAAATTAATACTTATCGAATCGTTCTCGCGAGAGAGAAAAAATATTAATATAAAACGATAATTACTCTTCGAAACGAATAATGTTAAAGTAAATTTAAATAAAATGAGAATATTGCGAGTCGCTTACTCCAAAGAATCCGTCAAAATTCTATTCCAGATTTCCTTTGGTACGGACTCTCGTAAATTACCGCACTCGGAGACCACGTTCGTGAGCATTGCCTCAATTCTTTCATCATTCCTCGCCTGTGAAAAATAATGAAGGATAAGCGTAAAAAATTTGTTTAATTTTTTTCCTATACTGCACTTGAGCTATCACCTTTCTTTACAAGAAATTTTTTTATTTTTCAGACGATGTGTGGCACCGAAATCTTCACCGTCGGCAAGATTTTAAAAAGCGATTCGCGCCGTTAATCGGAAGAAAAACAAATTCCAGACTCACGGATTTGTAGTGATGGCTGTAAATCTGTCCGAGACTCGCGATAAGTATAATATAATTCAGCACGTAGGGGAGTTCGGCCAGAGAATCGATAACGTCCGAATCGACCTTGTCGTTTGTATCGTCATTGCCCAATTTGCTGATTAATTTATTCAATAGTTTGGCACTGAACGAGGCCCACTTGAGACAAGTTTCCATTTGGTCGGGCGGTTTCTCGTCCTCCAACGTGATGAACTCGAAGGGACGTTCACGCGGTACAGTTCGTATGGGATTTGAGACGTAAAAATTGCCGCATATCATTTCACCGTACAGCACGACCCCCAAAGATTGGGATATCCATTCCTTGGTAAATATTTCGTCGTGGGTATTGAATTCTATGACCTTTCGAAGAGATTCAACGGTGTTGAAATTACTCGCTGCTTCGATGAAATCGATCGTGTAATCGACTATAACGCCTTCAATTTGAAGATCGTGGCTGTGTGGCGAAAGAAAAAAAAAAAGAAATTTTTCATAGAACGCACGGAAACATGGAAGAAAAAACTTGTTTAAGGAGGCACGACTAGTTCTTCAGGGTCAACAAGGAGACTACATTTATGTTACCCCACGGGTGTTCTGACTTATGGTAACTTATGTTGAATATTCGTATTGACGATCCCAAAGTGCCGAATTTGTGGTAAATATTTTATTTATTGCATATTTACTAATAAAAACTGTAAAATTAGATCCTCAACGACTCTGGAGTAGTCTCCGTTATATTCACAATGACGGTTTCACCATAAAAACGGACTAAAAAACCGTTGCACCAAATCTATCGGAATCTTATTCAAATAGCCCCGAATTACCTCAGCGGAATTAATATTATAGGTAAAATTTTGCCTTTTGTGGCGACTCCTCTTCACGACAATTTTTCCAAGCAGTAGCGAGATTCTGTAACTCGGTAGCGACCGTTTTTGTTATCGTTAGCTAGCGACATCCAATAAGAGGCTCCCTTTCTTTTGTGGTCGTGCATGCGATTGCCGCCCGCTAGCTAGCGACAACGAAAACTGTCGCTACCGAGTTGAAGAATCTCGCTACAGACCTAGGTTATGCTCGCCAAACGAATCAGCTGTTATGCCCGACGTTGGCAAGTCTATGAGTGCTATTTGGTCATTATGATAATATTCAATCGGAAGTTTAAACCTTTTTGTAATGTAGTGCTTGAACTACACGGTAAAGTTCGAAGTTCCGATTTTTTTTTACAATATCTATTATGTCCAATTTATTTCAGTTTTCCAACGACCTTAGTTGGACACGTGAGCAGCAAAACCGTGATCACCGCACTTCCGATCGACCTTCTCCATAAGACGACGTGCTTCACTAGCTCAAAGTGCTCTCGACTTTGCAATTTTATTACGAAAAAACTGAACGGTCAATATAGCTGAAATTTTTCCAAAGGGTGCGTAACGTATTCGTCAACGTCATATAAAAATTTCCGGCCCGAAAGTTGGATTCTTCTTAACGATCGTACCTCCTCAAAACTTCGGGAAAGTTCCAGAAGTGGCAAATATACGGTAAAAAAAATAAATATATCACTACTCACGAGCTGTAGATTTTTTCGTAGATAATATTCATGCACTCCTTGTGTAATTGAACGAGCGCGTTGCCTTTCAATTTTTCATTGCACATTGCGAGACCGGATTTCCAAGAGTTTCTCACAACACCGTTGTAAGTGACTTCCGCCGTGTTGAGGGGATCTCGAAGACTCAGTTCTAACAGTGACTTCAACATTTCAACGGAGCCATCGGTGAGACTTTTGTGATGCCAAGTGAGCTCGAGCAATCGTGACGCCAGTTCGATGATCTTTTGTAAATCCGTCAAATTAGCTTGGACTAGATATTCGCAAAGGATCGTGGAGACGCCGGAAATTGCTGCCTCGCTGACGCATAGTTCTACGAACAAAAAAAAAATGAAAATTTTAAGGAACAATTATCAAACATCGATGATGGCAGTGAAAATAATTTTTCATTTGAATATGTCACAAGAATACTCGCGTATTTTTCTAATTTAATTTTTCGAATATTCCTAATAATTTTGCAATTCTACAACGGACTTCTTGTAATTAAAAAAAAAAATGTTGAAAAATAAGTTAACGAGACATTTTTACCGCCATCAAATGTTGTTTCAAACGCCATGAGGAGAATACTTCCGTCATCGTCCAATTTTTCAGAGACGACTTCGCATCCCATTCGCCTCGCAACGTCAACCAATTGTTCGGTAACGCGAGACTCGCGACACCAATTTTGAACGACTGGATCGTTCCTGTTCGTGCTCGACAAAGCGCAGGCAATGGCAGACTCGAGTATCGTTGAATCGTCGAACTTGAAATGTGCAAATTTATGGTGTTTTTTTCACAAAAATGAAATACTTTTATCGCATGGCTACGTATAATTTCTATTAAAGTCTTTGCCCTAAATATAGTTTGATTTTTCGCCACCAAATGTCATATCGCCATTTGACAGTATCCCAATAAATCGTCGAAGAAATTTCATCGTCTACTTACCTCGAACAGTGATTTCAAGACGTTACTTTTGTCCTTTTCTTTCATATATCTCAGTGAGCTGAATATCAACTGGACGATCGAATCGCTCGTTTTCGTTCTCTCGAGTAGCCAGAGTTTCAAAACTTTGTCATAAAACTGGAACAAATCGGTGTCGTTTCGATAAGCTTTGGCGATACCAAGGAAAAGTTCCTCGCTATCGAAACTCGCCACGAGACAATTGAGAAACTCGACGTTCCTGTCGGTCGAACGATCGGCCGTTTTATCGAGATAAACGACGCAAAGACTATTGACGAAACGATTGAGTTCCTCAAGTAAAACCACATCCTCGTCAATCTCGCTCCTTACAGAATCCGATTTTGGCTCGTACGGTTCGTCGGGCTCGGAAAACTTGACGCGCAAGTTCTTACGACTGTGCGTCGAAGTGTTCTTCAAACTGCACAAAAACTCAATTTGCGTTTTGTGAATACTTGAACTTTGTTCGTAATCGTTGACCGTTCGAGTGAGAATATTTGTAAACGTTGATTCCAATTCGTGCCAGAACTTTTCCACGACTTTTCCGTACATCGGATATTCCATATTTCCGCGATTTTTACTCCAATAACGAACGACCTGAGTCACCTCGCAGAAGAGTATCGTTTTCAACGGACCCGCCTCCGTCATTGACAATTCGATAACGGGCATTAGCTGAAAAAACAAAAAAACAACGTAAAGTTTGCCAAAAATTTGATTTTTTCTATCCTATCGCTTGGACATGATTTTGTTTTTTCATAAAAAAAATAAATGTCATCGCATACTTGATCTTTGAGTAATTCCTCACAGAGCGCCAGATCATTTTTGTGTAAAAGTACAACGTATCGCAAACACTCCGTGAACGATTTAGCGACTGCGATCATTTCCGAGCGGCTGATCCGTACGCTCTTCGCCGTGAATCTATCGAATCGATCAAGTTTTTCATTATAGAAAACGTAACTCAATACAAAATTACTTTTCACATATCAATGTTTACCCCTGACGCATGTGCGTGAAGAAATTTACGAGGAGAGATTTTTGATCCACGTTGAAATTTGGAAATTCACTGACCAACGGCAGGAGATTCGGATATACAACGCTTGCGCAACATTGACCACCGCTTGTGAGAACGCGCCAGAGTTTTGGCAATACAAGCTTCTCGATGCTCACCGCGAGATACCATTCCTGAAACATTCGTTATTATTGTAGTACCGTCCTGTCATTTTCAAACGAGTTAAAGCCATGTGTCATCACCGACCGAGCGGCCATAAATGCGAGAGAGATAATTGATTCGCAGATTTCCAGTGTTCTCCGAGACGGCTAATATTTCGTAAAAAAAAAAGTCTAGGAGAAAACTTGACAGCAGGATTTTTATCGTAAAAATGTAATCACTATAATTATTCATTAAATTATCAATTAAATTATATCAAATAAATATAAATATTACTTGAATATTAATGAAACATGAATAAATTAATATTATCATAAACTATATTAATATACGATATCATGTAATATATAAAAATGAAAGCAGGATCCAAGGGAATAGAGATTGTGACGAAAAAAAAAGAGCAGCGGACTATATAGAAACGATCATGGGAATGGAAGAGAAGTGCTAGCCCCAAGAACCCCCTGCGAACGGTCGAATCTTCAGACCGTTGCAGAAAATTCTCAAAAAATCCAGTGTAGCTAGAATTAAAAAAACACGACTTGTTTTCCTTTTTCACATTTTCCCGTAAACCCCATAGTTCTCGAGTAACGTCGTATGCTCTAAAAACCTTTCCTTCGGACCTTTTGAACCTTGCAGAAAATTCTAAAATAAATCGAGTGTATGTATAATGAAAAACACGGCTTGTTTTTCTCTTTGAGGTTTTTTCGTAAACCCTATAGTTTTCGAGTTACGTCGCGTGCTCCAAAAATCCGTATGGCGGTATAAAGCGATAAGACAGTTTGAATACGATGAAAATGTGATCAACTATCGAAAACTCACGTCTATCTTGTTGATAGCCACAAGCATAGATTCCCACACAGACGACAATAAATTAGGTTCTGTTTCGTCCAAGCTATTCATTATCGCCGTCGTGGCTCGTTTCTTCTCTTCCTTCATCAAGCCTGTCGCATTTTCTATCAGCGACGCTAGAACGTTGAAAAATGACGTTTTCACCAGCAGAGAATCATGTTTCGCGAACTTCCAAAATTTTGCGCTCCCAATTATTTGCTGGTGGAGCTTCTCAGTTTTTTCAATTTGTGCCGGTGGCACTTTCTTCAGGTAGGAGGAATATGCTTGCAAACTTGCGATCAAAGCTCTCTGATACTTTGTTTCCAATTCCTCCGTGGTCACAGTTCTGGTTATATTAAACACACAATAATTATGTAATAATTATAATAAAATAAAAATTAAACAGAATAATTTGAAATTAAATAAGAATTTCAGTTTATTGCGTGCACTTACTTGTGTGTGCTCATTGACTGTGGTGTTTGTATTCTGATAGTGTCACTGATATAGGACAATATTTCCTCTTGACAATGAACAATCGCATCCACAGTTTTTTTCTGAGGAAAAGTTTCCTAAAACCAAGAGCCTTCGTTTATAAAATGCGCAACGTGCTGTCGTTTTAAAAATACGAAAATCAAAGAGTATAGATAAAAACCGATGTGCAATGCACGAAAATTCCATAAAAATAAAAATCTTTACATTCGCTACGTGCACAGACAATGATTAAAAAAAATATCAAGGTCTAACGTTTACCTGAAATGAATTCGTAGCGGCTGACGCAGCAGGCGGATATGTGTCGAATTGTGATGTGAACCAGGGTCCGGCGAGTTGCTTCAAATAAACAGCAACGTTTCTGCCTACTCTTTTGACAAGAGCGGCATGGGCCACTTGAACAGCTTCCCGAACTCTGTGCTGCTCGTCGATGCACAGTGAACCGTAAACGCGCGGCCAGAATGGTAGTACTGCTTCGACACATTGGAGCGTGGAATCTCTACAGAGTTGAGCAAATTCTTGAAGCGCCTGGAAAATTTCTTATTCTTTATTTCACAGTGTAACGCAAAATTTCGTGATATTGAAGTTTGCATCGTTGAAATGCAACGAAAATTCATATTTTTGTTACATCTTATTTTTTTTAACAAATTAACATTGCAAATAAGATGATCAAGAAGATGATCCGAACGTATTAAATTTAAAAATTAAGAAATTTTTTTTGTTGAACAGTTAAAACAGATGTACAGTGACTGACAAAGCGTCAATCAAGCACACACCAATATCGTCGAATTTGACTTCAATTATTATTAAAAGTGGAACATTAACATTTCCAAGTGTTAATTTATTATTAAATTAGCTATTTGTAAGGCTCAACATGTACGACATGACCTAGACTTGTAAATCCACAATTCGCCCATTGTGGACTAACTTTTTGCCTGACGGTCCAACCAGTATTACCTTAAACGTACGAGCATTCTTATGACGTTTGAGTTAGCATCATTCGATATCGACTAAAGTTCTTTGCCATATTTTCACTCCCTTATTTTTATTCGTTATGCGAATTCCGTTTTTGCAGATTTATCTCGTATGTCTCGGAATGAGTATCTTGAAAAATATCTTTGGATATTTCAGTGGGCAGTTACTCAAGCGAATCCATGCAGAAATATACATTTTTAATGATGAAGAGGTAACAAATTAGTATAGTATAACCATCGTTTGCGTTTTTCAAGAAAAAAAAAAACAAAAAAACTTGCTATACCTTAAATTTGGTGGTGGCATCTTTCTTGTTCATTTTTTTCAAAACCAATTGGAAATTGGAATCGATAGTGTTGATCTCGATGTCGTTGAAAGCGCTCAGCGACAATCCTGGCAAAACGGGAATGTAGCCTCCATCCTTTACGGCCGAAAAACCAACGAAATTTGGTATCGAAGTGCCGAGGAATTCGGCGCTTCGACTGCTGTTCGATGGCTGTAAGGAAAAAAAAAGTAACCACCAAAATTCATCATTGTTATGAAATTTTGTTATAGAATATATAATTATATAAGATTGAATATATAATTATATAAGCTATATAATTCGTCATGTTTTATTATTCTATCAAGAACTATGATTCCTCAAGTATTCAAGAATTTTGGCGGTCTTTCAATCCTTCATGGTCACACTTCCGAATTCAATCGCGATGGTCACACTTGCGTCGATTCTACCCAGTCAGTTTTCAAAAAAGTATCGTCACCAAACTATCCATCCGAAGTGGTTCAAGAAATTACGGAACATGCTTTGAACTTTCTAGATGATGCACGAAAAATTTATTTATAAGAAATTCAACAGCGATGTGTTAAAAAAAATTCATAAAGAGGTGCAAATGCAGAAAAGATACTTTTTCGCTAAAAAAATTATAGTTCCGTGAATTTTCAACATTTTTACCTAAAATTTGGACGTGATACTCCTTTGATATGCTACTTTTGGAAAAAAATAGAAGCATAGTGTGCGTTCCAAAAAAGGTATTTATTCCGACATGTGAAGAAGGTAAATTTTATGGTATGAGGATACTTCAAATTTTAGGTAAGATTGTGAATACAGTCTCATTCGAAGCTGGCGACTATTATATATTTACGACAAAAATTCGAATCCTATAGGTTCGTTATTCGTCCATTCCATATTTTCCAGTTTGACGATGAGTTCGGGCGCTTGAATGTTTTTTTTTTTTCTTAGAAAATGTCAACTCGACACTTTTCTCGAAATTCGAGAATCAGGTAGTTTTTTTTTCCAATTTAAAATGTTCGGAATAAAAAAATTAGTTGATTTTCTCATTTGGCTCAGAGTGCTTCGTCCATGAGGTAAAAATAGAGTTAAAAGACTGGGTGAAAAGTTTACGAACGAAATAGTAAAAATGCGCAAGTTTCTGAATCAAATGATTTTTTTAGTTAGACAGATCGGTGTAGAGGTTATGTCACAACTTTGACGTTCAACGCGTACCTTTGCATTGTCCTTGGTTCGCTGAGCCTTGTTTTTGCCCATATTCTTTTATTTCGATCGACGCACGAGTCGAGCCGTGGCGCAATTGAATTACCGTTTTTTTTTTACATGAATTTCAAAATATTTCGATGACACGCAGCAGCTGTACAATTAAAGTTTTGTTCCCTTTCAATTTGTCTGATTTGTACTGCACGCACGTTTAGCCAACGAATTCAGACGTACATAGAGGACAATTCTTACGGGCGGCCTGAAGACAAGTATTCTGCGACCCAAACTGCCGCGTGGCGGCGTGACGAGCGAACAGCTGTCACGCCGGGGTGGCGGAATGAGACACCTATCTCTCTCTTACACATTTGCGGAGCGAAAACACGATTGAGCTAAGAGCCTTGATCGAAACCGACTTGCTTGATTTGTTTTTTTTTTCAGAAAAATAATTTATATGAATAGCTTAAAACATTTTGGTGCAAAATGAAGTTTATTTAGCTTCTTCAAGCGATTTTGCCCATTTGTGATCCGAGAATTCGCCGTACATCATACAATGTTTCATTATTTCTCCTAATAACAAAAAAAAGACTTACGTGTCATCGTGTTCTGGAAAACGATGAAATTACACATAAATCGTTAGTTGGCATTTTCAAAACTTATTTAAAAACCAAAAAGTTAAAGAGCCCGGCAGCCTGACACAACAAACTCGAACTCAGCGAATACTCGTCGCAAGAGCGAAAAGAGGGGTCTTATGGAACTGTGCGGTAGTGGAACAAAGAGAGAGCGCTAGCGAAACTAGAAGGTGCAAGAGAGAGAGCGAGCGTGTCCCCAGCGAGAACGACTGCACGTGTTCCCAGCGCATAATACCTATAAGAGGAAGCAGGACACAATCATACCGCCAGCGCATACATCTATAAGAGTAAGCAGGACGCCGTTATGTCCCCAGCTTTTAAGCCTACGAGAGGAAGCGAGAGCGAGAATGAAAACTGCCGTCAGCGCCTCTAATCGAGAACTAACGCTGGGGGCATGCCGCCAATAAAGTCGGCACATAATATCCTTATGGACTATACTTCTATATACGTCTGAATTCGTTGACCGTGTCTAGGAGGCTGTGTCAGGGGGCTGACTTAGACTTTCAATAAATCGTTGTCACGTTGTCTCTGATGTCCCCTTACTCTTTGCCGCGAACAATAAAGATCAAAAAGCCAAAGTCAAGGAGCCAACTTCACGGAGGTCCAATCCCTTTCACGCGTTCGGCCTATTACCGCAACGCCTCGTTGGCGCTTCAATCGACCGATGCCGTCCGCGGTGCGAGTTTGTGGAGCAGCGGCAGTTGTTCGTGGCCAAATTTAGTAGTTCCGCGCAGTTCCGCGGCTCTCCGTACGCAGTGAGCGTTGGAGCGGATTGCAACGCAAATCGTGAATCTTGTTTTGGCCTGCTAGAAAATGGCCACGAACGATTCTAAAGCTCCCGTGCGGATGGTCAAAAGGGTGCAATTTGGCATCCTCTCGCCCGATGAAATTGTGAGTAAACAAAGATTTCTCTGCATCGCTTCCCTCGGTGCTCTAATGCCCGTTTTTTTAAATTTTTTCATCTCGAAACTGTCAACCCAATGAAACCAAGCCACGAACCGTTGCAACGATCACGAGAAAATCGCAATTTGCACGTTCGCTTGTCCCCGTGCGTTTGTGTAATGTAATTCATTTTTTTTTCCGCGTAAAAAAAGTACGTTTGTCATTAATATAAAAAAAACTATTGCAAAGCTCGAAAGAAAAAAAAAGAATTTCTCGGTTTTTCCATTTTGTCAAACATTTTTTAATTAGCCAAACATTTTTTCACGATCAAAGTTTTACGATTGAAATTAATCATTCGGCTTTATTCGAGCACAAGGCTACCGCGTTGGGCGTTACGCTATCAACGGAATGATCGACAATGCAAACGTAATCCTAAATTTGAAGAGAGCCTCGTCGTAAATCCAGAATTGGAGATTCGTGATTTTTGCCAATAAAGACTCGGAATTCAAATTCTTTTATTTTGGTATATAAATTTATTTACTACTTTAATCTAAGTTTTTTATTACAATGTGCAGGTCGTGCATTAAGACCAAAACGTTCAAAAGCCAACTATGGGTTGATTCTTCCAAGTTGGTTTCTTTCAATTGTCGACTAGGTTTGTCGCAATTTCTCCTAAATTATGTGGCTCCATTATTAATTTTTTCTTCATGAGAACAGTCGATTTTTTAAATGAATTTTCTTCATGCGCATAATCAATTTTTTGTATCGATTTTCTCCATGAGAAAAATCGATTTTTTGTATCTATTTTTGCCATGAGATAAATTTATTTTTTGTAATGATTTTCTCCATGAGAAAAATCGATTTTTTGTATCGATTTTCTCCAGGAGAAAAATCGATTTTTTGTATTGATTTTCTCCACGAGAAAAATCGATTTTCTGGTGTCGGAACTTTTGAGAATCAATTTTCTAGGCCAGAATCAATTTATATCTTGATGGAAAATAATCCAACAATTACTTCTTCAATGTACCAGGAAAGGAGCATGAATTGATTTTTTTTTTCACCAGGAAAGAGACTGCCTTTCCTACTCGATCCATGGGCAACTTGACTCCACAGAATATATTAAGATGAACAGAAAAATCTTTGATTCAAATTAACGAAGAAGATAATGGCGCAATAACTTGATCAATGCCTAAGAATAGAATAGCAGGACGGCTATCGACCTGAAAAGTCTTAAATTTCATGAAATTACACTCGACCCTGAAAAAGTCCTGCACTGTCATGAAAAATTGCCAGTCTACCTGATTTTTTTAAGATCTCTGGAGCACTCATTATTATCACCGATTCTTGTGTTAATTCATCCATAATAATTTTAATTTTTTGCGGGTTTGCGATAATCTACGGTATTAGCAAAAAAAGTAGTAGAAAAAAAATGTTTCGTTATCTCAACAAATTAGTTTTTCTTTGGTATTTGTATAAAGTGACTAGATATTACTCATAGTTCCTAAATGTATGTAATATTTTTCCAGATGTTCCTAAAATATATTTCTTCATGGTAAACTTGAAATGATGTTTGTCGCACATTTTTTACTACACATGGAATTGTACAGCTTGGTGACTTTTCGTTTATTTCGTATACTTTTTATTGGCATACAACACAAATTTGTCTCAAAGAGCAGAATATAAATATGAAAAATTTAGAAAATTAGTCGCATTAAAGAATTATAAACTATACTTTTATATCAGAAAGTCATGAAAATGAATACTAAGTCATGACAAAATTCTCAAGTGTCATGAAATTTCAGCTCTGGTCAAAATTAGACACCCCGAATAAGAAGATTAATAAGAACATTTGTTTATTTTTATTTCATACTGTTAATACGGACACGTGCCAGTCCATTTTTTCAACTCAGTCTGGAAATATCGTCATATGACAAATGAAAAAAAAATGTTATTACAAAGGATATATGTACTTAATAAGTCTGTTTGTTATCAAATATAATAAAGCAATTACAATGGTGTTATTATTCTTGTTTTCTTAAAACATATTCCATTTGAGAATGATTCAAGCCTTAAGGTGTCCATATTTGCACTCTGTACCTTACAAAATGTAATAATAGTATATTTTATGAATTACAAAGTTACGTGTTTTCTGTGTTCGTAGCGTCGCATGTCAGTGACAGATGGCGGCATACGATTCCCAGAGACAATGGAGGGTGGAAGACCAAAGTTGGGCGGCCTGATGGACCCGCGACAAGGTGTGATAGACAGAAATTCGCGATGTCAGACGTGCGCGGGCAACATGACCGAGTGCCCGGGACACTTTGGTCACATAGATCTCGCCAAGCCCGTATTTCACGTTGGTTTCATGACGAAAACAATCAAGATAATGCGTTGCGTGTGTTACTACTGTTCGAAGCTATTGGTAACACCGTCGAATCCAAAGATCAAAGAGATCGTTATGAAGACAAAGGGTCAGCCACGCAAGAGGTTAACGTTCGTTTACGATTTATGCAAGAGTAAGAACATTTGCGAGGGTGGCGACGAGATGGACATAACGAAGGACGGTCAGGAAATACAAGCGACCGATCATAAGCCTGGCCACGGTGGTTGCGGCCGTTATCAGCCGAACTTTCGTAGATCCGGATTGGACGTGACAGCCGAATGGAAGCACATAAACGAGGATTCGCAAGAAAGAAAGATCGTATTGACGGCGGAGAGAGCTTGGGAAATTCTCAAGCACATAACCGACGAAGATTCGTTTATTCTCGGTATGGATCCAAAATTTGCCCGTCCCGATTGGATGATAGTAACGGTATTGCCGGTACCGCCGTTGTCCGTTCGTCCGGCGGTAATAATGTACGGCTCGGCGAAGAATCAGGACGATTTAACGCACAAACTCGCTGACATAATAAAAACGAACAACGAGTTGTTGAGAAACGAGCAAGCCGGTGGTGCGGCACACGTTATAATGGAAAACGTGAAATTGTTGCAATTTCACGTTGCCACGTTGGTCGACAATGACATGCCGGGTATGCCAAGGGCGATGCAAAAATCTGGTAAACCGTTAAAAGCGATAAAGGCACGTCTCAAGGGCAAGGAAGGTCGTATACGCGGTAATTTGATGGGAAAACGTGTAGATTTTTCCGCTCGTACGGTAATAACACCCGATCCGAATTTACGTATCGATCAAGTCGGCGTGCCTCGCAGTATAGCCCAAAATTTGACATTTCCGGAGATCGTAACGCCTTTTAACATCGACAAGATGCAGGAACTCGTGCGACGTGGCAATTCTCAGTATCCCGGTGCCAAATACATCGTGAGAGACAACGGGGAACGGATAGATCTTAGATTTCATCCGAAGCCTTCCGATCTTCATTTGCAGTGCGGCTATCGCGTTGAGAGGCACATACGCGACGGTGATCTTGTTATTTTCAATCGTCAACCGACACTCCACAAGATGAGTATGATGGGTCACAGAGTCAAGGTCTTACCGTGGAGCACGTTTCGCATGAATCTCAGTTGCACGTCACCTTACAACGCCGATTTCGACGGTGACGAGATGAATCTTCACGTGCCACAATCGATGGAGACGCGCGCCGAGGTCGAGAATATTCACGTAACGCCACGTCAGATAATCACGCCACAAGCGAACAAACCGGTAATGGGTATCGTGCAGGACACTTTGACAGCCGTGCGTAAAATGACCAAGAGAGACGTGTTCATCGAGAAGGAACAAATGATGAATATACTCATGTTTTTGCCAAATTGGGACGGTAAAATGCCGCAGCCAAGTATACTAAAGCCTAAACCATTGTGGACGGGAAAGCAAATATTCTCGTTGATAATACCGGGCAACGTGAATATGATAAGAACACACAGTACGCATCCGGACGAGGAGGACGACGGTCCTTACAAGTGGATATCGCCGGGCGACACGAAAGTCATGGTGGAACACGGCGAGCTCGTGATGGGCATACTTTGCAAAAAGACACTTGGCACATCGGCCGGCTCTCTGCTTCACATATGTATGCTTGAACTTGGCCACGAAGTGTGCGGAAGATTTTACGGCAACATACAGACGGTGATTAATCATTGGCTCTTGCTCGAGGGACATTCGATCGGTATTGGCGACACCATTGCCGATCCCGATACCTACAAAGAGATTCAAAAAGCCATTAGGAAAGCCAAAGAGGACGTTATTGAAGTTATACAGAAAGCTCACAATATGGAACTCGAGCCTACCCCCGGTAACACGCTTAGACAAACGTTCGAAAATCAGGTCAATCGTATATTGAACGATGCTCGTGACAAGACTGGAGGTTCGGCCAAAAAATCACTCACGGAATACAACAATCTCAAGGCTATGGTGGTGTCAGGATCGAAAGGTTCCAATATTAATATCTCCCAGGTTATCGCTTGCGTGGGCCAACAAAACGTCGAGGGTAAGCGTATACCTTTTGGCTTTCGAAAGAGAACACTGCCGCATTTCATCAAAGACGATTACGGTCCCGAGTCACGTGGCTTCGTCGAGAATTCGTATCTCGCCGGTTTGACACCGTCGGAATTTTACTTTCACGCTATGGGCGGACGCGAGGGTCTCATCGATACGGCTGTCAAGACCGCTGAGACCGGTTACATTCAGAGACGTCTGATAAAGGCTATGGAGTCCGTGATGGTTCATTACGATGGGACTGTAAGAAACTCCGTTGGACAATTGATTCAATTGCGTTACGGCGAGGACGGTCTTTGCGGTGAGACCGTTGAATTTCAAAATCTACCGACCATCAAGCTAAGCAACAAAGCTTTTGAGAAAAAATTCAAATTCGATCCGACGAACGAGCGATATCTCAGGCGTATATTCAGCGAGGATATCGTCAGAGAGATGATGGGCTCGGGCGAAGTTATTTCCGAGCTCGAACGCGAGTGGGAACAATTGAATCGCGATCGTGCCGCTCTCCGTGAAATTTTTCCGAGCGGCGAATCCAAGGTCGTACAACCTTGCAACTTGCAACGAATGATTTGGAACGTACAGAAGATATTTCATATTAACAAACGCGTGCCGACGGATTTGAGCCCGATGAGGGTCATACAGGGAGTAAAAGATTTGTTGGAAAAATGCATTATAGTGGCGGGTGAAGATCGTTTGAGCAAACAAGCCAACGAGAACGCGACGCTACTGTTTCGCTGTCTCATTAGATCAACACTTTGCACGAAATGCGTTTCCGAGGAATTCCGATTGTCCGGCGAGGCATTCGAGTGGCTGATCGGTGAGATCGAGACGAGATTCCAACAGGCCCAAGTATCACCGGGTGAAATGGTTGGCGCGCTTGCCGCTCAATCACTCGGCGAACCTGCCACTCAAATGACACTCAATACTTTCCATTTTGCTGGTGTATCGTCGAAAAACGTAACTCTTGGTGTACCGAGGTTGAAGGAAATCATCAATATCAGTAAAAAACCTAAAGCTCCGTCTTTGACGGTTTTTCTCACTGGTGCGGCAGCGCGTGACGCTGAGAAAGCCAAAAACGTACTTTGCCGACTCGAACACACGACATTAAGAAAAGTCACCGCTAATACAGCCATCTATTACGATCCTGATCCACAAAATACCGTAATCGCCGAGGATCAAGAATTCGTTAACGTTTATTACGAAATGCCTGACTTCGATCCAACGAAAATTTCACCGTGGCTATTGCGTATCGAGCTCGATCGCAAAAGAATGACCGACAAAAAATTGACCATGGAACAAATTGCGGAAAAAATCAATGCCGGCTTTGGAGACGATTTGAATTGTATATTCAACGATGACAACGCCGAAAAATTGGTGTTGCGTATAAGAATAATGAACAGCGAAGACAGCAAGTTTCAAGATACCGAGGAAGAGACCGTCGATAAGATGGAGGACGATATGTTCCTCCGATGTATCGAGGCCAATATGCTCAGCGACATGACCTTGCAGGTACAAATTTCGTTCTGATTTGGAAAAAAAAAACTTGTATGCCATTTTTACAAGTCCATACGTATCGGGCTCAAGATAATCTGCTCCAATCCACTCAATTAATATCCACCGGAAAGCTAATAACTCAATTGGAATTTGTCATGTGGGCGGAGCCTAAAAAATATGGCGGTGATAAGAGGATCATGAAACGTAAACAGTCATAGTTTAAGTGCAAATTTCTGTAATATTATTATAATTATAAGCGCAATAGCAGAGTGTCAACCGACCTGAAAAGTCATGAAAAGTCTTAAATGTCATGAAATTACACTCGATCTCGCTGAGACGGTCAGAAAAATAAGCTTTTTTCATGAATTTTTTAAATTCACTTAATGATTTTTTTTTGGCTCAAGAAAAGATATGTTATTCCACATACATTAAAGTAGATTCAAGTAATTTTTTATTGAAAAAACAATAGTTGAAGTTCAATAAATGGCAGACTATCGGAACCGCCACCAGATGTCATATCGCCTTTTTTTGCTTTCGCAAAACTTTTTTTTACGAATCATTTGAGTTAATTAGAACAAGTAGAAAAATCGTATTTTGACAAAGAAAAAATGTCGGGTACGTTTTGCGCGTTTATAACTCTCGAGAACTACTGAATCGATTTCGACAATATGCTGACAATAGATTTTTCTTGTTTCAGGGTATCGAAGCAATTGGAAAAGTGTACATGCACTTGCCTCAAACGGACTCGAAGAAACGTATAATAATCACCGACACGGGCGAATTCAAAGCAATAGCCGAATGGTTGCTCGAGACTGACGGTACAAGTTTGATGAAAGTTCTCAGCGAGCGCGACGTTGATCCCGTGCGAACTTTCAGCAACGATATTTGCGAGATATTTCAAGTACTCGGCATTGAGGCCGTGCGAAAATCCGTGGAGAAAGAGATGAATGCGGTGCTACAATTTTACGGGCTTTACGTAAATTATCGCCATCTCGCGTTACTTTGCGACGTAATGACGGCAAAGGGTCATCTTATGGCTATCACTCGTCACGGTATCAACAGACAAGATACGGGAGCTCTCATGAGGTGAGTCGTGAAATGTCATGAAATTACACTCGACCCTGAAAAAGTCATGAAATTTCATGAAAAATTACTAGTCTACCGGATTTTTTTTTAAGATCTCTGCAGCGTTCATTATGATGGCTGATTTTTTTTTTATTGATTTATCCAAAATAATTTTAAATTTTCGCGGGTTTGCGACAATCTACGGTATTAGCAAAAAAAGGTAGTCGAAAAAAAAAATGATTCGTTATCTCATCATATTAGTTTTTCGTTGTTATTCGTGTAAAGCGACTAGATGGATATTACTCAAAGTTTCTAAATGTATGAAATATTTTTCCAGATTTTTTTTACTACACATGGAATTGTACAGTTTGGTGACTTTTCGTTTATTTCGTATACTTTTTATTGGCATACAACACACATCTGTTTCAAAGAGCAGAATATAAATATAAAAATTTTGAAAATTATTCGCACTAAAGAATTATAAAGTATACTTTTATACCAGAAGGTCATACTACTAAAAGTCATGAAAAAAAATCCCTATTCCTTGTCTTAAAAATTCTTAAATGTCATGAAATTTCAGTTCTGGTGAAAACTGGACACCCTGTCTATCTAAACTTGAATTACAAGAAACCACTTATTCTCTCTCCACGTGTTTCCATTTGTAAATCGAATTAAATCGTGTCAATTTTCTAGATGTTCGTTCGAGGAAACTGTTGACGTTCTTCTCGACGCCGCTTCCCACGCTGAGGTCGATCCTATGCGCGGAGTGTCCGAGAACATTATCATGGGACAATTGCCGAGAATCGGCACAGGTGAGATGAAAAAAAAACAACTTGAATCATTTGTCATTAACAAATGGATATACATCGAATCATTCGGCCATACGATAGAAAATTGTATAAACTATTCTCTCTCCAAATTTGAATGTCAATCGGATGAATGGATTTTACGATAAGACTTACACCAGGGGTCGGCAAGTATTTTATAGTGGGGTTCGGATACCTTTGAAATCTTTTATTCAGGTCCAGAGAAAAACAAAACTCCAAATATCAATTACAGCAAACAGGTTATTATTGTTTCTCAAAAAGAATGTGACTTATAAAACCCACATAGCGTTTTTTTTAATTTTTATTTTACTTTTGAAAATAATATACTTTACATAGGTTCTTAATGTGAGAAATTACACCTCCGATCTTAAGCCTGTTTTTTATAGTTTGGTTCTCGCGAGGAACAACATATGCGAAGAGTGTCTTCAAGATGGGCGTCCGTAAACCTTGAACGATATTTATTTTTCAATAAATTCATTTTTGAGAAAGATGCTTCACATACAGACTTGGCCAAAAGTATTAGGCATCCTGTACATTTTCTATCCGGAAAAAAATTGAATATCACGGCGAAAAAAATTTTAAGCCAATTTACCAATCGGGGTTTTAAAACGAACAAAGCCAGCTTTATTTTGCCTTTTTATTTTTGCGATTTTTTTTGCACCTAGTACGTCATTTTGAACATGCCAGTTTTTTACGATTTTCGCACTTTGCAAAATCGCGTGTTGGACTTTGAAAAAAAATAATCTCACTATTCAGTGATAAGATCTTTGAAAAGCACACCATTAGCTTTAGTTTCGTTTTAAAAAAATGTATTTTACATTTTTTTTTCGCAGAGATTTTAATTACACAGAATTAAAGTTTTAAAAGATTTTTTGGCTGTCCAGTTTTCTATCCTCCGCGGTCCGGTCAATTTTATGGCAACGGCGTAGACTATCGATTTATAATTTCGAGAGTGTATCGAGTACATGACAATCTACTGTGGAAATTTGTATGGGGTAATATTTCGTAACTTGTCCCGAAAATCCTTAAAATAATTGACGCGTAAAGTGAAAGATTGAACATTAAGAGTTTGCGATGGAACTGTTGCTGTTCGATTTTCAAAAAGATTTTACGAAATATAAAAGACACGTGCCGATTTTTATCAACCGAGTCGTCAAGGATACGAGAAAAAAAAACGGATTTTTCATTGTTTCGCAGGTTGTTTCGATTTGCTGCTGGACGCGGAAAAGTGCAAAGCTGGTATAGAAATACCAATGGCAGTAGGAGCAGGAGTGATGGGAGGAGCAGGAATGTTCTTCGGTAGCGCGGCAACGCCGAGCATGAGTCCACAAATGACGCCGTGGAATCAAATGGGCTCGACACCGGGTTACGGTGCCTCGAGTATGTCACCGACACTTGGAAGCGGAATGACGCCCGGTGGTGCATGTTTCTCGCCATCGGGTGCATCGGACGCGTCTGGTTTGTCACCGGCATACTCGGCGTATTCGCCGCAGCCGGGCAGTCCCGGAAGTCCCGGTCCGAGCATGAGTCCGTATCCTATGTCACCGGCTGGCGGTGCCTCGCCGAGTTATTCGCCAACTTCACCGGCGTATTTGCCAACTTCACCGAGCATGCCACCGTCCAGTCCAAATTATTCGCCTACGAGTCCAACGTATTCGCCAACCAGTCCTAATTATTCACCAACGAGTCCAAGCTATTCGCCAACGAGTCCCGGCTACTCGCCGGCAAGCCCGAGCTACTCGCCCACATCGCCGAGTTACTCGCCCACCTCGCCCAATTACTCGCCAACGAGTCCAAGCTATTCACCGACAAGCCCGAGTTACTCGCCAACGAGCCCGAGCTATTCGCCAACGAGCCACAGTTATTCGCCGACAAGTCCAAGCTACTCGCCAACCAGTCCGAGTTATTCGCCAACGAGTCCAGGCTACTCGCCAACGAGTCCAAGCTACTCGCCAACTAGTCCTGGCTATTCACCAACCAGTCCGAGCTACTCACCGACCAGTCCGAGCTACTCGCCATCATCGCCAAACTATACACCAGGCTCGCCATCTTATTCACCAACGAGTCCTTCTTACTCGCCAAGCTCGCCCCAGTACTCACCAGCGAGTCCAAGCTACTCACCGAGCAGCCCCAAATATTCGCCAACAAGTCCTAATTACTCGCCAACATCGCCATCATTCCCCGGCACATCACCACAGTACACACCTACAAGCCCAACTTATTCACCAACAAGCCCGACCTACTCACCTACAAGTCCGAGCTACTCGCCAAGCTCACCACAGCACACCGCAGCCGGTAGTACGAGATACTCACCTAGCAGCACCAATTATTCACCAACTAGCCCAACTTATTCACCTTCGAGTCCACAATATTCACCATCGAGTACGAAATATTCACCGACCAGCCCTACTTACACACCTACCAGTCCGAGCTATTCACCAACAAGCCCGACTTACTCGCCACCCGTTCCTGGCTATTCACCCACAAGCCCAACTTACTCACCAGCCTCGCCGGCTTACGAGACCGACGATTGAGGCCCTCGTAAATTGGATTAAAAAAAAAAAGCGAATCTGACCACGAGCCCCTGGTCAATATTATCAATTGATTTTCCAGACTAAAGCGGTATTATATCGGCAGTTTTTCACTTTAATGTTTCTTTACATTTTTTGCAACTTGACTACTATTTAATTGTTGAACGAAGGAGAACATCGTTTCATCTCGAGAACCTTGCTTGTGATAGTTCGGATGCTTCTTTCCATTCGGGCGATCCTTCGTATAAGTTATTATTAGTATTTTTACGATATAGCCGTTGTCGAGGTCAACTTCATTCTTTCGAACGTAATTATATGCAAGCTGGAAACACTACAGACAAATAAACGAGCTCATGCATACGTAGCTGTAACACGTTTATTATATCTATTTTTTGTAAATAAATTTGATGGTTGAATGAATTCCGAGAGATTTGTTGCACCAGATTTTTCATCGTTTTTTTTTGTTGCACCGACGCAACCGTATTTTGCGCTGCTCGTGCGAGTGGTGTACGTGCGAAAGCGTCTCGACGACAATTAAGGTATTTCACGAATCCGTATATTCGACAATTAAATCATTTTCGTCTGCGATTGATTAAAAATACGAGCTGTGTAAATTGAATGATGAGACTGGCAACGTAGGGTTCGATCTGGCAACACTTGGGACGCGGGACTTGAAGGGACGGCAGGTGAACATGTGATACGCCTTCAGTGCGAGTTTGAACTCGCTAGAGTCATTTGGTTGTCCGTAGCGACTATTTTTATTCTATTCATTCATGGTGACAATTGTGTTGACTTTCATGTGAAAGCCACATCATCAGACAACCTAGAAAAGAAAATAACTCGCATATGGAAAGTAGTTTATTTTTCATTATTTTTTTTGTACAGCCAGGAAATGATTTTTCAAAAATATTGAAAAAAAAATCCTAGCTTTGGAATCGTTGCGTTTTTTTAAGAAACTGGAAATACTGAAGTGACAAGCGTGAAGTAAAAGTCCAAGGAATGGCATCGTAAAAGGACTTAGTGAGAAGTACGGCAAAGGATACAGCGAGACGTTTCTAAGCAAGTTGATGTGTCGATATTAAATCGAATATGTAATCCAGCATTAATCCATGCACCATCTGTCAAGCAACGCGCAGATGCTATTGCGAATTACATTTAAGGAGTTTCGGGACAGCTTATCTTTATGAGAAATCAGGGGCGTGGGTGGGGATTCTATTGTTTACGAACGGAGCGATAAACAAATGTATATTTCTTCATTAAACCGAATCAATTTTGAATTATGAATGTCAAGTGTCAAAAATATATCACTTCTCTTTAAGAATGTTTTTTATCGAACGTTTAGCCGCGCCACGGCGATAAATGGTATTCAAACACGCGCGTTCTTAAGCACTCGTACGACGTTGCCACACTTCGCCTCTACGTTTCGGCGGCGGGGGAAAAAAGACTGATCGTTTTCATCTACAAAAATGTTAATAATTAATAAACGGTGTAGACGGATCATTTAATTTTTGCTTGATTTCATTGTCACAATGTACTGAGTGGTGTGACCGTTTTTCATAACATTATTAACATTTCTTCACGCTATTTCATGCATAAAATCATCGCTCAGCGATGAGTGCAGGCATCTCCCCATGTTAAAAAGTGTTTTTTCAATGGTAAATTTTACGGGAACTGTGTAGACGATCGATTTAAAATTTGGAGGATGCATCGAGTATACGACGAAGAATCTACTGTATAAATTTAAATCGAATGGTAACATTTTGTCAATTGTCCCGAAACTTCTTACACCGGGGGGAACTTTTCGCACAATGGAGACAGTCTTGCGAAGTTTGAGTTTTTTTTTTCAATGGAAAAATATTGATAAACAATGAAGTTATTATTAATGAAACGAAACAAATTGGAATATTAAAAATATATAATATTAAAATAATGGTCTACTTTATGCAATTGAAAATAAAACTTCTTCGGTGTGACACCGCGTTAGAATTCTGGAGCAAAAGTTCCCAGTACCGATTTTCTTTTCTTTTTTAACGAAATAGTAAATTCAAACATTCGCGTAATCGTAAAAATGACGATTTTTCTCGTCTCGTATCTTGCGGGTCTTCTTTAGCTCCCACCGGCGTCGTAGTTGAAGTCGTTCGTCCGTGCTCGATAATACTATCGTATTACACTCCAGGCCGCAAAGAAGGGAACTGGTTTCCTCCGTGCAACATCCCAATCACGCGAACATCGCTAGTTGCAATTCCCGTATAGAAAATTTTATGCATTCTTCTTCCGTGACAAAGCGGCGATGAATCGTGAGAGAATACCATTGCTCTACGAAGAATCGAATTCTGGATTATCGCTGTTCTTCGCAACTCTGTGCATCGTTGATATTTTCGGTGTATTTCCAATCATCGCTTTGCCTCGCGCAATTATACAATGCGGTGAGTACGTACAATTGTTCACGGGTGTTTGCCGAAATTTACAAATCTCGACGTAATCTGAATGGGTGCAAGAAAATTCATAAAAATCATTATTAAATAACGTGCGTTTTCTTTATCAGGCTTATTCGGTATTCCTCTCGTTCTCGTAGTGTTCGGGCTTCAAATTTACACGGCAGCACTTTTGGGAAAATCTTGGACTATCGCCAGCAGCATAGATCCACAAATATCCCGGAAAAATAGGTGGGTAATTGGAACTTTTTAAGTTTAAGTCGTTTAAGGGTTCCCTAGTAAAAAATAAAGGCATCCGTGTAACTTCGTTCGTCATGGCAGCACGGTTTACGGAACCTTGACGATCGGAAAAATAATATTAAAAATTTGACGCGACTAGAGATATATATTTATATATATACATTGCCGGCCAAACGTTTGGATACACTAGTCGAAATTTCTTACCGCACTAAAAGTTAGATTGAGGACTCAAAAATAAAGATAATTAAATTTTCCAAGTGGCGTTTCGAAGAGGACAAGTTCATCTTTATTTTGCTTTTTTAGAAAATTTTCTATGATTTTTTTTCTCCTCGGTACGCACTTTTGAACGTGGCCATTTTTTGGCTATTTTTTGGCCATCGAAAATTAACTGCACAGTTTGTGGAAAATTTTTTCCTCGGCTTTTTCCATGCTAAACTTAAAAAGGATATCGAAAGCTACATTTTTTTTTTTCGAAAGTGCATTTTTAGCTAAAAAATACATGTTTTAGGGAAAAAAGGCGTCATCGAAGAACTGTAGGGTTTCAGAGGAAATGTCAAGAGGGTAAAAAGTTGCATGGGTTCACACCGGAGTGGCTAGAATTTTTTCAGGATTTTTTTTGCCATTTTTAGTTGGAACTTTGATGGGTGGAGAGGCTCCACTTGGGAATTATGGTGTCTGGGACAATATATCAAGAAAGGAAATTTGTTTACATTTTCATTTTTTATTAACTTCAATTTTTCTAGATTTTTTTTTTATTTTTGAAAATTAAATTGAAAAAAATTAAAATGAAAAAATATATAAATAAAATGCTAAAAAAATTGTAGTTAATAAAAAAATATATATAAACAAATTTTCTTTCTCAATATATTGTCCTAGACCAAATAATTCTCAAGTGGAGCCTCTCTACAAATCAAAGTTCCAACCAAAACTAGTAAGTAAAATCTCGAAAAAAAATTCTGAAAAAAATCTAGATACTCCAGTGTGGACCCATGTAACTTTTTACGGTCTTAACGTTTCCTCTGTGACCCTATAGTTCTTCGATAACGCCTTTTTTTTTCTAAAACATGTATTTTTTAGCTAAAAATGCAATACTGGGGCGAAAAAAAATCGTACGGGACTTTCGAAACAAACGAAAATGTAGGTTTTGATATCCTTTTTAAGTTTACCATGGAAAAACCGCGGCAAAAAAGTCATGAAAAAATCCCTATTCATTGCCTTGAAAATCCTCAAATGTCATGAAATTCCAGTTCTGTTCAAAAATAGACACCCTGAAAAAGTAAAAATAAAAACTCGAAAATCCAGCTGTTTTTTGGAGCAACAAATTCATGAGTTGAAGAAGCAATTTGTCGCTGAGTTGGCTCTATGAAAAACTTTTTTGATCTATAAGTAAATATCCAAAAATGGAAAAAATTAAAATTAAGTGTTACAAAAAAAAAATTGTTTCTACGCAGGTATCCTCTCGCAGCGGTGACGGAATTGACTTTTGGTCGACGAGCGCGTACTTGTGTAAATATTCTTCTCGATCTCACGGTTTTTGGCTGTGGAATTCCGAATATATTGGTCGGTGAGCGACATTAAATTCGTTCGAACGCGTGTCAAGTGCGACAATAATGGCAAATATTCGTGGATTGTAATAAATGGAAAAACTTCGCGAAGACTGATCATTTTGAAACGCTTCAGCGTCGCAGAATTTGCAGATTTTTGGCCTGAAGATATCGTCCGACAGTTTCGACCTTTCATTCTGCTACTGGCTGCTGGTCGTCGGACTTGTTCTTTGTCCTCTCATGTGGTTGGGAAGTCCTCGCGATATGAAGTAACGAAACGACCATCTGCAAACCCAAACGAAATTGATATAAAACGGGAGAAAATAAATGTACGAGATGAAATTGCTTTCGATAAAATTGTCGATTTTTTTTTTACCAGATGGCTGGCAGTGTTTTCTTCCGCAGCAGTGGTTCTTACGGCTCTTCTAATTTGGTGGTGCATCATAATGGATGACCGAGTTTTGAATACCATGCCAGTGCCGACCTCACCAACGTGGGACAAATTTATTTCCGCGTACTTATTTTTCCATTTTTCTTCTTCTTTTTTTTTTTTCAATTGTCTTCAACGATTCGTCGCAATCGACTCCAATATCTCTTTTCTTCTAGTTACAGCATGTTGGCTTTCCAGTTCGACGTGCATCCGACCCTGATGACCGTGCAAGTGGACATGAAGCAACCTGGGGACATAAAAAAGGCTGTTATCCTGTCGTTTCTATGTGCGTCGAAACTACCACCACGATTATAATAAACGATCATTGGCGTAGCCAGGATTGTGTTTGTGGGAGGAAACGCCGGGTCTGAAGAATTAGTTTTTGTTCGCAATAATATTCTATTTTTTTTTAAATAAGAATTACATGATAGTCGATAATCGTAACACGTGAAATATGAAACTTGCTGTGATTACACGTTCACGTTAATATCTTGCATCGTCTCAAGGAGTTTCGGGGCAATTGGTAAAGTGTTACCATTTGATTAAAATTTATACAGTAAATTCTTTCTCATATATTGAACGGCACCTTCCAAATTTTTAATCGATCGTCTACGCCGTTCCTATAAAATTTACAATCAAGGGATCATCACAGTGTGTAACGGTTCGAAAAATAGCTGATTATGGCGATTATTTTTTAATCGTTAAAATAGGCTAGTCTGATTTTTTTATGTCCAATCAAAGCACTCGTAAAGAACAGAAAATACATTTTTAAACGTTTAATCTTATTTTTTTTACGCTTGAAAAAGTCTTTGAAAAAAAGGAGTCCTCACGGTGTATGAGTTTGTGGCCGTAAATATTGTCTGAAACAAAATTTGTAAAAAAGATTATTAATCAGTATGAAAGCCGCTATATTGCTATGGAGGTTTTTTTAAAATCAAAATTGACAAAATGGTGACGCTTTGAAAAAAAAAGTATCGAATTTAGCCTATTTTTCCGAGTTTTTCGTTAAAAAAAATATGAAGCTTTTCGAAAAAAACGCTTCCCTAGCAAGATAAAGAATGGCACGAAGAATGTTGTGTCAAAATTTGAGGCGGGTAGCTTGAAAACTCTTCCTTTGAGAGTGTACACCGTTTTGAAAAAACGACATTTCGAGAAAAACGCGTTTAAAGTTTTGAGTGCGGAAACCGCTCCTCGAATCACTTTCTCTAAGAAAGGCTGTAGCGATCGAAATTATCCGAATTTCGCTCTAAAAAATGAACAGCATGCTTATAATCGTCTATACAATCGGATAATGCGAAAAAATCGATTTTTTGAAAATTTTACCTCCCTGTATACGCCAATGTAACCGACTGGCTTTTCTCTCATTGAAAGCTCGAAGTAAATCTAGCTCGGCCCCTCGACAATTTTAGGCCGCTTAACTTATGGAACGTGATTTGTCTCTCGTTTGCATAGCGTGTGTTAAAAAAAAAATGTCTTTTATTGTAGTCAGCGGTTCCTTTTTTGGCATAACAACGAGTCTGGCGGTGTGGCGATACGGCGGAAGTACAACGGCGAATATTCTTCAAGTGGTTGGCGCAGGCCACGTTATAAGAGCTGTCATTTTGATCGCTGCTCTTCAGCTCTGCTTTTCAAGCGCCATAGGCCACTCCGCTCTGTTTCAACATTTGGAGGATCGTATGCGCGTTCACAGGTGTCAGTATTTCATACTTGCCAGTATGATTCATCACGTTGCAATAATTTTAATGCTAAAATGTCCATTTGGAACTTAACGTTGTCAAAACTTCGAAAGTTTAAGGTCGTGTCGGGACAAGTGACGAAATGATACCATTTGATTCAAATTTATACACTACATTTCGTGTCATACACTGAATGCAACCTCCGAATTTTAAATCCATCGTCCATACCGTTACCATAAAATTGACAGTTGAGAAAAAAAACACTTTTTTTTGGAGATGCCTACACTCATCGCTGATAAGTAGTTTTACACGTCAAATAGTGTGAAGAAATGTTAAGAATGCTATGAAAAACTGTCAAACAACTCAGTACGTTATGCGACAATCGTGTCACCCAAAAATCAAATGAAAAATGAAATAAAATTATCGTTCTTTTTTGTTTTCTGATAAACCCCTGGATAACAAAAGGGCAGCCGTTTGAAAAAAAACCCCTAATTTTTTTGCTCGGTTTATTTTTGCTTCAACGAACGAAAAAAAAAAATTCTAAATCAATTCTTGACAAAAATCTCTTCCTGATGGCCCCGTAAATTGAATTTCTTTTCTACAGCGTAGGGATTCGTGTGAATCGGTTCATCCGAAAAATGCTGTCTTGGGAAAAAAACGCATTCAATGTTTACAATTTGGGCTGTAAATTCTTTGCATATGAAAATATCCTTTTACCCACATGTTCTAAATAATTTGAGGATGCAAATTAGGTAAAAAAAAATCGAATTTTTTATCGACATGAACGGTAATCTGCCCTTAAGGTATTAATGGATGGATATTAAAAAATTGCCAACATTCTTAAAAATTTGAGCAATTCTGTCGCAAATTTGAGTTCTTGATATGAAAAAAATCGCCAAAATTCTGAGAAAATTTAAGTTCTTGATACGTAAATTATTTTAGAATTTTTCACTAAATAATTTAGTAGCTATAAACATATGGATTTAACACGCTCGCTTATGGAAAAACAGCGTCTACAGACGTTAATGCTTACAAAACGAATGCAACTAAATCGCCGTAAATTCTGAAAATATTATATCATCAAGATTTAGGATCAATCGATTGATTATGCTAAGTTTCAAATAAATCGACTCAGTAATTGTCGAGAAATTACTTGAAGTAATGAGGAGTATGGTCGTTTTTAACGATGAATTAATAGCAATCATTGGAAAACTCAATATATATTGACTTTTTGGGTAATTATTGATAATTATAAGATGATCTGAACGCATAAATTAAATTAAAAAATTAAGAACTTTTCCTGTTGGACAGTTGAAACAGATGTACAGTCACTGATAAAACCTCATATTGAAGTCAAATTCGACGATATTGGCACACGCCAATATCGTCGAATTTGACTTCAATTATTATTAAAAGTGAACAATTAACATTTCTAAGTGTTAATTCATTATCAAATTAGCTATTCGTAAGGCTAAACATGTACCACACGATCCAGACTTGTAAATCCACGATTCGCCAATTTTGGACTAACTTTTAACCCGACGGTCCATCCAGTGATACCTCAAGTTACAATCGACAAGTGGACTAAAATCTGTTTTTCTTTGTTTTTTTTTTGCAGCGTTCGGTTGGAAACGTTGCGCGATGCGTTCAGCCATCGTGTTTCTTGCCGTAGCGATCGGCGAGTCGGTGCCACGTTTCGATATCGTAATGGCACTGATAGGTGGCACCTTGACGGGACCTCTCGTTTTCGTTCTTCCGCCGTTGATTTACACACGTGTCAGAGCCCTGAGAATCGAACAGGCCTCGCGTCCCGCGAATCTAGAAATCACATCGCCGTCCCAACGTTTATTAGGCGGTGACGTGTTGAGAGATCCGAAAATTCACTCGCAATCGGTTTATTACAGTTTCATCAACGACAGCGTTAATCGCAATCGTTACTCTCACGTTTATTACGACAGCGATTCGCCCGAGGCGTTACTGACCGACGTTGACGACGACTGTAAGACTCCTGAAAAACGAAATTTGGTTAATGAAAAATTGAAAAACCGCGACGAGGACACGCTTGATTTTCAAGCGATCGACGCAATTGAAAAAATGCCCAGCATAAAAAACACGACATTGGACGTTACGAGAAATTTGGGAGAAACGTTACGTCATAATCGTGCCGTCGACTGGTTCGGATATTGCATCGCTGCTCTCGGTGTCGTCATCACAATATCCTCAACTTACATTAACATCAAAAATACAATAAGATACGTCAACTTTACGCCACCTTGCATCATCAACGCCACTGCAGCATCCGACGTATCGAGCCTTGCGTGACGTTTTTTTTTTTTTTTTTCGTCTTAAGTCACGCGACAGCTGGACAATTTTTTGTGCACTTTTGGATAAGCTTCGATCTACGGTTTTACATACATGTGTTGAAAGCAACGGTAGTGGAAGATATGGTTCGCTTAGCGTCCAATTTTTTGTTCGTTTCAATTTTCTGCCGCATGGTGCGCATAGGAAAGGGGGTGACGTGTGCGAAGGAGACAGCAATATCATATGTCTTGCTGTCTTACACACAGCAAGACAGAGACTAAATATCAAACTAAATGGAATATTTAACAGACGTGAAGATGGTTCGCCAGAAGCATTTAATGTTTTACCGGATGGATATTAAAAAATCGCCAAAATTCTTGACAATTTGAGGAATTATAATTCTTGATAGATTAACACATAGTTCTTTATAATAATTTATGTATCGATACTTCTTGATCGACTGATACATAGTTTTTCATAATCATTTATGTATCAACATAAATTATTTTAGAATTTTTCACTAAGTAATTTATTAGTTTTAAACATATGAACTTAAGGAGGTTGGAGCTGTCCAGTTGAGCCAAATGACGGTTTATGAGTATTTTTTTTTCGTCAATAAACCTAAAAAAATGCGTACGAGATATATATTTATTCTACAGATGCTAAGTTTTTATGAAATATACCATTAAAGGGCAAAATTATGCATTTTACAAGCTTTTATTTAACTTCGCTTGTTGTGGTCAGATGCAAAACGGAAAATCGACATTTCACCCACTTCCCGACTACTTATAGCTATGAAATTTTGCAAACGTGCATCTTAGAGGCGACAATGCATGATTTAACTTAAAAAAAAGAATAAATCAATAAATAACAATGACTTTCTGTGAGATGCAAAACTGAAAATCGATATTTCACCCACTTCACGACTACTTAGAGCGCTGAAATTTTGCAAACATGCATCTGAGAGGTGACAATGCATGATTAAACTTAAAAAAATAGTGAATAAATAAATACATAATTAAATAAAAATAACGCATTTCGGTGAGATGCAAAACTGAAAATCGAATTCTTGAGTACACTCAAAGAACTCCCAAGGAGTGTATTTACAGGATTCACTTTGTCCACTTGAATAAACGTACAAATTTAAGGGGTTACGTGGGTTTGAAAATTTCAAAAAATCCATTTTTTTTAAATTTTATTATCTAATAGTACAATATTCTCCCAAAGTTTTAAGTCAATCGGAGTGTAAAAGCCCAGGAGAGAGAGCCTTTGGGAATTCCTCCCGTTAGGAAAGACCGACCGGGAGCGACGCAGGTATACGCATTTTTTAAAAAACACGATTTTTGAAGTCGGTGGACACGATTTCTCAAAAACTAATGCACCGATCTTATTGAAATTTTGCACACTTTAAAATAGCACTGACTAGTGATTGAACGAAGGTTTTTTTTTTATTACAACTAATTTTACAAGGCTATACGTAGTGTAAATTGAACCAAAAATTGAACTATTTTGCATACAATTCTGCCAAAAATTCAAATGAAAATAAAAAAAAATCCTTTGCTCAATCACGAGCTATATTTATCTACTAACAGAAAAAATTTGGTTTTTTAATTTCAGACAAAGCTATCATGAGTTATCCTGACTACCACGAGGACACTTTTTTTTGAAGGGTCTCCGGGAACCAGGTCCCACCGGTTGAATTTCCCAAATTTTGGATGAGATTTTAAAAAAATATTGTTAAAATGTTGCTCTTTTATGTGCTTAACATTTTGAATAAAATAATTTATATATATCTAAAAAAAATAGAGAAAATATGCTTTTTTTTGGCATCGAAACCCACGTAACCCCTTAAAGCGAACGAGAAGAAAAATTGTCTACAATATTGACTTTCTTAAATTAATCATTTATTTTGCAAGTCCTAGGACATATGCAACATTTAAATAATTATAGAGATTATTTTCAAACTTCAATAAAAAAAAAAAATGTCCGTTTCTCAAGCGTCAGTTTGCGTTTGACAGTTCTTGTCGGTTTCGTTCACCGTTTCGCCAATTGTATTTTGAAACCACATCATCCAATTGCTGACGCAATGACCAGTGAAATGATGATCCTGCTGTTGCATATGTTCTTGCGATTGTTGCTCTCTCTCAGTATCGTTGTATTCATCGAGATTCATCATCGTGCGCAATTCGACGATATTTCGCAACCGATCATCGCCATGTTGCATTCTCAATTCTCTCTTTCTGAGTGCATCCTTGAGCAATCTTACGCGACGTTCCTCGTCGCTCTCTATAGCCGACCTCGTGAATCTCATTTCTCTTGCTCTCGTTGCGTCCTTCTCCAATCTCGTTTGTCTATCCTCCTCAGTCTCGTTAGCGTACTGATTTAATCTTGACTCGCGTCTTCTCGACGATTCGCGATTCAAACGATCGCGCTTTTCTTCCGGTGTCTCGTTCGCATAAATCGTCAATCTTTTCAATCGACGACGTTCCGCCTCGCGATCAAGACGTTTTCTTCTCTCGTCCGACGTCTCGTTGTACATTCTGTATTCGCGTTTTCTCGCTGCCTCGTTGTCCAATCTTTTTCGACGTTTTTCCGGTGTCTCGTAATACATCGTTGTTTCTCGTTGTCTCGCGTCTTCCTTCGACGATCTTTCGATTATCTCAGCTGTGTACAACTTTGTGACATTTACGCTCGTGCAATCGTCACGCTTTGGCGATAATTGTCGCGTTCTTATTATTCTCGTATCGTTCTCTTTCGTTGAGTGAAGCTTCGTTGCTTTACGCGACGATGAGCCACCTTCTCTCGTGGTAACTTTTTCACGGGATATCGAAAAATTCGAACACGAATTTTCACGACTAACGTGCGACGAAGAGTTCGCGTTGAAATCTTCCGTCTCTCTCTTGATGCTGAGACTCAATTCGAGTAACTCGCTTGGTATCACGACCGTAGCTACGTTGTAAATATTTTCCGTATTTTTCGCATTTTTTGCTAATATCTCGGGCCTCGTAGGCTCGCCTGATTCTTCTTCCTTTAATTGTCCGTCGTCGTTTGCTTCACTGGGATTGGTCCGTTCGCCGATGTCATCGACGAGCGAATCTTCAACGATCCAAACTCGATTCTTGTTCTTATCGCTGCTCGGTTCCGGATCTCTACCGCATTCGATCTTGTAGTCGCCGAGTCTCAGACCGACCTGAGATATTTCCATCTGATACTGGAGCTGACTGTGGCCAGCGGGTTCTGAAATTTTTTTCAACGTTTAGATGAATTAGTCAGAAAGAAGACACTGGCGAATGTTTCGGATCACTTTACCAGAATTACCCAATTCGAAAATACACCAGGGATCTGCACTGGCAAGCCATAAATGGTTTGTGTTTTTGTAAGAAAGTCTAGAGTGTTTCTGTATTTTACAAGGGGAGCTCGGCTATACTCGTCATCACCGATTTCGTCCGGATTCACAGTATATGTAGGGTTTGACTAGAAATGAAAGTGCCGCAAGTTGGAGCTCCGCATGGCCGAGCGTTTAGGAAATGAAATTTTTGTCGCGGATCGCTCGATACACAAGCTTTTTTACACTTGCATAATTTCTAAGCAGTGGTTGGCGCAACGGCAATCGTTCGGATTCGTTATGCGAGGGTCTCGGGTTCAAGTCCCTATTGGAAACCGTTTTTACCACGTTTTTATTAATTTGCTTTCTTGTCTGTCTGTTCGGTACAAATTTTGCAATCGATTTTAAACTAAATTCCGGATGAGCTGGAGACTGGAAACTTTAAACATAGCTCAGAACTGGATGACAAACAGACAGACGGACAAGATAACTATAAATAAAAAATTTAATATTGAAATTAAAATATTATAAAATTAATTTTGCGTGCTTCTTTATTTTATATTTCAGGAAAATAAGAATAAAACAGTTCAATATATTATCGGTGGGAAGGTATAACAATTTTCTATTTCAGATATAAGCACGTGAAGAGAAACTGAAATAAACCTGAAATTTGCCACATGGCTCGGTCATAATCTCATCAAGATGTTTAAAATCAATTGTCGAGTTTAAAATAATCAGAACAGTGACCACAGAAGAATTAGAAATAAAGTATCAGAGACCTTAGATCTCAAGTTTACAAGCTAATTTCTCCTACCCGATGAAAGTGCCGCCGGTCCAAATTGAAGAAAATTAAAAAGATCTATTACGCAAATGATCTGGGACGCAAAATTTTAGAAATTCGCCATACACGATTAAAATTAACGCACGCTCCTAATAGTATCTGATGATAGCGGCGCAAGGTATACAATAATAACTACATATTAGTCAAACGTGAATTCTTCGAATGATTGCACAAACAACTACGGAACCCAACTTGGAGAGTTTGCCGACGCAGGCTTGGCAGGTTTTTATACCCAATTGTTGAATATTATGAATTCATCTTAAAGGGTGTGCATGAGGTTGAGATTTCAAAAAAAAAAAACCTGTATTTAAAAGCTGAGCTAAAAAGTCTAGAGAAACTGATAGGTGGAAAAACAGAAAAAAAAAATTAAAGAGGGACTCTCGCAGTGAAAAGCGCAAGAAAGGAAAAAAATCTTTACAAACGCAAGATTTTCACGATAACTTGATTGATTAAAAAGGTAAAATTTCACCGCGATAACCGATCGTTAAAACGTGAGAAAACGGTGTAAAATGTTTACCTGCTTGTCGTCTGCTATCGTGACAGCTAATTGTATCAAGATGTCATTACGATTTTTCAAGCCGAGAAACGTTATCGGGAATGCCGCTCGTAATTCCGCAATTGTCGAATTTCTTTAGCAACGATTAACATTTAATCGCTAATTCTGCATTTTTTATGATACGACTGTTCCGTCGAACCCGACAATCCACGTCCGAAGCGTCAATTAGAGTGAGTCGATCGAGTTTGATCAATTTTTTCTTCTTTTTGTACAGCTTGGTGGCGCTGAGCTCCACGACTGCCGACGCTAATGAATGCGAGGAATGAGGAGGTTGAGCTCCGTGAACTTAGCAATCCGACTTTGACTTTTTGATATTTTTTTTTTAATCGATTGTGGGACGTTTGTGGTTGATTGTGAGATCAATTAAAACGTTTGTGAGCGCGTTATTTACTTGAAAAGTGAGAATTGAAAATTGTCGGTAAGTTACCGACCCGACTACCGGTGAGTGAGCGACTCGACTTTGCCTTTTCGATGTTCTTTTAATTTGAATCGTTTGTGGGACATTTGTATTCGATTGTGAAATCAATTAAAACGTTTGTGAGACCGTTATTTACTCGAAAAATAAGAATTGAAATTTAGTGGTAAGTTGGCAGATTGACTTTGACTTTTCGATGAGTTTTTTTTTTAAATCGATTGTAGGACGTTTGTGGCTGATTGTGAGATCAATAAAAACGTTTGCGAGCGCGTGATTTACTTGAAAAATGACAATTGAAGATTGTCGGTAAGTTACCGACCCGACTACCGGTGAATGAGCTGGTCATTATTTTAACCGCCGGTTTTAATTGATCTCACAATCAATCACAATCGTCTCACAAACGACTCAAATGAAGAAAAAAACATCGAAAAGACAAAGTCGAGTCGCTCACTCACCGGTAGTCGGGTCGGTAACTTACCGACAATTTTCAATTCTCATTTTTCAAGTAAATAACGCGCTCACAAACGTTTTACTTGATCTCACAATCAATCACAAACGACCCACAATCGATTGAAAATAAAAAAACATCGAAAAGTCAAAGCCAAGTTCACGGAGCTCTGCTATCGTCTCGCGTCTACAGTTGTCGGTAATTTATCGGTTGTGTTCATTTTTGTTCCGAAAGAGACAACAAGGTTCGTCACATCGCCTCACAGTGACGATGGTCGCTTATACGCGGCCGACAAAGGCCTCGTAAAATTAAATTCTCCCTAGAGTCATTATTATTCTTCTTGGAACAAGCAAAACGCGTGTTCTTATCATTTGTTTCATTTCAACCTGATTTTTCCGCCTGACTATCTAATTTTACTCAACAACGGTCGTACGTTGATTTCCCAAGTGCTCAATTAAAATCTCTTGTCCAATGTGAATCCAATTTCTTTGTCAATGCATTTTTTTTACATCATACCGCCTCGTTGAAACTGCAGAGCAGTTGGTGGAAACTGCTTAGTCTTTCTATACATAAATAGTCGCGCCTGTTAATAAAAGGCACGACGATACCTTTCTTTTTTTCTCCGACTAACAGCTTTGTTAGTGGAAAAAAAAAAAATCTTTTTTTTCACCGCACTTTTTTTTTCGTGAAACTCCTTTCTCCTATTCACGCGATGTATCGTATTTTATATCAATGTACTTTTTTTATATCAATGTCGATGTGAGAAAAAGAAAATTTGCTTTTCCGAATTCGTTATCGTGTAATAAATTGCGTTATCGTGTAAACGTCATGTCACACGGTAATTTTACATATGCGCACGCGTATCTATGCAAATGAGGCAGCACTCGAGGAAGGTTGGAAAAACGTTACGTCGAGAAAATAAAGAGAGAAAATATGTGGCTCTTTGATATCACGTCGATGCCTCGAAATTGCAAGGACTTATATATATATATATATATATATATATATATATATATATATATATATATATATATATATATATATGTATAATATATCACAGCGTGTATACACGAAAAACCGGGCGATGTAAATGGACCAATATGGGCAAGGGACGAAAAGATATATCGGTGGGCTCTTAAAAGCCAAACGACACACTTATCCACGTCCGACGAATCCTCGAAACGGCTTATTGCCGTTATCTTATCAGATCCGAAGATCTTATCCTTAACGCACTGTTACCGCTACATTTTTTTTTGTGTATGTGCCTATTTTTACTTTACGGAGCATTCTAAAAGTCTTGCGATCACTAAACCATTTGCAATGCATTTATCGAAACGTGAAAGCGAAAGTGTCTTTTTTTTTGCGTTTTTACCTCTTTATGATTTTTTTTTAACATGTCGCGATTTAATTTCTTATAAATAAATTTTTCGGACATCATCTAGAAGGTTCGAAGCATGTTCCGTAATTTTTTGAACCACTTCGGACGGATAGTTTGGTCACAATACTTTTTTGAAAACTGACTGGGTGAAATCGACCCACGTGTGACCACCGCGATTAAATTTGGATGTGTGACCACGTAGGGTTAAATCAAATAGATTTTTTTCTTGTCTCATTAGTTTCCCTATTAGTTTCAATTTTTTTTTTAAATTTGTTCAAGCTACTATTTTTAAATATTAAATATATTCAAATTAAATTAATGAATATTGGATTCACATTAAATAAATCAAGATAAAGCACGATATATAGCATGAATACGAGAAAGGATATATAGGTTCTTGACATAAAAGTGCGGTGAAAAAAAGTTAAATTATTTTTCTTTTTTCTTTCACTAACAAGGCTGTTATTTGGCAAAAAAGGAAAGGTACACGGAGAGAATTAAGAAGTAATTTTTGTCGTGAATTTCACGGTAAAAATTACCGTGATATATTTCAATGTGGTGACAAGTGAGAAAAGCGTAATAATTCGTATGCGACAAGTTTTTTTTTTAACTCACGTTACAGAAAATTTCAAATACGTAGCGAAAAATTCTACTATACAAGAAGGGTAGCGCGCACGATAATTTTTACCGAGAGCACAATACATTTTCCTATAACACTCGTTAAATTTTATAATAAATCTTAAAATAACTGTCATAAAGACGATTCTTTTTTATAGACATTTTTGAAAGACATAAAATAATAAAATGCACAGTAAAATTTCGCTGATATTATATATTTTTTAAATTTAAGTTTTGCGTATTTTCTTACACATGAAAATTTACTAGAAAATCTGGTAAAATTTTCTATCTGAAGAAGAAATTTTATTTTATTTTCGTGAAAAGCTGTGTTTTACTCAGTAATAATGAGCGAAGTTTCAGGGTTGTCATCTGGTTACCGTTACTGCACGGTCATTTTTAACATTTAATTCTTTCCGTGTATCGTCGTGCCTTTTATTAATAGGCGCGACTATGTTATTTATAGATAGACTAACCCTTTTCCTCAACTGGAGAATGTTACGACAGTCTTCTAATGAAAACAAAGCCATGAGATTTTTGAGAGACTGAATCGTGTACCATTTTTCCGTCTGTCTCTTCTGTCTTATACTACCAGACGAAACCAAATCATAGATTTATTAGGAATAAATAAAATATTTTGTTATTAGACGATAGTACATAGATCTTCATTTGAATAAATAAATATATTTAAAATAAATAATTTTAATAATGGAATGGAATAGGAAAAATTTGATTTCACAAAAAATCTGGTTAATTCAAATTTTTAAAAATCAAATGGACGTATCCAGTTAATATCAAAAAGAATTTTGTCAGTGTAACTAGATGCATCTATTTGATTAAAACAAAATAGAATTAACAAGATTTTTCGTGAAACCAATTTTTACTATTGCATTCCATTATTAAAATTATTTATTTATTCAAATAAAGATCTATTTAATATTTGTTGAAAATTTAAAGAAACTTTCCTTGCAAAATTCTCACGAAAAAAAAAAATCATTTCTACGTTTATCTCGTTGCTCAAAGTACTAAAAATTGGAGAAAACTTCGTTGCGAGATTCTTATAACAGACGATTCGTATTTTACATAAAGCTGTAAACTGAAGAAAAAAAAACGAATCTTATGAAATTAATCCAAACATAGTTTTGATAACATTTGGGTTTACGTAACGTTGTGCGCGTGAACAAACTCCTGTAGAGATGATCTTCGAAGTCGAATAATTGAATACCACCAATCAATTAGATACACTCGTGTACATCGTGGGTACCAGATTCTTCGTCCGTCGTTGCTTTTCTCTTGTGAATCTCGCAGCCTCCTTAAGAGATCACGAGGAGCGATCGGATCCAAAGTAGACCACCGATAGGATTTATCTTGTTGGGGCAATCTTTTTCTCTCTTTCACCGCGGAGCTGCGGCCCTTACTCTCGTTCGGTCTATCCCTGCGATCAGGGAATGGAGATCGAAAGTCGAACGAGACGCAGCTAAAAGAAGGGATGCCCAACGGGGAGGCTGACGCCTCGGAAAGGTGTACACGCATATATACGGGATGAAAAAGGTTGGGGAATGAGAAAGATCGTGTCCTCGTCTTTTTTTTCTTCTTCTTTCTTTTCTTCATCTCGATCTTCAACACTGCTGTCACATCACCACGGGGACTGTGTGGGAGGGAACCGTCCAACGATAATTCCCGAGACAGATAAACGACTTCTTGACTCCAATGTAGATATATATATATATATATATATATATATATATATATATATATATATATATATATATGTGTTGATTGGTATATCTAAGATGCGTTCTCTCGTGCACTAGCTATTTTATACCTGTTCTACAGGTTCTACATATGCCCATCTCTGGTGAAGAATAGTGACACTCTTGACTTGCGGGAGTGAGAGAAAAAATGCAGTAACAGAGAGAGAGAGAGAGAGAGAGAGAAAGAGAGAGAGAGAGAGAGAGAGAGAGATCGAGAGAGAGAGGGAGAAATAAGTTTATCATAATGTCAGGATCATTTATAGACTCGGCGATGCTTTTTTCTTTTCTACTCATAGTATATTCGCCGTTACGGTGTCTCGTCCGTTTACATTGGAGTGTAATGGCTTTTCAGAAGATTACGCTTGACGATCCCGAGGTGTGTCTTTTTTTTATATCTATATACGTATAGCGTGTTCAACAGGTGGCGCCTGCAAGAAAACTCGACGAAATTTCATTGTTGAATTCTGCATCACACGTGACAGAAATATTGTCATCGTTAGAGTCCGTTTCGGACTAGGATACTGGTTTTTCAATCGGGATCAAGTCCTAGTTCTAGAACAAGATCTAGTTCGATCCCCCAATCGGATCCCATAAGGAATTATATCACAAATGTGTGGTATAAATTTCAAATCAATCGGAATAGCTGTTGTTGAGTTATCTTTTCCGCAAATTCGAAAAATGCCGTTTCGAGAAAAACGCGTTTAAAGTTTTTACGCGCCTTCAATAGTAAAAAAAACAAAACATTGGAAATTTGTAACATACCTTGTTGTATAGTTGATCGGTGATTCCTACTCCATATTGGGCTCCTTCCTCAGCAAGTTGCACGTCCTCGAGAGATAATCTTGACCTTCACCGAGCTGTTCTAGCCTCTTTTGAAGTTTCTTGCGCGCGTTTTTTTAAGCAAGCGATATATACGGTGCTCGTCTTCGTCATTACACATGTCATAACAATTACTTTCGATGGTTATGTTTAATATGTGTGATATTAATAAAATATTACTGTGGCCATCATTATAAATACATGTAGCGATGTAAGTAGCTACACGGAGAGAATTAAAAAGGAATTTTTGTCGTGGAATTTCACGGTAAAAATTACCGTGATATATTACAATGTGGTGACAAGTGAGAAAAGCATAATAATTCGTACGCGACAAGTTTTTTTTTAACTCACGTTACAGAAAATTTCAAATACTTAGCTAAAATTTTACTACACGGAGAGAATTAAATGTTAAAATTTACCGTGCAGTAACGGTAACCAGATGACAACCCTGAAACTTATTATTACTGAGTAAAACACAGATTTTCACGAAAATAAAATAAAATTTCTGCTTCAGATAGAACATTTTACCAGATTTTCTAGTAAATTTTCATGTGTAACAAAATACGCAAAACTTAAATTTAAAAAATATATAATATCAGCGAAATTTTACTGTGCATTTTGTTATTTTATGCCTTTCAAAAATGTCTATAAAAAAGTATCGTCTTTATAACAGTTATTTTAAGATTTATTATAAAATTTAATGAGTGTTATAGGAAAATGTATTGTGCTCTCGGTAAAAATTATCGTGCGCGCTACCCTTCTTGTATAGTCAAATTTTAGCTACGTATTTGAAATTTTCTGTAACCTGAGTTAAAAAAAAACTTGTCGCATACGAATTATTGTGCTTTTCTCACTTGTTACCACATTGAAATATGTCACGGTAATTTTTGACGTGAAATTCACGACGAAAATTACTTTTTAATTCTCTCCGTGTGTTTTTTATTAGCGCGCACGATAATTTTTACCGAGAGCACAATACATTTTCCTATAACACTCATTAAATTTTATAATAAATCTTGAAAATAACTGTTATAAAGACGATACTTTTTTATAGACATTTTTGAAAGGCATAAAACAATAAAATGGACAGTAAAATTTCGCTGATATTTTATATTTTTTTAAATTTAAGTTTTGCGTATTTTGTTACACATGAAAATTCACTAGAAAATCTGGTAAAATTTTCTATCTGAAGAAGAAATTTTATTTTATTTTCGTGAAAATCTGTGTTTTACTCAGTAATAATGAGCGAATTTTCAGAGTTGTCATCTGGTTATCGTTACTGCACGGTAATTTTTCACATTTAATTCTCTCCGTGTATTTCAACTACTTTCATACCACTGAAACTTATTTTCGGTGCGATTTTCATGCGTTCATGCTTTCGTTACAGTTTTCATTGAATCTCCTAAACCTCCAATTGACAGTGGAATCGGACTTTCCAAGAAATAAATCTATGCTCGGGTGCTAGTTTCATCGAAGCGAAGGGTGAATCTATCTAAGAGAGCGCTGCACAGTGCGATAGAAAAAAAAAATTAATATCTTTGTTAATATTGTAGGTACAGACTTCGCGTTCAACTGAAAATTTTCTTTGAGGTTCAAACTGTGAGAAAAAGAAATTAAAGTAAAAAATCGATTTTTCGAACATTTCAGGGTGGTCCAACCCTTTAAATTAAATGAAGATTCTTCGAATTGAGAAAATATGTATTTAATTTGCTAAGAAACGACGTCTCCGCCTTGCGTTACGTATAGTCAGCGTCATCTGGATTCTGACGAGGGTACCTTTTCTAGGGAATCCGTATCATACAATATCCCGATCGGGATCCGATCGGAACTTAGATATCCTTAGGAAATTTCTTCAAGGGAAGGTAATAACACGTGTTGTTGTATTAAAACAAGAAACTTGGATTTGCAGTACATACGAGGACACGCATACATATAAATATAATTAAAATCCTTGTATTACGGTGTACCTACCGTTGAATTCTCTTTCGTCTTGGGTTGCAAAGCGTTGCGAAATAGATTGACAGTTCGTTGAATCCGGGGTTCGCGTTGGGTTCAAATCCACATACGTAATGCATATAAACGTATATTCGTCGATTAGTCGCGCATCTCCGATCGTTTTGAAGACCGCGAATAATCATTGCTTTTTCTCC
Organism: Ophion ventricosus; assembly: GCA_963932345.1. Lineage (NCBI taxonomy): Eukaryota > Metazoa > Arthropoda > Insecta > Hymenoptera > Ichneumonidae > Ophion > Ophion ventricosus. The sequence goes on from OZ010722.1 coordinate 2,953,763, forward strand.
TACCCTCTCCCTGGTTTTTTTTTGTCTTGTGTCGGCGCTTTCAGGGTTTTTTTTTTTTCACAGAAACGCACGCTTTTTTTTTTTTTTTCTTATCGCCAAGCCGTACCGGTTGGAACGAAGAATGACACACGGCTCAGCTCGTACCTCGATAGACGTACGTAATTTAATTGAACTCGAGGCGATAATACAAAATCACAATTTCATCCGTCCGAAATCTATTATTGACCTTTGTGGAGAAAGAAAGGAAAAAAAAAAAAAAATAATTACCAGGTATACAGAGGTAATTTCATTTCGCATAATTTTCGTTGCATTCAATACGCTTGTAACTGTTAGTGCAATATTCAAGCTATACACTTGCGAACGTGATATTCGCAGGTAGCTTGTCTTTATGCGCTTCGTTCTTTCCCTATGTAAGGATGCACGCATGTGCACATATATATATATATATATATATGAATTGAAATATTCCATAGAGAGAAAGATGAAGATTTATTATTCAATTTATAAGCTGTCGGTCGCTCGTTTTTCCTCGTTTCCACGATCGTTCAGTTAAATATATTTGACGTTTACATTTTTATGCTCGGGTATATATTTGTGACGACGAACACGGGTGTTAAATGTCCTCACGAACGATTTCGAAAAACAGAATTCTCTTGTCGATGTAAAATAACGTTTGTAGCGAAATACACGCGCAGAATGGAGGCTCGAATTGTTCGCAACAAGGACAAATGACTACTGAATGCTTACTGAACATCTTAAGGGCTGTCTTACGTTTTTGTCAGGCTTTGCTGAAATTGTTTAAATTTAAAAAAAAACTTTTCGGTATATCACGTTTTTAAAACGGATTAAAAAGTATAAAATAATTTCTCCAAGTCCCATACGGATTTATAATCCCATACAGATTTACAATCCCATACAGATTCCTAACCCTATTCAAATTGTTATGGAAAATTGTTGATTGCGAATTTTTAATAGATATGAAAATACTTGTGAGATTTAAAACGAAAAAAAAAAACGTGGGGCGCGTGCAATAGATAATTGATGCATGAATAGTTCACCTTAGGGCCTTAGGCCACTCTAGAGGCCAGAAAAGGGCATATTTTGTGATTTTTTGTTTCAGCGAAACTATAAAATAAATCGGAATTACAAAATAGGGATTTTATTGTAGACGTAATTGACTATAGAAAATTATTTTTTTCACAGCGATACATGTCAAAATGTCGACTGTGCAGCATTTTTCCGATGACGCCTTTATTTCTGCTAGGTCAACGGCCGGACCAACAGCTCCTATAATTTTTTAGTTATTACGAGACACTAAAGTTTTTTCGATTATATATAAGAATAGCTGTAGAAGTACGTAGGATTTTTTTGATATATTGTTTTTTGTCAAAACGGCGCATTTCTAAAACAAAAAGTATAAAATGCCATGAGAAATTCGTCGGAAAATTGTTTATAAAAAAGGAACTATGCAATATAATAAAAAAATCCTACGTAGTGCCTCAGAAAATGTAATTCTAAATATACAGTTAAAATTTCAAGTGAATCGGTTGAAATTTGTTTGAGTTATGAGTCCGGACGACTTGAAAAATGTAGTTTTGAGATAAACGCGTTTAAAGTTAGAAGAAAGTCACGACACGAATAAAGAGGGGTTGCGCTAGAATTCGAAAATCGAGTACTTAGAGATTTTTCACACCCATAATCTTTTGGAATATAAATTTATAGGTACTAAGCTATATTTTTAACAAAAAAGCGATTTTTGGAAAATCCTAGAGCGGCTTATGGCCTTAAGTCACTAACAATTTTATTGCCACTGCAAATGATATGAACTGTTTTGTGAGTTTTCTCAACGACAGCTATACTCCCTACACTACTTAGGGTAAGGAGTGCACCTAAGCTTCAAAGCGGTGAAAAAAAACAAACAGATACATTTTACGAATCAGTTTTTTTTTTAATTCATAGAATATCTAGCATTCTAATTAAATTATAAGCGACAATTAGGAATCTTATTTTTTTTAAATAACAAACTAAAAACCACGAAAAGGGATTTGCGAACTCTTAGGCATACGAAAATTTAAGAGTACGCAAGCTTCAATCGACACATAAATCGCAAATAAAGTTGTCCACATTTGTATGAGAGTTGGGGAGCTGGAAGTCTGGAGAGATGGAGAGCTGGAGGAGAGAGAGAGAGAGGAGAGAGAGAGAGAGAGAGAGAGAGAGAGAGAGAGAGAGAGAGAGAGAGAGAGAGAGAGAGAGAGAGAGAGAGAGAGAGAGAGAGAGAGAGAGAGAGAGAGAGAGAGAGAGAGAGAA
>OZ010722.1:2956269-3144747 GCA_963932345.1 Ophion ventricosus
AGAGAGGAGAGAGAGAGAGAGAGAGAGAGAGAGCGAGAGAGCGAGAGAGCGAGAGAGCGGAGAGAGAGCGAGAGAGAGAGAGCGAGAGAGCGAGAGAGCGAGAGAGCGAGAGAGCGAGAGAGAGAGAGAGAGAGAGAGAGAGAGAGAGCGAGAGAGAGCGAGAGAGCGAGAGAGCGAGAGAGCGAGAGAGCGAGGAGAGCGAGAGAGCGAGAGAGCGAGAGAGCGAGAGAGCGAGAGAGCGAGAGAGCGAGAGAGCGAGAGAGCGAGAGAGCGAGAGAGCGAGAGAGCGAGAGAGCGAGAGAGCGAGAGAGCGAGAGAGCGAGAGAGCGAGAGAGCGAGAGAGCGAGAGAGCGAGAGAGCGAGAGAGCGAGAGAGCGAGAGAGCGAGAGAGCGAGAGAGCGAGAGAGCGAGAGAGCGAGAGAGCGAGAGAGCGAGAGAGCGAGAGAGCGAGAGAGCGAGAGAGCGAGAGAGCGAGAGAGCGAGAGAGCGAGAGAGCGAGAGAGCGAGAGAGCGAGAGAGCGAGAGAGCGAGAGAGCGAGAGAGCGAGAGAGCGAGAGAGCGAGAGAGCGAGAGAGCGAGAGAGCGAGAGAGCGAGAGAGCGAGAGAGCGAGAGAGCGAGAGAGCGAGAGAGCGAGAGAGCGAGAGAGCGAGAGAGCGAGAGAGCGAGAGAGCGAGAGAGCGAGAGAGCGAGAGAGAGAGAGAGAGAGCGAGAAAGAGAGAGAGAGAGAGAGAGAGAGAGAACGAGATACTCTCTTATGTCAAAACACGAATATTCGGTGAGAAGCATACACGTGGATGAGGTAAGTCACACGCGGGGCTCGCGGTGTTAAATGGGACCACCCGGGGGGGTGAGAACGGAGCATTAATGTCGCCAGCGCTACGATTAAACGCGGACAGGATATTAAAAGGCGCTCGCGCGTTTCTACGCTATCCATATGAATATATTTGTCGACCCACACACACGCACACACATACATACGTAGATCATACGAACGAGCGTTCACTTCTGTATCGTATTTTGACAATGCATCGGGGCGGGGGGGGGGGGGACTCTGTTGTGTCAGATCTATAAAGCAAAACGTCGTAAACCTGTAACGCGCGATGCTTATCCTCCTATGGTGGCGAAATGAAGATTTTCGGCCTTTCATCGTCCCCTAGCTCGAACCAAAATTGTTATTAACGATTATTGTGCATTCGTATTTTTTTTTTTTTTTTTACGTCTTACGCATGAGACGTTTATTTTCTGAACTACTGTCGAGTAGAGGAAATTGACCAAATGTGGAATATTATTTTGTTTTCTTGACAGAAAAGGAATAAAACATTTCGCAAATCAAGGACATTTAATGGTAATCGTAAACAGTAGGGTGCTTCTTGGTTTTGACAAACGAAGCTCGTTGCAGAAAATAGCAGCGCACAATAACAGTAATGGCAACACTATAAATATAAGAATAGTAGTAAATAATTACCGTCGAACCTCGATACAACGAATCTCTAGGGAAGAGCAAAAAAGTTCGTTACATCGAGTTTTCCTTATATTGAGGTTTCGTAATATCGAGGTCGTGTTCCAAAAAATTTGTTATATTGAGGTTTTAATAAAAAAAAACAAATAAAAATTGCTCTAATTGTAGCCTTTCGTTCTTAAAAAGAATCTATTAGTACTATAAATATAGGAATAGTTTTTAAAGAAAGAAAGATTTAAATTAGAGCAATTTTTACAAGCAATTAGCAATTGGAGCATAATGTATACAACATATTATTTTTAAATTATCTTTTGCGTACCCTTAGACTTTTGTCTTTGAATTTGGTTTTCGATAGTTGCCGATCGAGTTTGCCGAGTTTTCGATAGTAATTCGATAGCAGAGAGGGGGGAGGAGAGAACGAAAAGACGTGAGTTCGTTCACCGAACGCTTCGTTACACAGAGATTTTCACAAAAATTCCTTGTATAGAGGCTAAGGAGTCACGTCGGTTTGAAAATTTCAAAATATCCATTTTATATTTTATTATCTAATAGTACAATATATCTAAAATATTCGCCCAAAGTTTTAAGTCAATCGGAGTAAAAGTCTAGGAGAGAGAGCCTTTGGGAATTCCCTCTGTTGGGAAAGACCGGCCGGGAGCGACGCAGGTATACGCAATTTTTCTAAAACACTATTTTTGAAGTCGGTGGACACGATTTCTCAAAAACTAAAGCAACGATCTTATTGAAATTTTGCACATTTCTTCAAAATAGCATTGACTAGTGATTGAACGAAGGTTTTTTTTTCGATTACAACTAATTTTACAAGGCTGTACGTAGTGTAAATTGTACCAAAAATTGAACTATTTTACATACAACTCTGCCAAAAATTCAAATTTCAATTTTTTTAAAATCCTTCCTTCAATCACGAGCTGTACTTATCTACTAACAGAAAAAAATTGGTTTTTTAATTTCAGCTAAAGCTATCATGAGTTATCCTGACACTTTTTTTTGAGAGGCCTCCGGAAACCAGGTCCCACCGGCTGAATTTCCCAAATTTTTGGATGAATTTTTTTTTAAATATTGTTGAAATGTTGCTCTTTTATGTGCTTAACATTTTGAATAAAACAATTTATATATTATATTTTTTAAAAAATAGAGAAAATACGCTTTTTGGGCTCCGAAGGCCACGTAACCCCTTAAGGGCCCTGAAAATAAATTAATTATATCTATGGTATTTATTCGTTGTATCAAGGTTTCGCGTGTCTATCGGAAGGGAATTGACAAATCTTCGTTATATCGAGGTTCGACTGTTATAATAATATATATTATAACCGAGGTTATAATAACAGGTACAATAATAAAAGATGAAAAAAAATTATCAAACTGTATTCCCTGCAACGGTTTTTTTTTAGTAAAGCGAGATGAATAAATGATAAATATACTTTTGTAATGAACGAAAAATTTTAACTGCGAGCGAATAATGAAGAATATTTATGAATTAACTCTATCGACGTTGTCCATTCTCACTTGTCATACGAATTAGTCGAATAATTTTCAAACTTTCTTTTTCTTGTTTGCGTCTTGCCATTAATTTCTACGTATATAGCCGTTAATTAGTTCAGGACTGCCTATACATGTTATTATATGAAGGTGTGTGAAACTCGGAACCTTTTCACGTCTAATCGAGCGCGCATAAACGAAGAGCATAGTCGTATAGTAAATATACGTGTGCGCATGCATATATATCTATATATATATAGATATATATAGTTTATTTTGTTACGGTGTTTTTGCCATTTCACGCAGTCTCGCGCGGCCCAAGTGAAATTGGAGCTGGCAGATCAAATGGTGGCAAGGGCGAGTCAACACGTACGACGAGGTGTGCTTTGGAGGCATTTCGAGAACACACGTGACCGCCGCGCCGGTATCACGAACCCCATACGTAAGCTTCGCCAGGTTTTATATTTCTCAAAGCATTACCCGGATACATTCCGAAAGCTTGTTTTTTTTTCTTCTTCTTAATTTTGTCTTCACAAAATGCATGCTTAAGGAGTTTCGATACCAAAATCGAAATGGTGATAGGCGATTGAAATTTATATCACCGAGAGATTAATTTAGGATGCATCGAGTTTCGAAAAATCAATGAGTTTTACAACATAGTTCCGGAGATTTTTAATGTTCAAGTTAAACCTTTGTCCATTTGGTAATACGTACGCAATATCTTGTAAATACCAGGGGATTATAGGGATGCAGGCCAAAAAATAATAGTGTTAAGCCGATTAAAAGAACTAAGCGAACCGTGATTATAGTGTTAGGAATATCGTACTAAATAATAAAGTGATTTCTCTACTTTGTTCATTAACCCTTCGTGGTCAGCCTGGGTAGAATCGACCCGTCAATCAACATTTGGCGCATATATGTTCCCGGCTTCGAATGGGACTGTGTTCACTATCTTACCTGGAGTTTGAAGTATCCTCATAATATAAAATCGACCATCTTCACATGTCGGAATAAATGACTTTTTTGGAACGTGCACTATGCTACTGTTTTTTTCCCAAAAGTAGCATATCTAAAGAGTATCACCTCCAAATTTTAGGTAAAAATGTTGAAAATTCACGAAACTATGATTTTTTTAATGAAAAAGTGTATTTTTTGGGTTTTCATATGTTTATGATTTTTTTTTAACATGTCGCCATTTTATTTCTTACAAAAAAAATTTTCGTACATCATCTAGAAAGTTCAAAGCATGTTCTGTAATTTTTTGAACCACCTCGGACAGATAGTTTGGTCACAATACTTTTTTGAAAACTGACTGGATAGAATCGACCCAAGTGTGACCACCGCGATTGAATTTGGATGTTTGATCACGAAGGGTTAATAATAATTGAAAAAAGATGTGAATTTTGAGCTCGAACGGTTTCTTCTCGGACATTAAGGCCTTAAGCCACTCTAGGATTTTCCAAAAATCGATTTTTTTTTGTTAAAAATGTACTTTAGTACCTATAAAATTATATTCCAAAAGATTATGGGTGTGAAAAATCTCTATGTACTCGATTTTCAAATTCTAGCGCAATCCTTCTTGATTCATGTCGTGACTTTCTACTAACTTTAAACGCGTTTATCTCAAAACTACATTTTTCAATTCGGCCGGACTCATAACTGAAACAAATTTCAACCGATTCACTTGAAATTTTAGCTGTATATTTGGAATTACATTTTCTGAGGCACTACGTAGGATTTTTTTATTATATTCCATAGTTCCTTTTTTATAAACAATTTACTGACGATTTTCTCATGGCATTTTATGCTTTTTGTTTTATAAATGAGCCATTTTGACAAAAAACAATATATCAAAAAAATCCTACGTACTTCTATAGCTATTCTTATATATAATCGAAAAAACTTTAGTGTCTCATCATAACTCAAAAATTATAGGAGCTGTTGGTCCAGCCGTTGACCTTCCAAAAATAAAGGCGTCATCGGAAAAATGCCGCACAGTCGTCATTTTGACATGTATAGCTGTGAAAAAATAATTTTGTATAGTCCATTACGTGTATAATAATACCCCTATTTTGTAACTCCGATTTATTTTATGGTTTCGCTGAAAAAAAAATCACAAAATATGCCCTTTTTTTGGCCTCTAGAGTGTGGCCCGAGGCCTTAAACGGAGAATTTCGCGCGGTATGAAGAAAAATTGGCTCGTGAGCGCGTGGCTAATGGTGCCTCGTAATTTGCACCGCGGGCGAATGTGCGCCAAGTGTACTTTTTAATTTATATCACAGGAGTTTATTTCTCCAAGATAGGGCGCGAACCGAGCCCTGTTCGTTTACGTAATGGAAAAACCAACGCGGCGCGAAGCTTTCCTTATAAGATTTCATTTTTTTTTTTTCCTTTCTTTATTTACATTTTTTTCAATTTTATTTCTCGGTTCAGTGTATAATAATGCGCGAACGCAAAAGGACGCAATTAGAAACGTTGCACACCTCTATAAATGTCGAAATTGACTTCCTCGCTACACGCACCTCACACCTACACGAAGAACGCGCCAATTTCCCCTCGTGCTGTGGAATCCGTATGAACACGTGTGCTCGTGTCAGTTTCGCGTGGCGATTGATGCCAAGCGCGAATACCCCAGAGAGAGCGAGAGAGAGAGAGAGAGAGAGAGAGAGAGAGAGAGAGAGAGAGAGAGAGAGGGAGAGAGAGAGAGAATGAGAGAATGAGAGAGTGAGAGAGTGAGAGAGTGAGAGAGTGAGAGAGAGAGAGAGGGAGAGAGAGAGAGAATGAGAGAGTGAGAGAGAGAGAGAGAGAGAGAGAGAGAGCGAGAGAGCTTTTAATTTTATTTCCACGAGCCTTAGGTATTTTTCTGGGAACTCTTAAGCATAGAGGAGGACAGAACCGTCTATTTTCGCCCCAAGGAGCACACCACGATAAATGCTAAACGACGTATATATACGCGCTCAGTAGAGCAAGACATGAAATTATATATATATATATATATATATATATATATATATATATATATATATGCAGTCGAACCTCAATATAACGAATCTTTAGGGAAGAGTAAAAAAGCTCCTTATATCGAGTTTTCGTTATATTGAGGTTTCGTTATATGGCGGTCATGTTCCAAAAAATTCGTTAAATTGAGGTTTTAATAAAAAGGACAAATAAAAAGTGCTCTTATTTAAGCATTTCTTTCTTTTAAAAACATCTATCAGGACTATTAATATAGGGATATTTTTTAAAGAAAGAAAGGTTTGAATTAGTGCAGTTTTTAAAAGCAATTTGCAATTAGAGCATAATGCATATAAAATATTATTTTTAAAAGCGGATTATTTTGAAATTAAACAAATATTTTGATTAAAGCACATTTGTTATTTTTATAATCATACATATAGATAGTAACATTGAAATAACAGCTTTGGTATCTTTGGGTTCGTCAATGTCTTCTAAAAAAAGTCAGTAACTTTCTTTTGCATACCCCTCACGACTTTTGTCTTTGAATTCGGTTTTCGATAGTTGCCGATCGAGTTTCCCGAGTTTTCGACAGTAGCTCGATAGCAGCGAGGGGGTGAAGGGAATCAAAGGGAGTTCGTTTCCCGAACGCTTCGTTATACAGAGGTTTTTGTTCACGAAAATTCCTTGTATTATCCTTCCTAGCCCTGGAAATAAATTTCTTATATCTATAGTTTTTATTCGGTGTATGGAGGTTTCGGGTGTCTATCAGAGGGGAATGGACAAATCTTCGTTATATCGAGGTTCGACTGTATATATATATATATATATATACAGGGTGCGGCGCCAAAATCCGGACAAATTAAACATTTTTTTGAAACATAATTTTTATTGCAAAAATGTAGAAGTTTACAATTATTTTTTTGGTAATTATGCAGTTTGAGGACTTTTCCGAAAAACGGCAGAATTTTTGTTTAACATAAACTACTTTAATTGGTCACGCTATTGATATTCCATCGGGGGAAGCTGACATTTTCTATTGATTCCATAAGTTATGGGGTTATGAAGTTCCCGGAAAAACGTAATAAAATAGGGCATTTTTAAATGTTGCGACGCCTATATTGGGGCCGGGAGGTGAGGGGATTTATAAAAGAAACCTTCCTGAATACAATGCCGAAGAGAAATCGCGGCGTTCACGCCCCCCTCTCCCCCTGCAGCCGTTGTAAGTTCGTAAAAATATGCGATTTTAAAGATGTGACTGACAATCAGTCAAAATCGGTCTGTATGAGGAGTATGAGGTAAGTTGGGCAAAGTAAGAATTGCATTTAAAAAATCAAACGTATGCAGCATCATTTGGTAAAATGCAGTAATAAACCAACAGTTGCTTGTTAATTAGTTAGGTTTTGAAACATTGACATTGATTGCAATGAACTTTGAAATATTTTTTCTCATACAATGGTAGAAGAAAATCTTTCAATCACGTTTATTTTTTTACTTTTGGGTGCAAAAATAATGATACGTCCCGTGTTACCGTCTCGTGCGCTGCATGGCAACGGGCAATGCCGTGATGTGTTCCCCTCCCCCATACCGCTCTTTCCACCATTTGATGCACCCGCGTGCGGTGCTTTGTTTTCCAGATATTTCGATTGCCCAACTTACCCGACTGCTCAACATGCCCCTCCCTAACATTCTCTTCAAATACTAAACATCCATTCATAAAGTCATCGAGTATTTCTGGTTTAAACATATAGCACACATTACACATAGCACTGTTCTCTAATTTGTAGTACAGTTTTTTTTAATCTTACCACTACTGAACCTCGTCCTGTGTGACGCAATTGCGCAGCCAATCTTACGTATGTGAGCAGAATACTCGAGTTGAGGTAATTTTCCCGCTTTAGCTCACTAAGTTGTTTAATCCCTTTATAGATAGAACTGCATGTGACAGCAATTTCATTTCTTCCATGTGGCTTATAAATGATTTAACTTTTCCGGACACTGAATTAGGTGTCATATCTTCTAATACCTTTTGCCAGCACTCTCCAGTAGCTCCGTCAAATTTGTGAACCAGTTATTTTTTGTTACGTTCGTTGATGAGACATCCAGGACTACAAGTTTATCGAGACACACTCTCGGGAAGTGTAGAGGATTCGTGTCCAGTAGCTTTACTAAATAAGAAAGTGCCCTTTCAACGGTATGGCTCAAGATTGTGGTTAAGCCCGTTTCTAGTCTGGCCATATTGGATAGCGATGTAATGTAAATCTTTAGTTACAGACTTTTGGTTCTGTATATTTTTCATTTCGAACTATTGTTTCCTTATATTTTTTGTTATACATTTCTGTTTTCTGAATGACTTAAGGGAATTAGGCATCGAAGAATCTCGATTTTTTCGTTTGTTTTTTTATTCTTTAACTAGAATCTCTTTCAAACATTTCGGCGCAAAGAAAACTGAAAAATTCGCAAAATTTAGCTCAGTGGAGCAATAAAACTCCAATACTCCACTAACGGTTAGCAGCCGGCGCGTCGCGCCAGTCAAATGTGACGGCTCACTGAAGGACTACAAACACAAACCTACACTGCATGCCGATGTCCGAAAAGCAATGAAACCAGTGTACGAAACTTTAAGGTAGTACTTTTCAAAAATGGTCTCGGACCAAACGTTTTCATTTTCGAAACTAATATTGTTCAGGATGTCGACTATATGTTAGTAAAATTTCAACTACATTGACCATAACGTTACCGAGATATACGCAATTGAAAATGGCATTTTTAACACGCTTTGCATCGGGCACGTGATATAATTTGTTACATATCAACTGATAATCAACAAACGCCGAGACAGAAAACGAGTTAAAAAAACTGAGAAATTATCAAGTAGTTGACGCTAAAAAAAATACCGCTTTTTACCACAAATTTCCGAAGTTATAAATGTTCAACTCTGAAATGCAGGATAAAACTTTCTGACTCCTGATTCCGTTAGAGCAGAAGCAAAGATCAGGATCGCTAAACGGTCCCGGAGCGAAAGAGGCTGAGCCATACGATCAGATCGAGAGAAAGGTGCCGGCTATCCCCTCTCTCTCTCTCTCTCTCTCTCTCTCTCTCTCTCTCTCTCTCTCTTCTCTCTCTCTTTCTCTCTCTTGGAAATGATGCTAACTTTCCAAGTACTTTTTACGAGACTATTTTCAGATTGCTAATCACCCCACGAGCGGGAAATTACAACTCTGCAACTGCGTTACACGATGCACTAGATTTCCAGGATTGTCGATCATATTTGGAGCTTCGCTGGTACAATTTTGCTAGTTTTGCTCTATATGCTCTGTATAGTTTTAATTACGAATTATCGTTTCTTCTACAGGAGCCAACGGTGCGACGAGGATAAAAAATATCCTATTTGTTACTCCTGACTCCATGGAGTAACTCAACATTTCATCCAATCTGTTGAGCTATTGGCGCGTGATTGAGTAACAAACGTTCAAGCAAACTTGCTGATTTACTATATGAGCTGGTTACACACACACACGCACATAAATACACATATATACATATTTTTTAAGCTGTTTTTTTCACCGTGAATTCGTAGAATATTGAAAAAGACTCAAGCCAAAAAGCAGAATCGTCGAGGAACGAGTTATCCCGGACATCCACGTCGCCTGTTCGCAACACTACCAACACATATATATATTATTATGGTGGAGAATCACACAGAGGTATAGTTTATGGTATACGAACATGGTGAAGACGATACGTGCCTGGTGTCTTCCGAGTCCTCTCTCTCTCTCTCTCTCTCTCTCTCTCTCTCTCTCTCTCTCTCTCTCTCGACGTTACTCCCTCTCTTGTTCTTCTTGCCTCTGGACGTGGAGATCTCCTCCCCGTTTCTCTCTACCTCCGGGATATCATCTGTAAGGTGAGACGCACGGTTGAAGCGCACCCGGTACCCTGCGGACTAATTGGCCGATAAATCAAGCTCCTGCTCGCCTCTCTCTCTCTCTCTCTCTCTCTTTCACTCTCTCTCTCTCTCTCTCTCTCTCTCTCTCTCTCTCTCTCTCTCTCTCTCTTCCTTTCCTCTCACTCTCTCTCTCCCACTCTCCGCCGCCCTCGCTGATGCAGCACCCCGGAGTACCGGAGACCGAAAGAAAACGTCGAGCAAGTCCATAGATTGTAGCAGCAGTAGAAGCGCGTTTGATATACAGTGTGCGGACTACTAGCGCACTCTTGTTGACTCCTCGGTGTCCCTAGGAGGACCGCGTCTCGTACGTACAGCCTGAACGGGCGTCATTGCCATACCAGCGGAGCCTTCTCGAACTAATCAATATGGCCGCCAACACGAAAACCTCGTGTGCAGAAGACGCTTTGTAACGGTATCACAGAATTAAAGCCATATATCAGACGCGAGAAAATTTTGACGCGGGGTTATGTCACGGCGGTAGTGCAGAGCTCGTAGTCTTCGGCTACGAGCCGCCGCTTACTTACCGCCGAATGGCGCAACGCTCGTTTTCTATAATGCCAATCCCGCCAGTTTGGAATAATTCTTGTGAATGTATGGCACACGCAACAATTTATGACGAAAAAATAACTGCATGTGAATCGAACGAATCTATAAGGTTATTGCTGCCGCATTCGATATGTCAAAAAAAAAAACACAATTTGTTGTCCCGGAAGGATACGAGCGTCGTCGGTAACACGAAGAATGCGAGCTGAGCGCCGCCAGTTAGGAAACAGCTGAACTAGATTTTCGCGATCGTCGATAATATTTTGAGCTTTGTTGGTACAATTTTGCTACTTTTATGTAAAAAATTTCAAAGCCCCATTTCTCCGTCATTTTTCCGTAAAATTAGGTTCAAACAAAGCTCAAAATGTGTGTTTTTTTTACTATCGAGAGCATGACGGTCTTGGAATTTGCATAAAGTCGGGGCATCAGTTAGTGCATAATTTATCCTATCGTAACTACGATCTGTAGATTTTTTTTCTTCAAAATTTGGTACAATGCTGACCGTCAGGCTCTTGGTGCAACAATATTTCATGTACACAACGAAATTCATCACAATTGATTGTATGGTTTGGTAGAAACCAGAGTTTAGAATTTTGAAGCGGTGAGAGCGGTGTACCAACATGGCCTTAAGGAGAAGTAGAAAATGTACCACGTGACATGTGAGTGCGAGAGAGATATAGCTGAAATTTTTGAACAGTGATTTTTCAGAGATGAATAATATTTCGGACAAATAAAAATCAGCAAGCTCAGCGTCAGGTAATTCTCGGGAGCTCGATCCTTTGATTTTTTCCTTTAAAAAAAAACTTAGGCACCTTGAAAAAAACTAGGTTCGAAAATCTGTGAGGTTATGTTGACCTTGAACATGCCCTTGATGACATTCATCATACGCGCCGACCGCTTCGAGATTTTGAACCCTGATATCCACCAAACGCTGCAATCAATTGAGATGAAATTTATTGCTTACATGCAATATAATTGGAGAAAGAATATGACGGTCGACATTTTTGAAGTTTTGAAATAACTCTGCAGTGAATTAATTAATTGAAACAAATTTAATTATGAATTACTGACTGGTGCGCCGTATTTCGACCAAACGTGAACAAACCGAATTCTGACTTGCACGTTCCGACCAAACCGAATTTTGACTTGCACGTTTCAAGACCGTTAGGCTTGTAATAGTGAGAAAAAAAAACCACCTATGAGCGTTGTTACAACTGATTTTATTGAAAAATAAGGGAAATTTGCTGTTTAGAGTTTCTGTTTACATAAAACTAGCAAAATTGGATAAACTAAGCTCAAAATGCTTTTACATCATATCTCTCGTCTCCTCGACATCGGTGACATAGCAAGCCATGCACAATTGCTTGTCGTGTTCTTCTGCGCTTTTACGAAACGTTTGACCGAATATGGATGAAAAACCAAAAGGTAATTACATGCATTATTCCATAAATACGTATATTTAAACGCGAAAATACCTACAAAAGCTTTGAATTTATGACGCTAGAGGCGTCATATTGCTAGCTAACATATAGATAGCTATACATTTTTTCCACCTGTCTGGCAATTTGTGGATGCCACGCCAAAAAAAAAAACTGTTGCTCTTTTGAGGCAAACCAGTGATCGAGCCATTTTCTAATATTTTTGTAAGAAGTGATGCGCTGCTCCGCAAGTGCCTGTCCCATCGATGCAAATAAGTGGAAATCGGACAGAGCCAAGTCTGGTCAGTAAGCCGCATGCGAAAGTATTTCCCAACTAAACGCCTCAATCGTTTCCTTGACCAGTTTTGCTGTGTGTGATGGTGCATTATCATGAAGCAAAATCACTTTGTGTTGTCTTTTTTTGATATTCTGGTCGTTTTTCACGCAAAGCTTGATTCAAATCGATCATTTGTTGTCGGTAGCGTTCAGTATTAACAGTTTCGCCGCAGGTTTTAGCATCCAGCATTGCTTGCAATTCACTGTCTTCAAACTTTTTCGGTGGCCTCCCACGTTCTTCGTTTCTCACGTCAAAATCGCCACTTTTGAATTTTTTAAGCCACTCAAAGCACTGTAATTTACCAAGAGCATGCTCGCCATAAGCTTCGACAAGCATTCGATGCGATTCTGCAGCAGTTTTCATCAAATGGTAACAGAAAATTAATGCTGTCCGCAAATCGTAATTTCCAGGCACAAAATTCGACATGTTCAATGCTATAAAAAACTATGTTGGGGTATGAAACTTGTATTGTTGTGAGTTAAAAATCATTGTCAGATGTCAACAAAGCAAATGGCGCCAATGACGCGACTTGACGGTAAAAACATTGACAGCTAGGGCCATCTATGGGCAAATTTCGGTTTCATATTTACAGACCCGATAAGACCGTGCTCTGCTCTTTGCTGTAAGTGAGTAGCAAACACGCGCTGTGACATCTGGCGGTAGTTTTGAGCGGCTCGTAACCAAAAACTATGAATTCTCCAATACACCGTGCGCCCTTTACAACGACCTTCATTCTTTGCTCTTTCGTTCTGCAGACGCGCCCTCGCGCTCGTTTTTTTATTACCATTGGCCGTACGCACGTTGATGAAAAGCTCGTGCGAATACAGAGGTAGCGGTCTTTTGCCCGCTGCCTCTCACGTGGCACGTCCGCGGAACGACTCTCTTTCGTATATACACCAATATGGCAGGACTAATCGCAAACCCGAGCGAACTTGTTGGAATTAATTGGTCCGGCCAATTAACGCGCCCGGGCTCAAATGGCCCAAGATATGCGGGCAATGAAATGCCACGAATGGCATCTACCGCGACTCTCTTATATATAGTAGGTGGCACCACTTGTCCTCTCCTTCGTCTGTATAGAAAACTTTTTTTGTTTGTTTGCCCATTACGTTGTACGTACGCACAAATACGTATAAGCGAGAAGACGATTACGAAGACACTCGACAACAAGGCACATTCCTCGTACTAGCCAATTGGCCCCGTACTCAACATTTTACAAACCCCAGTGTCTTCAAAGTCACCTTTGCCAGTTGTACTCGTAGCCAACGTCGCGGATTGGCAATATTCGACGAATTCAAACGACCTTTTCGAATGTAACTATATATACACCACGCGTAAACACAAAAATACCGGATAAGTCTTTCTACGGGATTACCAAACGCGTAGAAAAAGACACAAACGTGTGAAAGCCTCTCTTCTCATTCCTTTGCAACGTACGCGCACGACTGCGGTCACAAACTCTATTCGAATCATCGCGTGCTCTTTAGCGCCGCGCCGCAAACGAGAGAATTACCGAGACGCTTATAAAGTAGCGACGTTTAACCGGGTCCCCGCGCCACCGCGTAAGGAGAGAAAGGATCAAAAAAGAAAGGCATCGGAAGAAACAAAACAAAACAAAAAGATAAAGCAAGAGATCGTCACTCGGTATCTTGTTGCGTGATATTTTTCGTGCTCGAATCAATAGTTTTGCTTTTGCTACTTACTTTTTTTTACTCGAACACTGAGCTCCTTGTCCAGAGAAGAAAAGTTATAGAAATTGACCCACCTTTCGCCGCTCTCCCTTTTTCCGCACACCGTGAATTTCATATATACACAAACACATATACAGGGTGGAGCACGCAACGTGTGCACCTCTTTTACGACCAAAATATGCGTTGCACAAAAAAATGTTTTATACAAAAGTTACATGGTTTATAAGGCTACACTATGTGGTGCATTTATTTTTTTTATAGGTGGAGGCACTTCGAAGATTCGAAGGTCAACTTTATTTTTTCAAATGGAATGCTATATTTTTTATAGCGTAATATGATAGAGTATCGAATTCTGAGTAAAAAAGTATAGACCTTTATTAGCCCTAGAGTTAATAGCTAACGAGTAATTTCACTTTATTACTTAAAAATTTTCTTCACGTAATATCAAGTTGGAGATTCAAATCTACTACAAATTTCCGAATGGCAGTGTTTACATGACAGTGTTTATCAATATGAACACATTTACCACATCACACACACTTATCATGATTCACAATCTTCTCAATGATTGTAATCCAGTATTAAAGTATCCTTCGGTGATTGTGCGTGATTATTATCATAAAGATAAAAGTGAAAATGAAGTGAAAACACTGCCATTCAGAAATTTGTAGTAGATTTGAATCTCCAACTTGATATTACGTGAAGAAAATTTTAAAGTAATAAAGTGAAATTACTCGTTAGCTATTAACTCTAGGGCTAATAAAGGTCTATACTTTTTTACTCAGAATTCGATACTCTATCATATTACGCTATAAAAAATATAGCATTTCATTTGAAAAAATAAAGTTGACCTTCAAATCTTAGAAGCGCCTCCACATATAAAAAAAATAAATGCACCACATAGTGTAGCCTTATAAACCATGTAACTTTTGTATAAAACATTTTCTTGTGCAACGCATATTTTGGTCGTAAAAGAGGTGCACACGTTGCGTGGTCCACCCTGTATATTTATATATATATATATATATATATACACAAACATATATACAGGTTGTTTGGCGCATGGATTGACATAATTTTTCAGCGGATTGCGTCGATCATTTGCTAATTTTTTCACCCTTAGACCGTATGTCCTAAGTGTCACGGTAATTGAGAAATGATTTTTTTTCGTTTTTTTTTAATTACCCTAAATTTTGCCTTTAAATCGTCATACCATTTTTGTTTGTGGTTGTAATAGCACGAAACAACTTTTATTCCACTCGGTACGATAATGGACGTTTTACGGACGCTTCGCGTGCGTAAAAACCTCATTTTCACACCTCGTGAAATAAAATTTCCTATTGAACTCGACGAAAAAACTTTTTCTAATCTCGTGTGATTGTAACACTCGCCTTCGGCTCGTGCTGCAAACTCACACTCGTTATAAAAAGTTTTTTTCGTCCTCGTGTCATAATGTACTATTGTTGCAGGCATACGGAGTAAAGAAGGTCCACGCCCGCAACGCGCAGCCTCTGGCCCTGCGCTTTGTGGCCGTTAATTTTTGAAAACTTTTAAGGGGTTCGGTGGGTTTCGCAGCCAAAAAAAAGCATATTTTCTCTATTTTTTTTTAAATATAATATACACGGAGAGAATTAAATGTTAAAAATTGCCGTGCGGTAACGGTAACCAGATGACAACCCTGAAACTTCGCTTATTATTACTGAGTAAAACACAGATTTTCACGAAAATAAAATAAAATTTCTTCTTCAGATGGAAAATTTTACCAGATTTTCTAGTAAATTTTGATGTGTAACAAAATACGCAAAACTTAAATTTAAAAAATATATAATATCAGCGAAATTTTACTGTGCATTTCATTATTTTATGCCTTTCAAAAATGTCTATAAAAAAGTATCGTCTTTATAACAGTTATTTTAAGATTTATTATAAAATTTAATGAGTGTTATAGGAAAATGTATTGTGCTCTCGGTAAAAATTATCGTGCGCGTTACCCTTCTTGTATAGTAAAATTTTAGCTACGTATTTGAAATGTTCTGTAACGTGAGTTAAAAAAAACTTGTTGCATACGAATTATTATGCTTTTCTCACTTGTCACCACATTGAAATATATCACGGTAATGTTTACCGTGTAATTCACGACAAAAATTACTTTTTAATTCTCTCCGTGTATAAATTATTTTACTCAAAATGTTAAGGACATAAAAGAGCAACATTTCAACAATATTTTTAAAATATTTCTTCCAAAATTTTGGGAAACTCAGCCGGTGGGACCTGATTCCCGGAGACCCCTAAAAAAAAAGTGTGCTCGTGGTGGTCAGGATAACTCATGATAGCTTTATCTCAAATTAAAAAACCATTTTTTTTCTGTTTGTAGATAAGTATAGCTCGTGATTGAACGAAGAATTTTTTAAAAAATTGAAATTTCAATTTTTGTCAGAGTTGTATGCAAAATAGTTCAATTTTTGGTACAATTGATTGATCCCCAATATCTCGAATACACAACGGTGAATCCTTTTGAAATTTTGCAGGTAATCACTTAATAGTATCCTGAATGGATCCTCAAAATAAAAAAAATCTTTAGAAAAACGTCTTGGCGAGACTACTACCTTAACGCATTCTATCGCTTATCCTTCATCCCCTCAATTAACTTTTTTGTCAATATTTTCAATGTACAGACACGCAAAGTTCACCGTTTTATTTCACGTACCTTTTTATTCGATTTTTTTTTTTTTTTCAAATTCGTTTGTCAAACATATAATTACTGCACCAAGTGCATATACTCATTATGCGCGAACGAGAGTGGACCAACTGATATGAAACACGTGTAAAAAAAAAAATCGAAGCTAAAGGTAGAAGCTCTCCCGCTCGCTCTCGATTGAGGATATGAGGCTGAAAACGGCCCAGACAGGATGAGGCAGACCGAAGACACAGAGGAAAGAGGAAGATACGGAAAGAAAGAAAGAGAGAGAAAGAAAGAGAGAGAAAGCAAGAGAGAGAGAGAGAGAAAGAGAGGTGGACGTCTCAATTTTCTTCGCGGCTTAATGACCGATCGTTAAAACCCGGCTTCGCTTGCCGAACCGGCTCAGTCTCTTATATATATTTCTTCGTTGCTCTTCTTCTCTTCTCTGAATATCTACTTGCCTATAGAAGGCTATATAAATATATACGACGCACACACGCACACACATACACGTGCATGCGTATGTGAGGGAGGGATAAATTTTGAACCTGTTATAGATCTAAGTAATGTTGGTTATCAGCACATCTGACCGTTTCGAGAGCGGCCCTTAAATTTGTTTATAGAAATCGTTGATGTTGGCTCCACGAAGATCGCTTCAATATTCTCTACCTATAAAAATATTTTCAAATTTTGCTAAAAGTAATTTAAAAGAAAATCACTGGACTTCAAATAGTACGGCACATTGGAATCCCTTCGAAATAACTTTTCACTGTATACCGTGCGAAAATTGAGTTCGGGCTTTGATCGTGCTCATCTTAAATTTCTCTAACCTTATTAAGGCGGGATCCTGAATTAGCCGGTTCGAAAAATCGATATTTTGAGGAATTTTTTTCGGGTAAAAAAAAAAGCAAGTTTAGCGAAATTTTCAGATTATTTTATTACATGTCTGAACATAAGAAAACAATTTTTTTTAAAGAAAAATATCAACAGGCAACCGATTTTTATGCACATTCGTGCCACTGCTGTTTCCATGCGGCGTGACAAATGGAGCTCGTAATTTTTATCTGAAACAAAAAAACCAAAAACCATTTTAATTGTGACATATTTTTCTTCTATATGAACTAAAAAAAACGAAAAAAATTTTGAAATTTGAATGTTTTTTCGGGTTTGAAGTAGAAAATGTGCTTTTTGTGAAAAAAAAAATTATTTCAACTTGCTAAAAAAATTGTTAAGAATTTTTTTTCGATGAATTCGATGAATTTTCGACAATATTTTTAGTTCAAATAGAAAAGAAAACGATACTGAAGCGAACAAGCTTTGGGTTGTTTCGATTGAACTTCTAGTTTTTTTGTAATCAGGTACGCCAAATTAGAAAAATCGTAAAAACGAAAACTCGAGAAAACGGGCGCCCTAACTGCCCGAGCGCCCGTATACCTGCTCGACACTCCACTACGTTCAGTGCTGTATCTTTGGAAATATTTCGAATTGGGCTATAAAACTTTGTCTAGACATTCTTAGATACATCAGGAGTAGATTTAAACAATAAAAAAAAATCGATTTTTTGGGCCTTCTAATTCAGGATCCGGCCTTAAGGCCCAAGTCTGGAAGCCTCACATGGGCCATTCAGAATTATGAAATAGCGGACGGTGAGACAACTCAAGTCAAATCTGATTGCTAATTTAATACTTTACTTTTCATAATATAATGCACACAGTTATCACATACACTTTTCAAATAATTATTTTCCGTATCATATTTATTATTGTACCTTAATGTATTATATTTTGCATTTTTCAGATTCGAAAATTGATAGATATTCTGTTGACTAGTCAATCCGCTAGTACTACCTTAAAGGCCCTTTCTCGGTCTCTGTACTTAAACCATAGTTTTAGTCAACCTAAAACTATCCGGCTCTTTTACGGAAAACCCTACTGTGGAATCCACAAACAATCCATTGAAGGCCCCGAATTGTATTAGGTCCCGAGCAGAAATTTGTTCAGGGTGAAATCCGGACCAGATCAGGCTGCCACAATAGCAAATCCGGGCCGGATCAGGCAAATTTAGTCCGGCCCTGATCAGGGATGTAACGCTTTTGCAAATTCAGGTCCGGATCAGGCACCTTATCAGGCTCTGATCAGGCGCTTTATCAGGCCCGGATCAGGCACCTTACCAGGCTCGGATTAGGCACTATATCTGGCTCGGATCAAGCAACTTATCTGGCCCGGATCAGGTGCCTCATCCTGCCTGAGACATGCGTGTCATCTGGCTCAATCATTTGATTAATTTTTTGTTTAAAAATAGATCAACATTTATCAAATTATTATCGCAGTTACACGTTATCAAGTTTACTAACGTTATTAAAAATATGAAACATATGAAAACATTTTTTTAAAGTTTAAGTTTTTATTTTACTTGACTTGATCGTTTAGTTTTTGTTCCGGTTTTGGCGATGACCGTCCCAATCTTTCCGGCCCAATCTGTCCGGCGCAAATCATGCGCGCCTGATCAGGGCGCCTTATTGATACCTGATAAGGCTTCTATCCGGCGCAAATCAGGCGTGCCTGATCAGGGCGCCTTATTGATCCCTGCTCAGGCCCCTGTCTGGCGCAAATCAGGCGTGCCTGATCAGGGCGCCTCATTGATCCCTGCTCAGGCCCCTGTCCGGCGCAAGTCATGCGTGCCTGATCAGGGCGCCTTATTGATACCTGATAAGGCTTCTATCCGGCGCAAATCAGGCGTACCTGATCAGGGCGCCTTATTGATCCCTGCTCAGGCCCCTGTCTGGCACAAATCAGGCCTGCCTGATCAGGGCGCCTCATTGATCCCTGCTCAGGCCCCTGTCCGGCGCAAATCATGCGTGCCTGATCAGGGCGCCTTATTGATCCCTGATCCGGCCCTGATGGATCCTCAGGCAGCCTGATTAGATTTCTGCTCGGGGTATACCATGCCAATTTTCCGCACCGGATTTTTGCATACGTAAAGCAAAAAGCCAATTTAACTGAAGGAAATTGTTCACTCGCAGATTTTCAACGAATTATTCGCGATTTTCACGTCTCAAGAGTGGCGCAGCGATATTTCAATGTGGCGAGTTAATGAGGTACGATCATGGGGTGTTTGTACTCTTTCGAGTACAAACACTATTGTCCGCAAGCAAAAGAACGAAGTCGCATAGAGCCGGCTGATCGAGAGCTGAATTAAAAATACTTTCGTTTAAAATCTTCAGTTATTTCGACACACGGGTTCTGCAACGCGCGCGTTCGTTACCGACAATCGAAAGATTTACAATCGAAACACTGCACAATTAGGTTCCGCCATACTCAATGCTCAAAGACAGATAGCCAATGCATATGCATTGACCGAGAATTAATCGTCCGGACTTATAAAACATCCGATCGTAATGACTCGTGAATGTTAATAAAACCAATTATCATGATCGTTAGCGTTCTTTACTGCGGTATAGATTCGACATACGTACGAACAATGGTATTCGTGACGTTCGCATTCGTCATTTCATCTCGTTTGCCAACAGAGATCTTTTTTTTTTCATACGCCAGATGTACCGACCCTTCTTTTTTTGTTTATGATAATCAATCTTGGTTCAGATATATGGAGATTCGAAGAAAAATAAAGAATTCTACTTGCGCACCAAACCTTCATTGAATAAAATAGCAGCAAGAAATGCCGCTACCTCGATTATTTTGTACCCAGAATGGAGATGTTTTGGAGCTAATCGCCAAACGGTTTCAAACATCTTGAAAATTCACGGAATTATGATTTTTTGAACGAAAAAGTATCTTTTTTTGCGTTTTCATCTCTTTATGAATTTTTTTTAACACGTCGCCATTTTATTTCTTATAAATAAATTTTTCGTACATCATCTAGAAAGTTTAAAGCATGTTCTGTAATTTTTTTGACCACTTCGGACGGATAGTTTGGTCACAACACTTTTTTGAAAACTAACTCGGTACACGGAGAGAATTAAATGTTAAAAATGTGCAGTAACGGTAACCAGATGACAACCCTGAAACTCCGCTTATTGTTACTGAGTAAAACACAGATTTTCACGAAAATAAAATAAAATTTCTTCTTCAGATAGAAAATTTTACCAGATTTTCTAGTAAATTTTCATGTGTAGCAAAATACGCAAAACTTAAATTTAAAAAATATATAATATCAGCGAAATTTTACTGTGCATTTTATTATTTTATGCCTTTCAAAAATGTCTATAAAAAAGTATCGTCTTTATAACAGTTATTTTAAGATTTATTATAAAATTTAATGAGTGTTATAGGAAAATGTATTGTGCTCTCGGTAAAAATTATCGTGCGCGCTACCCTTCTTGTATAGTAAAATTTTAGCTACGTAGTTGAAATTTTCTGTAATGTGAGTTAAAAAAAACTTGGCGCATACGAATTATTATGCTTTTCTCACTTGTCACCACATTTAAATATATCACGGTAATTTTTACCGTGAAATTCACGACAAAAATTACTTTTTAATTCTCTCCGTGTAGAATCGATCCAAGTGTGACCACCGCCATTGAATTTGTATCTGTGACCACGAAGGGTTAAGGGGTTACGTGGGTTTCGAAGCCAAAAAAAGCATATTTTCTCTATTTTTTTAAAATATAATATATAAATTATTTTATTCAAAATGTTAAGCACATAAAAGAGCAACATTTCAACAATATTAAAAAAAAAAATCATCCAAAAATTTGGGAAATTCAGCCGGAGGGACGTGGTTTCCGGAGACCCCTCAAAAAAAAGTGTCCTCGTGGTGGCAGGATAACTCATGATAGCTTTATCTGAAATGAAAAAACCAATTTTTTTCTGTTAGTAGATAAGTATAGCACGTGATTGAACGAAGGATTTTTTAAAAAATTGAAATTTGACTTTTTGGCAGAGTTGTATGCAGAATAGTTCAATTTTTGGCACAATTTACACTACGTATAGCCTTGTAAAATTAGTTGGAATCGAAAAAAAAACCTTCCTTTAATCACTAGCCAATGCTATTTTGAAGAAATGCGCAAAATTTCAATAAGATCGGTGCACTAGTTTTTGAGAAATCGTGTCCACCGACTTCAAAAATAGTGTTTTGAGAGAAATGCGTATACCTGCGTCGCTCCCGGCCGGTCTTTCCCAACGGGGGAATTCCCAAAGGCTCTCTCTCCTAGACTTTTACTCCGATTGACTTAAAACTTTGCAAGAATATTCTAGACATATTGTACTATTAGATAATAAAATTTAAAAAAAAATGGATTTCTTTAAATTTTCAAACCCACGTAACCCATCAAATAAAAATTCATTTTTGTTATAACACCATATGTGTGTTGACTTTTGCTCCTCACTGTACAATCTTCACAGAATTCCGAGACGATTTTTATTTATCGAATGATTAACGGGTCGAACCTTCGATGACAATGCCTACCTTTGATTTTCAACGACACGGAATATTTGTCCTGAATATTCGACAACTCGCAAATAACATCGACATCTCGTAAAGAACATTTGATTGTACTCGCATAAAATATGTCCATTGAATATTCTGTTGTGAAATTCTAATGGCGAATTACGAAATAATTGCAGGGAAAAACACACTCTTGCAATACCGCTCAATGGCGACATCTGTGAACGGAAATTATTTACGATGTAAATTCTGTTGCTTTGTGTGACAGTGGCTGCAGTCGAAAAGAAAACAATTTTGCGGAAAATTCGTGTAGATAAGCGTCGTCGGGACGCGAGAATATGAAATCTCGAGCAGACTTTTTACGTAAGTCGATACAACAGAAGGACCTCCTTTACATTAATCGGTAAAACAAAGTGTATCTATCGTTGGAACCATCATCTTACGCTCCCTCCCCATATTTTTCATAATCCATTATTTTGAAATCCATTGTTATATATCTTTGTGATCCATTACTTCGTATGAATATTGAAGCAATTACAACCAAATATGATTTGGGTTAAATTTATTAAATTTAATTTGCTTTAAATATAATGTAATTAAAATCAAATAGAACTTTAAAATTAAATTCATTATCGCCTATTTGAAGAAGCATATACAACAATTGAATTGTAATTAAAATTGAAAATAATATATTACTTTTACCGGTACCGTAGGTGTACGCAGTTGGATACCATTTCTGAATAAGAATTTCGTATTTCTACATTATCAGCAATCGCTAAAACTAGCAGTCAAAACATTCCGCTACAAAGGCGACACGTAGCGACGCCGCTATGAACGAAAAGCTCGAACGATAAATGAAAATGTTCAAAAGTCAAAATTGTACATCTATAACTTTACAGCATTAATGCCTTAGGCCATTCTAGGCTTTTCCAAAAATCTATTTTTTTTTTGTTAAAAATGTACCTGTACCTAAAAAATTATATTCCAAAAGATTATGGGTGTAAAAAATCTCTAAGTCACTCGATTTTCGAATTCTAGCGCAACCCCTCTTGATTCATGTCGTGACTTTCAACTAACTTTAGACGCGTTTATCTCAAAACTACATTTTTCAAATCGGCCGGACTCATAACTCAAACAAATTTAAACCGCTCACTTGAAATTTTAGCTCTATATTTAGAATTACATTTTATGAGACACTACGTAGGATTTTTTTTATTATATTGCATAGTTCCTTTTTTATGAACAAGTTTCTGACGATTTTCTCATGGCATTTTATACTTTTTGTTTAAAAAATGCGCCATTTTGACAAAAAAACAATATATCAAAAAATCCTACGCTCGAATCCGCGACATGCATACCCGGGCTACACAAGTCGCGAATATTGTAAGGTAACTACTAGCGCCACAGGTAGAACTAAAATAAGCGGTCCAAAAGCATAGCATTATTATACACAGTAGGGGATAGGCCGTGCCAGCCCCCTGGTCTATAGTGAAGATATGGCACACGCGTCCGCCTCTAACGGATAGTTGGTGTACTAAGTTTTGCCTCAATAATGATGACACTTTTTACCGCTCGAATACGCCGGAGTTTCCAGACCTGTATGTAAGACCGTTCCCCCTACACATGTAATAGTAATTTATGCTACAAGTGCGGAAAACAACGAATTCCATCGCGCGTGAAGTTGCCGCATGAGCCGAAGGCTTATGGTGCATTTCACACGAGTACGAGTGAGAAATGCACCATAAGTCGAGGCGAATTCGGCAACTTACGCGCGATGTAATTCGTTTTTTTTTCGCACATGTCCCATACATTATTTTTTGCAATGACTGTCTCGAAAGTGGGATTTGAGATTCAACAAAACCAATAACAATTATATTCAAATATATCAGATCAGTTCAGATCATTTCCTTGTCAGAAAATACGACTTTGATAAGTTGACGTTTCATATCACATGAATTTCGCTACATTCAAGTTTCTTCAATCGGTCAAAAATCGTAGAACAAAAAACTATCAACCGTGAAAAAAACCGTTTTTTCGCGAATCAATGTGGTAAAGTGAGCTATAAATAGATATTTTTCCGCAGTAGTGCGGGAAAGTCTCACATTCCCGCACTAGTGCGGGAAAGTAAGCATCGTTGAGAAATAAGCCACTTTCCGCACGCTAAACACCAATCGAAAATCGCACTTTCGGGGCAGGCATTGCGAAAAATATTATATTCCAATATAACAAGAAGCTTCGTAAATACCTAATTAAAAAACAAATTGTTTTAATACACAATTCGCAATGTATTTTTATATTCCTGTGGGCGTCTCAAGCAACCGGAAACTGTGGTAATGAGAGCAACAAAAACCGAAAGGAGTTGAATCGTAAAAGGGAGCAAGGGCAAATGAAGGAATATTCATAATCCAAAAGTAACGCGACCATACTCTCGGAATTTTATCGTTCCGTTCGTTTCAAATCCTTCCAAATAAAACTTCCGAAGAAATATGTATAAAAACAGAAGGCACTGGAAAAAAGTAGCATTTTCAAACCATGAAATGTACTATAAAATATAATATTAACATCCCTGATAATTACATTCTAATTATGATACAATGAGCACAAGTCAATTGTGACCGAGGACTTCGGGTATTCTTTTTTTGTCTGCTTTCCCCATCAAGCCTGACCCACGTCCGTTTTTCATTATCTGTATAGTGTCACGTGTGCATCCTCGAGAATGGCAATCCCGTCGAGAATTGTCGAGAACGTATCTCAGGTGTTTGTACCAACGTCCCGAAATTCCACACTACGTTCCGAGTGGCTCGTAAAATTGCTCGGAGTCTCGAAATATTGTGCCTGCTTGAAATTCGTCGTTTGCACGATTTCCGGTGCGCTTCGAATTCTCTCAGCGCGAACGAACGGCGTCCGATGTCTCTGAGATTCTTGGCAATTTTCGGTCGTCCATTTGCCGCGATGCTTCGATCGCAACGAAGAAATGACTTTTGGATCGGCAGCTTTTTCGACGTTCGGAGAATCAACGAGACTCGAAGACTTACTCGTTAACGAAGGCTCAAGGACGTTTGTACTGCAAAAATTGCGACAAATTTTCATTTGTTGAGGAAGATTTTTTCTGAGCTTGCTTCTTTTTCGAAACAGATTTCGGGTTCGATTCTAAATCGGATGTCAGAGAAATCGATACAAAAATCGTTTTTTCTCATCGCAAAAGCCGATTCTCGTGAAGATCGATTCAGAATCGAACTTTCCCAGTTGGAGCGGCCCAGTTGAGTCAAATGACCGTTTATGAGTTTTTTTTCCTCAATAAACCTCAAAAAAACACACACACGAGGTATAAATTTATTCTGTAGATGCTAAGTTTTCATGAAATATATAATTAAAGGGCTATCAAAGGAATTAGAAATAGAGGAAATAACGGAGATGATAAAAGAGGGAAAAGAAATAACAATAGTGGAGAATCTGATAGACAAAGGATTAAAAAAAAAGTTTAAAAGAAAGACCATAGAGAGAGAAAAAGAACAGATACAAAAATCGACGTATAATAGCTTATACAAAGCTTTAATAGGAAACGACGGAGCACCATGGAATTATTGAGCGGGAAAAGACATTAAGAGGTTACGTGGGTTTGAAAATGAAAAAAAATCCATTTTTTTCTAATTTTATTATCTAATAGTACAATATGTCTAGAATATTCTCCCAAAGTTTTAAGTCAATCGGAGTAAAAGTCTTAGAGAGAGAGAGCCTTTGGGAATTACCCCCGTTGGGAAAGACCGGCCGGGAGCGACACAGGCATACGCATTTTTCTCAAAACACTATTTTTGAAGTCGGTGAACACGATTTCTCAAAAACTAATGCACCCATCTTATTGAAATTTTGCACACTTCAAAATAGCATTGACTAGTGATTGAACGAAGGCTTTTTTTTCGATTACAACTAATTTTACAAGGCTATACGTAGTGTAAATAATACCAAAAATTGAACTATTTTGCATACAACTCTGCCAAAAATTCGAATTTCAATTAAAAAAAAATCCTTCGTTCAATCACGAGCTATACTTATCTACTAACAGAAAAAGTTTGGTTTTTTTAATTACAGATAAAGCTATCATTAACTATCCTGACCACCACGAGGACACTTTTTTTTTTAGGGATCTGCAGAAACCAGGTCCCACCGGCTGAATTTCCTAAATTTTTGAATGAAATTTTTTAAAAATATTGTTGAAATGTTGCTCTTTTATGTGCTCAACATTTTGAACAAAAGAATTTATATATTATATTTCAAAAAAATAGAGAAAATATGCTTTTTTTGGCATCGAAACCCACGTAACCCCCTAAACTATTTTTTAACTCTAGTGTTCTGTGCTGAAATTGTTTGTTAAAAATTCGCCAAGACTCAGTATAGTCTGGATATATGTATCTTTTTTTTTTAATCTCGGATTGTTGGCTACGCTCTAATCTCCTTAAGAGGCCACATCCGAGTAGACGTCAGAGAAAATAGACGAATTTTGGGAATTATTATCTTAAAAACTATTCGTCCGACTCCATCCAAATTTGTTTTAATCGAAAGTATAAATATTGAGGTATATTGACAAAAATGTCTGTGCTCCCCATGATTGCATGCAGTCGGTTGATCTGAAACAAAAATTCCGAAAAGATTCTTAAAATGTAATATACAAAGTCCATCGCACAGTAGGATTTTTTTGGAAAAAAAAAGTCACAAAATATCGCCCGATTGAAATTGACATTCATTTTTCGACCTAAATTTCAACCCTTGCGGCATGAAGAAAAAAAAATCCTACGATGCGAAGAGCTTTACACGTTATATTTTAAGAATCTTTTCGAATTTTTAGTTTCAGATCAACCGACTGCATGCAACCATCGGGTCTGCTCACGAGGGACATGTTTTACGTCGGCCACAATAACCCTGTCAATATATATTTAATTAAAAAATGTGTCAATTTACCTTAATATTTATACTTTCGAATAAAACAAACTTGGATGAAATCGAACAAATAGTTTTTTAATATAATCATTCCCAAAATTCACCTATTTTATTCGCCGTCTCCTCGGCTGTGCCACCTTAAAAATATTTTCGTGTTTACGAACGTGTTTGAAAAGATTTTCGTGGCCTCCTCGCTTCGTCTTCTTCGTGCACACTCGGTCAACCTCTCGATAGTTCTGGCGTCGACGCTCATTGTTTTTGTCTTTTGCGAAGCCATCCTCAATCTCTCAATGTTCTGCGTCAATTGTTGAACGTGCAGCTTCAATCGTGCATTCTCGTATACCAATTTACTGTTTCTCTGGACGACCTATAAAAATACATTGTTTACACCCAACAAACTCGACAGAGGTCGATCATTTTCCAACGGAAGCTCCACAGCTTGTCACTTAAGGGGTTACGTGGATTTGAATATAAAAGCATTATATTAGATTTAATAATTCATACGTCAATTAAAAAATAATAAATTAAATTCTGAAGATTTACGAAAGCATATTAAGTAAACTTATTAAGTATTAATCGTTCGCAGCCAAATTTTTGTTAAAAAAAATAAGGTTTTGCTGATTTTTTCCCGTTTTCCAGTCTTTAAATGAATTTTGTCACTAATTAAATACTAATTGAATCGAATGTCTGGCACACCATTCGCTTCCTTATGAGTAAACGAAGCAATCCATGTATGACAAAGTCCATTTATCCCGTAGGGTCGGTTTTATAATCAAGAAAAGCGTGGGGTGCATATAGACCCCATTCATGCGTTTTGAAGGTACAAAAAATAAGTCTTGAGTTCTAGGGTTAAGTAAACTTGAAGTCCAATTCGACGATATTGACGTGTGCTTGACTAAGGTTTGGTCAATATTTTTTTAATTCAGTTAATACGTTCGGATCATCTTATTATTACCAATAATTACCCAAAAACTCAATATACATTGAGTTTTCCAATGATTGCTATTAATTCATCGTTAAAAAAGGCGATACTCCTCGTTACTTTAATTCATTTCTCGACAATTATTCAGTCGATTTATTTGAAACTTAGCATAATCAATCGCTTGATCCGAAATATTGCTGATATAATATTTTCAGAATTTGCGGCGATTTAGTTCCATTCGTTTTGCAACCATTAACGTCTGCAGAAGTTTTTTTTCCCATAAGCGACCGTGTTAAATTCATATGTTTATAATTACTAAATTATTTAGTGAAAAATTCTAAAATAATTCTTGTATTATTATTCTATCAAGAACTATCATTCCTCAAATTTTCAAGAATTTTGGCGATTTTTGCCACTGTATAAATTGTGATCATTGTAAAATAGTACTGGAATTTAAAAAAAAAAACACAATAAGCCAATTTTTAAAATCGACGAGATTCATTTTCAAAACTAAACACAAATTTCTCTCGTCAAATATTGGTTGTTATGACGATATTTTTTCCTCAACATGTTGCGTGCATCATTATGGGGTATTACCTGCAGAAACTTGGCTTTGCTGATGGGTAACGGTTCGTGAAATTTCTCCGAGACAATTATGTTCAATTCGTCTCTGGCCTCGTCGAGTTTCTCCATCATCTCGGCCATAACTTGAAGATGCTCTTGAAGCAAACGATCGAATTTTTGACGAAGCGAGTCGCGCGACTCCTTCATCCGCAAGAATTTGATACAGAGATTGTACGTGACTTCGTTCTTTTCGAAAATCTCGTTTCTCATTTCTTCGTTTTCGTCTTCAAGCCTCTTTCGTAATTCATCGAAATTACTTCGTTGCTGCTGCGACATTCTCGTCGTCCTATCGCCATGACTCTTCGTACGATTCTTTTGCAACTCTTGGCAAAAATGTTCCTTCTCCCTCTGATAAAAGAATCTCTCGTCGTCGAGCTGTTCTAGAATGAAATTTTGGATTATTTGAACGTTTTGGCTTCGAAATTGGAGCGTACGTCAACGTCTATACGATTACGCTTCAAGTTTCGATTGCAACGTTGCTGCTTCTTCAATTCCGAGGCGAGCCTCTCGTTGTCTCGCTGAATATTCTCCAGGTGAATATCCTTCTTGCGAATCGTGCTCGTCAAATCGCCGATCTTCTGACTCAGGTCTGCTATCTTCGTGCGGAGACAGAGAAGAACATTTAAGGGGTTACGTGGGTTTGAAAATTTCAAAAAACCCATTATTTAAATTTTATTATCTAATAGTGCAATATGTCTAGAATATTCTACCAAAGTTTTAAGTCGATCGGATTAAATGTCTAGGAGTGAGAGAGAGAGAGCTTTTCGGAATTCCCCCCGTTGGGAAAGACCAGCCGGAAGTGACGCAGGTATACGCATTTTTCTCAAAACACTATTTTTGAAGTCGGTGGACACGATTTTTCAAAAACTAATGCAGCCATCTTATTGAAATTTTGCACACTTCTTCAAAATAGCATTGACTGGTGATTGAACGAAGGTTTTTTTTCGATTACAATTAATTTTACTATACGTAGTGTAAATTTTACCAAAAATTGAACTATTTTGCATACCACTCTGGCAAAAATTCAAATTTCAATTTTTTTTTTAATCCTTTCAATCACGAGCTATATTTATCTAACAGAAAAAATTTGGTTTTTTAATTTCAGATAAAGCTATCATGAGTTATCCTGACCACCTCGAGGACACTTTTTTTTTGGGGTCTCCGAAAACCAGGTCTCACCGGCTGAATTTCCCAAATTTTTTGGATGAATTTTTTTTTAAATATCGTTGAAATGTTGCTCTTTTATGTGCTTAACATTTCGAATAAAATAATTTATTATATTTAAAAAATAATAGAGAAAATATGCTTTTTTTGGCTTCGAAACCCACGTAACCACTTAATTAGAATATTTGGCTGGATGTCCCGCTCAACAGCACACTCCGTCGACTCATTCATCACGTACCTGTCGATGAAGATCGGTCGCTTCGTCCGGCACGCGACATGCCGATAACTCGTTAAGACTGGTCCGCTCGGTGTTGTCGCCAAAATTTTCACTCAGTTCGACTCTCCGCATATCATCTTTTCGACACGAAGATCCACAAATCGCCGAGTTTTTCGAAGACTTTGAAAGATTTCTACATTTTTTTTATTTTCAATATCATTTTTTTTTTTCTTCGTTCGCCGTGCAAAACTTTCGAAGTAGTAAGAATTTTTCGACTCACCCCAATTTCGAATCGAAATTCAGGTACATAAATGATTCCCAAATTTTGTGAGATTTTTTGGTTATCAGTGCGCGTTTAAACAATTTTCCAGCGATATAATATCGTGTTTAAGGTCGCGTTTACGTTGACGTGCGAGGCTCATGGGATATATATGTTCGTTTGAAGAAAAAAACTCGATCATATTTTAACGAGACAGTTAAACACGACTCGTCGTGCATTAACCAAAAAGCACGCAATTTACCGTCATCTGTCAAGCACCTCGGAAAATAATCGTTTTATCGTTCGAGAGTGATTTTAACAATGCACGAATGGGAACAAAAGAGTAGCTGTAATTGCCCAAATTATTCGAATGCGATAACGAAAAATTGAAAAACCAAGTGTAAGATGAATTAAGGTATTCCTTTTACAAA
This sequence comes from Ophion ventricosus, assembly GCA_963932345.1. Classification (NCBI taxonomy): domain Eukaryota; kingdom Metazoa; phylum Arthropoda; class Insecta; order Hymenoptera; family Ichneumonidae; genus Ophion; species Ophion ventricosus. Next base: position 2,986,758 of record OZ010722.1, read on the forward strand.
CGCGAATATTTAACAATTAACTGAATGGAGAAAACCCTTTAGACGCCCAAAAATGAGCCATTTTTTGTGAATTTTTTTTAGGGTGATGAAATCGCATCATTTTTAAATATTAATGTGATTTTATTATAGGTTTAAAGAGCTCAAAAACATTTTTTTTTTACAAAAGGAAAAGGCGACGTTATAGCCTTTTCCCCCAGGCGTCTTTCCTGTGCCATCAAAAAATGCTCCATTTTTCACATTTTTACTGTTCATCTGAAACAGAAAACAAAAATATTTTTCGATCACTGACACATGTAAGGGAAGGATAAACCTATAAAATTATAAAAAAGTATAAAATTGAAAATTACGCAGGCTTTTTAATCAAAAGTTCAAATTTTCGACCATTTTTTCGACAGTTTTTACCCCAAAAAAATTATTTATCTACGCGATATCCTTCAAACTTTAGGTTTATCCTTCCGGTAATATCATAGACAGAAAACTCTCAACATTTCAGCGAGATCGATCGATAACTTTTTGAGCTACAGTGTGAGCAGTTTTTGAAAATGTAGTTTCGAGATAATCGCGTTTAAAGTTTCAATACGATAAAACTATAAATTTTAGTGACTTATCGATCAATCCGCGATTTCAGGCCCATACACTAACCCTTCAACTTCCTCGAAAAGCTGATTTTCTTCCATTTGCTGCTGTTTTCGGGCTGTACGAGCTGCTTTTGTCGAGGAAAGGCCCATCCGGTTCTGCCTCTCTATCCGTACCTTGTCAGCGTTTTCGGCGCAAACTCTGGCGTACTTCCCAACAATTATGTCCAACGCATTCATAATTCATAGAATGGAGAAATAGCCTTCATTAAACGCTCCAGCAGCAATATAAGCTGCGATTTCAACGATTTTGAGCCCAGAATGGAGGTGTTTTGGAGCTAATCGTCAAACTGTTGCGTTGCGAACTCTCGTTCATGTTTTGGGTATGGCAACCCAAGCATCTTTCTTGGGTGGCCATACCCAAAACGTAAATCTTCCCTCGACAAATCTTTGTAAATTGGTAAGAGATCTTTGTAAATTGGTAATTGCTCCGCTCCTAGAGCTCCAGGTACCTGGAACTCTATTATACTGGTGAAATTTCGAGGCAAGTTATACCGAGCTTTTAACAAAAAAATTACAACTTCAAACGTCAAATTTTTACCGAAAATTTGAACGCGATACTCCTTAGATATGCTACTTTTGGGGAAAAAAAAACAATAGTAGCATAGTGCGCGTTTCAAAAAAAGGTATTTATTCCGACATGTGAAGAGGGTAAATTTTATGCTATGAGGATTTACTTCAAACTCCAGATAAGATGGTGAATGCAGTCCCATTCGAAGCCGGAAACTATTATATATTTACGCCAAAAATTAATCGACGGGACGATTCTACCCAGGGTGACCACGAACGGTTACAAAAATTATTATTAATTATTCGTTCTAATTACACGAGAAAATTGTTGAAATTCAGTTGCATTTACTTGTATTTTTATTTGATCAAACTACATCGTAGTTTACGAGATAGAACATCAGCATTCTCGAAAAATCGTAAATTTCACAGAAATTGTATAAGTTTTGACAATTTTCGGTCCATCAGTAAAAGCCCCTTGCAACGACAACGCATTTGTGTATGCGAAGTTCAACGACAATCGTTGAAAAAAATTATCCGGGCGTTACGAAAAAATCGAAGCTTCGAAAAAAAAAATTCAAACTAAATAGTAAGTCATTTTTTTTCTTCACATTTTTCGTAATTCAGTCTCCAGTTGTATAAGCTCAATGTTTTTTTCCTTTCACGCGCACTTACACCAGTTTTCTTCGACGCAGTTTAAGCTTAATCGAAATTTCGTTCACCTTGATCTTGTAGGATAATCTGAGTTTAAGCGGCAATTGAAGATCGTCGGAAACGGCCATTTCGCACGCACACATCTAAAAAAATGTCCCAAGTGTAATTTTTTTTCTTTCGAGTATACAGAACGAAAGCCCTTCGGTATTCGAAGACCCGTTTTGCTCTTTTGTTTTTGCACCGTCAGGGAACCTCTACGAGGCGGCAAAAAAAAATCACCTTTGAACAGCTCATCAATTAAGGGGATACGTGGGTTTGAACATTTTTAAAAATCCATTTTTTAAATTTTATCATCTAATAGTACAATATGTCTAGAATATTCGCCCTGAAGTTTTAAGTCGATCGGAGTAAAAGTCTAGGAGGGAGAGAGAGAGCCTTTGGGAATTCCCCCCGTTGGGAAAGACCGCCCGGGAGCGACGCAGGTATACGTATTTTTCTCAAAACACTATTTTTGACGTCGGTGGACACGATTTCTCAAAAACTAATGCACCGATCTTATTGAAATTTTGCACACTCCTTCAACATAGCATTGACCAGTGATTGAACGAAGGTTTTTTTTTCGATTACAACTAATTTTACAAGGCTACACGTAGTGTAAATTGTACCAAAAATTGAACTATTTTGCATACAACTTTGCCAAAAATTCAAATTTCGATTAAAAAAAAAATCCTTTCAATCACGAGCTATACTTATCTAACAGAAAAAATTTGGTTTTTTAATTTCAGATAAAGCTATCATGAGTTATCCTGACCACCACGACACTTTTTTTTAGGGGTCTCCGGAAACCAGGTCCCACCGGCTGAATTTACCAAATTTTTGGATGAAATTTTTTTTAAATATCGTTGAAATGTTGCTCTTTTGTGTGCTTAACCTTTTGAATAAAATAATTTATGTATTAAAAAAAAAATAGAGAAAATATGCTTTTTTTTGGCTTCGAAACCCACGTAACCCCTTAATAGCAATAAGTAAGAATCAAACGAGTTTGGGTTTGTGTGAAATGTTTTATTGTATCGTATATGTACAAAAAGGTGTACGGACTACTGTCGATGGGGGGTCGGGGACATTTTTTTTCGACGCCAATGCACACTCACACTCGCTCACAGACACACACACACGCACACACACGCTCACACACACAATTGGACACCTGACGTTTTCCCTCACCACCGCGGTATGACATTTGACACGTTGACAGAGAAAAAAAGTCGAGCGCGCGCGCGTGTGGTTCGTTCGTTTTTGTTTGTTTTTTTTTTTGTACACCAATGAGTCCTCTCGTCTGTTATCGTCCATCAAAATGGAATGAATGTCGATAAATGACATATGTGAGTATGATTATTGTTTTCCTTTTTTTTGTTTTTCTCTTCCTTCCTCGCTTTTTATCTCTCATTAACGCATTTCTCTGCAATTCCACTTCACATTTTACCGCCATCGGTCATCAATAAAAAAAAAAAAGGTATTCTCGAAAGAAAAAAAAAGTACTCTCGTGTGATATCGTCGCGACTGGGTCATTCTCGATAACGCGTCCGTTAATCGTTACACATTCTTTTTCGACAAAGAAAATAGGAAACACGTATGATCATCTCGTTACACAATTAGTCCACACTCTCCGGAACAAGTGAAAATTTGACACGAAAAAAAAAAAAAGAAAAAACAACTCCCAAACAACTTTTTTTCCCCCAAAAAAATATTTTCGTATTCTCCTTTCCCCATTTACGTTTATTTTGCGATACAGCCAGAAAAAAAAAAGTATTATTCGGACAACGAATGGAAGACGGACTTTGAGGGAAAAAAACCGATGTCAGAGATAGATTTTAAAAAAAGAGGGGGGAAAAAAGAAAAAGCGGTTATTTTTCTTCCCCAATTTGACGCTGTTGAAAACGTTAAAAATCGGATAGACCGCCGAGTTCTCGTGTATCGTGCCCAGCGGACACACGTAGTTCGCGTTTGTTTGTTTTCTTTTCTTTCTTTTTTTTTTTAAATATAACTTCTACTTTCGAACTGCATTTAGAGCGACGCTATTTCGAACATCGAAACGCGAGATGCAACAGCCATTTTTCGATCATTTTTTCCTTTGTTTTCTTTTTGTCTTGGGTTTTCTTTTTTTTTTTTTTCTTTTAAATCGGATATAACGTTCCCCTGATTCGCGTAATTGCGGACGAATAGAGATGGACTTACGCTCGGTAGCCTAGCCTAAGATTGGTTGAGTTTTGTGTTGGTTGGTTGTTGTTGTTGTCGCTTTTTTTTTTGTTATCGATTTATAATCTTGAAGTTCGAGCTTATTTTTTCTTATTCTTGTTAGCTTGATTCTTATTTTTGGCTGCGGCCGCCAATTTGGCATTCTTCTTCTTAGGTTCGTCGTCCTCGTCGTCCTCGTCCTCGGGATCCTGTGCCGCAAATAATTCTTTACTATATCGTTGTTTTTTTTTCTTTCTTTTCTTTTTTTCTTTCTCTCACGCACGCACGCACGAACACGCTCCCAGACACACACACACACACACACACACACCACGTGCGAACAAATTTGTTTCTCATCAAAAAAATTCTTCATCGCTCGGAATCTGTTATTCTTTCGTGGCAAGCATGGCAAGAAAAGAAAACAAAAAAAAAGGTCGTCGCTGTCACCTTGATACCGATCGATTGACGATATTCGAGGCAACTGAATTAAAAAAAAAAAAAAAAAAAAAAACGGCGACAAACTCTCGAAACTTCCACGAGTTTTCACGGATCGGGCGTAGTTTCTCTCTCAATCTCGTCGACAACTCGTGAATTTTTCGAGCGACTAAGCCGCCGATTTGAAATCGCTCGTAATGTCGATATATATATATATATATTCTTTAACGCGTGCCAAGATGGAGCGGAAGGAAGCGTGAAGTGTGCACGTATCCAATGAGATAAAGAAAAAAAAACAAAGATAAAAAAAACAAACGCTTGGAAAAGAAATGATATTTATTTCACCGAAAAAAAAAAAATGTAACAAATTAAAATGTAAGAACATAAAGTGAGTTACATACGTCGCTACTTGGTGATTTTTATCGTGTGTACGTTTTTATTATTATTTATTCTCACTTCAAACGAAAAGTTAAGTCGCCACTTTTCAGTTGGTATTAAAAATATATTAAAAAAAAGTAAAAGTATCAGAGTACAAGACAGACTCGAGTAACTCGTACGTAGAACTTATTCTATGCTTAATAACGCTGTTATCTCGTTTTTTTTTCTTTCTTTTTTTTTTTGCTTTACTAACGCATTATTTGTCTACTGCTTCGTCCATCTTGGCACGTTTGGTGCCATTTTTTTTAACGTCCGCGGATGACTTTCGTTTCTTTTGCGGTGCCTGGAAATATTCATTTCGAATTTTACACACACGAAGCGAAAAACATAAACTGATGAGAGAGTGGAAAGAAAAGCTCAATAATTATGTACTTTTTATTTCGTCAAATTGCTAGGACGAAACAAAGTTGCTTCGAGAGTTTATGGGACAAGAGAGTGTGAAAAGGATAAGAATGAGACGAAAAAAAAAACGTTTTTGTACCTTTTCGTCATCCTCGTCATCGATGTTCTCCTCTTCCATTTCGTCCTCTAGGTCGTCAAATTCCTCCATGTGTGTTCCTGCAAATGAATGGTGAGAAGGCATAATTGGAATCGTAATATATCGACATCGACGAGCTAACACACAATCTCGAATGCTCAGCTCGGATATTGCGTTCGTCAAATCCGTCGGTCAATCTATTCTTACCAAGGAGATTGTGTCCTACTATGTGAACCGGTCCGCTGCCCTTGATGAGCGTGAAGGTGACCGGAGGATCGGGAAAACTGAGATCGAGAATGATTTGCACCGTTCTTCCGACTTCGAGAAGCGCGATCGGACACTTTATCAAACCTTTCAGTCCCATTGCCTCCACCTGCAGGACGTTAAGCTCACCGGGTTTGGCTTCTGGTCCCAAAAGTGCCTGGAAAAGTCAACATTTGCCGTTAATGAAAGAATACGATTTTGAGCACGACAGAGTAACAATAATAGCCCGATGTTACGCGATAAGCGAAAACGATGAAAATCATTTAAATCGTACCGCTCAAGGCGAGCGACCACTTCAGATACTCCAAAAAATCAATTTTTTTAAATTTCATTAATCGTTAGGAAAGTATCTTAAGAATACACCCTGAAAATTTCAAAACGATATTCGGATTCTTTCTAACGGTATGTATAGAATGAGACAGACTCTCCGCTCGACTCCCAAGCGCGCTCAGGTATCCACGAGCGCTCAGTTAGGTAGCTTGTTTGGGTTTGTTTGGGTTTTCATAACACAAACAAACCCAAACTCGACCGTTTGGCGATTATCTCCAAAACATCTCCATTCTTGGTACAAAATAATCGAGGTAGCGGCATTTCTTGCTATTTTATTCAATGAAGGAAACTCAGTCCTACTCATGGTTATGAATCAACTACAAATCGTAGTTGGCAGGCAGAGCTACGGATATGCCTAGCAAATGGATCAGATGCGTGTGGCTAGGCAAAATAGAAAAAGTTTATTAGAGACAAAAGAAGCTTGAAATACTTTCAAAGAAGAAATGCAAGATTCAAATGAGTTCCATGAGGAAGAGGAAGGACTGCTGTATGGTGCTGGGATCGCTGATTAATCAGTAAGACATTTTATCGTTTGATTAAGCATATTCGACTTTGAGTTTTTCGTTTGTCATTTTCGTTTGTCAAAAATGAATTTTTAGAAAAATAAATGTTGTTCGAGTGTTAAACACTCTTCGCATATGTTGTTGCTCGCGAGAACCAAACTATACAAAACTGGCTCAAGATCGGATGGTGTAATTTCTCACATTGAGAAACTATGAAAAGTATATTATTTTCAAGGGGTTACGTGGGTTTGAACATTTTAAAAAATCCATTTTTTATAATTTTATTATCTAATAGTACAATATGTCTAGAATATTCTCCCAAAGTTTTAAGCCAATCGGAGTAAAAGTCTAGGAGAGAGAGCCTTTGGGAATTACCCCCGTTGGGAAAGACCGACCGGGAGCGACGCAGGTATACGCATTTTTCTCAAAACACTATTTTTGAAGTCAGTGGACACAATTTCTCAAAAACTAATGCACCGATCTTATAGAAATTTTGCATACTTCTTCAGAATAGCATTTACAACTAATTTTACAAGGCTATACGTAGTGTAAATTGTACCAAAAATTGAACTATTTTGCATACAACACTGCCAAAAATTCAAATTTTAATTTTTTTTTTAATCCTTCGTTCAATCATGAGCTATACTCATCTCCTAACAGAAAAAATTTGGTTTTTTAATTTCCGATAAAACAATCATGAGTTATCCTGACCACCACGAGGACACTTTTTTTTTAGGCGTCTCCGGAAACCAGGTCCCGCTGGCTGAATTTCCCAAATTTTTGCATGAAATTTTTGTTAAATATTGTTGAAATGTTGCTCTTCTATGTGCTTAACATTTTGAATTAAATAATTTATATATATTTTTAAAAAATAGAGAAAATATGCTTTTTTGGCTTCGAAACCCATGTAACCCCTTAAAAGAAAAATGAAAAAAATAGAAACCAATAATATCTGTTTTTATAAGCCATATTCTTTTTGACAAACAATAATAACCTGCTTGCTGTAATTAATATTTGCAGTTTTTTTTCTCTGGACTTCAATAAAAAAAAATTTAAGTATCCGGACCCTACTATAAAATAATTTCCGACCCCTGGGGTTTAATCGATCAAAAATTCATTTTGACAAAATCAATTTTTTTTGCAGAATCGATCCAGAAATGAATTATTCTTTTTTTTTTTCTTTAGAAAATCACACATTTCTACTGTGCTTCGTGCACACAATATTCAAATGATTTTTTTCAAGCATTTCCCTCCGAGCCAAATGTCTATAGACGATTTCCGTTGTGCCCGGCACACCTCCCCCCTCTTTTCTGCAGAGAAAGATCCCAAGGATTGTTTTCAGGCAGCTCGGTACAAGGAGGGAGACTCAACAATAAGGAGAAAATTCGCGGCAAAAGGAAGCGTACCCGTTCTCTCTTTTCCAACGCGTCCTTTTTCCCCAGGAAAACACAGGCATCCGATTTTTTTAATTCTCTTTCGTTGATTCTTCTCGCGCACATTCTTTCACGAATATACCCGCCTTTCTTTTATTCGTCGAAAAGAAAAAAAAAGGCAAGTTGCGTTTGCGATCGTAAAAGAAAAATCATACCGGCACTTTCGTAGCCTTTTTGAGGATCGTAATTTGTACGTTTTCATAGTTGGCGCGTAAAAACGAACGATTGAAGAGGTGAGGGCGCCGGTAATCGAAGGAGAGGGGGGAGAGAAAGAGAGAGAGAGTGAGCGTGGGAGAAAACGGGGGAGGCGGCAGCAGAGAGAGAGAGAGAGAGCGATACATATTGGAGTGTATCAGCGAGAGAGGGCAGGTCGAGAATACCGGTAAATTGTATTCAGGTTAGGTTAATGCCGAAGATACAAGATTTTAACTCTCGCATTCGTGCTAGATGGCATCGCAACATGCAAACGAGACATTTTTTTTCAGAGAATCCCCGACAGCAAAAAAAAAATTAAGAAAAAAAGAGTTCAGCAAACATCGAACTCGAGGAAAAGCATTAAAAGAAAAAAAGTTACATTTCAATTAGGAAATTTCTCGATTCGCTGAACAATAAATCATAAGTTTTTCCTCCCAGAGGCGTCTACTCGGAAAAAAAAAAAACTAAAGCAACTTGCAAAAATTCACGACTTACCATTTTGATGATGAGTTTTTGATCAACGCCAAAGTGTTGATTAGCACCGTCGGCGTCGTCGTTCTTCCTTTCGGGGTCCCATACTTCGCTTGCATTGGGTCCCTCAAGGGTAATTCCTGAAGACACGAAAAAACCAACGCGAATTATAAACACCGTACTCTACAGATTTTGTCACACGGCGTTACGCGAGCGTCGAGTGGATTTTTTTTTTTTTTTCATACAGTTCGTTACTGACGAAAAGTTGATGTGCGGGAGGAGTCAAGGTGAAAAAAAAATGTAATTTTTTCGTGGCAGAGAGCACAACGTCGAATTCACGGTGAAAGCAAAACGTCGAACGAAGAAAAAAAAAGGAATTGGATAATAAATGTGTACGCGTATATAACACAAATTCACAATGGCGGCTTCTTGCCGGCGTCCCGTTCGCACTTTTGCCATTTCGTTGCCGGCGTGCGTTGCAAGTAACGCGACAATCGTCGAAATAATGCGACGTGATTAACGCGAATATCCAGGAGCGTCATATTTACCGTAAAGATATTCTTCCGCCATGACGATCGAGACGATATTAATGGATACTTTTTCGTTACGTTATATATTTTTGCGTGTTACGCGCGGAGAGGATGCCCGTGTGTACAGTAAGAGCGTGGCTTGCTGCTGCCCCGACTATAAAAGAGCGAGAGAGAGAGAGAGAGAGAGAAGAGAGAGTGTGTGTGTGTGTGTGTGTATGTGTGTATGAGAGAGAGCGAGAGAAAATGATTGCTCCCTTGCTCTGTGTCGCCTCTTGAGCTTCGTGAGACGCCGCGCGCGCAATAGTCACCACCGGCTTCGCGTTGCCGACTCGCTCACGCTCCTATATACGTATGCGTGTGTCACGTATCCCCGTGGGTGCAATGGGGCGGTGGGGGGGGGACGCGCTTCTTCGGCGACTACGCGAAGTGGTGGGGGATGGGAAACGAAAGAGATGCGAGAACGGTGGTCGTGCGCATGTGCCGAACACGACGCGAAGCCATCGGTACACACAAAAGTCCGAGCGAATTGTCGCGCTCGTAGTAAAATTCGTTGCGCGCCCATTATACGTTCGTTTCTGTCATTGGTCCGTTGCTCGAGGCTACAACCGGAAACCGCTTCTTAGGGTTGCCCCGATTCACCGGAAACGCGCGTGCTTTAATACGCCGAGGCAAAATAATCCTCGAATTAAATGCCGCATTTATTTAAGGGGTGAGGGCTAGTCAGCATTTAAAAAAAATCGTTTATTTTTTGCATTTTCTCAAAGTACAGCATTTCAAAAGTATTCTCTGAAAATTTTCGACAAATCGGAACATTATTCATGAAGATATACAACTTTGAGCACAGCCGCCTCGAGCGGGTAAAACCAGGTTGTTAGCGACAGTTACGCGCTTGAAGATCTAAGGGATTATAGGGGGTCTTTGTTCTACCTGTAAGGTATATACCTGTATATAGCTATAACCGAATGTCAGACATTCAGATATTTGTACTACATTGTGGTACATTGTGCATTTGCTTTTGCAGCAGTAGAACGTGAAACGCCGAGCTCTGAACAAGTCGTGTTTCTGTCCGTTTGTAGCGTCTTCCTTTTTAAAATAGTTGAGATTTCTTGAGTGCGAAATGGATAGGAAAATTTCAAGAGAAACGAGAAAGGCTGATCGTGTTTACAAGTCAAGAAGCAGGAAAAGAAAACAGACTTTCAATCCAAAAACCGCAGAGGGTTACGATGGCGGAGCGAGTACGTCGGCGAAAAAACTAAAAAACCAAAATGAATACAATGTGCCGAAAACAAATCACGTTGAATACAGAATTTTGAACTTTTTCGCTGTTTTTAGGGCGATTGCGAATCTCATAAAATGCGCAAAGTGTGATGGCAATGTATTTTTTGGTATAACAAGCGAACGTGGTCTTGGCTTCAAAATTTCTGTTGTGTGCGATAATTGTGCTCCCGAATGCATACCATCGTGTGATTTTATCGGACATTCATATGAGATAAATCGAAGATTTATATTAGCAATGCGTGTATTAGGCGTTGGTTTTAAAGGTGCAACAAAATTTTGTGCACTGATGGACTTGTCGCCGTTTTTAGCAAAATCTTCGTACCTCATGATCCTACAGCAGATAAGTGAAGCGAGTAAAAACATCGCCGAATTTTTCATGAAAACGGCTTGTCGAGAAGAAATAGACTTGAATTCTAAGAACAGTGGAGGTCAAGATACTGATTTGTCAGTATCTAGTGATGGAACATGGCACAAACGTGGATTTACATCTTTGTATGGTGTTGTTTCGCTTGTAGGTCATTACACTGGCAAAGTTATAGATGTGTTTGTAAAAAGTTCTTATTGTAAAGCGTGCGAATTATGGAAAGATAAAACAGGCACTGCGGAATATGAAGAATGGCGTGAATCACATGAAGAGACGTGTTCGGCCAATCACACAGGAACTGCTGGAAAGATGGAAGTCGATTCTGTCATTGAAATGTTCCTTCGCTCGTTGAACAATCTTGGTGTAAGATTTTTAAATTACATTGGCGACGGCGACTCAAAGACGTATTCTGGCATACTAAAAGCTGCTCCTTATGGAAAAACTGTTGTAACGAAAAAAGAATGCGTTGGTCATGTTCAGAAACGAATCGGTACGAGTCTACGTGGGTGTAAAAAGAATAACAAAGGACTCGGCGGTAAAGGAAAACTTACTGGCAAAATGATTGATAAATTGTCAGAGTATTTTGGTAAGGCTATTCGTGATAATTGTGATTCTGTTGAAAAAATGAAAAATGCCATTTGGGCCACGTTCTATCACTATAGTTCAACCGACGCAAACCCGCTTCATCACAAATGTCCAGCAGGTGCTCACTCGTGGTGTACGTATCAGCGTGCAAAACCAAAGAAGAAGTTATGCTCTTTCAAACACGATTACAATGCCTTGCCAACGAATGTATTAGCTGCAATAAAGCCTATTTACGAAGATCTTACAAAAGACGAATTACTACAAAGATGTATAGGAGGATTTACGCAAAATAGTAATGAAAGTTTTAACCAGAGCGTTTGGAAGGTCATCCCAAAAACGTTACCTGCCAGCTTCACCACTGTTAGCATAGCAGCCAACATTGCTACCTGCACCTTCAACGAAGGTTCCTATGGCTTGTTAGCAGTTTTTGATGCTATGGGGATTAAATTAGGACCAAACGCCCACAATTTTGCCACAAAGGAGGACTCTGTTCGAGTTGAAGTGGCTAACCGACGTACGGCGAAAAACACTCGAGAGGCCAGAATAGTTCGACGGCCGGAGGAAATTGCTTCTACTGCGACTGCTAAGGCGAAGGAAGTGTCACTTTATGGTACCGGAATAGATGATTCAATGTAAGTCCAAAAATAATTTTTTTATTTGCATGTAAATTGTACTTAAAATTTTAAACGCGTTTTTCTCGAAAGCACGTTTTCTAATTCGGTGATCACTGTAACTCCAGAACGGCTTGACCGATTGTTTTCAAATTTGTATCACTTACTCTGTACATAATTGTCCCCTGGATGGACAAAAGATTTTTATCGGCGGTGAATATATTTTTTTTTATAACTGAAAATATGAGTGAAAATTTGGTCGAAAAACAAGTTTTTACTTTGAACATCAGCCATTTTGTAAAAATTCGAAATTTTCACCAACCCTTCGTCCATCCTGGGCCCAATATGATTTACTAATGATCCCCGTTAATTTTTTTGGTTTCAGATGATCCAGTGATGAGCAGCAGTGATCACCGCGAAACACCTTTTTTCTGGACCCCTCGCAGACTGCCTGCATCTCGCTTATTTATCATTATTTTTCAATGAAAATTTTACTGTAGGCTACTAGAAATATTGATTAATCATATGGGAAAACATTTTTCACTAAATAATAAAACCTGTAAAAAAAAATCCCGAAAAAAGCGTTTTTTCGGGGTTACAAGTAGCCCTCACCCCTTAAATTTGAGAAAATTTATATTGTAAATGTGCAAAATCGGATTCTAAATGGACTTTCGATTATTTTATGAATATGTATATATACTAGCTTCCGCCCGCGTAGATATTCAAATTTTCATTAGATTTTATTCGTTTGTATTCTATAATAATCCGAATTTCATCGTTAGATTCTACTTTATTTGAATATTATAATGAGAAAAAGATTAAATGTTATATTTGATATGATATTAGATTCTATTCTATTTTAATTAGTTTTTCGACGTTTCTATTCTATAATAAGAATTATAATTTTATTAGATTATACTTTATTTAAATATTATAATTAGAAAAATATTAGATGTTATATTTTATATGATATATTAGATTCTATTTTATTTTAATTATTTTTTTGTCGTTTTTATTCTATAAGAATTATAATTTCATCATTAGATAATATTTTATTTAAATATTATAATTAGACAAATATTAGATACTATATTTGATATTAATAAAATATGTGATATTATATTAGATTCTATTCGATTTTGATTCGATTGATAATTTCAGAGATATAGCGATTAAAATTAAGGCCTAAAGGGTTAAAGATGAACGCCTTTCTTTGTCCAGAATGTGCAGTTTATTTCATTCGCCTACGTTTCACCTTTTTGCCAAGATCGATCTTTTACGCTTCGATTTTTTCGCAGAATCGATTCTCCGACATCCGATACGGAATCGATCTCGAAAGCGATTTTTTTTTCAGAAAATCGAACAAGTTCCAATTGATTCGAATAATCGAAATACCGTAATCGATAAACTTGTGAGACTACCGACAAAAAAGAAAACAATAAAAAAAACCATTGCCCGAAGGGGAATACAAGGATAAGCAATTATCGTACAGTAGACGATTTATTAAGAATATCCTATCGAAAATGACGCAGCGATAACAATCCGTCGCCATTTGTACAAGTAAAACGCATAGGAACATTACGATTCGTTACGCGTTAACATCCATCATCCCCCTCCCCCCCCGCTGTCGTGAGCATTAAAATAATCAAGTGCAAAATAAATTAGATTGTAGAGCTAAAAAAAAAAAACGAAAAAACAATACGTTAGAGAAGAAGGAAGATATCAATCGCCCTGCGAGATCGGCGAGCCTCGATCTCTCTTGGAGCCTTTTCCCTTTCCCTTCGACTTGCTCTCGCGCTTCCGGCTCAACGACGATGTCGAGGTAGTGGACGTCGAGTCGGCGGGACTCGAGTGATTCGAGCCGTCGCGATCCCAGCGCGTAAGAGCGTCTCGCAAATTCTGTCCGTCTGCCTCGTCGTAAGCATCGACGTCGACTTGCAAATTTTCCTGTCGTCCTATTTCCGATGTTTCGAGATTCGCTCTCATCTCTTTGCGTTGATCCTCGGTGTGTTGAGGACACCTCATAGAGCGTGTGCACAATTTTTTCGTGTGTTCCGATATAACGCCGCATATTTGTGTCAACAGAGCTCGCTTGTCCTCGACGGACATATTCTCGTAATTTGACGGTGAATTTTCATTGCTCGATTGAGCGTGATCGATCGTGGCGTCGCCGTTTCTTTGGCCGCTCTTTTGTTGCTTGGAACGCTTGATGCCGTTGCGATCCTTGCGACGCTTACGCTTGTCGTTCGTTAAACTCCAATCGACGTCGTCGTCGTCGTCGCTTATAGCGCCGGCGAAATTACTCATGTCCTTGGTACTGTTGGCTATTCTGCGCGAAGCTATTCTCGAACTGTTGCGTCCCATTCCCATACATTTTTCCAAGTGCGTGGCAAATCTGCACGCCGCTACTCCCCTGTCGCAATTAGGACAGTTGCACTCTTGGGACTTTTTCACTGGATGCTGACCGAACACATCCAGACCCGGCGAGTCTGCAATCGAAGAGCTTCGTTAAGTAATTCAACGGTGAATGTGAGGAAAAATAGGACGAAGCTTAAATTCATATTGACAGCACGTGCTTTGAGACAGTACTTTGTCTTACCTACAATGGCGTAAGACTCGTCGTCCGGTATTCCCTCTTCGACGTCCGAACTTCCAGTCTTTACGGTCCGGTGCACGTCAAAAACGAAACCCATGAGTACCTCGTCGAGAAGATCCGTGTATATGTCCTTGGCCGCAGCTTCGCAATTGTCATTTTTGCTCATAAATTCGAGAAACTTTCTGTCCAATTCTTGTATTCGTTCCTCGGTTACTGACATCTTCGTTGTGTCAATTTCGCAACGAATATTCACGTAATTTCGTACAATTGCGATCCACTTTTTAGACACGAATGTTTACAAAACGTCGTTTCCGCAGCTCGACACACACACTAGCTAGCTTAGTTGCGATTGTTTCCGTAAGTTGCAATTTTTGTCCACGGAATTACGATTGTTCGTTGACGCTTGTGCGGCACACGGAGAATATGTCGTGCGTGAATATTCGTGAAAGATTTTTCAACCGATGACGATTTTTATTCATAAACAACTAGAATGAAAACAGCAGACACGTTCATTGTACTTATAAATATATATATATATATAGGATATTCTTTCGAGCCCGATGACTTTTGACGCTTTGCCACCTTTGGTGGAATGACCGCTAGATGGCGAAACTAACGCGGGCAGTGGGGGGGGGGGGGCGGGCAAACAATTAATTTTTCTTTCATACGCTACTTTAAAATATTAACCTACACAAGCGTTTTTTTTTAAATTTGCTTATAATACATTGCGTGAGATTATTTATCGTTGATAAACACGGAAAATGCGTGTGTTGAGGTTTCACAGCATTATTCTACGAGTATCGAGGAATGACACTTCTCGAAAGTAAAATTTACACCTCTCGACCACGAGCTTAACCTCAAAACTTGTCCTTCATAACCTAACATTCGTCGGTGCAAAACGTATCATTATTTTTCGATTAATCAATCGTTCGGTCTATGCTAAATTGTGGGAAATATCATTTAAATGTAACTCGATACTTTCGAATAATTCGTAGGTAAGTTGATGCTGTCTCGAAGTCGTAAAAATCATTAATGAACGTTTATTCTTCACGACTACGCACAAGTAAGGTTATAGATACAATGGTATACTTTTGTCTTTTTTTCAGCCAAAAATAACCGGTATATATCGATACTGAAATGGCACAGCAAATGAAGAATTTATTAAAAATATCGATGGCGATGCGGAATTTAGGCTCGTTTACGAATTACACCATGACCAAACGATTCATTAGAATGTCCGTTCGTTGCACCACTAACTACACAAAGGGTATGAACAAAGATCCCTTCTTACTGAATAATTACGCATTAATGGTATTACACAATTATATGTTTACTTAAGGTATTCCCTTCACGAACCCAAATATTCAACGATTAACTGATTTTCTACTACAATCAAATCAAGAGATTTCTCAGAATACTGGTAAAATTTTTAATTACCGAACGTTTAACAAAAAATTATTACTTTGAAAATTGTTCAATATATACGGCACTTTATGGAGACGACACGCTGGCTACATTTCTATCTAATTTATATTCTAAATAACTCTAGATGTCCGATATCAACGGTGCTGAGTATGTGAAAAATTCTGAACATCCCATAATAACAGTAAAAACCAGGATTCACCGAATTCTCAAAGAAATTATTAATGCCGAAACTTAGGAAAACATGACTAGCAGAACAATTTTCGTAGCCGCAACTTCAGAAAAAATATAAAAATGTATAAATCTATAAAACGTATGCAAAATTTTTAATTCCAATTCATTTTTGGTTATAATGATTATCACTTATTTTTATCAAGCGCCACTGTAATCTATTAAGGGGCTACGTGGGTTTCGAAGCCAAAAAAAAGCATATTTTGTCTATTTTAAAAAAAATATAATATATAAATTATTTCATTCAAAATCTTAAGCACATAAAAGAGCAACATTTCAACAATATTTCAAAAAAATTTCATTAAAAAATTTGGGAAATTCTGCTGGTGGGACCTGTATTCCGGAGACACCTAAAAAAAAAATATCCTCGTGATGGTCAGGATAACTCACGACAGCTTTATCTGAAATTAAAAAACCAAATTTTTTCTATTCGTAGATAAGTATAGCTGGTGATTGAACAAAGGATTTGAAAAAATTGAAATTGGAATTTTTGGCAGAGTTGTATGCAAAATAGTCCAATTTTTGGTACAATTCACGCTGCGTATAGCATTGTAAAATTAGTTGTAATCGAAAAAAAAAACCTTCGTTCAATCACTAGTCAATGCTATTTTGAAGAAGTGTGCAAAATTTCAATAAGATCGGTGCATTAGTTTTTGAGAAGTCATGTCCATCGACTTCAAAAATAGTGTTTTGAGAAAAATGCGTATACCTGAGTCGCTCCCAGCCGGTCTTTCCCAACGGGGGAAATTCCCATAAGTTCTCTCTCCTAGAATTTTTTTTGTTTACACTTATCTTAGAGAGACAAGAGGCCCCTTGGTACTTTTTTTTTTTGACACTCAAGAACAAAATTTGGTATGAGAAAGATCTATTTTAAGTGTTGAAAGTTCAAATAACAAATTAATTAGAATGAGAATGTAAATGATTGATTAAGTTATAGGACTGCTGGTAGAAAGGGAAAAAAAAACTGAACCATTTTCTGAAGGTGTTACAAAGAGAAATTATTATACAGTCAATGAATAATAAGTAAGCGAATAATCCTAGAAAGTTAAAAAAAAATCCCCTGTCGCAGGCGGTGATGAAAATAATGACTTTGGACAGACTGTTAGTGAGGCACCATTTCGTATTGAAAAAAAAATTCAAACAAATTTGCACTCGTACGATTTTGTCTTTGTGAGAGATAAAAATTGTTGAAATATTACTTCAGAATCTTTAGTTTCCCCGCAACCTCTACTGAAAAGCGACACTCCTCAAGAACTTCTGAGTACGTTGTCGGTGCAAGACGCGTTGAAAAAGAGCCGATCATCAACCCACGTGTTCAGTATAATTGAGTCGAACCATCAAACGATGACAGTGAAGGAAGCGGTCATCGCTCTCAACGTCTTGCTCGAACTTGAAAAAGGCGTATCACAAAATTCACCCAAAATGTACGAGAACACTGCATTTTTGATGCTCTGCGAGATCTTGAACAAGAAAGCGAGAAACTTGGAGCCGTACGAGTGCGTCAGCGCGCTAAAGGCGATGGTTTACTTCCAAGTGCCAACTACGAGCGTCATCGTACAAATGATATTACAAATGTTGCGTCACTCTATGGATCAATTGTCCCTTTCCCAGATGAGCTTTCTCCATTTTATGCTAAAGAAGTGCGACCGAACGCCGCTCGTTGATGCGCTGACGGTTGCTCTGCCCATTGTCTACGAGGCCAACGTGTTGACGAAACTCGATCGCGAGAATATACAGAATATCAAAAATGCTCTCACTTATCTCGGGCCAAAAACGAAAAATCCTGGTTCATACAACGTGATACTTCACGCACTGATGTCGTGCAAACAACCAATGAATACGCAAGACGCTCAAAATATTTTGTGGGCTTTGTGCGAACTCCAATGTTATCCCATGGATCTGCCGCCAGTGCTCAATCACGTGCAAAACATAATTGCACAAAACATGAAGAGTCTCGAGCGGAACATAATTATAAAACTCGTATCGATGATTGCCGCGAAAGTTAAAGCGCGGTAAGTTGTATTTGCAATACGAAATTTGTTGTGTACAATCGTATCACGGACAAGAAATTTTCGAAAACAAGAAAAAATGTTTTCTAAATACAGTCGAATCTCGATATAACGAATCTCTTGGGAAGACCAAAAAAAATCGTTATATCGTGTTTTCGTTATATTGAGGTCATGTTCCAAAAAAACAAGAAAAACGTTTTCTAAATACATTCGAATCTCGATATAACGAATCTCTAGGGAAAAGCAAAAAAGTTCGTTATATCGTGTTTTCGTTATATTTAGGCTTCGTTATATCGAGGTCATGTTCCAAAAAACAAGAAAAACCGAAAATAAGAAAAACGTTTTCCAAATACAGTTGAATCTCGATATAACGAATCTCTAGAAAAGAGCAAAAAAGTTCGTTATATTGAGGTTTCAATCAAAAAGACAAATTGCTCTAATTAAAGCCTTTCTTTAAAAAAAATATATTAGTACTATAAATATAGGGATATTTTTTAAAGAAAGAACGGTTTAAATTAGAGCAATTTTTACAAGCAATTAGCAATTAGAGCATAATGTATATAACATAACATTTTTAGAAGCGGATTATTTTAAAATTAAACAAGTATTTTGATTGAAACACATTTGTTGATTTTATAATCATACATATACATAGTAACATTGAAATAACAGCTTTGGTATCTTTGGGTTCGTCAATGTCTTTGAAAAAAAAATCGGTAATTTTCTTTTCCGTACCCTTAGGCTTTTGTCTTTGAATTTGGTTTTCGATAGTTGCCGATCGAGTTTGCCGAATTCTTTATAGTAATTCGATAGTAGAGAGATCGGGAAGAAGGGAACGAAAGGAAGGGAGTTCGTTTACCGAACGCTTTGTTATACAGAAGTTTTGTTCACGAAAATGCCTTGTGTAGAGATTAAGGGCCCCAAAAATCAATTCGTTATGTCTATAGTTTTTCTTCGTTGTATCGAGATTTCGGAAGGGAATCTATCGGAAGGGAATGGACTTATCTTCGTTATATCGAGGTTGGACTGTACGTGTAAAGCTTATACAAATAATGATATTTACAAAAAGGTTTTCCGCCGGATTTAAGAAATGTTAATTACTTGTTGAGTTACTCGGACACAAACTTAAAGAGTGAATTTCCCGGATAAATCGAATGGCGAATAAACTGGAGCGCTTCCGCTCAGACTTAAAAATAAACAATACTTAAAGTATCCATTTTTTACATTCTTTTTGTCGATTAAGCTCTTTTATATCTTAAGAGTATATACTTTAAGAAAATGTCACAAAAATAAAAGATTTTTTTCAAATTTCTAGTATAGAATACTGCCTTAATAGTATTTGTTTAAGCATTGAAGGTAACCGTTCATTTTTTTTTCTCTCTCGACGCTCTCTAATAACATATATATGTTTTCTATAACTTCTAGAGAATGGCATTATTACCACGAAGGTTTCGTCGATGCGTGTGCTTCAACCGCAATATCCGAAAATTGGGGTTTCACGGACGCGATCAAGCTTCTCCTTGAATTTACGAAAATGGGCCATACGCAAATATCGCTTTTGGATTACATAGCTGGAAAGTGTTTCGAAGATCCAACGTTACTGGAGACTTGTCCACCGTGGCATATAGCTGAGATCGTGCACGGATTTTCCGCTGCCGATTACAAACCGATTTTTTGGGACGTCGTACAAGCAGCTGCCATGAGCGATCGAGTACTTCAGGAGACAAATTTGCAGTATCCGCTTTCGAAGCTCGCTCTCAGTTTGTTGTCGTTGGACTGCTATTGTCCGGAGCTCTTGACGAAGGTATTCAAGCGATTCGTCGGGACGAAGATGCATCGAAAAACCGACAAACAAAGAATGTTGCTATTGCATCAAACACTAGCGACACTATATCCGCAATATTCCGCACCGTTTCCCATCAACGACATTTCGGAGTTCATCTTCGCCCCGGACAGAGATCGAGCTTTTCCCCTTCTCACGACGCTCAAGGGTGCACTAGGTGGTCCCGGTTATGTATTGACCAATGTCAAAACGAAACTCGGTCATTTGATCGGTAAGTTTTCCTTTTTCGTATACACCTTTTTTTTCATGTACTTCAAAACTTTCTTTTCACTGGACAAATCTCGTATATTCTGCACATTGGGCTAACGTACGAGATAGCATTTTTTTTCTAGGGGCGACCCAGTAAGGGCCGCCTTGACAAGAACTGGTTTTCTTTACAATCATCTTGTTTTTTTTTTTAACGAAATTTACATAATAGTCAATAATTAGTAGTAGTTATTAAGGTAGTAGTCTCACCAAGGCATTTTTCGATAGATTTTTTTTTTTTTGAGGACCCATTCAGGGCACTATTAAGGGGAGAAAACCCTTTAGACCCTCAAACATGAACCATTTTTTGTGAATTTTTTTTAGCGTGATGAAATAAAATAATCGTATCATTTTTACATTTTGATATCATTTTATTATAGGTTTAAAGAGCTCAAAAACATTTTTTTTTACAAAAGAAAATGGCGACGTTATAGCTTTTTCCCCCAGGCGTCTTTCCTGTGCCATAAAAAAATGCTCCATTTTTGCACATTTTTACTGTTCATGTGAAACAGAAAACAAAAATATTTTTCGATTACCGACACATGTAGGGGAAGGATAAACTTATAAAATTATTAAAAAGTATAAAATTGAAAATTCCGCAGGCTTTTTAACTGAAAGTTCAAATTTTATACCATTTTTTCGACAGTTTTTACCCCAAAAAAATGATTTATCTACGCGATATCCTTCTAACTTTAGGTTTATCCTTCCGGTAATATCATAGACAGAAACCTCTCAAAATTTCAGGGAGAACGATCAATAACTTTTTGAGCTACAGTGTGAGCTGTTTTTGAAAATGTAGTTTTGAGATAATCGCGTTTAAAGTTTCAATACGATAAAACTATAAATTTTAGTGACTTACCGATCAATCAGCAATTCCAGGCCCATACACTAACCCTTCAACTTCCTCGAAAAGCTGATTTTCTTCCATTTGCTGCTGTTTTCGAGCTGTACGAGCTACTTTTGTGGAGGAAAGGCTCATCCGGTTCTGCCTCTCTATCCGTGCCTCGTCGGAATTTTTGGCGAAAACTCTGGCGTATATCCCAACAATTATGTCCAACGCATTCATAATTCTTAGAATGGAGGAATAGCCTTCATTAAACACCCCAGCAGCAATATAGGCTGCGATTTCAACGATTTTGAGCCCAGAATGGAGGTGTTTTGGAGCTAATCGCCAAACTGTTGCGTTGAAACTCTCGTTCGCGTTTTGGGTATGGCCACCCAAGCATCTTTCGAGTAAATCTTCCCTCGGAAAATCTTTGTAAATTGGTAAGAGATGCTGCTTCATCTTTTAACCTGGCTCTTTAGTTCGCGGTTTGCGGTCTCGGCGTTCTCCACTATGAGCTATAACTCCGTAAAAATTTCATATTTCGATTTTCCCTTTTAACAGTATCTTCTTAATATATCATAGTTTAGAAATATGTAGAAAAAAAAATCGATTTTTTGAAAATTTTAAAGGGTTTTCTCCCTTTGAGTGATTACATGCAAAATTTCAAAATGATTCACCGTTGTATACTCGAGATATTGGCAATCAAAGATTGCACGGTTTTACACGTGTTCTCATGGGGAGAAGTGGAAAAGGATATTTTTCAATAATCCTTTGTGAGCTGCTATTGACTTTCTTTTAGGCTTGACGTAACCTAATATAAATCGCGGTCCACCATGTAAAATTTCGGAATTAACGAGCTACAAACCTCCGAGAAACCGCATGTAGCTCACTGTGCCTCCTGACACATTGTGCCCCACTCTCCCCTATCTCAAACGATGTTATATTATCAAAAGCCCATATCTCTACCCCGTAAAAAGCTCTACAAGGCAGCTATATTTTTACGAAATTTCAGTTACTCAGTAAACGTCAGTAAAACTGCCGCCCGGCGAGCAGGTGCACGGCTCCAGTGGTGACCATCGAAAAATTGGTCCAGGCCAACGCTTCCCGACACCGGACGTCGCCGAAGCCGCACACTGACTCGACTCGTCGACTTTTTTTTCAATATGTTTTGCCACGAAGTTACTTTAAACAACTTTTTATTTCTATTTCTATTTCAGACCACGTTGTGGCCATGCGAAAGGGTGGATTTCCAATCGCAATTAATGACGAACCGAGCAATGAGGACGACAAACATGGGGAGATTCAACTCGACGATATAAAAGCTCCCGCGGACAGTCAAATGTGAGTACCGTTCATTGCGCAGTTGAATCAGCGTTGAAGATGATTACGCTTGAAAAATAATTTGATTGTTTACGCATAGCATTCTTCTCCTGTACGTGCCCCAATACGGATACTCGATCAATACTCAACGACTGAACGGAGGCTGGCTGCTACGGATCAGAAGCTTAGAGGCTCTTTCGGGACACACCGTTATACCGATACTATCGCGCATGTGGACAAGCCTCGCGGAGTCCGAAAGAACTCCCTACCTCATGCAAGCTATCCGTCTCAAGTGCGATGAGCTCTCGTTGACCGCGAACTCGTGAAGTAGGTACAATTTGTAAAATTCTTTAATTGTACAATGAATAAAGTTGGTATCATAGAGAAGAGGTTTTACGAATAAATATTCGTTGCGGCTACTAAATAAAAGTGAAATATCGAATTTCGAATCATCAAGGAGGGTCGAAAGTTAACCCTTATTCGGCACACTTCAGTGGAGAGACGTACTCGGCGCACTGGGGTTGTTTGCACCCCAGCGACAAAAACCGTTATTATAAATAAACTAATGTTTTAATTTGAATTTTTTTTTTTTTGGGACTTCTTGAAAGCTTCTTTTTCAGAGTAGTGTAGGTTATATAGCCGAAAATTTCACTTGAGTATGTTAAAAAAATTAAAATTGCGAAAAAAAATGAAAAAGTGATTTTACAAAAAAAAAATTCATCTTTTTTTTTCGATAAAAAAGGCTAAAAATTCAACTGAGTCTTCTTCTGATGTATTACTACAAGAAAAAAAAAATAGTACTTATGAAGCTGTTTCAGACAAGGTATTTATTTTGAGAAATAAAGGTAAGAATTTAGAGAAAAAAGCGTTATGCTCCAGCATAACACTATTAGCCTGAGGCTATAGTGGCATCCTCGAACTTCCACCAAATGTCGTGCTAGACCCGCTTCCCCTACGTTTAGGTATTTAAAATCTATGAAATATGGTCGTGGGGTGCAAACGTCTAGTTTCAATATAGTTGAAACTTTCAATTAACAATATAGTTAATAATAATGTTATTTCGCAGGCAAATATACTTCTGAGGAAAAAGAATCTGACGAAACTTCAAAGTTTCAATCCGTTGCACTCTATTGTTTTCGAGAGAAAAGGCTTTTAAAAATACAATGATTTTTCTCGAGATAAATTTAGCCTGTCGGGAATATTTTAAGCTTTGTAAAGTTAAAAATTCCAAGTAAATGTTGAAATTGCAGCATTTGGAGCGTCCAAACTTTTAATTTCTCCGCAGTAGGCAGATGACGGATGCGAGCTACGTCGAATTTACTTTCATGTCGAAACAATGCTGGAGACGTTTTAGATGCCAAGGCAGGTCCCTCATGGGCACAGGTTGCTATTAAGAGAGGTTTCTACTTTGTTGAACCAAAAAATGCTCGATTCTTTTCCATTTTTTTATGCGAAGAATATTAAATATAGAATGTTAAAATTTAGTATGTTTACTAAGCGGTCTTTATTGAACATGATAATATTTTTCAACGTTTGACGAAACATGGTACTGGGAGTGGGAGGAGCCATGGACGTCGGTGCGTCGGCGATATTTTTCGCTTGCGGAATTCCTAAGTCAGGGGTCGGCAAGTATTTTATAGTGGAGTCCGGATACTATTGAAATTTTTTATTGAGGTCCAGAGAAAAAAAGAACTGCAAATATCAATTACAGCAAGCAGGTTATTATTGTTTCTCAAAAAGAATGTTGCGTATAAAAACACATATTATTGGTTTATATTTTTCTCTTAAAAATAATATACTTTACATAGGTTCTTAAGGGGTTACACCACCCTGAGAGGCTAGAATAAGACTCGGTATTCATGAATATTTTGTAGCTAAACTAATGCATATTTTTTATTTCTATCTCTACACTCTTTTAGTACATGTTTTCAGCTTCTTAAATGTACTTTTTAAATCTAAAAATATTGATAATTGGCGGAGATACACGCATCCGCGCGCGTCAAGTTTTTTTTTCCACCTTCAATCTGCGGGAATCATAATGGCCCCACGGTTCATCTGAAACATAAAAGAATGAAAATATTTTGTTGAGTTAAATACACGGCGCTACATAGGATTTTCTGGAAAAAAAAAAGAAAATGGATTTTTTGTATCACGCAGAAATTTATGTTTGTTTTTCACATAAAATTGCTACTTAAAAACATTGATTAAACAAAAACGGTTGACATTAGAAAAAAATATCCTACGTACGGATTGAAATAATTATGTTACAAATGTGTGGTATAAATTTCAAATCAATCGGAATAGCTGTTGTTGAGTTATCTTTCCCGCAAATTCGAAAAATGTCGTTTTGAGAAAAACGCGTTTAAAGTTTTGATGCGGCTTCAACAGTAAAAAAAACATTGAAAATTTGTGACATACCTTGTTGTATAGTTAATCGATGTTTCCTGCTCCATATTGGGGTCTTTCCTCCGCAAGTTTCTAGCCCTCGAGAAATAATCTTGACCTTCTCCGAGCTGTTCTAGTCTCTTTTACGATATACGGCAATCGTCTTCGTCATTACACATGTCATAACAATTACTTCCGATGGTTATGTTTAAATACGTGTAATATTAATAAAATATTACGTGACGAAACGGGTTGAAAATTTGGGCAAGATGTTTACCAAAAATCCATCTATAAAGTTTTTTTTTGTTTGTTACAAATCACACTCTAAATTTTGTTTGATAAAATTTCGCAGATTGAAGGTAATCTTTTACTTTCTCGCATTTTTTTTAGAAAACGAACGATCTAGATTTCCGCGTTCTCGTCCAGGTCACGCGAGGAAGCAAAATATTAGGTTTGCACATAAATAATGAGCGAATCTACGGAAAAAAATACTTTAACTTGAATAATTACAATGACTTATCACAAGAATAACAGCCATCGTTATTTATTACTCTATCGTGTAAGCAAAAAGTTTCGCCGTCGAAGCTTCTAGACGATTCTACAAAAAATTCTCCAAAAGGTCCCGACGGAATCGCTCACAATGTGCAAACCCAATGAAAATACGACAGACATAAATGAAACGATGAAACATTCGGAATTTCTTATTCAACAGTTTATTTTATGAAAATAGGTAATATGTCAACAATAAAATATAGTCATTGTATAATTGCTCCGTATGCGATGTACATTGTATGTGTGTGTGTATGTGTGTATATATATATATATATATATATATATATGCGTGTGTGTATTTATTGTTCAAGCCACTCGTTTACGATTATCGCTGAAGTGCAGCGACGATATGAGCATCTATTAGTCATTCGAAAGCCACATTCTTTGATAATTTTCACCCTAACCGGAATATCATTGAAGTAAAATATTAAATATTCTTTAGTTACTTCTCAAAAGTAGCCTTCTTAACAAGCCAGTTGCTCGCGATTAAAAGTAAAAATCAAATGTAACAAATAACACGTACCAAATGAAGTAACGATTTTTACGTTTGTTCGTTGAATTTGTACTTTAGAAGTAGATTTCATAAACAATCGCGAGAGAAGAAAAACAATGTAATTTCCATTTGAACCCGAAGATCAGACGCACGCAGTGTTACACTGTTACGAATGTTTCGAATAAAAATAGCCTTGAACGAATTAACGAGAAAAAAAAATTAAATAAACAAAGAATGTCGCTTCGTTAGGTAACACGATAGGTGCCCATCTCTGCTAAAGTGGATATGTGACGTTTCGAAGCTAACGTAAGAATCGATTGAATGCAGAGAGGCAACGCCGGTCTTTCCTTACGTTCTCACTTAAAGATGTATGGAAGATATAATCCCAGGTTAAAGTAGACGAAATTATGAATTCTAAAATATACCGGGTAATTTTAATCTTACACCTGATTTATCTCGAAAAATACAGCTCCGAGCATTAAGTATGGTAAAACTTTTAGGATTGAACAGGGGAAGTTAAAAATAAATGTAGGTCCAAAATAGAAATAACGACGTTAAGACGTGGCCGGAATATTTAGAAAAAAATGGGAACATGACTTTTTTTACCAAAAATTTGCCAGGCCAAAACAATTCACTTTTGTAGGAATTTTATTTTTATAAAGTCCATAATTTTTTTGTTAAAACGCCATTTTTTTGCCTATTTTGGCGCTATCCATTTGGCCAGATTACGGTCTTAATTGCGCTTTAAGCGCTCACAGCGCAATTTGGAACGCACCCTAAAAAGTGGCAAGCAGCAATTCCTAGAGTGGATTTAAAACTATAACAACACGTTTACGCATTTCGAAAAAAAATTCTTTCTCTAAAGATTGGATAAAACGCGATAATAAGGGAAGGATTACTGCGCAAGTTTACTTTTTTAAATACTTTCGGCAAACCATTTTCACGTCTGTTAAAAATTCTACAGTCGAACCTCCATATAACGAAGATTTGACAATTTCCTTCCGATAGACACCCGAAACCTTGATACAACGAAGAAAAACTATAGATATAACGAATTTATTTTCAGAGCCCTTAACCTCTATACAAGGAATTTTCGCGAACAAAACCTCTGTATAATGAAGCATTCGGTAAACGAAACTCCCTTCCTTTCGTTCCCTTCTCTCCCTCTCTGCTATCGAACTACTATCGAAAGCTCGGCAAACTCAATCGGCAACTATCGCAAACCAAATTCAAAGACAAAAGTCTAAGGGTATGGCAAAAGAAAATTACCGACTTTTTTAGAAGACTTTGATGAACCCAAAGATACCAAAGCTGTTATTTCAATGTTACTATGTATATGTATGATTGTAAAATCAGCAAATGTGTTTTAATCAAAATATTTGTTTAATTTTTAAATAATCCGCTTTTAAAAATATATTTTATATCCATTATCCTCTAATTGCTAATTGCTCGTAAAAATTGCTCTAATTTAAACCTTTCTTTAAAAAATATCCCTATGTTTATAGTACTAATAAATTATTTTAAAGAAAGGCTTAAATTGGAGCAATTTTTATTTGTCCTTTTTATTAAAACCTCAATATAACGAATTTTTTGGAACATGACCTCGATGTAACGAAACCTCAATATAACGAAAACTTGATATAACGAACTTTTTTTCTCTTGAGTAGAGAATCGTTGTATGGAGGTTCGACTGTATTTAGTTTAATATTTAGTCTCAGTCTTGCTGCGTGTAAGACCGAGACATATGATATTGCTGCCCCCTTCGCACACGACACCCCCTTCGCTATGCGCACCATGCGGCCGAAAATTGAAGCAAAAATTGAACGTCAAGCGAACCTTCCCCCAACTACCGTCGTTTCAAGACCCGTAAGACTGTGCTTCGAACTTTAAAAGTTTCACTATACTCAATACTTTATCGGAGCAGTATTTTTCGAGATAAATCAGGTGTAAGATTAAAATGGGACATCCGGTATATCCCAGATGTAAAGGCCCAAGCATCAAATGTTCGATTAAAAGTTCCTTCTTCAAGGATTGTTTCACCGGGATTTTGTCAATATTTAACTTTATCGTTGTAAAACTCTTGTGTGAATATGCAACAATTTTTTAGCACACCAAATGTCTGCAGCGTTCCCAAACAATTTGGTAATGATGTAGCAACGATGGTGAAATTTGGCAAGAATTTTTTTTTTCGCCATAAATCACCGATACATTAAATCTTAAAAGATTCTGTACTTTTTTTTTCATTATGCTTTTTTCACGTCATACCTGAGAACAACGTAAAGTCCCCCGAAAAACGCATGCAAAACTACTGCAAGTTCAAAAGTGTCTTAATTATTCAATGGGTTAGTGGATCGATTCCAAACTTTTCAAACAGGATTAAAACTTTAAAAAAACGTAACAATGCATCAAATTTTTATCGTCGTGGTAGCATTTTTGTATATGCTCCCATACATCCTTGGTACGATATGGAAGAAAAAAAAGAAAAGATTTCGGTGAAAGAGTGATGTATTCGGACGGTGGTATGGAGATAACATAATGGCGTTTTCAATGTTATTCAATTATCCACTTCATTCTTCCCGATAAATAACCGGAATAAGAAGAAAAGAAAATTGCAATCCGATCGACAATTTTCCTCTCAACAGCATATAGTACGTAATGAAAAAAATTCGCGGCAAATTCGCCGTGGATCAAAAACATTTGGCGCTTTCGCGACGACGCATTGTACTTAACGTAAAGGCATTAAAGAATGAACAGTCGCAACAGATCGTTCAAGGATGCGTGAAGAGACGACCTCATCGTGTGTCATGGTCTTTACGTGGCCCTTTTCCGTAACCTTCCAAATAATTCATCCCGATACGTTGCGTCTGTGACACGCTGTCATTTAATATTCTATAATCCTATATAACTTGCACGCGCGTGTCGTATTTGTAAAATCACAACAACCTACGAGTTCGAAGGTGCCATCGAAATGAATTGTATATTCACAGGAACTCATAAGAGAAATGACAAGAGCGAAAATTAGCTGCAAGTTTGTCATCGATTTGTTTGATCGATCGATTGCAATGAAACAACGAACTTGTATTGGGTGTACAACTTTTCTTCCGCCGTTTTTCAGTCACACAGTAAGCGTCACACAGTAAGCTTGGACATCTGTCAACATAACGACAGCCACCACATTAGTGAATTTGTGTTAGCATCATAAATTTATTCTCGATCGAAGATATCACTTTTCGAGTCAAATTCTCGTCATTTGCGGCAAGTTTTGATTTTCTGCTTCCATTTGAAAAAAAACTGCGACTGAGGCGCATCGAATGCTCTCAAGTACTTGCGGTGAGTCTGCTCTTGGTGAAAGAACGTGTGGTGAGTGGTTTCAACGCTTCAAAAGCGGTGATTTTGACGTCGAGGACCGGCATGGCGGTGGAAGAGAAAAAAATTTCGAAGATTCCGAACTGGAGGCATTACTTGATGAAGACTCGTGCCAAACTCAAGAAGCATTGTCATAATCATTGGGAGTGACTCGACAAGCCATTTCGAAACGCCTCAAAGCCAAGGGAATGACTTTTTAAGAATAAAGCCTCAAATTTTGGAGAAAAAAAAACGACGGAAGCAAAGTTGTACAACTAATAATTCCGCGATTCGTGCATTCATTCAGCAAGATCAATTAGCACACTTTCTCAAAGTGAAGTACATTTAAAAAAAAATTACGTTCACAGCTATGTTAGTAGAGCTCTCAGTTGATGTAAAAATCTCATAAACACAAAAGTATATGTTCCAGTCCTGAGAGATGCATGACGTTGACGTTTGCATTGTTGGGACGCAACGAAAATTCTATTCAATTGCTCGGATTTCTTTTTTAGGCGATTTAGGCTGTGAGAATCAAACGTTTTTACGTATTCTCAGAGATCCGCGACATAAAAAAAAAACGGCTTTCAATAGTAATAAAGAAATGAAAAATAAAGGAAAAAAAAATTCGTTGCATTTTAACGATACAAAGGTCAAAGTCATAGAGAAGCATAAACAGATTCCGCGATACGCCAGTTTGCTTAGAGAGCCATCTCGGGCATATTTATTCTTGCTCGTGCGTGCACAGGCCACGAGAAGAACCGCTGAGTATTACGAATAAAAGTAGCAAGAAGATTTTCCTCGAATACGCGATAAAATGAAGAAGCTACCTACAGGGACGGTCCAACCGTGTGTAAAATTCACCTGGAGCACCAACGAGAGAGCACCATTTTTCCAATAACGCGATAAAAAAGAAAAGAAAAGAAAAAAAAGAACGGGAGTCTGAGTTATCCGGGCGAGCCGATTCGAAAAACGTGTAATTGTCGCATCATTGATTGAGACCGAAAAGTTTGAGAGCGTTGAATGCGGTCGCTAGGGCAACTTCTTCAGGTTTTTTGTGCATAAAAGCAGCGACCATCTCGACAACGGCGGGCAGTGCGCAAGGCTCGTTGCGCTGAAAAGTACAATAACGGTGTAGGAATGTCATGGATCTTTCGGTCAACGAATCCTTGACGTGTGGTGGCAATTTGCTGGCTCTTGTGTTCGGATACATGAATGGTGCATCGGTTTCTACCAATATTCGATCCAACGGTGCTTGATCGCTCTCGAGAATTTGCCTGACACCGCTGTCCGATTTGTCCTTGCATAGATAGCCAGTTATACCGAGATAAAAGCCACGATCGAGATAACGCTGCGCCTCGTCGGCCATACCGATGAACGAGTGTATCATAACGGGTGGCAAATTTTCGTAGCTTGACAATACCTCGAGTACGTCACTCTGGGCGCCACGCTCGTGAACTATCAATGGCTTGTTCAAACGACATGCCAATTCAATTTGTTTGTGAAAGACCGAGCGTTGAGTCTCGGGATCGGAAAAATCACGATTGTAATCTAGTCCACACTCGCCAATAGCCACGCACTCGGGATTCACCGCTATGCTCTCCAATTCACGAAGCGTTTCATCGTCCTCCCAGGACTTTGCGTCGTGCGGATGTACACCAGCCGTCGAGTACAATGTGCCCGGATAAATACGCGTAAGACGCAGCGCCTCTTTGCTCGAACGTATACTCGCTCCTGTTACCATTATCTTCTGGACTCCAGCGTCCTTGGCACGTTGTATCACGCTGTCGAGATCGCGACTGTACTTTTTGTTCGTCAAATTGGCACCGACGTCCACGAGTATGTAGTTCTCGTAGTACTGGCTCATCGAGGCTGCTACGTCCTTCTCCTGATCCACCATCGAACCACTCGCGTTCTCGGACATTCTACGGATTTGTCTTGTGTTCAATTGCCTGCAAAAATTAATCGGCGTATCAACACAAATGGGCAGTAAATATGATGCCTTTAGCTACTACTTAAGGCGGGCAACTACATTTTTAGATGCTTCAAAAAACTAATTTTTTTAAATTTCATAAATCGTAAGCAAAATATCTTAAGAATACACCCTGAAAATTTCAAAACGATATTCGGATTCCATCTAACGATATGTATATAAATGATAAAGACTCTCCGCTCGACTCCCAAGCGCGCTCAGTTATCCACGAGCGCTCAGTTAGGTAGTTTGTTTGGGTTTTCATAACCCAAACAAACCCAAACTCGACCGTTTGGCGATTAGCTCCAACACATCTCCATTCTGGGTACAAAATAGTCTAGGTAGCGGCATTTCTTGCTGCTATTTTATTCAATGAAGGAAATCCAGCCCTACTCATGATTATAAATTAACTACAAATCGTAGTTGGCAGGCAGAGCTACGGACATGCCGAGTAAATGGATCAGATGGGCACGGCTCGGCAAAATAGAAAAAGTTTATTAGAGACAAATGAAGCTTGAAAAGCTTATAAAGAGGAAATGCAAGCGTCAAATGAGTTGCATGAGGAAGAGGAAGGACTGTTGTATGGTGCTAGAATCGCTGATTAATCGGTCAGACACTTTATCATTTGATTAAACACATTTGACTTTGAGTTTTTCGTTTGTGAAACTTTAAACGTGTTTTTCTCGAAACAACATATTTTCAATTTGCGGGAATCATAACTCAAAAACTAATTGATGGACCATCTTCAAATTTGGAACACGTTCACATAATATAATTTATTAAAACATGAACCTAAAGTTGGAAAGATCAGATTGTTTAAAACATATTATTGCAAAATGCCGGGGAAAAAAAAAGCTAAAAATCAATCATTTTTTTTAAACACGTTCCAACATTACATTCTCAATTTTTTGTTTGTTTGGGTTTTCATAACCCAAACAAACTACATAACTGAGTGCTCGTGGATACCTGAGTGCGCTTGGGAGTCGAGCGGAGAGTCTTTATCATTTATATATATACGGTTAGAAGAAATCCGAAAATCGTTTTGAAATTTTCAGGGTGTATTCTTAAGATATTTTGCTAACGATTTATGAAATTAAAGAAAAATTGATTCTTCGAAGCATCTAAAGTGGTTGTCCGCCTTAAGGAAACCGAAACGGCAAATATTTTATTCTTGAAATTCTCATTATTTTCTTTCAAATATCACGAATCAACGGTGAAATCTTGGCGCCTCGGATATCGTACTATCCTCAATCCGGTTAATTGAAATTTTATCGTATATTAATGATTCTTAAGGTAAAACAGTAGGATTATTTTGTTGCCGTTTGGTGAAAATTTCTGTATTTTTTTTAACAATCAGCACAGTCATCCTAAGCTCGAATAAAGAAGAGTCTGAAAACGAAGCACCATCTGCCAATGATAAATCGAACAGGAATGTCCAGGGCTGTCAGAAAAATGGTCCAGATTCCTAACCTCCGTGCGCGTACACGAACTTCCCCCCGTTGCAAACGAATTATCATCCATCTCTCGTTCTTTTGAACACAACGTAATTTATAACGTAATTAAGATGTAAGAAAATTACTCACTTTTCATTTGAATACACACGGTTGGCGTAGATGTCAAAGCTTGCAAGTGACTGATGCTGCTTACGAGGTACAATTTAGATGACTTAACCCCTTTTTCATCGGTGTATGTGTGTATGTGTGTGTGTGTGTGTGTGCGCATATGTCGGACGTATGGTTCGTCAAGGCATGAGTCACTTTGTACGGCGAGCTTTTATAACCTATACAGTATAGTCCAATGCCTCGTGTATTTAGGTCGAATATTCACTTAAAACGTTCGAAAATAAAAATTTAAAAAAAAACAGAAAACTGAAAAACGTTAAAAAATCGGAAGGCAGAGCGGAAAACGACGATAAAGAAAAAGAAACAATTTATTGATACGCGCTCGTACAAAACAAGCGCAGGATAAACACGATATTGTGTATTATTTTTTTCGTCGCCGCAATGAAGGTAAAACGCTTTTATTTTTACACACAGATAGTTCGAGAGAGAGAGAGAGAGAGAGAGAGAGAGAGAGAAAGAGCCACGTCGCGTTTAAGATTACGTTTGTTTATTTTTTTTTCCCCCCTAAAATTCGAACGTCATTCCAAACGGTTTATTTGGTCATGTTAAAAAAAAAGTTTCGAAACGACGTATTGTAAAAATTCGTAACAGAAATGTTATGCCAAATCGAGACTGAATAAATTTATATTATGGAAAATTTTCAGCCGAAAGTAAAAAAAAAAGACACCTTCAATGTTATATAGTTGAAGAAATCATAATTTAAATCTTTACAGAGTTTATGGCAACTGTAGCTATTCAGGATTTCTGCTCCATTCCCTAAAACATTATTCGTATTATTTTTACATTTTTCTATTTATTCTTTGCTCTCTATACATTTGTACCGACAATTTTTTAATGATACACCCAACAATCCCAGCAGACAGGTATTCGAAAGAGAGGAGACTTGTTATCATGTACAAGGTCAACATAACCTCACACATTTCGAACCGAGTTTTCTCATTGATGCTTGAGTTTTTTTTTTTTTTACGGAAAACCAAAGGCAATTAGACTATAGAGAATTCCCTGACGCAGAGCTTGACGATTTTCTTTTGCCCTAAATATTATTCATCTCTGAGAAATATCTTTTGGAAAATGTCAACTATCTCTGTCACGCATTTATATGTCACGTGGTACATCTTCTACTTTGTACCATTCAGTTATCTCTGATCCCATGGCAACTGATCTTTTTACGGGCATGTACAACGTCAACATAACCTCACAAATTTTCCAACCCAGTTTTTTCATAGATGGTTCAATTAAAAAAAAAAAACGAAGCATCAGGCGCTACAGAATTCCCTGATGCACAGCTTGACGATTTTCCTTAGCCCCAAATATTATTAACCTCTGAGAAATCTCTGTTCAAAAATTTCAACTGACTCTCTCTCACTCAAATGTCACGTGATACATCTTCACCTTTGCCTTAAGGTACTTCTGTGGTTCTGGTCAAATCTTAGGTATTGCCTGAAATTTGAGTAAGGTCTACATGACCTTAATTGGACTGATGCCCAAATTTTCAATTCGACTCACCATTTAGTTTATGAGATAATTGCAATTGAAATATGAATCGTTGTACGCGATACCTATACCTAACACAAAAACGGATAGGACTTAACTCACATTTTTCATTATGCGTTCTAAACGAATCTTAGGATTTTAAAATAAAACCGCTTGTGAATGCAGTACTATTGTGGGATTAATTGAGAAAAAAAATGACAATTTTTGACCGCTTAGTTTCGGAGACATCGACTTTTAAGAAGTATTAATTTTATTACACCGGGAACTCGGGCGCAACCAGCTGCGACGAGCTGATTGGGCGCATGGCTGGGAACTATTAAACTGATTGGCGCGTGGCTGAGAACTCGAAGTTCTTTTGTCACGCACAATGGCAGTGTTGCTCTGTAGGACATACAGAGTGTACAAACTCAAAAATTTACAACCAAAAGCATGATATAGACATTGGATTTTACTATACGCTGCGGTCGAAACTTTCAGCTCATACGTATACCTACAGAACGTCCTTAAGTGGTTACACCACCCTGAGAGGCTAGAATAAGACTCGGTATTCATGAATATTTTTTAGCTAAAATAATGCAAATTTTTTAATTTCTATCGTTGCACTCTTTTAGTACATGTTATCGGCTTCTTAAATGTATTTTTTTAATCTAAAAATATTGATTTAGAGCTCTGAAATTTTGCAAACATGCATCTAAGAGGTGACAATGCATGATTCAACTTAAAAAAAAGACAATTTTCACGTTTTCATTTAAATTAGCGATATCTAATCATCCATATAAAATTTCACTAATACATACAAACAAATTCGTAGCCGTCTACGTTTGAACTGGCTCTAAGTGCTCTCCAATCACACATTAAAGGGTAAGGGTGGTGAGCCAATTCGGATCGCACGTTAAAGGGTAAAGGGTGGTAAGCCAACATCTATGATAGATGCCACTTATCAAAGTTCTCCAGGATTTCTCCTGACAATCAACCAATAATAACACCGGTTTGTTTGGAAGAATTTCAAAGCTCTAGTAAAATCAATTAAAGACTAAAAAGTAGAAAATAATTCATATGTAAAAAAGATATTTAAAAAAAAAGCTTTTATTTAATGTCCTGAAAATTAGAATATAATTTTTTTTTACTAAGTCACCTATATGTGACTATAAATAAAAGCTTGGGGCTCTCAAAATTAGACACCTAATCTTCAATTTACACAAATCCGTTAACATATCGACTGTATTTGATTTACTGTAAAACAACTGTAGATTAAATAAAAATCATGAAACTGAGTATAAACGTGTGATAATAATTTCTCTAATTATTATTGTGCCAAATGAAATACGGTTAATGAAACTGAATTGTTCAAATTTATGAAACATTTGAAAAGATGAGCGACCCAAGCTTTTATTTATAGTCACAAATAGGTGGCTTGGCAAAAAAAAAAATGTTCTACTCTTTAGTACATTAAATAAAAGCTGTTTAAAAAACCAAATTCCATACAAATTTTTCAATTGTTAATTGAACGATTTGTTAATTGACGATCGATTTGAAATTGAGAGGGTGCATTCAATATATGACAAACAATCTACTATATAATTTTGCATCGAGTGGTAACGTTTCGTCATTTGTACCAAAAATTCTTCAAAAAAATTAACTTTAAAGTCCCTATCTATCTATCGCAAGTCCCTAACTTAAATATCTCAACCTGAGATAATGCTTTTAGCATGAGTCAATTAATTTTGTCCACCTTTTCAAAATGAAGAAAGTCTGACAGACCTGAACTAACGATAATAACCATTTTCTTCTCACCATGTAAAAGCACAAATATCAATAGTATTATCATTCTTGAATAAATGTCGAAAGAAAACGGCGCGCAAAACGAGACGTCAACAATTGGCGGAGAAAAGCGCTATCGCGAAGGAACGCGTGAATGCTGCCAACGCTCTCGAAGATCCGCTGCACCCTTCATTAAAAAATTACAAATCACCGGACGGAGGCCTCGTTGCTCTGAGATGCAGCAAAGTTGGAGACCTCGACAGCCAAACCCTCGACTGGATATTCGATCTTATGGAGAGAAACATGAAATCGATATACGAAGAAACGTGGGGTTGGAATCCTACGGAGAAGAAGCAAGAACTGACCGATCCTGCTGCTTGGTACTTGTTAGCATCGAACGCGGATGAAAAGCTGATAGGATTTTCACACTTTCGTTTCGACGTGGATTACGGGGAGGAAGTTCTCTACTGGTATATCAATCAATCAGTTTATCGTATTGTCAATTTTATTAAGGCGGGCGACCACTTTAGGAGACCGAAAATTAGATGATTTTTTGGATTTTTTTTATTGTGAAAAAAAAACGGAAATTTCCGCAACTCTGACAATAATTTATTCATATTTTCATGCATCTCTGGTAATTTTTTCAAGTTATTTCATGCATTAATTAAGGTGTAATCCGCTGTGATATCGTCACTGCCAAAAGTATTGTGAAATGAATTTTCTCACTTATACACATGATAATTTTGTGTAAACTGGTTTCAAATATTTATATATAGTAGAAAATCCATTAAGGGTGTATAAATATCGTAGTAATCTAAATATCGTTGTATAAATATCGGAGAAAGTGCTATTTGTCATAAGAGCGCACATTAAATTAGTTATTGTATAACTTTTTATGTGTTTTGTCAATCGTCTTTAAATTTTCCACATGAACTCAGCTTAGATTTTTGAATATGTAAAATTTTGAGCAGTATATTATGATTTTTAGTTGTAGCCCATACATCCTTAAAGGCGTTTTTCCGCAAAAACATTCTTCAAATTGACTTCGAGCACGATTTGAACAAATTTTATCCGATTTATTGCCAATTTTTATAGTATCGTCAAAACTAAATTATCCACAGAAATATACAGGTATTTTTCAGTTTGTTCACCAATCTCTCTTATTATAAACCATTTTTTTAAACTATTTTTTGTCTGGAAATGACACTGGTTTCTTAGCGCTCGCTATTTCCATGGAAAACAATATTTGCAAAATCTCTCACGCAATTCTCTAGATATTGCCATGCAAATTATGGAAAATTGTGAAAAAATGAACGCACGATCCCAGCAATCTCAATTTTACTGTATTCTTTTTTATTTTCATTCGCAGCTACGAGTTACAGATAGAACCAACAGCACGAAGACGAGGTCTCGGTCGCTGTATGATGATCGCACTAGAGTCTATGGCATTGAAAAATCTTATGCAAAAGGTCGTCCTCACTGTTTGCAAAAAAAACTTTATCGCCATGCCGTTCTTCCAAAAATTGGGGTATAAGTATTTGCCAGTATTTCTTTTTTTTTTTAAATTTTTTATTCCCAATTCTACTATTCTGCACTATTTTATTTAAATTACGCTAGACCAGAGTTAGGCTGAATTTTTCATTATCGGTATGGAAAACCTGCGAATGCGGATTTTCGAAAAGAGTGCATAATTCAATTGCGAATCGGCGAGGAGTCGTAGGTGGCTGAAAAACTTTTTTCGAGGATATCGTGTTTGTGAGATTTCCATGTGTACGGAATATCCTCTACCGCAAATTACGATCTTCTACAAATGGTAAACGTAAATGAAAATATACATCAGCCCAATTAACAACTCATTGATAATTGGGCGTAAACCTTGCGGGGATTTTTTTCGTCATAAGTTCATTTTCGCCTGTTTCTGACCCGTACCAATAGCCACATGCTCCATTCTCGAATTACACGCACACACGCACTTTCTCGTCGGACGCACATTAAACCAGTAATGCGACCGAGTCCGTAGAAATAAAACAAAAAAAAACGGAGCATACCGGTTGTACGATTGGGCGAATTGTTTGAACGGAAATTGTTTTCACGCAACCATTTTTTTCACTCTTTCCACGCGGTCTTAATCGACGACACACACACACACACAAGTGCGTCAAGGTAGTAGTCTCGCCAAGGCGTTTTTGTATCGATTCATTGGTATTGGACCTTTGAATATAATATTACGCATTTTCTTCATGACTTTATAACTTTTTTACATCCCGATAAGATGTAAAAAGTACAATTATAAGGATATTTCGCAATATTTCGAAGCTTTAATCCATTGACCGGAAAATAAACTTTTCAACGTGACTGTGACGGGACTAATACCTTAACGTGACCTCTCATACTTTTGCAGTTACAAATTGGACAAAACGAGCCCGACGGAAACGGAAAATCTACATTATGTAATCCTGAGTAAAAAACATTTATCATCCGCGAGGAATTCGACGAATACAGCGAAGATGTGACCCCTCATTGTGCAGCATTTATTTCTAAGATTGTGTTTTGTGAAACAGTATGGAGGATATTTGATGTGGACACAAATTGACTATCGACGATTTGATGGAGGGTCCGACATTGTGAAACGTGAGTGGTGCCTCGCTTATCGTCCAGTCTTCCGTGAAGCTTAAAAACTTCGTTAAATTGATATCGCCGTTTTTCGAAAGCTCGAAATTCCGTATCGTCGTATCTTCGCCCCAGCATAAATCGATTGCGGCTCGATGCACGACCATACCGATACCTTTACCCGCACCTTCGGGCACAGGAAAAACACGTAGACTCACCACAGCCAGATCAACCGGAAGATCGTAACGCAGAGGCGCAAAATTGGCGCTAAGATCAAGGGAGGAAGCGAGCTGAGGATGAAGAGCTATAGTCGGATGCAACAAGTCGTCCGAGGCTAAATGACCACCCAAGGATAATACTCCCGCCGGATGATTCGACGGTGGTGACGCTTCGTCGCAACGTACGCGCTTTTTCTCCAAGACAAGAGTAAACACGTGATTCGTCATTAAATTATCCGTTACGCCTTGACCGAGACCTCGATTGTCATCCTGAAGGAGTCTTCGATCTTGCATTATCTGCGAACGATTCGGTGGAACGTGAGAATCCCTTTTTTTTTTTTTACGAACCACTAAGACATGCGAAACAGGCGTTTTGGGAGGCGCGGACACTCCGTCAACTCGAAAGAGTTTGCTCGAAAGAGAGCAAACTGATTTTATACAATTTTTTTTTTTTTGTAAAATGTTTCTACGTAATTTCGATTTCGATAAGGCTCATTCCACAGTAAATAAAAAACTTTTGGTAAGATTTATCGATTTTCATATAAATTACGATGCACGAAGATGTCCAACTCACTTCGAATTGTCCAGAAGCCATGGACGCCGCACCCAACGGTTGGGCAGTGGCAATCGTCATCCGGACTCTCTTGTCCTCTATGTAGCCAGCCGCGGCGAGCGGATAGTAATTCGCTTGCGTTGGCAATTTTGTGAAGCGTTGTCGTCTGATCATCTGCGATTATAAAACCGTCCGTAAAAAAAAATTAATCGGCGAATGTAGGGCTGACATCGTATTAGGCCGAAAACTGACGGGCACTTTAAAGTTTTTTTTTTTGTTGTAATTACTGAACTCCATTGGAAATTTACTATTGATTCCTTAAGATATTACTGGATGGATATTAATAAATCGCAAAAATTCTTGAATATTTGAGGAATTATAGTTCTTGATAGAATAATAATACATACATTTTTTTTCAAATTTTTCAGCAAATAATTTAATAGTTATAAACATATGAATTTAAAACGGTCGTTTATGGGGACAGAACTTCTGCAGACGTTAATGGTTGCAAAACGAATGAAACTTAATAGCCGTAAATTATGAAAATATCATATCAGGATTTAGGATCAAGCGATTGATTATGCTAAGTTTCAAATAAATCGACTGAGTAATTGTCGAGAAATTAATAAAAGCGATGAGGAGTATCGTCTTTTTTAAGGATGAATTAATAGCAATCATTGGAAAACTCAATATATATCAGTTTTCGGCCTAACTCGTTTTTCTGCAACAATAGTAAAAAAAAAAAAACTTACATTGAGACCGTTCAAATCCGTGAAAAATTCATCTCCCGAATCTATGTCAGTATCGAGCCTCATGGCGAGCTCGAAATTTTGCGTTTCCGAGATATCGACCTCGTTCTGTATTTGCAATCCGAGACCGTCACTTCCGGGTGAATTGAAGATCGTACAGGTATGCCGTACATGGGGCAATTCGACGTAGACCCTCGACAAAATTGGCCCGGTCACGAGATGAACGACCCTCTCATTGTCCTCGTACAGGGAATCGGGTTCCGGTTTGTCAGGCAAAAACAGATACGCTCCGCTTCTGTCTTGAGTTCTACCGCGTGTACCGTACTTTACGAATTCGAGATGCACCGGAAACGTCGTATTGCCGACTCGCAGTGCTTTCAAAAGGCCCGATTTGCCGAAAGCGGCGGAAACCTTCGCGCGATCACCGATTGAGAATTCCTGGGTGGTCGGAACGACTTGCAAAGAAGCGAATCCTAATACCGTGGGTGGAGCAGTCGCCACGTTGTAGAGTGTTATGTTCGCGTGATGCACTCCCCTGATGAATTAAATATACTCGAGTTATGCACTGCCCTGATTAATCTAGAGACGCGGCAGGGTCTCGACGCCAAGTAATTGAAAAGAAATAGAATAGAATTTAAATTTCTAAAAGTCGAGACATCAGCCGCGCACTCTACTATATAGTAATGCGGAGATTTAATGGTCTCATTAAACTACACTAGCGACACTAGCGTTGGTATGTCAGTTGAGTTTAGTTGCTTTAAAATGTATAAGTCTATGTGTGTTAAGTCTGAAATACCTATTGTAATTGTGCATTTAAGTTGATTTGAGATCTCACTCACTATAACGTATATGATTGTTTTTAGTTTTTGTCTCAGAGGAGAGAATGCTTGATTTTTAAATCTTAAAAGAAAGAAGTTTCATGTTATTTATTTATTAATAATTGTTTTTTATTTTGATATTTTATGATCTCATTATTACGATGATAATTACTTTAAGTTTTAGAGGAAAGAGTTACCTGTTTTCAATGATTCATATTTTATTTTAATATTTTATGGTAAATAGTAGCATACCAGTATGCTTGATCATTTTGTGATATTAAAAATATTAATGTCGTCCATTAGCTACAGTAAAGAGAGAAAAATTTTCGTTTATTTTAAATAAATATGAATAAAACTACTTTTCAACGGATGACCTTTGTTTTTTTGTTTTCTTCAGAATTATCCGGATTATGCGAAAAATCTGGATATGCAGATAGTAAGGTTCACTACTATCCATATTATCCAGATATGAAAAATTAACGGATAATGCAAGCCCTACATACAGGTCTTGAAACGACGGTCGCGTTTGATAGGCGGCGAGCGGACCTTCTATTGTTCACGCGTTTTTTTTCTTGCCGTCGCCACTGTGGGACGTCGGACTAACCTGAACCAATCATATATTGTTTCGTCGTATAGGCGTATATATATATTTTTTTTATGAAGGCACCTGGTTCAAAAACTGGAAAACGCGTGGTTACACATTCCACCAGTAGCGTACTTACTCGGGTCGTCTCATTCCGTAAATCGTGTGAATCAGATAAGTCGAAATTCCAAAACCCGGCACAGTAGCGACAAACGATAATTCGTATCTCCCGGACGATATTGCGGTTGGCCCGATCCACACGGGTGATATTTGGCTCTGCACGGACTGGCCCATTCGATCGGTAACTCTCACATACGGGGTCGACACGATGAACGTTTGTACTCTCGTTCGCTGGCGTGGCAAAGGATTGTAAATAATGACTTTTTGCATCTTGCCATCGTCGCCAAACTCAATCGTGTATCTCTCACCGATGCTCGTACGGTGAGATCTGTAGAATTAAAAAAAAAACATAAAATAACGAAACGAATGTTTGCGCTAGTTGAGGGCAGGTTACCGTTCATGACGACGAAAAATTCGATTTTTTAAATACATAATTTGCTACTTTTTCAATTGCCAATTAGTCATTTTAACTGCCAATTAGTAACTTTGCCACTTACGTATGAATTCTTTCAATATTATTTGTTGCCATTACTTGGAATATTTTTTTCTACTGTCAGAATATCTTTCGTTAGCTATATCAATTAAAAAGTTGGTTTTGATATTTTGATTTTACAGTCCGTCTAAATCCTATAGTGCCGTTATTCGTCCATTCACTGGTCGATTTACCCTCTATCGATTCTTCGCCTTGCCTTTTTTCATCAATGACGAAATATTCCGTATCGTCAGCGAGCCTCGGCACTTGAGGACTTCTCAACAGGTGAGCGACCGATTGTTGTATAATGTCGACGGAATTTTTCAACGCGACAATCATCTTCTGAGCGTAATCTACGACAACGTTGTCACGAGCGGTGCCGGTAACACCATCGTGATGTTGAAACAACGAGTGCCAACTCCTCGCCACTTGTATCTTTTCATCGTTGCTTCCCTCGGTCAAATGTTCGTGTCCTCTGGCCCAACCTATGGCGGCGATGATTTCCGCCGCTCTCAGTGTTCCCAGCAAAACGCGATCCAATCTTTTGTGAAAGGGTCTGCAAAAGCAAGAATGATAGACGTCGGGACTAATGAAAAATCTTCT
The DNA here is from genome assembly GCA_963932345.1 of Ophion ventricosus. Taxonomy (NCBI): domain Eukaryota; kingdom Metazoa; phylum Arthropoda; class Insecta; order Hymenoptera; family Ichneumonidae; genus Ophion; species Ophion ventricosus. The sequence goes on from OZ010722.1 coordinate 3,029,544, forward strand.
ATACATATATACATATATATAAAAGCGAAACACCACTGACTCACTAAGGCCTTAGGCCACTCTAGAGGCAAAAAAGGGCATAGTTTGTGATTTTTTTTCAGCGAAACCATAAAATAAGTTGGAATTGCAAAATAGGGGTTTTATTATACACGTAACTGACTACACAAAATTATTTTTGCACAGCGATACATCTCAAAATGGCGACCGTGCACCATTTTTTCGATAACGCCTTTATTTCTGGAAGGTCAACGGCCGGACCAACATTTTAATGTTTACAAAGGTTTCGTTTACGTTAATGCGTTGTTAGAAATGGTTTATCTCGGTGCTAAGTAGCCGAAAAAATTACGTCACCCATAGCGCAAACGTCTTGCCCATCTAAACGCACGTAAAATTACATACATTGCACTATTTTTTAACTTTGGTGTTTTGTGCTGAAAAAAAAATCGTTAAAAATATCGTAAATTCAGCAAAATTCGTAAAATTCTTTTATAAAATCGTTAATTTCAGGTGATTTTCTTGTACATTCCAACTGGGCTAATAGTGCAAAACGTGTGTATAATACCGAGACGTGTAATATCCACTCCAATAATGATCATCGCGATCCGCATAGGTGAAGAAATCGCCCGAGAGAGTTGGAAAATCATCGATATTCTTTTTCTCGTCCCTCAGTGCATTGAAGTAATCCGTAAGCGTGCCAAATTGCACGCGAACGTTCATCTCGTTGTTGCTATTCATGTAGTCGAAGAGTCTCTGATAATTGCCGTATTGAGCGTCCCACTCGGTGCTCTGTGAATAACGAAAATCATCGCCAAGAGGCACGAGTAAAACGTTGCTCTTAAACAATTGTGATTTCTTTCGATACTGATCCAACAGAAGTGCGGCACGTTTCGCCACGTTCGTCTGGGTTATCGTCTGTGGTGCGATTCTCCATGGACACGAGAAGCCGAAGCTTGGCAAACGAAAGAAATCAAATTGACAGCAAACTTTTGGATCGGGACCGCAGGTGTGCGGTACGTCGTAACTGTAAAATGGCATCATGTGAGTGAGTATCTCCGATGAGCCGTCGTTGTCCCACAATTGACGCCAGCGAAATTCCAAATTTTTTTCCCTCGCAAGACGCTTCTTCACCGCGTAATGTACCCTCTGTATGAGAACGTTCTCGAGGCCAGCGCCTTTCATGAGATACGGCATAGTCGGCGACAGTCCAAAAGGATCGATCGCCCAACCGGAGCTCGGTACGTAATCCAAATTAGTCTTTAACCATTGGTGACCTTGAGTCAACTGAGTCAATTGGGCCATCCAATGAGACACCGCCTCATCGGGCATTACCCAACCGCCCGCCACTATCTCCAATTGTCCGTCGAGTATGAGACGCTTAACGAGATCACGATTTGACGCTTTTTGCTCGTCCCACCACATCTTGAAGAACGATATCTCGGCCCATATGAACTTTCGTCTTCGATCCTCCGCCAGCTTGGTCACCATGTTATTGAGTATCCTCTGCGTCTGTGTGGCGTAATAATTCTCAAACGTGCTCAGCCAGCCTGGATCGTTGTGAGAATGCGGCACTACGAATACTTTGAGCTTTCTCGTCTGATGCCATTCCTCCTTGTCGTAAGTTATTGGATAGCCTTGCTTCCATACACCGCCGTCCGTATTCTCGAAATCCAATTGCCTGTACATTTCTAACATTTGAATTTTCACTTGGGGCACTCGTTCCGCGTCGAAACTGCACGTTTGCAATCTTCTCGTGACGGTATCCACTCGCAATGTGGATCGGTTCGTTGCTTTTTCCGACAACACTGGTAGGATATTCCGCGCCGTTTCGGACGCTACTTTTATCTCTTTGAGAGCTTTCTGATGACGGTCGAGATCCTCCTCGAGCTTCGCCAATCTGTTTTCGAACTGGGCCCAGTCATTCTGCGGGAAGAATACTCGTTTAGCACGGTTCTGTGCAGCCATACGCGATTCTTTACGCATACGATGCTGTTTCTTTTTCAGGCGGGCAACCACTTTAGATGCCTCAAAAAATTTTTTTTTTTTTTAAATTTCATAAATCGTTAGTAAAATATCTTAAGAATACACCCTGAAAATTCTAAAACGATATTCGGATTCCTTCTAACGGTATGTATATAAATGATAAAGACTCTCCGTTCGACTCCTTTGCGTGCTCAGTTATCCACGAGTGCTCAGTTAGGTAGTTTGGGTTTGTTTAGGTTTTCATAACCCAAACAAACCCAAACTCGACCGTATGTCGATTAGCTCAAAAACATCTCCATGCTGGGTACAAAATAATCAAGGTAGCGGCATTTCTTGCTGCTATTTTATTCAATGAAGGAAATTCAGTCCTACTCATGGTTATGAATCAACTACAAATCGTAGTTGGCAGGCAGAGCTACGGATATGCCGAGCAAATGGATCAGATGCGTGTGGCTAGGCAAAATAGAAAAAGTTTATTAGAGACAAAAGAAGCTTGAAATACTCGTAAAGAAGAAATGCAAGATTCAAATGAGTAGCATGAGGAAGAGGAAGGACTGCTGTATGGTGCTGGAACCGCTGATTAATTGGTAAAACACTTTATCATTTGATTAAACACATTTGACTTTGAGCTTTTCATTTGTGAAACTTTAAACGTGTTTTTCTCGAAACGACATTTTTTCAATTTGCAGGAATCATAACTCAAAAACTAATTGACGGACCATCTTCAAATTTGGAACGCGTTTACATAATATAATTTATTAAAATATGAACCTGAAGTTGGAAAGATCAGATTGTTTAAAACATATTTATTATTGCAAAATGCCAGGAAAAAAAATCCTCATAATCGATAATTTTTTTTCAAACACGTTCCAACATTCAATTCTCAATTTTTTTTCAAATTTAGGTTCATGTTCTTAAAAAAACATTTCAAGAATGTATAAAAATTTGTTGTACTATTTCAGATGCGAATTGCGAACTGCACAATTCCTGCAAATCGACAACGACGATAAGGGTACGCCAAGGGACACAGCGGATTACACCTTAATTAATGCATGAAATAACTTGAAAAAATTACCAGAGATGTATGAAAATATATATAAATTATTGTCAGAGTTGCAGAAATTTCCGTTTTTTTTTCACAATAAAAAAATCCAAAAAATCATCTAATTTTCGGTCTCCTAAAGTGGTTGCCCGTCTGCCTTAAGGCAGTAGTCTGCTTTACAGGCTTCAAAAAATCGATTTTTCGTTTTTGTCTTAAATCTATTCCAAAACTATCCAAGAATATGTGTTCAAAATTTTAGAGGCCAATTCGACATATTTTCGAAGCTAGATCAGTTTTAGTGGCCGAGCGTCGAGCAGGTGCGAATGCTCGGGCAGAACTTTACAGCCCGTTTTCTCGAGTTTTCATTTTCACAAGTTTTGGAAAACGGTGCCGGCGATAGTAAAAACAATATATGTCCGATCGAAAAAAACCAAAGTGATCTAGCTTCAGTATTGAATTATCTTCTATTTGAACTAAAAAAGTTGGACAAAAGTACTATTTAAATTACTTGTTTTGCAACTTAAAGTGAATTTTTTTTTTCAAAAAAGTGAATTTTTTTTTCAAACTTGGAAAAAATTTGGAATTTCGTCATTTCTTCGGTATTTTTTTAGTTCATATAGAAAAGGAACTTATAAAAACTAAAAAAAAATTTGGTTCCACTGTTTCAGATGCATCGCACGACCTCCATCACCGGCACCGATTTACGAGTGCACACTCCAGGCGCCCCAGAAAAATCGTTACAACTTTGGCAAATTTCAATAATTTGTAATAATAAAAATTGTTTTTTAAAGCTTGAATATAATATACTATCGTCTCAAAATTTCGTTTACCGCAATCATTTCCTTCCCTTTCAAAAAAATTGTTGAAAAAACGCTTTTTTTTCGGCTCCTAAAGCAGACTACTGCCTTAAGCACACCCGAGTAGATGGTAGAAAAGAAGATAAATTTTGGCAATTATTACCTCCAACACTATTTGTCCGATTTTATCCAAGTTTGTTTTATTCTAAAGTATAAATATTGCGGTACATTGACAAATTTTTAAAGAAATACGAGCTTCTAGTCGATATATATTGCTAAAAAGATTTGTCAATATACCTCAATATTTATACTTTAGAATAAAACAAACTTGGATAAAATCGGACAAATAGTTTTTGAGATAATTCCCAAAATTCACCAATTTTGTCCTTCGTCCACTCGGATGTTGCCTTCTCAATAACGAGCAATCATTCTCTCGGTGATACTCACGCTTTCGACGGAGAATTTGGACGACTGCGGTCTCGGCGCGAGCATAGGATCTGCGAGCATGAGGTACGTAAGGGTACAGCAAGTTATGAACAAAGCTGCTCCGAGTACAATGAGAATTTTGAAGAATTTGAATGGCATGTTGCGATTCTTTTTTGTACACCTCAATGTAATTTACAATTTATCGCTTTAGTGACGCCTTTTTTCTTTTTTTGCGATTCTTTCCCGCAAATGGTTTTGAGAAAAAATTTATACGTGAAACGTTTCTTTGTGATAAAATAGGCTACGCTCGATGCCGCGTAATCGGATGCATGCCTAACCATGCACAAAATTACAAATTCGGAAGACACTGGCGTGTCTACGGAAGTACATTGTTGTTGCTTGGCTTGAGGACAACCGATCGACGAGAAAGCTCAAAAAATTACGTCCTCAATTGTACGACCGATCGTACCGATCGCGCTTTGACAAATCTTATAAATTTCCATTATTCAAGAATGTTGATTTTCAAATCGCCGCAAAACGTGGTGAGACAACCACTGTACTCGTGGCTCTCGACGTGTATTGCCAGTGTTTCATGACTGAAGTTGAAAGCACTCAAGCTTATCGATGTTTTTATATATTTTGGCACATCACTAGACATTGGTTGCGCACGCATCGTGTCTCGTCTTCAGGGGGCTGGCACAGAGTGATATTTTTACTATGCAAAATGACCGCTTTTTTTTAGTGTCCTACTCTGCCACGAGCAGCGCTAGTTGAACCCTTACAAAGCTGATGCGCGCGCAAGAGCTATGTATATATATATATAAGCACACATTAATCGAGAAATTCCCATATTCGCTTTGGTGCAATGCCATACTATAGCGTCTGGCTAGGACTTAGGGCGCTCATGGTGGCCGGAATTCGCACATTCTACCGGACAGTCAATCGTTGTCTTATAGAGCTTAGCAATGGAAGAGCCACGCAAAGGAAACGTTAGTTGTTGCGTAAAATCGTGCAAAAATATATTGAGATCCACGAGTAGAGAAATCAATTTTTTTTCGTTCCCGGCAGCAAGTTATAAAGCCGCGCAAAAAAAAACTGTGGATAGATTGGGTTAATAAAATGAAGTAAGTATATTTTTTGAGGTTATGTTGATTCGTCTGTTGAAAGATATGCATGCCAGTAATTTTGTCACGCGAATGACAGTTGTCACCTAACCCCAAAACAGAACGAAAAATAGCGAAAAACGTATTTTAAATGTTTGGTACTGTAACACAAATTTTTATATTGCACTGCTGTGATTCTACTTGCCTTAAAAAAACTATTTTATTATAAATATTCAAATTATTGAACGTAAATAAATAATTTTAATGTTCGTGCGTTTGCGTGTATAATATTTCGTCAGTAGAGAATTTTCATATTACATCGGCACGCGGCGCCACTTGGTTCTGCGCACACAACGAATAACACCATCGTATACATTGATGGTGTTTATATGGTATAAGTATATACACACACCATTTATTATGCTACCATTATCGTTTTATTAATTTATCTATTATTCATTAATTCTCGATTGACTATTAGTCTAGTGACTAATGATCGTGACAACAAACAATCATGAAGATAAATACGATAACGAAACTATTTGGTACCAAATTATAAATTTCTCAAAAGGTCATTACTCAATTTAAAAATAGAGCTCTAGCTTTCACCATATGCTCATATAACGAGAACTGAAACACGTTTGAAAACTTATTTACTAATAATATTTTCAAGAACCGATTATTTGGCGATAAATAATTATATTGTTCATGGCGATTGTAAATCATATGCCGACAAAGTGGGGGAAGGACTTAAAGGCTGTATTAAAAGAAATGGGCATGCAAGATGTAATTGGGATGATTTGGGAAAGGAGGGAGGTGGGAGAAATTGAAGTAAGAATAAAGATCGGGTTAGAAAAGTTTAAGAATGAGGCGTTGAAGAGGGAGGAGGAGAGGATAAAGGCATCGACGTACAATGTTAAGTATAAGTTTATTGTGAAGAATGATAATATGCCGTGGAAGTATTGGTCTGAGGAAAATGTAAAGGGCAGAGACAATGAGGTATGGGCTAGAATAAGATGCGGGAATATAGGGAGAGCGGGTAAAAAAGAAGAGTATGATTGAATGTGCAGAATATGTGCCGAGCAAGTTGAGACTTTTGAGCATGTATTGGTGTGTAAGAGAAGCAGAGAATTGGTGACGGAAAAAACAAGAAAAGGTGTGGAGGTGTGGATGGAAGGAATCGATGAGGTGGCGATCTGCGGAGAGGTGATAAATATGTTAGGGGGAAAAATACAAAAAGAAATATGTGCATATGTCAGGGAAATAGAAGAGGTGTGGAATAAAAGGAGTTTGGAATTAAGGAGTGTGAGAGTGGAAGAATAAGTGGGGAGTTTAGCGAGAGATGAGTTAGATGTAAGGCTTATAGGTTTAAGGAAATGGATGAAGAGTGGGAGATGATAAGAAATGTAAATAGTGATTGGATATGTATAAGCTTTGTAAAAAACTTGTTAAAAGTTGTGCAAATAAAACTCTATTGATTGATTGATTGAATTATATTGTCCATACGTACCTCCATGGTGGTGTACTGACATCCTTAGTTTGTATACTCGTCCAGCTTTCACATTGTCATTATTTATAGCCTCTTTCCATAGTCTTTGAATACCAGTGTCGGCTGGTACGTTGAAAAATGCACCTCTTCAATATTTAGCGGGTACCCTGAGGTACAACCGGGCACAATACACAGTATTAGTGCACGGTTACGATCAATTTCATCAATTCCGCGCCGCGGTTTAACCTCCAAAAGTCAAAATGGTTTTGTACGTCGTGTGGGCCTAGCGCCCGCGCAATAGGAATATTGTAAGGTAAGTACTAGCGCCACAGGTAGAACTAAAATAAGCGGTCAAAAAGCATAGCATTTTTATACACAGTAGGGTATAGGCCGTGCCAGCCCTCTGGTAATATACACGCAATATTCGAACAATTTGAGGATTGTTAAAATCAAATTTTCGAGACAAACCAGCCTTGATGTTGATAAAAGGACACAGATTTTTTTATCTTTAAAAAATTAAAGCATGTAATTATCTTAAAAACATTAAAGCAAGCAATATCGCTTTAACTTTATATTGTTATTACGGCGTTTTTCTCAAATCGAAAAATAAATACTGGACATTTTTTTTAATTTCTTGCGGCAATGGGTAATTCTTTTTGTGTGATTTTCTTTTTATTTGCCTTCAAATATGTTATCGTAAGAATAATCGCGTTACCGTTTCGCTGATTGCGAGTTTTAATATAAACAGATCACAAAGAATTGTTCTTCGACAGCAGGGATTAATTTTTCGTCGTATTTACCTAAGAAAATAAAAAATGATTCAAGAATAAAAAGCATCAGTATTATTTAAGACATTTTCTACCGTTCGTTGTACGCTTAAACATTGTTATAATAAAAATATTTTTCTATCACTACGTATTGCCTTATTATTATTTTCGACATTTTTCACCGTTAATTGTGCAATTAATGCACATTGTTCATTGTGCATTGCTATATTAAAAATATTCTTTTATCATTACGCATTTACGGAGTTCTCTCTGGTACATATCATTTTGCATCTCTCTCGCACGCAGCCCACTTCTCAAGTATCATTCTGCCTCATACACAGCTCACTTCTCATGATTTATTTGTTCCGTCTCTGTCACACGCAGATCACTTCTCGAGGTCTTAACGATAGTGGCGCCATCCCTGTTTGCCCACGCTTTTGTAGTCACTTTTTTTCTTCAAATCTCTCCATAAGAGTTCCGACTCCTCTTACTCTAGCCTCCACGGCGTGTTCATTGACAAACGAAATCTCTTCCGTGCACCCAGCTGATTTATGAATAAATACACACGTAATATACATATACATCACGAACGACCATTGACGCTTTCCCACCCAAGACATTTTGCCTCGCGCGAGACCGCGAATGATTGCTGTCGTGTGTTTATCGATTCTTCTTTTCTTCAAAACAAAGACTCGTGCGACGCGCAATTCAGTGACAAGATTACGTTCTTAAATTGCGTAACACACTCTCCGTAGTATCCCACAAACACACATAATATACATATATATATACATATGAATCCGCAAAAACGTTAAACCTGCAGAATTTCGTGACGTTGCTGCTAAAGCGAGCAAACGAGATGCCGGGTGAACCATTATCGAGTAGCAACAAGACGAGTGGCAAGTCTAAGAGAATCTCCATACCGAGAGTCCAAAGCGGCACCGACAACGAGTTGCAATCTCAAATGAGCCAGAGCGGCTCGACGCCGCTTCAACCAATGTCGCTGCACTACGTCAGCCTCAGATCGGACATGGACGACAGTCCTATACCGCCGGCTGTACACTCTCGTTTGTTGGATCTCTTCCAACAAATACAGAAAGAATTCGAGACGTTGTGTCTCGAAAATATCGGCTGTAAGGACTAAATTTTGGAAATATCAATGATTCATGTACACTTTTTATTTGTTTGTTGTCGAAACATTTTCTAGATAACAGAATCTGTTCGCAGTGCAGGAAAAAATAGACATTCTGAACGAAAGATTGGAGAGGGAATGTTACGGCTCGGGGGAGCGAAGCTTACCACCTGGAGACCTCGTCGACTATATGGACACGAAGAATCCTTTAAAACCCAAGGGTACGTTTGGATTCCGAATAAAGGCATTGCTACGATATCCAAGGTGGCAAATTTTCATCATGCGACATTGATATTTCGCCTGATAAAAGCACTTTTTTGTGAGTCGCAAAAGTTGATTTTCCATCGAGTAACGGAGCTACATATTGGAAAAAAGAAAAGTCGACTTTTTGCTACGTTTCATAATTCGTATATTTCGCACTAACTTCTACCTGCGACTTTGTCTGCTTGGATCTCGCAATTTGTGTTAAAATACCCCTTAACGGATTATTTGTTTAAAGGCTGTCATACGTCATTCAGAATTCAGTAAAATATGTGATATTATATTACATTCTATCTGATTTTTATTATATTTTAGTCGTTCGTATACTATGAGAGTTAAAATTTCATTAGATTTTTAAAAATATTATGATTAGAAAAATATTAGACGTTAGATTTTATCAAATTTAAATTATATTTTATTCCTTGTATTCTATAAAAAATTTGAATTTGATAATCACATTAGATTTGTTACGAATGTTATAATTAGAAAAGTAATAGATATATTTATATTAGATTTGATATTATATTATCATCTATTTTAATTAGATTTGATTTGTTTGTATCCTATAATAAGAATCATATAAGACTGATAATTTCATAATGTAATTGGATTCGAGTCAAATATTAGAATTAGAAAAATATTAGATGTTTTTTTCATAGCCTATGTGTTATTCGAAGTAACTCTACGTGTGTGACAAATTTCATAAAAATCGGTTCAGCCGTTCAGGCGTGATAGTGGTACGAACATCAGGCATACAGATTAGAAAAATATTAGATATTAGAATTAGGATGAAAAGTATCTTATGTGTCGTAAGCTATCTACATTTTAAATTTCATTGATTATATAATAATTTGAATTGCATAATTAGATTAGATTTCAGTATATAATATGATAATTAGAAAAATATTAGATATTAGAATGAAAAGTATCTTATGTCTTAACCCAGGCCACAAGCTATCTATATGTTAAATTTCATTGAAGTCGATCAAGCCGTTTTGTCGTGATTAACAAACAGACAGACAGACTGACAGAAAATGCGATTTATAATATTAGTTAGGATAACAAAAAAAAATCTATAAAGTTGAAATGTACGCGAATGAACTAAACTGCACATTCTGAACAAAGAAAGGCGTACATCTTCAACCCTTTAAGGGGCTATTCTACCGCGATGGCAAAAAAATAAGCTATATTGTATTTTTTTTTTGAAACCTCGCATGCATCGGTACAAACTTTTTTTTCGCTCAAAGGTACACTCTTATAGAATAGAAAACCATTTTTTGTTGTTGCATATAAATGTACATTTATTTAACAACTTATATTCGTGTAAAGGCATGAAAGAAAAAAAGTATGTCTTTGGCATTGATGATTCGAGCTCTCCAGGTAATCTGAAACCAAAAATTCAAGAAGATTCTTAATCTGTATGAGTGTCGCTATCGCTTAAGCAAGTAATATAATTTTAACAAGTCACATATAGGTGACTTGTTAAAATAATATATTTTCTACTTTTTAGTACATTAAATAAAAGCTGGTATTAAAAAAATTTACATCTATCCAGTAATACCTTGAAGAAAAAGCTTGTAAAAAATAAAATTAGCTTAAAACAAAAGAGCTAATACGAACTCTATATGGTTGGCAGTGTCGAGTACGGGTTCGGCACAAAAGGTGAAAGCGTCGCACAAGCTGAAAGCCCAAACGAGCAAAATTGTCTCGAGCTTCAAGAATCCAACGATGACGTGCAGCATGCAGCGTCAATACACGGGTCACCGTGACGGCGTTTGGGAGGTATCGGTGGGTCGTTCAGGTCAGCCGATAATAGCGACCGCCTCAGCGGATCATACCGCTCGTGTATGGGGAACGGAGAGCGGTCGTTGTCTTTTGCAATACATCGGTCACAGCGGTTCCGTAAACTCGGTGAGATTTCATCCGACCAGAGATCTCGCTTTGACAGCGAGCGGCGATTGTACGGCTCACGTATGGCAAGCCTCTGTCAATTGGGACATACCGAAGCGTCAATCGTCATCGGAGGATCTTTCGAATACCGACAGAACACCGACAAACGCTATGTGCAGCGGTGGCGACGAGCTTGAAGAACCACCGACGTTGCGCACACCGGTGCGCGAATTGCTCGGTCACAGCGGTGTCGTTATGTCGGCCGATTGGCTCCTCGGTGCCGAACAAGTGGTCACCGCTTCTTGGGACAGAACTGCCAATTTGTATGACGCCGAGACCGGTGAAGTCATACACACACTTTGCGGTCACGATCAAGAATTGACCCACGTCTCGACGCATCACGCTCAACGATTATGCGTCACCTCAAGCCGGGACAGCACCTTTCGTTTGTGGGACTTCAGAGAACCGATTCATTCGGTCTCCGTTTTTCAAGGCCACACCGAGTAAGATATCCGTCGATTATTTCGAAAGTCTTCTTCAACTTCGATTTTACCTTGACCTCAGTTTTTTTTATGCGTATAAGGGGCACAAGTTGCTCTCTGAAGAGACGCGTGTGAGAGAAGTTTAATTATTGCACGATTTTAAGGATTCATCACAGTGTAACGGGTCGAAAAATCGCTTGATTCGCGATTTTTTTTCGATGGTTAAAATACGCTGGTCAAATCAAAGCACTCGTGAAGAACAGAAAATCACTTTTTAAACGTTTATTTTTTTTACATTTTTTTTAACGGTTGAAAATGTCCGAAAAAAAAGGAGTCCTCACGGTGTAAACGGTTGTGACCGTAAATATTATCCGGAACAAAATTTGTAAAAAGATTATTAATCAGTATGAAAGCAACTGTCTTGCTATGGAGGTTTTAAAAAATAAAAATTGACAAAATGGCGGCGGTTTGAAAAAAAAATATTGAAGTTAGCGTATATTTTCGACAGTTTTTCGTTCAAAAAAAATATGAAGATGTAAAAAAACCGCTTCCATAGCAAGATGAAGAATGGCGTGTAGATATGGACCATCTCGAGAGATATGGTCCCTCAAGGAACATATCTTCCGAATTTCATCGAGATAAAAGCAGGGAATAGGAATAAAGGGAGATAAAAGCAGGAATAGGCAGAAAATAGGTAGGTCGCAAGTTCGATTCCATGTGTTGACGAAATATTTTCTTCAAAAAGAAATCGTTTCAGCAGGTCGGGGAATGCCCAATTATGATAAAAAGTCTCGAGTTAAAGCTCTCAATTGAGTATTTTTTAAAAAATAGTTTTGTATTTATGACATATTCTATATATTTAGTAAACGTATCTTACGATATGGTATAAATCACTGTAAACATCGTCGCAAATCACAAGTGACATCTTTATCAACGTGTGTGTATACATATATATTTCAGTCCTATTCACTATTCGGATCTTTACTTATTTTTAGTTAGTATAAGTTTTAGTTATTTTTTGATATTGTAAGAAAATATCCATTTTATAAAAATGGATATTTTTACAATAAATAAAATAATTATCCTACTAGGATAATGATTTATTTCCAAGTATACCCTTGCGGGTTTTTACATCCCCGTACATTGATACCTTTTTACACGTTTCTTTCTCATTTTTTTAAAATACATTTATTTATAAAGGAAGCATAAAGGAGAAAAAGGATGAAACCATTTTTCTCCTTTATGCTTCCTTTCGCACCATGCATTCGAAGACTCTCACTACGCGCACAATTCTTTGATCGCTTTGCCGTTCTTCTATTAATTCTTTCTTTCAGTGCCTCTCCCTTGTAGCCTCTTCGCCACTTTTCCAAACGACCTATCACTGCATAATTCACTCAACTGCTAAAATATCAATATGCAAGTGCTATATTTCGTGCAGTAACCATGATTAAAAAAATATTATTGTCCCCTCATGGAATTATAAAATATGGTTTAAAAAGCCATACATATTTTCTCAGTGTACGATCCTCCACGAGTATAGCCAAGTGCCGTGGAACTCTGCCAAGCAAACATCAATTAACATTGTACTTTTGTTGTATTTTTTTCGCAATGCCACGTTACGACGTCCCACAGAGCCGTTACATCGGCGGTATTTACCCGCGAGGACAAAATAGTCTCGGGCTCGGACGACCGTAGCGTCAAGGTCTGGGAATTGCGAAACATTCGAAGTCCCTTGGCGACGATAAGAGGCGACAGCGCGGCTAATAGATTGGACGTATCGAGCAGCGGTATCGTCGCTATACCCCACGATAACAGGCAGATACGACTTTTCGATCTGAGCGGCCAGAGACTCGCGAGGTTACCGCGAACGAGTAGACAGGTAATATGACGAAACGTACACCACAAGGCCTTGCATGCTGCACGGAATGCCTCTCGCTCGCTTAATTACTGCTCACAATGTAGCAATTAGGTGAACGCAACGTTTCATTCACCGTAACGTTTTTTTTTTTCTTTCTTTTCTTCCTTGATATTCCAGGGTCATCGTAGGATGGTGTGCTCCGTAGCGTGGACGGAGGAAACAGGAGCCTGCAATTTGTTCTCGTGCGGCTTCGACAAAATCGTACTCGGTTGGAGTATACTTCCGGTTAAAGACGCTTAATTGAGATCTGCAGTGTAATCTCGATTCGTAAATTATCGCGCGTCGATGAGGCTCCCGTGGTGTAATTAAATGTTTTCCTTATCGTAGCACGAATCGAGATTTCAGTGTAAATATTATTATTATTATTACTATTAATATTATTACTACATTGTAATATCGATTATAATTATATCGTTGTTATCGCTATGTCCCGTTCTGCATCAGTGTGAGATTGGGCGTAGTTTGTGGTAGCCAAGACAGGCTGTTAGACACACAAATGTGAGCCAAAAATCCCCCGGCAATTCCGACCAGGGATCCTCCCCTTCCGCTCTCGCATACGACTGTGAAAAATAATTCATATCAACCTAATATTATTGTGAATAATTTTTATTCGTCGATTGGTCAGAAGGCTAAAATTTAAAAAATAAAATGAAGACGAAAGAAAATGTTGCGTTTTATTAAGGTCGGAGCCGGAATTAGAATGTCCGAAAAATGTTTTTTTTTTGTAATTGCTTAAGGGGTTACGTGGGTTTCGAAGCCAAAAAAAGCATATTTTCTCTATTTTTTTAAAATAAATATATAAATTATTTTATTGAAAATATTAAGCACATAAAAGAACAACATTTCAACAATATTTAAAAAAATATTCATCCAAACATTTGGGAAATTCAGCCGGTGGGACCTGGTTTCCGGAGATCCTTAAAAAAAAAGTGTCCTCGTGGTGGTCATGATAGCTTTATCTGAAATTAAAAAACCATTTTTTTCTTCTGTTAGTAGATAAGTATAGCTCGCGATTGAAAGGATTAAAAAAAAAATTGAAATTTGAATTTTTGGCAGAGGTGTATGCAAAATAGTTCAATTTTTGGTACAATTTACACTACGTATAGCCTTTTAAAATTAGTCGTAATCGAAACAAAAAACTTCGTTCAATCACTAGTCAATGCTATTGTGAAGGAGTGTGCAAAATTTCAATAAGATCGGTGCATTAATTTTTGAGAAATCGTGTCCACCGACTTAAAAAATAGTGTTTTGAGAAAAATGCGTATACCTGCGTCGCTCCCGGCCGGTCTTTCCCATCGGGGGGAATTCCCAAAGGCTGTCTCTCTCCTAGACTTTTACTCCGATTGACTTAAAACTTTGGGAGAATATTCATGTACTATTAGATAATAAAATAAAATAAATGGATTTTAAAAAATTTTCAAACCCAAGTAACCCCTTAAATCGATAAATGAACTATCCAAGAATATATTTACAAAGTTACAGAGGCCGATCGTAAATATTTTCGAAGATACAAGGCCAAAAGCAGAGAAGCGTCGAGCAGGGGTGTGAGTATTGCGCTCCTCGATCGTCTAATCCGAATTTTATACCTGTGAAAGGTTCCAAGGGTCTTTCAGAACAATACATAGATTTCATAGTAGTGTCGCAAAATTGCAACGAGTCGTTCAACTCAACAGTCCGGCGCATCGCTCCAAAACGACTGAATTCCGGCCAAAAAATCGTTGAAATTGCCGCTTACGTGGCTGCACAGGTATATTCAACGAAGGGTATTCAGCGATTTTGAGTACCATGCAGTTGCTCAATTTGAGTATTGGCCAGCAGCGCAAAATGATTGCTGATTTCGCTTACGCGCAACGGATCGAGAGGGAGAACGGGCGCCACTCATTTAGCAGCAAGGAGGCTCGTACAGCTCGTAGACTCGACCAAAGTCATCTGAACGAGTACTTTGAGGAAGCAAAAGGACTTCTGTATGAACCAGGACTTGCTGATTAGCAGATTATTAGTGTAAATAAGCAAAACTTGATATTTCCTCCTATTGAAAACTTTGAAGCGCGTTTTCTCAAGTTTTCATTTTCACGATTTTTCTATATTGGCGGGTGTGATAGCAAAAAACTAAACAACCTATTGAATCAAATCAAAGTTTATTTTCTTCAGTATGAAAATCTCTTCTAAGTGAAATCAAAAGTCGTTGAAGAAGTCTTTTTAAATCATTTTTATAGCACGTTAAAGTGTTTTTTTTAAACACATTTTTTTCAAACCTGAGAAAATGTATAATTTCACGATCTTGAAATTTTGTTTTTGATTTTTTTGTTTCAGTCAAGAATTACGGGTTGCATCTTTCCCGCTGAATGCGGACTGCAGTGGCAAGACGCGCATGGAATAGGCTGATAAATCTGCAGTGATTTATTGTTTCATGTTGAATATTTTTTTTCTACATTTCAAATATACACGAAAAGATACCTCAATGTTCACTGGGCTTACTTGTTTTTTTACCTTCTAAAAAAATTCCCGAATAAACGCTTTTTTTTGACCTTCTAATTCAGGCTTCGGCCTTAAAGTTATAACTTTTGCTTGTTTTTTTTTCTGTATTACCCGAGTAAGCGGTGAGAAGGCAGAGCATCGTGTAGCCGTGTATGAGGGCGTAGTGAGGATCGTGTGCCACGTGTTCCCAGACAAGGCCAAGTAGTCCCAATAATTTGGCGCAACCACCGACCGTCAGAGCACGAACGAGATCGAGCGCTTTGTACTTGCGTGGACGTCCGTTAAAGAAAAACCATCGTATTTCCGTGCCAACGATCACCGCTGTGACGAACGCGCTCAACGAGAGACCCGTGTGAGCCAACAATATGTAAAAACTACGCTCACCGTCGAATATCTCGTTTTTCAATTGATCGAGACGCGCCACACTCTCGCCCTCGTTGTTTCTTTCGCGTGTCGACCATACCCTGAATGATTCACTCAGCAACAGTACCACCATTAATTTCCAGTAAGATTGAAAACCGCTGTTGTACAGGAGATGTCTGTAGGCGGGTTTCTCCAACAAAACGAGGTCCACGAGCACGATCACTGGATCGTACTCGATATACTTGTCCGCGAGACTTCCGCAATTCGTCTGCAAACGTTAACAGTGACTGCGTCAGGACAAGTAAAATTGCAATTGTCATTCGGTAATCGTTTGGATCGCTGCCTCACCGACAATTTCTTTTTGATCGTGACATATGTTGTCATGGTCTTAACATTTTTATGCAGACGTTAGCGCACGCCACTTTTCTCGTGTGCATGTCGGTAGTTTGGTTCATGTGCATATATTATTATTGTTATATTCTAGGGTTGTTGTGAAAGATACTTTTTCTACACAGCGCAAAAAAAGAAACTGTTCTCCATATAGTGAAACGAAAAAATCGTTTTCCCTTTAATATATACTCGTTATCGCATGACCCGAAAAAAAATAGTATGGAAATTGAATCGGGAAACATTTATTTTCACGTACCGAAGGTTCAGAAAGAAGCTTCATTCGTATTTATGCTAATTTTGGACAAACCGATACAAAATGATTCTGAAATGATCGAAATCGTCTCGGTATCAGTTTCCGACCATAACAATTCAATTTCAAGCAGAAAAAAATGAATGTACGGTCAGACAGTTGTATTATTAGGTGGTTGCGTTGAAAACCGCCGTTTCTTTTTTTCGTTTTTAACTTGTAGTAATTGTATTTTCAGTTAGACCAAGCAATAGAAGCAGATAATGAATGCATCTGTGATAAAAATACTATCAGGATACCGACTGTGAGTTTGTGAGTTGCGTGAGTGCAAAGATATCACTTTATACGAGTCCTTTGAGGATGACTCTTTCATAAGCTCTGCGTTAAAAATTCCAAGTTCAACCATTTGTATCTCTCTTATTGAGACGTTGACCTTATCTGAAATTTTGCATACGTGAATATGGTTACTTTATGATATACTTGAAAATTATTTTTGTCTTGGGATGAGACGTTCGTGACGGAGCCTCCTTACGAAAATATTTAGAAAAAAACGTACAATTTATAGTACGAATTAAAAACAAACGAACGTCATCGTGAATACCAAAATCGCATGGAAGGTTCTTTCGAGAGATTACGCTAATCTTTTCACTTGCAATTCGACAGGTGCGTTACGATATTGGATTAAGACGTTACACTACGTTGGCGGTGGGAAAAATAGGTATACATTTTCTTTTAAATTTTGAGCTTCCTATTAAATCTTTAAAATAATTTTAATTTTTCACAAATACATTATAGTTTTATGGACAAATTAAAATAAATACAAAACGAATAAAACAAAATTTAATGATGGAGATATAAGTCGTCTGATAGGTCGATCTTTTCAAACTGGTGGACAAAATATTTCGAGATCTACTCAACCGCTTTTGATGAAATTTATACCACATATCTTCTATATATTTAAAAGCGAAATACCACTGACTGTATGACTGATTAATCAAGAAATCTCAAAAACTATAAAGCCTACAAAGTTTAAATTTGGATTGAATATAGGGTGTTGACATCCGCTAAGATTTTTACGAAAGGGCAAAATTATGGGGGTGAAATAGGGAGTGAAAGTTTGTATTCCTTGCATGCATGAACTTGAAACTTGGAACATATATCCCTTAGAAGGTTTAGGAGTGCACAAAGAAAGGATTTTTCGAAAATTCACTCGTAAGGGGGTTAAATGGGGTGTGAAAGTTTGTATGGGAAATGATATTCCTTGCGTGGATCAACGTGAAATTTGAAACATATGTTCCTTAGAACGTGTAGAGGTGCACTAAAAAAGGATATTTCGAAAATCAACCCTTAAGGCCTTAAGGCCACTCTAGAAGCCAAAAAAGGGTGATTTTTTTTTCCAGCGAAACCATAAAATAAATCAGAATTACCAAATAGGGGTTTTATTATACTGGTAATTGACTGTACAAAAATATATTTTCACAGCGATATATGTCAAAATGGCGACTGTGCAGCATTTTTCCGATGACGCCTTTATTTCTGGAAGGTCAACGGCCGGACCAACAGCTCCTATAATTTTTCAGTTATGATGAGGCACTAAAGTTTTTTCGATTATATATAAGAATAGCTACAGAAGTACGTAGGATTTTTTGATATATTGTTTTTTTGTCAAAATGGCGCATTTGTAAAACAAGAAGTATAAAATGCCACGAGAAAATGGTCAAAAAATTGATTATAAAAAAGGAATTATGCAATATAATTTAAAAAATCCTACGTAGTGCCTCAGAACATGTAATTCTAAATATACAGTTCAAATCTCAAGTGAATCGGTTGAAATTTGAGTTATGAGTCCGGCCGACTCGAAAAATGTAGTTTTGAGATAAACGCCTTTAAAGTTAGTAGAAAGTCACGACATGAATCAAAAGGGGTTGCGGTAGAATTCGAAAATCGAGTAGATTTTTCACACCCATAATCTTTTAGAATAAAATTTTATAGATACTAAGGTACATTTTTAACAAAAAAAAAAAACAGAAAATCGGGGGCCTTAAGAGGGTGAAATAAGGTGTGTAAAAGTTTGTATGGAAAACTTTCCGTGCGTGTATCAACGTGAAACCCGGTATAAATATTCTTCAAAAAAATAATAAAACGCATATTTTAGCATTTTTTAAAATACTTAATACGGGGGGCTACTTCTGATGAAGTTTCTATGGGCCAAATTCTACCCGGGCGAAGCCGCGGGCGGAAGCTAATTTCATATATTGAATAGTCGCGTGAAAAAAAAAAAATGTTATCTTTTTTTTCCGAGTGCGATGGTGGTGTAACGCCTTAAAGACCAAATTGGTTATTGGTTAACCCTAATAATGTCCATAGGGAGATTATTAGGGTTAACCAATCTCCTATGGAGATTATTAGGGTTATCTTATTAAGAAGATAACTGCAATAATTCTTGATCTTTGCCTCCTACGCACATACACAGATTTGACGATGTCATGAAGCTGACGTTCGATAGATCGATAAATTTTGCCGATTTTCTAAACTCTAAATTTACGGACCTTTTTAAAGCTCAATTCACAAGATTGCGTCGAGTTAGCGTTTGTTTTTTTTTTTTTCAATTTGTCTTCCTCATTTGAAATTAGTATTAAATATTCTTTGTAACGTAATCTCAAAATTATCGCTGAATAGTTTAACATTTTGCGAGTTTGTCGTCAACTCATGTGCGCTTGTCGAAAGCCTTCGTCCTCGATTATATTAAACGTAACGAGCGATAGTAATATTCGGATAAGCAAATTTCTCGGAATCTCCAAAATGGAAATTTATCGTAAAAATATTTTGAAAAAATCATCACAATTCCGTATATTTCCGAGGAATTTTTATCATCGCTCATTAATCGACTTTCCCAGGTGGAATGTTACTTACACAATTAAGAACTTTGAGAACGCTGGTACTGTAGCGTCTATAGAGTTCTTTGACTTCCACACCGCAGTTGATGCACGTATACATATCTTCGTGGAGTCGTTTGCACGCGAGAGTCCCTGAAAAATATAAGAAGTCATTAATTGTATATTATTCCTCGAGATATGACGATCGAACGCCCGCGCGCGCGTTGCGGTAGAATAATTTCGTCCCCGAGACATTGAAACGCGTGACCGAGCACAGGTATCCGTAAAAGACTTGCTAACGAATATGCGCAGCGAACGAAAATTTCATTTCTAATTAGGTTACATACCTTGTATATTTATTCAGAGCAATTTATTTTCATAAAAATTGAATAGAAAAATATGAAATAGATAAATTATATAGTGGATAGAAACTAAATTATTGCTGCCTATAAGTGTTATCGAGATATGTATGAAAACAAGAAAAAAGAAACGAAACAAACTCGAATACATGTTTCGAAACAAAAGTTCAGGTTTCATTGTCATTCTTGCAATGTTTTCAATGTTGAATAACATGCCAATCACATATACATGTAATAATTGAGTACATAATAACAAGATACATAATTATCAAATCTTTGCAATAAATATACACGTATGTATACTTATTCTTTAAAATAAAACATGATTATCTATAAATATAAAAGAGTTCTGTGACTGACTGACTGACATATAGACAACGCACGGCCTAAACCGATGAAGATAGAAACACGAAATTTGGTCTTAATATTAAACTAAGAAATTTGTTTTAAGGTAATACTGTGAATGGACCGTCGGGCAAAAAGTTAGTCTAAAATGGGCGAATCGTAGACTTACAAGTCTCGATCGTGTCGTACATGTTTAGCCTTATAAATAGCTAATTTAATAATAAATTAACACTTGGAAATGTTAATTTTTCACTTTTAATAATAATTGAAGTCAAATTCGATGATATTGGCGTATGCTTGACTGAGTTTTTGTCAGTGACTGTACATCGGTTTAAACTGTTCAACAAAAATATTTCGCATTTTTGAAATTTAATGAATACGTCCAGATCATCTTAATATTATCAATAATTACCCAAAAATTCAACATATATTGAGTTTTCCAATGATTGCTATTAATTCATCGTTAAAAAAGCGATGCTCCTCATTACTTTAATGAATTTTTCGACAATTAGTCGATTTATTTGAAACTTAGCATAATCAATCGCTTGATCCTAAATCTTAATGATATAGTATTTTCAGAATTTACGGCGTTTTAGTTGCATTCGTTTTGCAACCATTGGCAGAAGCTGTTTACGCACAAGCTACCGTGTTAAATTCATACGTTTATAACTACTAAATGATTTAGTGAAAAATTCTAAAATAAATCATAATTCATGTATTCTATCAAGAACTATCATTCCTCAAATTTTCAAGAATTTGGGCGATTTCTTAATATCCATCCATTAATATCTTAAGGCCTTAGGCCTCTTTAGAGGCCAAAAAGGGCATATTTTGTGATTTTTTTTTTCAGCGAAATCATAATTCGGAATTACAAAATAGTGGTTTCATTATGCACGTAATTGACTATACAAAATTATTTTTTCACAGCGATACATGTCAAAATGACGACTGTGCAGCATTTTTCTGACGACGCTTTTATTTCTGGAAGGTCAACGGCCGGACCAACAGCTCCTATAATTTTTCAGTTATGATGAGACACTAAAGTTTTTTTCAATTATATATAAGAATAGTCATAAAAGTACGTAGAATTTCTTTTGATATATTGTTTTTTTGTCAAAATGGCGCATTTATAAAACAATAAGTATAAAATGCCATGAGAAAATCGTCAGAAAATTGTTTATAAAAAAGGAACTATGCAATATAATTTAAAAAATCCTACGCAGTGCCTCAGAAAATGTAATTCTAAATGTACAGTTCAAATTTCAAGTGAATCGGCTGAAATTTGTTTGAGTTACGAGTTTGGCCAACTTGAAGAATCTAGTTTTGAGATAAACGCGTTTAAGGTCAAGTGTCACACCGACCGAGCGGCCACGAGTGCGAGAGAGATAGCTGATTTGCAGATTCCCAATGACTTCTGAAACGGTTGATTTTTGGGAAAAAAGAAAAGAAACACGTTCCGCTCTGTTGAACGACGAACAACGGCCATTCTCTTCTTTTGCCCGAAATATGTTCCGTCTAGGAGAAAACTTGGCAGTAGGATTTTTACCGACTGGACGTGTGACACATGGCCTTAAAGTTAGTGGAAAGTCACGACATGAATCAAGAGGGCTTACGCTAGAATTCGAAAATCGAGCACTTAGAGATTTTTCACACCCATAATCTTTTGGAATACAATTTTATAGGTACTAAGGTACATTTTTAACAAAAAAAAAATCGATTTTTGGAAAATTCTAGAGTGGCCTAAGGCCTTAACGACATCTGCTATTTTTTTTTTTTGCTAAATTATAGTAATTCGAATTTTTATCGACAATTCCTATTATTTACCTATTTGAGATATATAAATGAGCTTTCGTCCATTCACTGATGCGTATCCATTTACTGGTCTATGTACCACATACCCGTTCTGAAATGCTGCGCAGCCTCCCTACCTTTTTGTTAAAGTGAAAGTCTTCGGGAAATCACCGAATATTGTCAGAATGGTGGGGTGAAGTGAGAGAACTGTGTTTATTCGTCCCACATTCGTGTAAGCGGCTCTCCAGCCTGATTCGAGTATAACGTCCAACGGATCAGTTTGAAAACAATCGTACGAGCGTTCGGTACACGCGATACACGCGGGCCAAACAATGTCCTCGAAAAAAGAAATAACTTTGCCAACCGGACAACGCATGCCTGCGTTAGGATTTGGTACTTGGCAAGTAAGTACAGTTTGCGCATTAAAGTTTCATTGGATATGCATTGAAAAGACGTTTTTGTTAATTTTGCGAGAGAAGAATGGGAAATGAGAGCTAAATAATTAATTACAATATTTCTAGGCTACTGAATTAGAGTTAACCACAGCCCTTGACGAAGCTCTCGAAGCCGGATACAGGCACATCGATACCGCGCCAGTATACCAAAACGAGGGCGTTATAGGCAAAGTGCTTAGAAAGTGGCTTGATTCCGGCAAACTCAAGAGAGAAGATTTATTCGTCGTTACAAAAGTGAGTTGATATTATTGTTGGTCAACATTTAGCAGACAGGTGTTCCTAAAAAAATGGCCGATTTTGTTTTTATTTTTTTTTCCTATTTCAGCGTTATAACTGTTCTTAATATGAATTTGCATGGTTTGGATTTGCAAGATCCACCAGGAGAAATTAACAACCGCCGATTTTTTTCCCGTCTTTCAAATATTCAAGTACAGCCGAACATTGATATAACGAATCTCTAGGGAAGAACAAAAAAAAGTTCGTTATATCGAGTTTTCATTATATTAATATATTTCGTTATATCGAGGTCATGTTCCAAAAAATTCGTTAGCTTGATTTTTTAATAAAAAGGACAAATAAAAACTGCTCTAATTTAAACATTTCTTTCTTTAAAAAAAAATCTATTAGTACTATAAATATAGGGATATTTTTTTAAAGAAAGAAAGGTTTAAATTAGAGCAATTTTTACAAGCAATTAGCGATTTGAGCATAATGTATATAACATATTTTTAAAAGCGGATTGTTTTAAAATTAAACAAATATTTTGATTAAAACACATTTGTCGATTTTATAATCTTAATCTATCTTCTATATATATAAAATGCAAAGTCCTGACTGACTCATCATCGCCCAGCCTAAACCGCTAACGGTAGAAACGTGAAATTTGGAGAGGGTGTTGATTTTATATTAGAGGCATCGCTTAAGAAGGGTTTTCTCGAAATTCAACCTCTATGGGGGTGAAAGGGGGTGGCAAAATTTGGATGGGAAATAATATTTTCATGGTCAAATTTACTTGAAAGTTGGTATTAATGCTCTGTGACACAATTAATGAAACATGTATTTTGGCGCTTTTCATTGTCGGCGTTTTTCATTGAAATTTTTTTCAGAATATTCCGTAGAGATTTTTTTTATTTAATATTTTTGCTCGAAACTCCGATCAGTAGGATGGCTTAATTCGAAAAGTATGGCGTTTAGGACGAAATATCAGGAAGAGAAACTTTTTGAATATTCGATTGCGATTTCGCTTGAATTTTTTCAGAATTTTTTTTCGACATTTTTTTGGCTGAAACTCTCAGAATCGTCCAAACAATTATCCGGGATACGGCAAAAAAAATTCGGAAAAATTGCAAAAAAAATTCTAAAAAAATTCAAGCGAATTGAAAATAGAAAATTAAAAAACTTTTCCTTCCTGATATTTTGACCTAAACGTCATACTTCTCGAATTAAGCTATCCTACTCATCAGACTTTCGAGCGAAAATAGTCAAAAAATCTCAAAGGAAAACTTTGAAAAAGTTCCAAGCGATTCAGTATAGACTTACGCAACTTTTTACATCTTTTACATTTTCCCTTAAACCCTTAAAATCTTGAGTTACGTTGCATTTTCCAACATTTGTCTTTTTTAGCAAAAAATGAAATGACGAAAAAAAATCGTACGAAACTTTTTTAAAAACGAAAATGTACCCTTTCAAGTTTATCATGGATAAAAATGTCATCGAAAAAATGTCGAAAAATAGCCGAAAATCGGTCACATACAAAAAGTGTGTACCGGGTCGAAAAAAAAATCATAAAAAATATTTCAAAAAAGCAAAACAAAGCTGAATTTGTTCCCTTCAAAACGTCGCTCGTTAAATTTGATTATCTATTTTTTTTACGGCAAGAAATATCGACTGGTTTAGCCAAACTTTTGAGCGGTAATTTTACAATATTACTATTGATTCTGGTAAGAAAAATAAAATTCACTTACCGCCATATCTATCACTGGGGTAGATACCCACCCCGAACGTTCTTGAGAATCATTTTGCCATATACTCAGCGACCGACTGATGCCATTGTCAGCATGTCCTGTCGATTTATAGCTCATTCGTGAACGTAAATTTCACTATACAGTCTTACGGCAACAATTATCCAAAGATAAATCAATTGAGAGCATTCCGCAGGTTCCGCCCACAGGCAATCGTCCCGGTGGAATAGAAAAATGGATAAAAAGATCTCTGAAATGTTTGCAACTGGATTACATCGATTTGTATCTCGTGCATACTCCGTTTACGTTCGAAGAGGTCGAAGGTGATTTCAAACCCATAGACGAAAGCAGCAAAGTAAAATTGGAAGCGAGCACTGATCATATCGCCGTTTGGCAAGAAATGGAGAAACAAGTGAAGGACGGTCGCGCCAAAGCTATAGGGCTTTCCAACTTCAACCAGACGCAAATAAACAAGATTCTCAGTCGCGCCGAACTGCCCATTTCGAATTTACAGATAGAACTGCACGTGTACTTTCAACAGAAGGAAATGGTAAGATAAAAATGATTTGAGCTTTTCGTTGCGGTATAGGGAGCGATTAGTGATCGTTGATCTTTGCTTCAGCTGCGCTACTGCAGAGAAAAAGGAATCACGGTGACAGCTTATTCGCCGCTAGGATCGAGAGGTCTCGTGCGACTCCTTGGCAAAACGGACGTTCTTCCGGACCTCTTGGACAACGCGACGGTTCTCGAAGTGGCGAAAAAGCACGACAAGACCGCGGCGCAAGTCTTACTCAAGTATATTCTTTCGCTGGGCGTCGCGGCTATACCGAAGAGTACAAATTCCAAGCGCATAAATGACAACATCGATCTGTTCGATTGGGAACTCGACAACGAGGATACGAGCTCCCTTGCGCAATTGGATCGCGGCGATTCCGCAAGAGTATGCGACTTCAGCTTCTTCGGGGGAGTTCGAAATCATCCCGAATATCCATTCTAAACCGAGCATGAGAAGACGACCGCAAAAAAATCGATAAAAATGGGAGTTTTAAGGATCTTTACTGGTATCATAAGTAAAAAAAAAAAACAATCGCTCATTGCTACGGGGCGATTTTGTTAGAAATAAAAAATCGTGCACTCTTTCGTATCTGACGTTCGTTACTTTCTTCGCTTATACGTTTCGTGTTCAAAGATGAAATCGAGGATTCGTGAGGCTTTCCTTTTTTTTTTGCTTCCCCGTTGCCGCAATTTCTCGAGGAGAAAGTCTACTCTTTTGTTCGAACGCGTTGGTTTTATTTTTGTATGACTGCGAGGGTATAACCTAACAAATTCATTTGTACCTCAAACATACTCTTATTTGGATATTGAATTTGTCATTTGGTTTTAAACACTTACCGTTTTATCTTTTCATATCCTTTCAAATGAGCCGTCACATTGTTTGTTTGGGTTTTGCGTGTATACAAATTTATGTTTCGCTCTCGTTGGTTCCAATCTGTGCAGAACAGATCTTTCACTTACTCGGGAGAAAAAAACAGCGGTATACGGGGTTCTGGTAGTAGTCTCGTCAAGGAGTTTTCCTATAGATTTTTGTTTTTTAATTTTGAAGACCCATTCGGGACGCTATTAATCCTCGCATGCCCCACCGGGGTTTGAGAAACCCGAACAAAACTTTCCTACTATGGCATAAGTAGAATTTGGCAAAGGGGGGGATGAGACCTATGCGTAAAAAAACTTTAGGGTCCCCTCTTGCCGGTAGCGGCGCAGATGTGCGCCGGTTCTCGCTTAAGAGGGAACGGTATCCAAAGCAAAACTTCGACGCAGCCCCGGCTCGAGTCGGTAGGGCAGAACACGTGCGAGCTTCTG
This sequence comes from Ophion ventricosus, assembly GCA_963932345.1. Lineage (NCBI taxonomy): Eukaryota > Metazoa > Arthropoda > Insecta > Hymenoptera > Ichneumonidae > Ophion > Ophion ventricosus. Next base: position 3,055,956 of record OZ010722.1, read on the forward strand.
CCACCTACCGGGAGATTGTAAACGCCTTCTTGCGTCTCGGAACGCGAAAAGGCACTGTATCGCAACACGTGTGTGCGTGTGTCGGTGTGCATTCACTACGTCGGCCGCACGCGGTTGAAGATTGTTATCTTCCTGCGGGCTGACATTTCGTAGCGCGTACGATTTTCGTGGGAGATTTTCTCCAAATCGTAAACAATTACCTAGTAATTATAGATTCCCACGGATTTCCTGAATTATGTGATGGAATCGAATGATTCAGGTGCCAAAATGTGTGTTTTGAATACGGCTACGCAGCTCTTCTCCCCTCCAAGTCGTGACATTAGCCAAACTTTTTATTTTAAATCATTTCCATCACGGCTTCAGCATGGTAATACAATATAATGTTTTTTTTTTTATTCAAGAAATTTGATGAGAAGACAGCCGTTCGTCTATAAATTTGACATTGTCTGGTTAAATTTCGTGAAATTCTGAAGAGCCGTTTAGGAAATCCGTGGATATCTACTATCCCGATCTGACATACCGGCGGAGCCGGGGTACCGTTCCGTCTTAAGGTCAAGTGTCACACCGACCGAGCGTGTCACATAAGGCCGTGTGACACATGGCCTTAATGTCCGTATATGAAATTAACAAAACCTGTAATATCTATTGTTGGCAATTTCCGTCATTCGATATCCCTAGATTATGAAATTCGCATCTTCGTCACCAGAGAGCGCTTGCGCTGGTCGTTGAATACTGCGTATATACGACCGTGAATACTGCCCACATTTGCTCGTGAGCTTCTCATATACCATTGTCGCGATCGTGTGCGCAGTCGAGGTGCGTAATTTTTTGGTGCGTTACGATTGTCACGTAATAACTTCAGCCGCCAAGATGATGGGCATGTCGTTAAAGGATTTGAAAAAACATCCATCCGTGAGTAATAAATATAAAAAAAAAGAAAGCAATGAAATTATGTAACCACACCATCGTAAAGTAAACGATAATCGAATTTGTGCGTTTTCTTTTTAAGCTCATACCGTTGTTTTTCTGCTTCGGTCTTGGAGCGATAGGCTCGAGTTACTACTTAATGCGACTAGCGACACGCAATCCTGACGTTACATGGTCGCAGAAGAAGAATCCGGAACCGTGGCAGGAGTACGCGAATAAACAGTACAAGGTCCGTATCTGTTCTTACACTTCCGGAAAGTGTGGCCTTCATTTTTTTATGCCACTGTACCTTTGCACAAAGCGAATTTTCGTTGAAAACATTTAATCTGTGACAACGTAAAAATAACGATCCGTAATCCACACACGTCGTTTGAAAAAATATTCGAAATTCCTCGTAAAAATACGGAGAAATACGACGATATTTCGGATGAAAAATTTTCACTATGCGAGTGATAGTCGATTCTCGATTAAACAATGAAGCTATGACGGTCGGAAAAAAAGTCGTTTTTTATGCTACATTTTCGAGCTACGGCGATCTTTTTACGGTTTTCGCGTGTTGCGCGTGCGTCGCGTGTACGTTCGAGATAAAGTTACGAAAAGCTCGGCCCTCCGAGCGAGTTAAAATTGTGCACAGACCTATCGAATTTTGAGTCATTTTACTGTGCTCCTATATTCATAACTCAGTTCTGGCTATACCCGTTGGCGTAGCCAGAATTTTTTCTGGGCCGGCCCAGCAGGGGCTGGCCCAACAAAAATTGATTTTGATCACAATCATCTTTTATTTTTTTAATAAAATATATAATGCACTGCAACTGCTTTAATCGGCACAGTCGACTCTGCATTAACGCTTGCAAACAAAAGCATGAAGCATTGAAGCATGCTAGACAATAATAGACTTTTGTCCAGCATGCTTCAAGCTTTGATGCTAGGGCCTGTTAGTTTTCACGCCGTGCGCTATTGAAATGATGCTTTTGAAATGTTTCATCGAGGTTCAGAGAAAAAAAAACCTGAAAATATCAATTACAGCAAGCAGGTTATTATTGTTTTTCAAAAAGAATGTGGCTTATAAAAACAGATTGTCTATTATTTTTATTCTTCGCTTAAAAATAATATACAGTGAAACCTCGCTTGTACGTTTTGTACTTTGGTTTTTATTTTAATTCTTCTCTTGAAAATAATATACAGTAAAACCTCGCTTGTACGTTTCGTACTTATATGTTTCACTTATAGGGAAATTCCACCTATAAAGAATGTAGTAAAGTTTCATTTCTAAGTTTTCCACTTATAAGTTATTCATTTTCTTCTTCAGCGTCCGTTTCGGGGAATGTTTTTTTCTCAGTTGTATATAAATCAGTGTTTTGCGGCACAACAAGAAAACGGACAAGAATTTTCAAAAAATTCACATCTCGTAGCTTATTTTGTCCCAGTGTAAAATTCTAGGAGCGTACTACGCATCCAAAGGTTGTCTAAAAATAACCTGACATTTTGTATTGCGCGCCATTTTTTTTTGTGGCGAACATAGGATTATCTTTGACAGCTGGCATCAGGAAGTATCGAGGTTTAGTCATGGAGAATAACACGATCGAGCGATGCATAGAAATTGTGAAAATGCAATGTGAAACAATGCAGTTCATTACGGAGGAAGTTTCATGGTTGTGTTATCTCGCGCCGCAGTGATGTAAATTGACCACCAAGATCGTGCGATTTGACGCCATTGGACTTCTTTCTTTGGGATTTTCTGGAAGAAAAACGTGTATGCCAATGATCCACAGGCGAGTGGATCATTGGCGTTCCAGAAGGTTCTAGAACCAACGTTCTGGAACACTCTGACTAGTCTCTGCCACTTCTGCACTCGACTCGACTGCGATGCCCTATTTTGACACCCGTACCTACGAACCCAACTCCTGCAGTTCCAAACCGAAAGCTTCATGTATGGGGGATGGAGGGCTACCAAACTGTACAAGCCCCATAGGGCTGCGGGGGTGGGGTGCGGAGTTATAGCTGGACGTACGGACAAATCACGCTTACATTTATTATATATATATATATTGATTTAGTGCGTGCGTGCTGCGTGTGCGTAGATCCGAAATTTAGCAAAAAAAATCGACTGTTTTTCGTTTTCAATCGCTATAGCTCCATTATTTGATCGAAAATCGACTTTTATCATTCTTGAGAAAGTCTTTCTATTGGCCGAAATATCATTTTCGCTCGATAAAAATTCGGCGTCCGAGACATTGTAGTACAGTAGAGCCTCGATTATCCGAATTCATGGTTCGAATAATCGAAACGTAATTTTTTTTCCCTGAAGGGATAATAAACAACAAAAAAGAGTTAATAAAAATGTGGTGAAAAATGGAAATAAATATACAATCAATATTAAAGATATATACGAGGCATTCCACGCCATTCCACCTATCACCCCAACTATTTTTTATTTTCCTGATTTTTTTTTGTACAATTGTCCCCCATGAAAGGAATAACCACACCAATTTTTATATTTTTATCTCTTGTAGCAGTTATAATTTTCCAAAAAATGTCGATTTCGGAACTTTTGCAAACGTTTAAACGCTGATAACTCCTGAACTAAATGAGATATCGACAAATGTCAGTATATATATATCTTTTTCATTTTGCAGCATACTTTCACGAAAAAATATGAACAAAATTATCATTTATACGAGAACACGTGTTTTTTTGTTTCGAAAGTGGAAACTATTTTTTTTAAAGACGATTGCCATTTTTTATTCCTTTTTTTTCCAAATAATTCTCTAAAATAGAGTGACCCATTCTATGATTTTTAAGACTAGTCTCATCGTGGGCCCATTTTTCCTTCTATTAATTTGTGAATTAATCCGATTTTTTTTAGAAGATTGTTATCATTTCAATCTCCAATAATGCTATATATCCCCATTTTAATCCCATTTTAAAAAAGAAAAGATTTTTTGTGCAAAATGATTTTTTTTTCTCTAATAATAATATTGATCAACACAAGTATGACAATTTTCAATCGGATCTCATAGTCATAACTATTCTAGTTTCGATCCTTTACGTAAATAAAATGAACTAAATTGAGAATTACATGGAAATACGTGAATTTAAAATAGAGCGAATTTTTTCCTTATATATATATATATGTATATAAAATTTCACTCTTCTTTAAGACTCTTTTACGACCTCAATATCACGTATCTGTGTTCCATGTTCTGAAAAATCATTCAAGTTTCATTGCAATCGTTTCTTTTACCTTTTCTTTTTCAGTTCTACTCCCCGAACATCGATTACTCCAAGGTCGAGTCCCCGGCGCCGAAGTTCTGAAGTATCCGGCTCGCTCCAGCGGAGGATAGAACATTGAAAATGTAGCCAAGGATGAATGTTTGTTTTGCTGAGAAAAAAAAAAGATATAACACTTGACCGAGTGATAAAACGTAAATATAACATGCTACCGAAATAAGTGAAAATATAACATAGTGGGTTTCTCACTTTTACCTAAGAAGTGTTATAATTTATGTATATTTTATTTCCGCCCTCTGCGCGAGCCACGAACGAATTGTCCTCTCTCCGATGTACAAAAAAAATATTAATTTATTCGTAGAAGGGAAACTCGCTGTTTGTAAGAGTTATCGAAAAGACAATTGCGCCGATACCCGATAAGAAAAATAAATAGTCGTGGACACAAATACCGAGGAGTGTTTAAATAATTGACTCAGTAATCGTGGAGAGACGAACCCAAATAAATTATGATCTTTCTATTTTATTTTACGAAAGCACTTCAGTGCAAAACATGACGGATTAGAAAATATAGAGGAACTTGGAGAAAATCGAGAGATCAGGATATACTGCATAGAATACAAAGATAGGAAGAAAGAGGCAGGGATGGATGAGTACTGGCGGAAAGGGACCATACGGGGAGAAATCAGAGAAATACGGGCAAGGATGAGGTGTGTGAGCGTAGGGAAGAAAATGGACAAGGACTTCAGGAATACGACATGCAGAGTATGCGGTAGTGCAGAGGAAACAATGGCCCACATATGGGGAATGTGAGGAGGCAAAGTCACGGATGGAGGACGAAGCAATAAAGAAATATCGATGATGGGCGGGATAGCGACCGGATGGAGCAGGGCTTTAAAATGGAAGGAAGTAGTGGAAGAAATGTGGGAGATAGTGAGATAGTTTGAGAAGCTAGCAAGAGAGTAGAGGAGAGAGGGAAGACCAGCAAGAAAAAGAAAGAGAAAACAAGAATATGAGTAGGTAGAACCAGGGGAAAGGAAAAGATGCAAATATAATGGTTGTTGCAAAAGAGTATTATGATGTGAAAAATTTGGCATAAATTTTGTAGATTTAGATATTTTTACATGTTTACTGAGAAGTTGCGGTTACAAAAATTCTGCTAGTCACATTTTTCCAAGTTTCATCATTAATATTTTCATTAAACATTCGCTCAGCCCTCGTTTTTATTGTCGTCATGGAATCTCCAGAATATTGACTTAGAGCAGTTTATATCAGACATCGAGAGTTATTCAGTGGTATAGTATAGTTTTTCATTTTCAAGTATATTCTTGCAGGTTTTTACACAGTTCCCCCCTCTGTACATTGATACCCTTTTATACGTTTTTCTCTCTTTGTTTTACATTTATCTTTCGTCCTTTTTCTTCATGCTTCCTTTCTCGCTATGCATTCGAAGGCTCTCACATACTGGCATAATTCTTTTATCGGTTTCCCTTTCGTTCCTTTCAGTGTCTCTCCCTTGCAGCCTCTTTGCCAATTTTCCAAACGATCTACCACTTATTCATTTTTTCTTCTATTTTCTTACATTCACATATATGTTCCAAACTTTCTACAACATCGACATAGAGTATGGGCGTATCTCTTTTTATCTCATTTTCCTATATTTCCGCATCTCAAACTTGCCCATGTTTCTTCAGTTCTTCCCTCTATGCCAGAGGTCGGCAAGTATTTTATAGTGGGGTCCGAATACTTTTCAAATTTTTTATTGAGGTCCAGAGAAAAAAAAAACTGCAAATATCAATTAAAGCAAGCAGGTTATTGTTTCTCAAAAAGAACGTGGCTTATAAAAACACATATTGCTTTTTATTTGTTTCCTAAAAATAATATACTTTACACAGGACCTTAATGTGAAGAAATTACACCTCCGATCTTGAGCCAGTATTTTATAGTTTGGTTCTCGCGAGGAACAACATATGCGAAGAGTCTCTTCAAGATGGGCGTCCGTTTATTTTTCGAAAAATTAATTTTTTAGAAAGATGCTTCACATATATATGTCGAGCCAAGCATAGTTGCCAGGTCAAGGGGTTACGTGGATTTGAAAATTTCAAAAAATTCATTTTTTTTAAATTTCATTATCTAATAGTACAATATGTCTAGAATATACTTATTCTAGAATAAGTTTTAAGTCAATCGGAGTAAACGTCTAGGAGAGAGAGCCATTGGGAATTTCCCCCGTTGGAAAAGACTGGCCAGGAGCGACGCAGGTATACGCATTATTCTCAAAACGCTATTCTTGAAGTCGGTCGACACGATTTCTCAAAAACTAATGCAGCGATCTTATTGAAATTTTGCACGCTTCTTCAAAAATAGCATTGACTAGTGATTGAACGAAGGTTTTTTTTTTATTACAACTAATTTTACAAGGATATACGTAGTGTAAATTGTACCAAAAATTGAACTATTTTGCATACAACTCTGCCAAAAATTCAAATTTCAATTTTTTTAAAAATCCTTCGTTCAATCACGAGCTATACTTATCTATTAAGGCCAAGTGTCACACCGACCATGCGGCCATGAGTGCGAGAGAGATAGCTGATTTGCAGATTCCCAATGATTTCTGAAACGGCTGATTTTTGGGAAAAAAAAAAGGAACACGTTTCGCTCTGTTGAACGACGAACAACCGCTTTCTCTTCTTTTGCCCGAAATATGATCCGTCTAGGAGAAAACTTGGCAGTAGGATTTTTACCGACTGGACGTGTGAGACATGGCCTTAACAGAAAAAATTTGGTTTTTTAATTTCAGATAAAGCTATCATGAGTTATCCTGACCATCACGAGGACACTTTTTGAGGGATCTCCGGAAACCAGGTCCCACCGGCTGAATTTCCCAAATTTTTGGATGAAATTTGTTTAAATATTGTTGAAATGTTGCTTCTTTTATGTGCTTAACATTTTGAATAAAATAATTTATATATATTAAAAAAAAATAGAGAAAATATGCTTTTTTTTGGCTTCGAAACCCACGTAACCCTTTAAAGGCTGTCCGCTGTGATTGAACCTTTGATTAGTGACCTACAGTGAAATTCGTATCTCTACGAGGACTTTCACACGTAGTCGTTCGCACTACAAATACCAAAAACTAGCTCTCAGCAGGTCAGTATTTAAAATTGGACCGAAGATGAAGGAAAAGTGGGTATTCGAATATTCCATATTCATCTATGTTAATCTAAACACAATTGTTCACGTCGATTTACAGTGAGTTTCATACTTTAACGCTATAATGTGGCCTATAGTTCAAAGTCCAATAGGCAAAATTATAAACTGACAATTACAGTTTGTTTTTATACTAAAGTGATATTACGGTTTGAATTCCAATAGTCAAAACTATAAATTGTATTACCAACAGCCAATATTAGAAATCGTTCTATGATCGCTGACGTCGGAGTTTCCGATTGTTGAAGCGTTGATCCTGTAATCGCAATATTATCGTAATAATCTCAACGGTTGCATAAAAGAGGTTACCGCCCGTACCGCCGACACGAGTCACGAGTTGTTTTGCTCGCGCACCAACTTTTTTTTTATTCCAAAATCGACAGTCCACATACATTCTCAAGATTAAAAGCAATAAAAAAATAAAAACAAAAGTACGTACATTTTTTTCTGTCTCGTTTTTTCAATGCATGGGGAAAAAAAAAGGTTAGTCAGCTGACAAGAATCACGACTCTCTTTTATTCACAGCCCCGACTTTCTACCCAACTCGACAAGAGAATACGTTTGTAATTCAACATTAAAAGAGATATTTTGTAAAAATACAAAATCGAAAAGATGGTTTCGAGCTGGGAGGATTTCTACGCGAAAAACTTGCCACCCGCGGATTTTCCAAAGTCTGAACTTCTCATGAAGGAGTTTATTGCGCAGCATTTGAAAAATAATACCAAAGTAGCTTTAGTTACGGTGAGTGGAATGTTTGGTCGCGTCGCATCGTGGCTCGAGCGGAAAAATAATGTTTCAACGAACACGGCTGTTTGTTTTCAGAGCGGCGGAACGACCATTCCACTGGAGCACAACACTGTACGTTTCGTGGATAACTTTAGCGCCGGAACCAGAGGATCGGTGTCCGCAGAATACTTTTTGGAGCATGGATACGCCGTTATGTTTATTTACAGGTGGACGGTTTTTAGTAATTGTAGTAGTATTATTTATTCTTTGGGACTGGCTTTAGTATACGGTTGCACGAATTAGGAGTTGATAGAGGCGTCATTTTGAAGGGGGTGGTCTTCCCTTTCAATTGTGACTGCTCCCCGTCCTCAGAAATGTTTGGTTTTTTTTATATGAATTTTTTCGTGCGCGAGTAAAGGAGCGAAATGTTTACAAATATTAGTTGGCTTTAGAATGCAAAATTTTGACAAATATTAGCCACTATTCTTCCTCACTATTAGATAATAAAATATAAAAAAAATGGATTTTTTGAAATTTTCAAACTCACGTAACCCCTTAAAGACTCCCCATATCGCCTTGGTGACTGTTAATTTTTCCCATCAGGATTTAAGTGTATTTTTCGAAGGTTTTTCCCATAGAGAAACATATACCAGGGTGTCTACCGACCTGAAAAGTCATGAAAAGTCTTAAATGTCATGAATATTACACTCGACCCTGAAAAAGTAATGAAATGTCATGAAAAATTACCAGTCTACCTGATTTTCCAAAGATCTCTAGAGCGCTAATTTATCCAAAATAATTTCAAATTTTCGCGGGTTTGCGACAATCTACGGTATTAGAAAAAAAAGATTCGTTAACTCAACATATTAGTTTTTCTTTATTATTCGTGTAAAGCGACTAGATGATATGACTCAAAGTTCTTAATTGTATCTAATATTTTTCCAGATGTTCCCAAAATATATTTTTTTACAGCAAACTTGTTTTGTGACTTTTCGTTTATTTTGTATACTTTTTATTGGCTTTCAACACACATCTGTTTCAAAGAGCAGAATATAAATATAAAAATTTTGAAAATTAGTCGCACTAAAGAATTATAAAGTATACTTTAATACTAGAAATTCCTATTAAAAGTCATGAAAAAAATCTATATTTCTTGTCTCAAAAATCCTTAAATGTTCTGAAATTTCAGTTCTGGCCAAAATTAGACATCCTGTATATCTAAATATTTGTACTCTTTGACTATTTCCAGCGCTGTATCATTGTATTTTCATTTCTTGCTTTTCTGTTTTCGCCCCCCATTTCTAAAAACCATAATTTTTGTTTTAGTTATATTGACCTTCAGCTTGTTTTTTTTCCACATATTTTACCATTCTAACTAGTATGTGCCTTAAAAAGGGACGGTTTTAATTTTATTTTAGCACATATGCTACTTTTGCTATTAATTCGTGCATGCGTAAAATTAAGCCATTCTTTTGTTTGTCATAAAAATGAGTAGAAGCCCAACAGCGATCAATCGTATGCAAATCTGCCCAGATATGTTCATCAATAATATATTCGAAGTATTTGACAAACGCAGCTCTAACTTTTCAGAGTGAAATCTCTCGAGCCATTCTCCAGACACTTCACAAATCAAAAATTCCTCAACATGCTCGAGCTGACTGATGTCAATGGAAAAAAGTCTGTCGCAGGTACTATTTTTTAAGCGCGACATTGCCTTAGCCGCCTTCTTTGTTTTAAACTCGATTATTGCAGAGATGGCCCGTGTACTAATGGCAAAAAGATGAGAGTGTGCTTTCCAAATAGTATTTGAGGGGGCAATAACGGCTGGCTTGTATATTTCTGCAGTATCGAAAGACTACTCGGATAAGGTGACCAAAGTATTTGTGAGATACAAGGACGCATTGAGCGAAGGAAAATTATTGCAAATCGGCTTCACAACGCTCGCCGAATATCTCTGGCTACTGAGGTCGGCTTGTCAAGCCCTCGCACCTTTGAAACACATGGCTATCCTGTATTTGGCCGCTGCAGTCTCGGACTTTTACGTTCCATCCGATGAAATGGTAATTGCGTTGGTCTTTACAACAGCCGAATTCGCAGTGCTCGCGAAAAATAAATGACGCATTGTTTAGGTTTCGAGTAGTAGTAGTATCAATCAAATCGAGTTTTATTTGCATATCTTGCTTCACAAGTTTTTTACAAAATGTTTACAAGTTTGTTTTTTACAAATTTTTCTAACTACCTTAACTTTATATTCAACTCCGCATACTCCTTTCCTTCACACTGTCTCACTCTTTTTTTTGTCTTATTTTACTCCTCTCCTCCATCGCTTTCTCCTCCCGCTCCCTCCTTGCACATTTTTCTTGCATACTTCCTCTATCTCTCTAAAGTACTGACATACCCCTATATTTATCTTTTCACTCAACATGCTTATAATTTCTCCCTTTATCGCCACCTTATCCACTCCTGGCACCCACTCCTCTGCTTTCTTTCTTGCTTTCTCCGTTTCGAGCTTCCATCCTTTTTCGCATATTAGCAGGTGCTCCAATGCCTCGTTCTCTTTTTTTTTTTTACAAATTCTACATCTCCAGTCCTTTTCCCCTTTCTTTCCCGCCCTTCATATATTTCCGCATCTTAATCTCGCCCACATTATGACAGATTATGACATTATGACAGAGACATGTGGCAAATCTCAGGTTTATTTCAGTTTCTTTTCACGTGATCATATCTAAAAAGGAAATTATTTTATACTTTTAGTCCGTTTTAAAAACGTGGTATACTAAAGACTTTTTTTAAATTAAATAATTATTTTCTGATTTTTAGTCTTGTGTTTGTATGAAATTTTCCAATCGATTTTAAACCTCTTGATGAGATTATGGCAGAGACATGTGGCAAATTTCAAATTTATTTCAGTTTCTCTTCACCTGATCATATCTGAAATAGAAAATTGTTATACCTACCTACCAATAATATATCAATATCTGTTTAATTGTTATTTTCCTGAAATATAAAATAAAGAAGCAGGCAAAATTAATTTTATAAGATTTTTATTTCAATATTAAATGTCTTATTTATATTTATCTTGTCTGTCTGTTTGTTTGTTTGTCATCCAGTTGTGAGCTATGTTTAAAGTGTCGAGTCTCCAGCTCATCCGAAAGTTTAAAATCGATTGTAAAATTTGTACCGAACAGACAAACAGACAGACAAGAAAGCGTGTTAATAAAAAACGTGGTAAAATGTAGAGGAGAATCAAACGTTCCTAACGTTTGTTTTCTCATCAGAGTATCCAATTTAAAAAATAGAAACCTTGATTGCAAAATGATTTTTCAACATTTAGCAAATATATTTTGGTCCAATAGCATAATGTCACGTTAAGATATTCAAACGACTCACTCAACAATCCATTGTATATTCTGTACGAACGATAATCGTGTTTGCAGTCGGTGCATAAAATACCATCGAGCGGTCCGCCCACTATATCGTTGCATCTAGTGCCAAAGATGTTGGTACCTCTCGTCAGTTTGTGGGTGCCAAAGGCTTTCGTGATATCGTTTAAGCTCGAAACGGACGAGAAAGTTTTGATCTCAAAAGCCAGAGCAGCGCTCAATAACTATAAACATAACGTAAGTAAAAAAAAAAACCAACACGTCTTGTGTAACGCTTTATTAGAATATCGTAGGACTGGAATTAAACATCATCTTCTTCTTATTCTTCTACTCCTCCTCGCAGCTCGTCATAGCCAATATGCTCCAAAATCGTAAACAACAAGTTACGATGGTGAGTAAAGAGAACGATTACGTCATATCACTTACAGACGAGGAAGTCAACAAGGGGGAAGAAATTGAGGAACGTATCGTCGGTGACCTAGTGGTGAAGCACACGAATTTCATCAAGATATCCAACGAACGGACTTGATCTTAATAAGAAGAATGAACAATCAGTAAAAGGAATTACGGTTTCGTCCATGAATGACGATACTTTTTTTTTGGTGCTCGGCGATCTATTCGATGGGCGTAATTAATTGGACGGTGTTTGGGTCACGGTGAAGGAGGAGGAGGAGCATACAGAAAAAAAAAACATTCAACTCAGCCTTCGCGTTATATATTAATATTTCAATACGACTTTATGTATATAAACACTTTGTACAGAATTGTTTTCTTTTTCGCAAGTTGTATTCCATGTAACTTTGCTTCAGTCAAAGTTAAAAGAATGAACTTTTTTTCATCGCGCAACTTGATCCGCTAAAATATTCTATTTCTTGCTCCCGAGACTAGCCAACATTCCGTTTATTTGATCGACCAATTTTTTGCTCGACGTTCCGCACTGTGCCATGACGAATTTCAAAGCCGAAACGTCGCTCTGCTCGTAGGCGACCTGAGCAGCTTCGGACAACATGCTGCAACGACGAAATCACACGATTCAATTTTCATATCAAACACAATTCGATGCTTCGTCGAATCCTCGATCTCAATAAAATCGTTACGTCAAATAGGATCTTACGAAAAATCGACAAAGCAAATCTGTTTTATTGGTTTTTTTTAAATGCCAACTAGGAGAAATTTGGCAAAGGAAAAAATTATTTCCAACGTACTTGAGTTTAGTCATGTATTTGACTTTTAATTCGGCCTTGACTTTTGGCAAGTATTTCTTCGCTTCCATCTTGTCGTATCTCAAACAAACGTCCACGAACGGCTACGACGAATCAGATAATGAAAATATATTCAACGCTATAGTACGAAAAAATGAAAAAAAAAATAAAATAACTCGCTCACTTCATAGCCGATTGGCGATTTTTTGCTGTTTGAGAATTTTTCCAATTCGCTCCATAGCCCATTTTTCGCGAGACACTCAATTCTCAGCCACCAATAGCGTCGATCGGGTATCTTGTACTCGGAGCGCAAATTATCCGCTAGTTTGGTCTCTTTCAGAAGCAACAAAAGTCGGACTGTGTCGTGAAGTGATTTACCGACCACGGATTCGCGAAGGCTGTCTTCCAACGAGCGTTGATACTTCAATAATTTCACCTGTTCGCTCGTTATCGTAGCGTTAGTCTCGTAGCGGCCCAGTTTGAATTTCTCTTGAGCACTTTGCAACAGAGTGTCACGCGTTTGCATATTCTGGTAGGAGGCGACAAGAGACATATCGTTAAAAATAAATTGTGCACATTCGTAATTGCGGAAATTTGGAGACGGGACGATCATCTAGGGCAGCGGTCGGCAGGAGTAGAAAACTGGATCGCCGAAAAATCTTTTTAAACTTTAACTCATTCTGTGTGCGATTCCAAAGGCGTCAAGTTAAATTTAAATCAAGCAAAAGACGAAAAAATAACGGTTCGGAAGAGATAATAGACTTGCAAGAAGATGTTTCCTTGCAAATGTACAAATCTGCACTCACTGAAAAATTTTGGGGTAAACACGTTTCAGAAAAGTATGCGAATGGCAAAAAATTGGCTATTAACCTGGCAACTATGTTTGGCTCGACATATATACCGGCAAAAAGTTTGGATACACTAGTCGAAATTTCTTACCACACTAAAAGTTGGACAGTGGATTCCAAAATAAAGATAATTGAATTCTCCTAATGGCATTTTAAAGAGGACAAATGTACCTTTATTTTGCTTTTTTAAGAAAATTCTTTACGATTTTTTTTCGCCCGGTACGCACTTTTGAACGTGGACATGTTTCGGCTATTTTTTGGCCGTCGAAAAGTAACTGCAAAGTTTGTGGAAATTGTTTTCCTCGGTTTTTTCCATGGTAAACTTAAAAAGGATATCAAAATCTACATTTTTATTTTTTGCAAAGTCCCATACGATTTTTTTTGCCCCAGTATTGCATTTTTAGCTAAGAAATACATGTTTTAGAAAAAAAGACGTCATCAAAGAACTATAGGGTTTCAGAGGAAATGTCAAGAGGATAAAAAGTTGCATGGGTTCACACTGGAGTGGCTAGAATTTATTCCGAATTTTTTTTTGGACAATTTTTTTTACCATTTTTAGTTGGAACTATGACGAGTGTAGAGGCTCCACTTGAGAATAATGGGGTCTCGGACAATATATTAAGAAAGGAAATTTGTTTACATTTAACATTTTAATTAACTACAATTTTTTCAGATTTTTTTTTCATTTTTATTTTCCAAAATTAAGAAAAATCTAAAAAAATTGTAGTTCGTTAACAATAAAATTGTAAACGATATCCTTTCTTGGCATTTTCTTTAAAGCGCCACTTGGGAAATTCAGTTATCTTTGTTTTTGAGTCCGCTATCGAAATTTTGGTGCGGTAAGAAATTTCGATTAGTGTATCCAAAATTTTGACCGGCAGTGTATATGTGAAGCATCTTTCTCAAAAATGAATTTTCTGAAACATAAATATCGTTCAAGGTTAACGGACGCCTATCTTGAAGATACACTTCGCATACGTTGTTCCTCGCGAGAACCGAACTATAAAAAACTGGCTCAAGATCAGAGGTGTAATTTCGCAACAATAAGAACTTATGTAAAGTATATTATTTTTAAGAGAAAAATGAAAATAAAAACCCACGATATGTATTTTTATGAGCCACATTCTTTTTGAGAAACAATAATAACCTGCTTGCTGTTATTGATATTTGCAGTTTTTTTTCTCGGGATATCAATGAAAAATTTCAAAAGTATCCGGACCCCACTATAAAACACTTGCCGAACCTTGCTCTAGGGATATATACCTTAAGTTGATAACTCTCTCTGATGAACCACAGTGCTTGGGAATAATAATCGTCGTACAGTACGTGGATGTCGAGAAGAGCTTCGCGATTGTGATTTTGGCAGTACTTTATGTACAGTGACATCGCCAATGGGCAGTGTTTTATAGCCATCTGAAAATTATTTGTGTATTAATGATTGTTCATTGCCGATCGTCTAGTCTTTTATAGCTGAGTATACTATCGTCGAATAATACGAATTGGATTTTTCAAGGAACGTTTCAAAAAGACCTATACAGAGTGGATCAAACGAAGTGGGGAGGCAGCAAGAAAGCTGCAATTTTCTTAATATTTTTGAAAAATCGGTTCGGAGCTGCACAAAAAATTAATGAAAGAAAACGTACTCACCACATGCAGGTTATTTTTTTTTTAAGATGTAGCCTGATGATGTGGCTATCACATGAAAATGCAGTCTTTATAATTGCCATTCGTTCTCAGAGTAAAATGATTTCGTAATAACTTTTTGGATCATAATTTTCTCTACCTAGGTTTTTATCGTTGATTCAAAAAGAAAAATGTTCTACGGAAACGTGCCTCTGTTGTAGGTAAAATTGGTCCACCTTATGAGGAATCTAAGATCCAACTCATAGCCCTGATCCTCGAAAGTTTTTTGCTACCGATTTTTATTCACTGCAACGTAGTGCTCTGCATTCAAAGAATGCGTTCCCAATGCATATTAACAGCTCAAATTTGTTCAGTACAAAATTCGATTTTCTAGCAAAGCACTACCTTGCATTGAATAAAAATTGATAGTGAAAAACTTTCGAGGATCAGGGCTATGAGTTGGACCTTTTAAGATAAGGTGGACCAATTTTACTACTGCCGGGGCACGTTTCGGTAGAACATTTTTTTTTTCAATCAACGATGAAAGCCTAGGGAAAAAATTATGATCCAAAAAGTTATTACAAATTAACTTGATTCTAAAAACTCATGATGGCAATTATGAAGACTACATTTTCACGTGAAAGCCACGTCATCAGGCTACATCTTTAAAAACAATAAGCTGCATATGGTAAGTAGTTTTTTTTGTAGAGCTGGGAAGCGATTTTCCAAAAAGATTGAAAAAATCTACAGATATTACACCTATCTGATACGTTGTGCCCTACGGGTGGGGTACAATGTGTCACAAAGGTGGGTACAGTGTGTCAAGTGCTGCGAAACGTAGGGTACAACGAGCCGGTCGAAACTCTTATATTTTCCTAACATAGGTAACAGATTTTCATGCATACCGATAATTTCACAACGGGTATTATTTGCCAATAACATTGGGAGTCGACTCATTGTGCGCCACACAATTGCCCCACAATATTTGACGTTTTCCCGGCAAGCGAAATTTTTTTTTCTAGCCTCAAGTCAATTTTGTACTTTTAATAATTCTTCGTGATTTACTTTCTTTTAGGCCAGCCGAAACTTGATATAAATCACGGACTAATACAAAAAATTTCGGATTTTACAAGCTACAAAACTCCGAGAAATCGCATGCGGTTGACAGTTGCCCGTGACACATTGCGCTTCTTCGGAGCGTCGTCACTTCTTTGTTTCCTCATTGGCAGTCGACTCATATTGCCCCACTACTCGGTGACACATTGTACCCCATTACTAAAATATTTGATTATTGATGAAAATAACTATTAATTAAACTATGAATGGAAAAACACAAGTCACTGAGTTCATTATAAATAATAAAACTATCGATTAGGACCGAAAACCGGAGCCGCTACAGAAAGTGTCGTTATATTTTAAGTTTTCGCGGCGAGCGAAATATTTTTTTTCCAAGCCTCAAATCAATTTTCAATTTTCAATAATCCTTTGTGAACTGCTATCGACTTTCTTTTAGGCTTGACGAAATCTAATATAAATCGCGGTCCGACACATAAAATTTTGGAATTTACGAGCTATAAACCTCCGAGAAACCGCACGTGGCTCACTGTGCCCCGTGACACATTGTGCCCCACTCTCCCCTATACATCTTCAAAAGCATTTTCAAAGCTAAAAAATGCATAGCTTTTGAATCGTTGAGAAACGGATCAACCTGTATATGACCTTTTTGGTTGAAAATGATTTTGACTAACTTCCCACTTCGTTTGATCTACGACTTCGGAACCGCCCTGTATATTCAGCCGGCAAAATGTCTGCGTATCGAAGTACCTCGAAATTTGCGAGAGTCATGTTTTTCTGCAAGTAAAGTATGACCGTGTAGACTAGATCGGTGTTGCCGCTCTCAACGGCTTTGTTCAAAGCGGCTTGTTCAACGCCGAGTCGCAGGAGCAACGGTACTTGAAGCTGCGCTCTTGGCTCGTAATCGATAAGCTGAAACGTCAAATATTTCTAGAATTCGTAACTACGAACGTTGCTAAATATATATTATTTCAAAACAAGTGTCACCTTGATCGCCAATTGTTTTCGTCCACAATCGGCGGCGCGCTCGGCGATCTCGCTGTACGACACGCCAGGTGCGTAGCCCAATTTGGCGGCAATTTCTTCGGCCAATTGTTCCATGTCCAGTTTAGCTTGTTTGACCTTATAGCAGGCCCAGTGAGCGAGAATTCGACTCTCCCCGTCGACCTCCGGTAGCTGAAGATGACGCGCTATCTGAATACTCAGATAATAGTGTCTTCTTATTACCAATCTGTCGAGGAGTACTTGATTCGTCAATACGTTCAATCTGATCACGTGTATCGGAACGTCAAACATTTTTTTTTTACAATATTCATCGTTGTCGCCGCTTTGAGAATTGCCCATTTTTAGGGGTTACGTGGGTTTGAAAAAATCAATTTAAAAAATTTTTATTATCTAATAGTACAATATGTCTAGAATATTCTCCCAAAGTTTAAAGTCAAACGGAGTAAAAGTCTAGGAGAGAGAGAGCCTTTGGGCATTCCCCCCGTTGGGAAAGACCAGCCGGGAGCGACGCAGGTATACGCATTTTTCTCAAAACACTATTTTTGAAGTCGGTGGACACGATTTCTCAAAAATTAATGCACCGATCTTATTGAAATTTTGCACACTCCTTCACAATAGCATTGACTAGTGATTGAACGAAGGTTTTTTTTTCGAGTACAACTAATTTGACAATTGATACGCAGTGTAAATTGTACCAAAAATTGAACTATTTTGCATACAACTCTGCCAAAAATTCAAATTTCAATTTTTATTTAAATCCTTCGTTCAATCACGAGCTATACTTGGCTACTAATAGAAAAAAAATGGTTTTTTAATTTCAGATAAAGCTATTATGAGTTATCCTGACCACCACGAGGACACTTTTTTTAGGGGTCTCCGAACACCAGGGCCCACCGACTGAACTTCCCAAATTTTTTGATGACATTTTTTAAAAATATTGTTGACATGTTGCTCTTATATGTGCTTAACATTTTGAATAAAATAATCTATACATTATATTTTAAAAAAAATAGAGAAAATATGCTTTTTTTGGCTTCAAAACCCACGTAACCCCTTACTAGATGGATATTTGAAAAATCGCCAAAATTCTTGAAAATTGGAGGAATTTGAGTTCTCGATAGAATAATAATCCATTAATTATTTTAGAATATTTCACTAAATAATTTAGTAGTTATAAACTTATGAATTTAACACGGTCGCTTATGGGAAAACGGCCTCTGCAGACGTTAATGGTTGAAAAACGAATGAAACTAAATCGCCGTAATTTCTGAAAATATTATATCATCAAGATTTAGGATCAAGCGATCGTTTATGCTAAGTTTCAAATAAATCGACAGAGTAATTGTCGAGAAATTAATTAAAGTAATGAGGAGTATCGCCTTTTTTAACAATGAATCCATAGCAATCATTGGAAAACACAATATATATTGAGTTTTTGGGTAATTATTTATAA
Organism: Ophion ventricosus; assembly: GCA_963932345.1. Classification (NCBI taxonomy): domain Eukaryota; kingdom Metazoa; phylum Arthropoda; class Insecta; order Hymenoptera; family Ichneumonidae; genus Ophion; species Ophion ventricosus. The sequence goes on from OZ010722.1 coordinate 3,074,635, forward strand.
TAAGATGATCTGCACGTATTAATTAAATTAAAAAATGGAGGAATTTTTGTTGTTGGCAGTTGAAACAGATGTACATTCACTGACAAAACCTCAGTCAAGCACACGCCAATATCGTCGAATTTGATTTCAATTATTATTTAAACTGGAAGATTAACATTTCTAAGTGTAAAGTTATTATTAAATTAGTTATTTGTAAGGCTAAACATGTACGACATGATCTAGACTTGCAAATCCACGATTCGCCCATTTTGGGCCAACTTTTTGCCCGACGGTTCATCCATTAATACCTTTAATTGGAAGCTAGCACAAGAACAATGAAAAATTCAAGTGTCCTAACGATCTTAGCGCACTTTGCCAAAACTTTCGTTTACAAAAAAGGATACTGCGTATATGTTAGAGGAATCCCAATAGTCGGATGTCGAACTGCGTTAAGAACTCGCAAAATTCTGCACATCGTCACATAATGCTCGGGGTTCATGGTCCTGCTGAATCCTTTGCCGAATTTGGCCGCCTTGTGGAGAGGATAAAAGTAACATTAATTAATTCGATGGCACATTTGGTTTATTGGTTCCAGGTTAAATCACGGAAATTGTAAAAATTCCACCGTGGAAAGTTAAGGGTGTACTCTAGTCTAGATATTTGAAAAATCGATCTTTTTTTGGCACTTTCTTCAAGTATAGACTCTTAACAATTTCTTCCAAAGGAAATTTCGAAATTTTTGATATTCACAAAGTGTGAAACGAGTAACTGAAATGGTACATGAGGTGCGTCGAATTTTTTTACTGTAATTTTTCTCGTAAACAGCTGAGCGTTGCATCGTAAGGCTTCGCTAAAACCCATTTTCAGTGGAGTAGTATAATAGGTAAAAACCACGTGCAAATCCGTTTCCCGGCTATGGCGATGTCCCCCTGTTCCATAGTTGCGGTTGTCTGAAATTTCACTCAAAACTTTAAACGCGTTTTTCTCGATACTACTCGTTTCAACCTGGTTGACGTAAAATCTCGAGTTTTATTCAAACGATTGATTTCAAATTTGGTATGGACCTTCTGTATATATTCCCCTATCGTCCCTACCTCGGGCATTGCAAGATTATTAATATTATTATAAAACAAAAAAACAGGGCGAAAAAGACGCATTTTTTTTCAGACAGTCGCCAGTCAAATTTTTTTTTCTTTTTGGTATATTTGGCCTTAATGACATTCATATTCATCAAGACAATTTGTTTTATTTCTGTTTCACATGAATCGGAGCTTTCGAATCATGTCGATCGCCTCAACCCTTTTTTTTCACGGCCATGTTTGGAGGCTAGATAACTTTTTCAATATTTATTTTTTTTGCAGAAAATTTTCTTTGTAATTTCTTGAAACATTAATAAAAACACTAAAAAATGAATACTCATTTTTTTTTATCAACCCCCAAAAACGCCGGAAATGTAGGCCTCTAGACGAGAATACTATCTTAACAGTAAACCTACCGGAAGGAACTTCATCTATTCCTACCACAACGAGTCAAGCGACCTGTCTTTAAAAAGTTATATATATAGACATATATATATATATATATATATATATATATATATATATATATATATTATTGCGAAAATGTACCATTTAGTACAATTTGGTGTATGAATAAAACCTTTTTTTTCAAATAAGGGATCCAAATTCTTTATTTATTCAATTGAAAAAAAAACAAAGTTCTCAACAAAGCCCTTCCGACAAAAAGTTTAAAACGGGTCATTTGACTCGTCGTGGTAGGTTTAGTGTTAAGGTAGTTCCGCTATACTTCGTCATTTGCAAAAAATATATACATTTATTGTACTCTTTTTCTTCTACGCTTTTTTGGGAGCACAATTATAAATTATCAATAAATTATATAACTTTATAAAAAACACTGTCAAAGTCTCAATATCATTTTAGGGCTTCGTAGTAATGTTAGGCCTTGTATAAAAAAAAAATGATTACCCTCATCAGAAGCTTTTGCGTTTCAGGATCGAACTCGTGACTAGCCGCGTCCACGCAATCCCTTATAGCAACGTCGAGATTTCCCTTGACGAGATCAATGTAACTATCGGCTTTGTGGCTTCTCTTTTGAAACTGTTTCGACGCTTCCAAAAGATAAGACGCTGGATCGGTTGAGTTTATGCGAAATATTTTTTGCACAACGTTCGGCACTTTTTGTATCATCTCGTGGGAATTGCTCGATATTACGCGCACACCGTCAATCTCCGTGACAAGATGTATCGGGCCGTCGTACGTGTACAGAATCGTCTCGGAGCTACGGCCTATCACCATAACTGTGCTGCTCCAACTGCAAACAACAGCCTCCGTGCCACACCTGCGAAACAAATTCGTTTTTCCAAGTTCAATCGAAAAAAAAATTGCAAAATTTCTCTAGAGAGAGTTGCAACAAAAAATAATGATTTCGGAAAGACTGCCAGTGGGCCACGGTTTTGCATTGAAAAAATCATAATAGATTTATCCTATTTTTAGTGTAGGGGAGAGTGGGGCACAATGAGCCACATGCGGTTTCTCGGAGGTTTGTAGCTCGTCAATTTCGAAATTTTATGTGTTGGCCCGCGATTTATATTAGGTTTCGTCAAACTTAAAAGAAAATCGATAGCACCTCACAAAGGATTATTAAAAATTAAAAATTAAATCGGTCTATAAAATCGGTTATGACCGTTTTTTTTTCTAATCAGACTACTTTGGTAAGAGTAAAAATTCGATAGAAAAAAAGTGACACACTGTGCCCCGCCTTCCCCTACATTTCGCGAATCCAATAGTGAACTTTCGATACAGTTATTGTTTTGTAAGCCGACACCAAAGTCTCCATATACGTTTTCGGCCCAACACACATTTTCGTTATCCCTTAAACCATACGGTATTTTTCTACTACTGCTCTAATGATAATTTTGGTAACGATACTATACGTACCAGGCCATATCGGTCAACGGTTCTTTAATACCGGTGAAGCATTCACAATATTTCGTTTTGAGATCCAATGAGCCAAGATACACGTGTCCGGTGTCACCGTAAAGTGCGATATGTTGATTGTTCCCAGAAACCGCGATTGCCTTGACACTGCTCACCTTGTTATTGAATATGCTGCTCTGCAAGAATACAAAGCACAATTTTCAAGCCACGTTGTTCCCTTTAGTCGCCATTTAAGGTATTCCTTTCACGAAACCGAATATTTAACAGTTAACGGATTTTCGTCTACAATCGAGTAAAAATACAGCCCAGTATGCTGGTAAAATTTCAAGCCAAGTTAATGAATTTTTAAGAAATAATTATGACTTTACAAATCGTCTAATTTATGCAACACTTTATGGAGATGGCATGCTGGCCACATTTATATCTGATAATTTATATACTAAATAACTCTGGATGTCTGATATAAAGTGCTCTGAGCATGTGAAAAAAAAAATTATTAATGATAAAAATTATAAAAATGTGACCAGCAGAAGAATTTTCGTAACGGCAATTTCTCAGAGAACATGTAAAAAGGTCTAAATCTACAATATTTATGCGAAATTTTTCATTCCAGTTCATCGTTGGGTATAATAATTTATTGTACCTTATTTTTATTAAGCTCCACTGTAATCTATCAATCCTTCGTGGTCACCCTGGGTAGAATCGACCGGTCGATCAATTTTTGGCGTAAATATATAATAGTTCCCGGCTTCGAATGGGACTATATTCACCATTTTACCTGAAGTTTGAAATATCCTTATACCATAAAATTCACCCTCTTCAAAAGTAGCATATCTAAGGACTATCACGTCCAAATTTTAGGTAAAAATGTTTAAAATTCACGGAACTATGATTTTATGAATTTTTATGAATTTTTATGGATCTTTATGAATTTTTTTTTAACATGTCGCCTTTTTATTTCTTATAAATAAATTTTTCATAAATCATCTAGAAAGTTCAAAGCATGTTCCGTAATTTTTTGAAGCACTTCGAACGAATAGTTTGGTCGCAATACTTTTCTTTTAAACTGACTGGGTAGAATCGATCCAAGTGTGACCACCGCGATTGAATTTGGATGCATGACCACGAAGGGTTAACGATTCAAAAGAGCCCTGGCTTATGCGCCCACAAAATACGGCCCTCCGTGAAAGAAAAACCTTAAAAAAAATGTCCAATCGCTCGATTATCGATAAAATAATTACAAACGGTATGGGCGCCAGTGACTGAGTCTTGTGATGTATTTGATATATACCATCCTGATTAGATAGTATAAGTTGACCTTCCCTGTCGTAACGTACGATGCACCAAACGGTGAAGGGTCCTCCAAGTTCTAGATTTGACGAATGACGCAGAGATTCGGGTGTTAAATCGCACGAAGGAATTACGAAAGTATAGAGAAAAGACATATTTCGAGCAAAGTAATCCAATGAAATAATCGGAAGACTACTCTAGGCGAACAAAAATTTGTTGTATTCACGATGTTGAAAGAAAAATGCATCGCGCTCGCTCCAAAGTAATCGATATTTCAACGTACTCGAAGTTTCCGGAATTTGACGAATTTTCGGTTCGGACACGTTGTTAACTAGAAAGACCCGATTGGTCGACGTCATAACGGCAATTCCAGTACCGCTCACAGTCGTGAAGAATTTGGCTTCGACGACTTTTGTGTTTTTAGCTTCCTGAAAAATGTATATGCCGAATAATTAGATTTTCTTGGCTAATCGAGAGTCATCGAGATTATTTATTTATTTGGATTACGAGATTGGCCTGAATGCTGTCAATTTTGAAATTGTCCAGATTACTCAATTATTTCTACAGCTTCCGGACGATCGAGTTTATAAAATGTATATAGTATTACTAGCTTTTGCTCGCGACTCCGTCCGCGTGGACTTTAGGATTTGATCTGGAGAGGAGATAAACAAAGAGAAAAAATAAGTAAGAAATAAAGAAAGAAGGTAGAGTGTAATATTCCTCAGGTACGGTTGCAAGACTGACTGGCTGATGTAAGAGTTGGTAATTAATGACATAGTAGTATAAAAGTGCCAAGCTTCAACTCCAGTATCATACAATGTGCTGTTTTCTACAGAACTATATGGCTTTGTAATATTGTTCGGTAGACAACATTCTATGATTTATAGTCATCAGCATGTACATTAAAGTTTGAACTCGCTAGAGTTATTTGCTTGTCTGCTCTACGTTCTTTCTTTTTATCTCTCTTCGTTAATCTCCTCTTTGGAGCAACTTCTAAACGCGGACGAAAATGCAGGCAAAAGCTAGTAAGAGAGTAGACGGTACATACGTTTCCCATACTGAAGGTATGTTGATAAGTGCCAAACATATCGTAGATAAGGACCATGCCGTCCTCTTGCACGCACAAGAGTTCTTCCTGATGGGACCATCCCAGAGCCACCAATTGGCCGCTGCTCCACTGTAAAGTCCAAAAGTTTCCAAGCACGAGCTTTAGACCGGTTGAACATAAATTATGAAAGTATCCGTGGTTTATATGTAAGACTTCGATTCGGGTCCATGGAAAAAAAGTGACAGGAAAAACGCAAAAGGCAAGGAATATGGTGTGAGGAATGTATGGAGCGATATGGGGATTGGGAGAAATAAGCGTGTTTGAAAGAATACAGAGTAGATATTGTAAGATGGCATTAGGAGTGGATGGAACAACATCAAATTATATATGGAGAAGAGAACTGGGAGTGCCTACTATGGAATATTGGGTAAGAGTAAGAGCGTTAAGGCCTTAGCCCACTCTAGGATTTTCCATAAATCGATTTTTTTTGTTGTTAAAAATGTACCTCAGTACCTATAACATTATATTCCAAAAGATTATGGGTATGAAAAATCTCTAAGTACGCGATTTTCGAATTCTAGTGCAACCCCTCTTGATTCATGTCGTGACTTTCTACTAACTTTAAACGCGTTTATCTCAAAACTACATTTTTCAAGTTGACCGGACTCATAACTCAAACAAATTTCAACCGATTCACTTGAAATTTTAACTGTATATTTATAATTACATTTTCTGAGACACTACGTAGAATTTTTTATTATATTGCATAGTTCTTTTTTTTATAAACAATTTTCTGATGATTTCCTCATGGCATTTTATAATTTTTGTTTTACAAATGCGCCGTTTTGACAAAAAAACAATACATCAAAAAAATCCTACGTACTTCTATAGCTATTATTATATATAATCGGAAAACTTTAGTGTCTCATCATAACTCAAAAATTATAGGAGCTATTGATCCGGCCGTTGATCTTCCAGAAATAAAGGCGTTATCGGAAAAATGCAGCACAGTCGCCATTTTGATATGTATCGCTGTGAAAAAATAATTTTTTATAGTCAATTACATGTATAATAAAACCCCTATTTTGTAATTCCGATTTATTTTATGGTTTGGCTGAAAAAAAAATCACAAAATATGCCCTTTTTTTGGCCTCTAGAGTGGCCACTAAAAAACGAGCAATAATTACACACTCGATGACGAATATAAGAAAAAAAATTGGATATACCAAATTTTTGAAACAGTGATTACAATCACGTGGGTAAGAATTCTAAATGCAATATAAAAAAGTTTGATTTAAATTAAAGTAAATAAATAAAGATAACGTTTACAAGCGTTTCGAAAAAAAAAAAAAAAAAAAAAAAAAGCGGTAGCAGGACTCAACCCCAAAACCATCAGCATACTTAAAATTTTTTTGTTATTTTCGAGGTTCAAAAATCGTCACACAAATTTTGTTTGATCGATTTCGCAAAAACGAGGGCCTACCAGGGTGAACGGTGGCAGGAGACACTTGGGACCGAACCCTACACTACCCTGAAAGGATGTTCCGAAATCGATTGCGTGCCTGGCAAGGTCCCCTTGTTAGATACATGGTTGCAAAATAACAGAGCTATAAGTAGTCGGGAAGTGGATAACATATCGATTTTTCCATAAGCATCTCACAATAAGTGAATTTGAACAAAAGCTTGTAAAAAGATAGAAATGTTAGAGAGTACAAAGTACAAGAATGAAAAGTGTAGTAATTAAGTGAATTAATATTAAAGCGAAAAGTTATAATTCTGTAAAAAAAACTTTTGTACAAAGTTCCACAAATAAAACTCGTTTGATTGATTGATATCAACATATCCGATGGACGATACCCGCATTATTTGTACTCACGGATAACTTTGCCATTGCCCTTCCGGAAGACGAATAGAGATGTATCAGAGGTTTGTTCGCGCCTTGTATTTTGACAAACTTTTTTGGATTTCGACTTATGGCTATGGAGCCGCCGTACGGAGCGGCGACTAGCCAATTAGTGGCTTTCACCTCATTTTGGAACGCCAGCGGATAAAGCTCGAATTTTCTGAAATCGAAGCCATAGTCACGAAAGTTCAATCTTCATCGGTAAAGTTTCGTTGTGCAAAACCGAACATTGAATCATTCGTTTTTTTTTCAGAAACCTCGGACGATCGTACGTCTTCCTGGGCATGTGACGATTGGAGAAGTGAATTTTATTACAATGAACTTGAAAAAAAATGGATATCATGGAATCTTTTGAGCAGGAAGATTGCCAATACGTTAATAATCTACATTATTTTGAGATTGGATTTTTAGGTTAGACACTGCATAATTTACCTAAAATACACGTCACGACCCAAAGGGAACCAATCTGCTGTCAACATAACAGACATTGTTGTCGTATTTGTTGTTCAATGGTTTATTAAAATTTCATTATCACAGCTGTCGCCGATTTATTGTTGAACAAAAATTGTGTTTGACAGATCACAGAGAAAGAGCGTGAGACAGAAAACGGTAAGTCCTTGCTTCGATACTGAAGATGGCGCTTCATCAATGTTCCACTCCATCGGTAACAACGGAAACTGCTCACTCCCGGCTTCAGGAAAGGAAATATAGAGGGCCAGTTTTCAAAACGACCGGGATCGGCTTTTTTAACAACTCAATTGAGAGGGAAATGGTCTACTCTACAGAGCACATATCTGGAAGTGCTTCAAGCTCTGTCGACATTACGGATACCGGTATTACCGACGGTTCTCAATAAATACGCGCGTCTTTTCCTTTCTCCGCGTACACGCGAGCACAACGGAACGTAAAAAACAAACGAAAACCGTTAACGGTCCCAAACAAAGGTACAGATACGTTTGTTCTTTCTTCAGTTTTTTGACACGTTTCAGAATTCAACAGCGATCGTTTGACAGGCCAAAAGCCAAACGTCAAAGTTGTTCGCCGTATCTCCGTTAAAAACCGAACATTTCCCATCTGCGTCACTCAAGCCGACGAAAAAAAAACTCTCGGGGAACGAAAAGATCGAATTTTCCCAAGGTCATTGTCAAAATGTCCGGGATATTCGACTTGTTCAGCGGAACTGGAAATTCTGCGAAACAGCAGTTTTCTTCAGGTACGATTACATATTTTTTTTTTTATCGCTGGACAAAGTTTCGTATTTACGTAACTCCATGAATTCTTCCTAATTCCCTGCCATCGACTCGATTCCAGGTCCGATCGATGCCGCCAAAAAGTCATTCGCGACATCTACGAGTTCCGTGAACGTTGCAGCCGCGAGTGGAAAAAATGTCGGCCTTGTTCGTCCCAAGCCGAAAGGACTCTCGATGAGATCCAAATCAGATCTTAACGTAACGAGCTTCGGCCCAAACGAAGGGAAATCACCTACTAAAAAGAGCCCTGTCAAAGGACTGTATCTCAAAAGCGAGGGTGGACGTTACGCCGCCGCTTCCGGCCAATTATCGCCGCGTGGCAGAGACAAGAATTCCAAGGTTACCTAACGTTGCTTCTTAACCCTTGTAGGTTTTCACGTCCCTTTAACTTTTGTGCCAAACTCGTGGCTTTGTCATGTGCCGTTTGTCAGAGCTCATCCAGGGTGATGCCCATAGCCATTCCATCCTTATGCATTTTTTTATAGGGCCTAGGTAGGGCTGGCTTGACAGAGAGTGGTTGTGTTCACAATCTTTTTTTTTTGTAGTAGTAATCTTGCTACAGTCACGTTAAAAAGTTTATTTTCTGCTCAATAGATGAAAGCTTCAAAATATTGTGAAATATCCTTATAATGTAGGTTGCACATCTTATCGGGATATAAAAACTTATCAAGTGATGATGAAAATGCCTAATATAATGTTTATCTAACCCTCACTTTTGTATCAGAGTATCCTTTCTGGCTGCTAATACGTAGATACTCTGTGTATACGGATACGCGCACACTACTGTAATTTAGTTCTAGTCTGCTCCGGTCGCTTCGTGGCGCTACTACTTTGCGATACCAAAAATTAGATGATTTTTTGGATTTTTTTTCATTGTGAAAACAAAAACGGAAATTTCCGCGACTCTGACACTAATTTATTCATATTTTCATACATCTCTGGTAATTTTTTCAAGTTATTTCATGCATTAATTAATGTGTACTCCGTTGTGTCCCTTGGAGTGTTCTCATTGTTGTTGTCGATTTGCAGGAATTGTGCAGCTCACAATTCGCATCTGAAATAGTCTGACAAATTTTTATACATTCTTGAGATGTTTTTTAAAAACATGAACCTAAATTTTGAAAAAAAAAATCGAGAATTGGATGTTGGAACGTGTTTGAAGAAAAATGATCGATTTTTAGCATTTTTTTCCCCGGCATTTTACAATAATAAATCTGTTTTAAACAATCTAATCTTTTCAACTTTAAGTTCATGTTTTAATAAATGATGTAAACGCGTTTCAAATTTGAAGATGATCTATCAATTAGTTTTTGAGTTATGATTCCCGCAAATTGAAAAAATGTCGTTTCGAGAAAAACATGTTTAAAGTTTCACAAACGAAAAACTCAAAGTCAAATGTGTTTAATCAATTGATAAAGTGTCTTACCGATTAATCGGCGATTTCAGCACCATACAGCAGTCCTTCCTCTTCCTCATGCAACTCATTTGACGCTTGCATTTCCTCTTTACGAGCTTTTCGAGCTTCTTTTCTCTCTAATAAACTTTTTCTATTTTGCCAAGCCATGCGCATCTGATCCATTTGCTCGGCATATCCGTAGCTATGCCTGCCAACTACGATTTGTAGTTCATTCATAACCATGAGTAGGGCTGAATTTCCTTCATTGAATAAAATAGCAGCAAGAAATGCCGCTACCTCGATTATTTTGTACCCAGAATGGAGATGTTTTGGAGATAATCGCCAAACGGTCGAGTTTCGGTTTGTTTGGGTTATGAAAACCCAAACAAACTACCTAACTGAGCGTTCGTGGATATCTGAGCACGCTTGGGAGTCGAGCGGAGAGTCTTTATCATTTATATACATACCGTTAGAAGGAATCCGAATATCGTTTTGGAATTTTCAGAGTGTATTCTTAAGATATTTTGTTAACGATTTATGAAATTTAAATAATTACGATTTAGTAACTAATTTGCTCGTAATGATTATCAAAAGACGCAGTTTCGTTTATCCTCTATGGACTCATTTATTTGGCAAGGAATATTCCATTACAGTTGCAGGTACTCAAGTCAAAGCAGCTCAAAGCGTTATCTTCAAAGACTCGATCTCCTGACAATGTTTCGCCACCTGAACAGATGCAGCCGGAAGCGAGCTTGTTCAGAAAACCATTTACTCCAAAGGTCAATGTGCAGGCTTATCCCGAACCGGAAAAATTGGCGAATTATTACAAAGAGGAGATTGACTTGCGTGAGTCCTCTTTATTCGATCCTTTATCAATTTTTCAATTTTCTGTTGTGTTTTTTATGCTACAGTTCTGAAAACAAAATTTGCGACTTTCATTCCTTGTAACAACCAGTATTTGATATAAATAAAATCATTCCAGATTTGAGCTCTCTAACTCAACTCGATCATCTTTTCTCCGGTTTTATTTCTCAAAAAATTCATTTTTGAGAAAGATGCTTCACATATATATATTTCGAGCCAAACATTGTTGTTTTTTCAACTTTAGCTCGGTTTAAATTTAACATGACACCTTTAGAATCGCACACAGAATGAGTTAATTAAAGTTTCTAAAGATTTTTTGGCGGTCCAGTTTTCTATCCTCCGCGGTCCGCCTGTTGCCGTCTGCTGCCCTACGATATTCGTCTAAATAATTCGTACATTTGATTTTCATCATAACTCTTCCATCGCGCGTTTTATTTTTCTGAAAAGCGATCCGCAATAATGATTCGATTGTGCTTGAAGATTCCATGACTGAGAATTTGGATCGAGACTTCGTACGATTGGTGAGCCTGTCCAAGCCTTCCGTAAAACCGTACGAAGATGAAGGATTCGAGTCAGGTGAGTGACTGAAGGAAATGGAATTCGGCTTGCATCGTTGGACTGCAACGATTTTTTTTTCTCGCATATTTCATTTCTTCATTTATTATTGATGGGCGCCTTTTTTTTGCAAATTGAGCGCGTAAATCTCTGATACGAGTACGTAAAAACTGAGTGATTTTTGCAGTCTAAAACGGCCGAAGAAGATGAAATACTTTCATCGTATAGCTACGTATAATATCTATTGAAGGCTTTGCCCTAAGTATAGCTTGATTTTCCGCCACCAGTTGTCATATCGCCATTTGAAAGATCCCAATTGACAATAATTTTCGTTGCATTCCAACGATGCAAAATTCAATTTCCGCTTCAAATAAAGTGGCATATGTGAATCTCATTTGTGAATATGCTTCGATGATTTGGTATTTCATTCAGATCCGGAATTGGTACCGCAGCCAATTTGCGAACAGCTGGATGACCAATTCGAGGATATCGTCAGAACTAAATCGCCTTCGCTACCCAGCATTTCCGACGATGACGATGATTTTTTTCTCTAGCTTTAACGTCCTTACAATCCTAAGAGGCTTTTCATACTGATACTATATCACGTTTATTTATTTTTAACAGCTTTTCCTAGCCTAAGAAAAATCTGATGGCGTTAAATTCAAGTATTATAATTTATCCGATTCTATAAGAATATTATATAATTTTTTTTTCTCTTCAATACTCATGTTTAACAATATTCCGTTCTACCCTAACGTACATCGTTAAATTAACGCGTGTCTTTCCTACTTTCCTCACTCTTTATACATTTCAAATCAATGATTCTTTTTTTTTTTTGTTGCCCGAAACTTGTATTCTACGCGCTAATCGAAGACTGCTCAATCTTCGATTAATTGCTATGGTTTCGGAGCTATTGCAAATAGATTTATTTATTTTTGTACCTAAATATACGAAATTTTGCAAGATTATTCCTTTTCAGGCATCCGTATGTTTTTACAATTTTGCATTAATTTCACCACTACATTTTATATTATTAATCTCACAAAAGCACAACGATTATTCAGTTGCCCGAAGAAAAATGAAGCTCCGGATTGGAATTTCCGGCGATTGCAAACCGGAAATGCAAAAGTCATGCTGTTGGGATAATTTGCAGCAATAATATCATGAAGAGCTAGATACCGAAGTCCAAACGACGGTCTTACATACAGGTCTGGAAACTGGATGAAATTTCGGTGGTGGGGGCGACTCGACTATTGAAGCCGAATTTTTGGTGTCGCTAGTGTCGAGGGGTGTTGTTTTTTATAGTGAACACATAACCTGCGTATTGTATGATTGCACGTATATGGTTGCCACGTAGGGCAGTCAGTCGAGTCCTATAAAGAAATATAATCAACAATCCTTTCCGTGCGATGCCGAAGTCCTGCGTTGTACCAAAGTGAAATACGGGCTAACAAAATCCTGAAAGTCAAACGGTCATTATTCGAAGTGTCAACGTACAGTGAGCAGTTCGAAAAGTAGAAGGCCGCGGTTTCCTTCGAGAAATTAACGTCTTCGCATTGTGTTTGTGAGAAGCATCTGAAGAACGATACATCCAACGAAAGTACGTTAAACATGACGCGAATGGGAATGTAATTGCAGTTTCAGTTTTCGTAATTTATACAATGGGATTGAATATGTTATCGTTATTATATAGGTTAGGCTATAACGCGAATGGGTGGCTATTGTTGTCTCTGTTGCACACAGCACCCCTTGATTGCAGTGACTCTGGCGTCGAGCTTCGGCAATGGAACCATGTGAACTGACGGAATTTCCAGACCTGTAGGTAAAACCGTGGCCCAAACTCAGCGTTTCAACTCGTCCCCAAAATTACGGATATTAAGGTAGTAGTCCCGCCAAAGCGTTTTTCTATAGATTTTTTTCCCATTTTGAGGACTCATTCAGGATACAATTCAATGATGACCTCCAAAATTTCCAAAAAGATTCACCGTTCCGTTCTCGAGGCATTGGCAATCAAAGATTTCATGGTTTTACGCGTGTTCTTATGGAGAGCAGTGGAAAATTTCACATTTCACGCAATAATTTCGAAACTTTTCTACAGACTTTTTTTTCAATTAGAGAAGAACATATGACGATGTGGGTAAAAAAATTCATGAATTTTGACCGTTTAGTTTCAGAGATATAGCGATTTAAATTAAGCAATGTGCTTAATGCTACGAAGCGACTAGAGCAGATTAGATTACAGTAGTGTGTGTGTTTCCGTGTACGCAGAGGTATCTACGTATTAAGTAGCCGGAATGGATAGTCCGATACAAAAGTGAGGGTTAGGTAAACATTATGCGTTTTCATAATTACTTTATATGTTGTTAAATCCCGACCTATATTATAAGGATATTTCGCAATATTTCGAAGCTTTCATCGATTGAGCGGAGAGTAAACTTTTCAACGTGACCATGTCGAGACCAGGGGGCTGGCAGGGCCTATCCCCTACTGTGTATAAAAATGCTATGATTTTTGACCGCTTATTTTAGTTCCACCTGTGGCCCTAGCAGTTACCTTACAATATTCCTATTGCGCGGGCGCGAGGCCCGCACGGCGTACAAAACCACCATTTTGACTTTTTGAGGGTAAACCGTGGTGCGGAATTGATGAAATTGTTCGTACCCGTGCACTAATGCCGTGTATTGTGCCCGGTTGTACCTCAGGGCACTCGAAAAATATTGAATAGGTACATTTTTTCAACGTACCAGCCGATACTGGCATTCAAAGATTATGGAAAGAGGCTATAAATAATGACAATGTGAAAGCCGGACGAGTATACAAACATAAGTATGTCAGTACACAACCATGGAGGTACGTATGGACAATATAATTATTTATCGCCAAATAATCGATTCTTGAAAATATTATTAGTGAATAAGTTTTCAAACGTGTTTCAATTCTCGTTATATGAGCATATGGTGAAAGCTGGAGCTCTATTTTTAAATTGAGTAATGATCTTTTGAGAAATTTATAATTTGGTACCAAATAGTTTCGTTATCATATTTGTCTTCATGATTGTTGTCACGATCATTAGTCAATAGACTTAATAGTCAATCGAGAATTAATGAATAATAGATAAATTAATAAAACAATAATGGTAGCATAATAAATGGTGTGTGTATATATTTATACCATATAACGCCATCAACGCATATGATGGTGTTATATGGGTATTGCTTCATTATATGGGCGCGTGTGTATATATATATATAGCTCTTGTGCGCGCATCAGCTTTGTAAGGGTACAACTAGCGCTGCAAGTGGCAGAGTAGGACACTAAAAAAAGCGGTCATTTTGCATAGCAAAAATATCAATCAATCCGTGCCCCCTGGTCTCCTGTATCAAGTCTCCATATATGATCGTCCGAAAACGAAATTGATATCAGGTTGTTGTAAATGCTACCATAAAAATAAGACTACATATACTCATCGATTTTTTTCTGACTGCTGTAGTAACGAATACAATGGATTTTCTACGCTCCGGTAAAAAAAAAGTGTGTGACATAACCTCAAACTGACAGTTCATCGCTACTCGCAATTGACAGCTATGCGCGATTCGACGGTTTTGTTTTTTATTCGAGAATAAGGATTTTACCAATATTGAGAATAAAATGTGCATTTTTCTTCGCCACACTGTAAAACGACAAGGCCATTATACTTTGAGTTGGTGATTTCAACAACGACAACAGCAATGACGTCCAACGAAAGATTGAACGTTCCTCCGGACATTGCACATGTTTTATTGACCGAAGGCGCAACATTGGTCATAATGGACGTTCCGAAGGGCACGGATTTTGGTATCGATTTGAAATCCTGGAACACCGGACCAAACTTTAAAGGCATTAAGATGATACCGCCTGGTTTTCATTTTATTCATTACAGGTAACTCCGTCGCTCTTAATCCCCGAGTCGGAAAACTGTAAGCGCTTTGCGTTGACCAAAATTTTTTTGTTCGCCCAGTTCTGTGGACGAAATGGGAGGACTCGCGCCTCGTGTCGGTTTCTTTCATACTTTTGGTAAAGGCGAATTCGTCGTCAAGCGATGGGACACAAAGATCGAGGATATTTCATCAGAAAGTATGCATATATCTATATCTATATACAGGATAGTCCAAAGAGTCGTGGATGAAACGAAGTTGGGAGGTATTCGAGATTATTTCCAACCAAAAAGGTCATATACAGGTTCGTCCGTTTCTCAACGATTCCAAAACGATTTTTTTTTAATATTAAAAAAGAATCGCTCAAAAAATAACCCTATGCAGGTTATTTTTTCAAAAGATGAGGCCCGATGTGGCTTTTACATGAAAATGTAGTTTTCAAAATGATCATCAGGGGACTTCCATCATCTATGTGAGCTCCAAATGGGCATGGAGGTGTCTGGAAAAATCTTACCAAATCTTATTTAGGGGGAGGGGGGAGGAGCAATGAAAATGTCATGTCAACTTTGTAATTCAGAAAATATACTACTATAACATTTTGTAAGGTAAAGTGTGCAAATATGGACACCTTGAGGCTTAAATCATTCTAGAAGGGAAAATATTTTATGAAAAAAAGAATAACACCATTGCAATCGCTTTATTATATTTGGTAACAATCAGACTTATGAAGTAGGTGAAGATGGGCCACAGTGTGTCACTTTTTATCTATCGAATTTTTAACTCTTACCAAAGTAGTCTGATTAGAAAAAAAAAGGTCATAACCGATTTTATAGACCTTTGGACGTACAATAAAGCTACCATATTTTTTGCACAAAGATTAAAAGTCCTAAAATAATGGTAAAGGTAAGTCCTAAAATAATTTAAAAAAAATAATCCGCATATGGTAAGTAGTTTTTTTCGATTAATTTGATTGTACAAATGGGCAGTGAGTTTTCAAAAATATTTTTCAAAATCATAGCTTTGGTATCATTGAGAAAAGGACCAACCTGTATATGACTTTTTTAGTTGGAAATGATCTTGACTACCTCCCCACTTCGTTTGACCCACGACTTTTGGATCATCCTGTATATCTATTATTTATTCGTGCGTATGTTTTCTCTACAGTTGTTTACCTTACTCGTTCACTATAGGCATTGACGAGGCGATGGTCAAGCGGATGAAAGCCGATTTGAAAAATTTGGACAAATGTCTGGGTCCCTATCCGTTCGACACTTGGAAACAATGGAGAGATTTGACAAATAATATCAATGTTGCCATTGTGGAAAGATGCAATCCTCTTTGCGGGTAGGTAAGACGTTTCATCGTGTTAATTTCTTGTCGAAGATGTTGAGTTTTATTGCGCGAATTCTTTATAGATACGTACGTTCGGCACTGGAGCTTGAAAGCTGTGACGACGCGTCGAGACCTCGCGGGACGGAAGTCAGTAGGACACGGCTGCCTTCGGGCGGTCTCTCGCAAGAGGCTAAGGAGGAACTTTTATTGCCAAATTTGAAGCCAAAACCTGGCACCGAATTGCGATTGACGGAATTGCCGGATAGAAATTATCCGGACGGTGCTACACCAGTGGAAATAACGAGGCACTCTCTGGACACGAGTTACGCTCTTGACACCGTCTTGCAAAAACTCAAACAGTAAGAGATATTTATTAACAGCGCATAAAAACAGCCGACCAGTTTTCTGTTTCTTTGGAATTTTTTACAAGCTTTCTCTGAGATGCAAAATGGAAAATTGATATTTCACCAAAGTCCCGACTACTTAAAGCTCTGAAATTTTGCAAATATGCATCTAACAAGGGGACCTTGCCAGGCACGCAATCGATTTCGGGACGTCCTTTCAGGGTAGTGCAGGGTTCGATCCCAAGTGTCGTCCCCTGCAACCGTCCGCCCTGGTGGGCCCTCGTCTTCGCGAAATTGACCAAACAAAATTTGTTTCACGATTTATTGAACCTCGAAAATAACAAGAATTTTCGACGCGGCGCGATAGCCTAGCGGCTAAGATCTTCGGCTAGCACGCTGCTGGTTTTGGGTTCAAAGTCCTGCTAACGCTATTTTTTTTTTCAATCGAAACGCTTGTAAACGTTATTTTTATTTATTTACTTTAATTTAAATCCAACATTTTTACATTGCGTTTAGAATTCTTGCCCACGTGATTGTAATCACCGTTTCAAAAATTTTGTATATCCAATTTTTTTTCTTATATTCTTCATCTAGTTTGTAATTATTGCTCGCTTTTTTAAATTGTTCTTATATATTTTCTTTGTTCAAATTAATTTTCTTCTGTAGTTTGATATTTTCGTCTGTATTAATACAATTATTATTTTATTTACGCTTTTCATTTGAATTTCGGTTTTCTACGATTCCTTTTTTCGTTTACATACACTTTCCCACATAATGTGAATATAGTGATTTGTATTTTCATCACTCGAGAATTGTTTGATCTCGAAGGTCCAAGAAAATTATTAATATGAACGCGATTACTCTGTGTACTAGAATCGATTCGAAAAACGAGTTTGGTGAATTTTCACGCGAACGTGAACGAAAATATCCGGAAAAAGGTCTTTTTATGCGCATTTATTTGTTTGTAAGAAAAATAATAAGAATATATTATATTCTTGCAGTCCTATGGAGATCTTGGGCGAGCTGCAGTTGGCTTTCGTTTGTTTTCTAACGGGCCAAAGTCTCGACGCGTTCGAACATTGGAAAAAACTCGTTGTCCTTATCTGCGGTGCTGACGCGGCTATAGCTCAGCGTCGCGCGATCTACGTTGAATTTATCAGAACATTGGAAACGCAATTGAACCACGTGCCTGAAGATTTTCTCTGCGACATTGTCGCCAACAACAATTTCGTTTATCACAGTTTGAGAAAGTTATTCGCCAATATCGAGATAAGCGGGGAAGTCGACGGTCGCCTCAAGTCCGAAGCAAATCGCATTAAGGATCGTCTTACACTCAAGTTTCTCTGGGATTTTGACGATTTACAAGAGGAACCCGATGACGAAGCTCCGGTTGTTGTTTCACTGGATTAGTCTGTGCGTGAATAATTCTCTCCCATTCTCGTGCATAATCATTCTGTAAAAAAACGCCTCTGAAATAAATTTGTAATTGTACCGACACTAAATTATTTTCGCTTCACACACAATGAACATCACTTAAGTGTTCGCCTTCGATTTTCTTGGAACTTATATATCTGCTAAAGCACTGATAACTATTACATACGTAATTTTTTTATCGGCAAAAAAAACGGGTTTAAGCCGGGCGACCACTTTAGGAGACCGAAAATTAGATGATTTTTTGGATTTTTTTTATTGTGAAAAAAAAAACGAAAATTTCCGCAACTCTGACAATAATTTATTCATATTTCCATACATCTCTGGTAATTTTTTCAAGTTATTTCATGCATTAATTCAGGTGTAATCCGCTGTGTTCCGAGTGTCCTCAATGTCGTTGTCGATTTGCGGGAATTGTGCAGCTCGCAATTCGCATCTGAAATAGTCGAACAAATTTTTATACATTCTTCAGATTTTTTTGAAGAACATAAACCTAAATTGTGAAAAAAAATCGAGAATTGAATGTTGGAACGTGCTTGAAAAAAAAATGATCGATTTTTAGGCTTTTTAATCAAATGAAAAGTACGCAGGCTTTTTAACCAAAAGTTCAAATTTTTTTGAATTTTTTCGAAATTTTATTTATCTACGTGATATTCTCCAAACTTCGGGTTTATCCTTCCGGTAATATCATAGACAGAAACCTCTCAAAATTTCAGCGAGATCGATCAATAACTTTTTGAGCTACAGTGTGAGCAGTTTTTGAAAATGTAGTTTCGACATAATCGCGTTTAAAGTTACAATACGATAAAACTATAAATTTTAGTGACTTACCGATTAATCAGCGATTCCAGGCCCATACACTAACCCTTCAACTTCCTCGAAAAGCTGATTTTCTTTCATTTGCTGCTGTTTTCGGGCTGTACGAGCTGCTTTTGTCGAGGAAAGGCTCATCCGGTTCTGCCTCTCTATCCATGCCTCGTCGGAGTTTTCGGCGAAAACTCTGGCGTACATCCCGACAATTATGTCCAACGCATTCATAATTCTTAGAATGGAGGAATAGTTTTCATTAAACACCCCAGCAGCAATATAGGCGGCGATTTCAACGAATTTGAGCCCAGAATGGAGGTGTTTTGGAGCTAATCGCCAAACTGTTGCGTTGAAAATCTCGTTCGCGTTTTGGGTATGGCCACTCAAGCATCTTTCGAGTAAATCTTCCCTCGACAAATCTTTGTAAATTGGTAAGAGATGCTGCTTCATCTCTTCACCAAGTAACGGAGTAACATCTTTTAGTTCGCGGTATGCGGTCTCGGCGCTCTCCGCTATGAGCTGTAACTCCGTAAATATTTCATATGTCGATTTTTCCTTTCAACAGTATCTTCTTAATATATCATAGTTTCGAAGTATGTAAAAAAATCGATTTTTTTTTAATTCCAAAGGGTTTTCTCCCCTTAAATTATTCTGTATTACCGACTGTCGGTAACAAAAAATAGCATTTTTTTTAATGCAGTTGCGTAAGTAAAGAATTATAAGTATAAACCAGATTGAAATTGGAACGGTGTAAGATAAAAATTAAATTATGATTAAACTGATTGAATTATAATTTCTTAAGGCAGTAGTCTGCTTTACAGGCTTCAAAAAATCGATTTTTCGTTTTTGTCTTAAATCTATTCCAAAACTATCCAAGAATATGTGTTCAAAATTTTAGAGGCCAATTCGACATATTTTCGAAGCTAGATCAGTTTTAGTGGCCGAGCGTCGAGCAGGTGCGAATGCTCGGGCAGAACTTTACAGCCCGTTTTCTCGAGTTTTCATTTTCACAAGTTTTGGAAAACGGTGCCGGCGATAGTAAAAACAATATATGTCCGATCGAAAAAAACCAAAGTGATCTAGCTTCAGTATTGAATTATCTTCTATTTGAACTAAAAAAGTTGGACAAAAGTACTATTTAAATTACTTGTTTTGCAACTTAAAGTGAATTTTTTTTTTCAAAAAAGTGAATTTTTTTTTCAAACTTCGAAAAAATTTGGAATTTCGTCATTTCTTCGGTATTTTTTTAGTTCATATAGAAAAGGAACTTATAAAAACTAAAAAAAAATTTGGTTCCACTGTTTCAGATGCATCGCACGACCTCCATCACCGGCACCGATTTACGAGTGCACACTCCAGGCGCCCCAGAAAAATCGTTACAACTTTGGCAAATTTCAATAATTTGTAATAATAAAAATTGTTTTTTAAAGCTTGAATATAATATACTATCGTCTCAAAATTTCGTTTACCGCAATCATTTCCTTCCCTTTCAAAAAAATTGTTGAAAAAACGCTTTTTTTCGGCTCCTAAAGCAGACTACTGCCTTAAGAATGTTCAGCTGAACGTAGAGGATAGTGAAAATAAAGACAGTGGCCCTTGACAATTGTTCCTCCGTTATAATTGTTAATCGATTTGAGAACACGGCACAAACGTATGCGCCATCTCGATTTTGTAATCGTGAAAAAAAAAAAATTATGAAAAAAAATGTTTCCGCCCGGGATCGAACCGGGGACCTTCCGCGTGTTAGGCGGATGTGATAACCACTACACCACGGAAACTTATTGTTACAGTTAACTTTTTTTGGCCTCATGGCTCTCGTTGTCTTGAACTATTACGATTTTTGAAAATTATTGTCTCTGCACTCAATACGAATTACAGTAGGAATAAAGAAAACTGGAGTAAGAAATTATTAAGAATTAAATATCGAAGGTATAATCGAATGATGATTCCGGAACGTAATTTCAGAATATATGGGCGCCATTGCAGGGTGATTTGAAATTACAAATAAGAAAATGTACGTTATTAAGGTAGTAGTCTCGCAACAGTCACGTTGAAAAGTTTATTCTCCGCTCAATCGATAAAAGCTTTGAAATGTTTCGAAATATCTTTATAATGTAGGTTGTACATCTTAACGGGATGTAAAAATTTATAAAGTAAGGATGAAAATGCCTAAAATCATGTTTACCTAACCCTCACTTTTGTATCAGATTATCCATTCGGGCTACTAACACGTAGATACTCTGCGTATTCGCTGTGTGCGCAGAGCCAAGTGGCGCCGCGTACCGGTGTAATATGAAAATTCTCTACTGACGAAATATTATACACGCAAACGCACGAACATTAAAATTATTTATTTACGTTCAATAATTTGAATATTTATAATAAAATAGTTTTTTTTCAGGTAAGTAGAACCACAGCAGTGCAATATAAAAAATTTGTGTTACAGTACCAAACATTTAAAATACGTTTTTCGCTACTTTTCATTCTGTTTTGGGGTTAGGTGACAACTGTCATTCGCGTGACAAAATTACTGGCATGCATATCTTTCAAAAGACGAATCAACATAACCTCCAAAAATATACTTCGTTTTATTAACCCAATCTATCCACCGTTTTTTTTTGCGCGGCTTTATAACTTGCTGCCGGGAACGAATACAATTTGATTTCTCTACTCGTGGATCTCAATATATTTTTGCACGATTTTACACAACGTTTCCTTTGCGTGGCTTTTAGGCCACTCTAGAGGCAAAAAAAAGGGGATATTTTGTAATTTTGTTCAGCGAAACCATAAAATAAATCGGAATTACAAAATAGGGTTTTTATTATACACGTAATTGACTATAGAAAATTATTTTTCACAGCGATACATGTCAAAATGGCCACTGTGCAGCATTTTTCCGATGACGCCTTTATTTCTGGAAGGTCACGGCTAGACCAACAGCTCCTATAATTTTTCAGTTATGATGAGATACCAAAGTTTTTTCTATTATATATAAGAATAGCTATAGAAGTACGTAGGATTTTTTTGATATATTGTTTTTTTGTCAAAATGGCGCATTTCTAAAACAAAAAGTATAAAATGCCATAAGGAATCGTCAGAAAATTGTTTATAAAAAAGGAACTATGCAATATAATTTAAAAAAAACCCTACGTAGTGCCTCGGAAAATGTAATTTTAAATATACAGTTAAAAGTTCAAGTGAATCGGTTGAAATTTGTTTGAGTTATGAGAACGGCAGACTTGAAAAATGTAGTTTTGAGATAATGGCGTTTAAAGTTAGTAGGAAGTCACGACATGAATCAAGAGGGGTTGCGTTAGAATTCGAAAATCGAGTACTTAGAGATTTTTCATACCCATCATCTTTTGGAATATAATTTTATAAGTACTAAGGTACATTTTTAACAAAAAAAAAATCGGGAAATTTTTGGGAATCCTAGAGTGGCTTAAGGCCTTAATAAAAATTAGCAACTAAAAGTTTATAGCGCAGACAGTAAAGTATTATTATTCGAAAATAATGAATAATTTGATGATGATTTTGCTTTTGCGAGATCGGCAAAATCGAATGCTTCGTTCGCGGTAACGTTCATGATGCAAAATTTTCTTCTTTAACTTGCTCTTTAGCCAAGTAAAGAGGTTATGTCTTTGTTGATTGCACACGCGCTTTGTTTTGGGCTGGGTTCGATGGCGTGCTAGTATACGCCTTCTACAGCGTCGTGAAAATGTGAGATCACTAGCCGAAAGTTCCTAGTGATCTCACATTTTTACACGACTGATCCGTAATAAAGTGATATAACTGACGTGACGTAAAAATGTAAAAAGTGTAAGTATTCACTCGAGAAGCCTAATACGCCCCCTGGCGACAGGCCAGTTTTTCATGAACGTTCAGAGCGCGAAATTTGACGCGGCAAAATGTTCTCACTCTAAAATGTGATAGATTGTTCTTTCGAAGTTAAAAAAAAATAGCGTTCAAACTTTAACTATAACTGTGCAGAATACTAAAACACGAAAGAATTCTGGTTCGAATGAATATACGACGAGAACTCCGCATCAAATACTTATAGAAGGAAATGTGTCGAGGAAATAAAGTTGTATAGTGATGAGGGTTGTAAGAAAATCACATTCGTTGATGCAGTTGTGTTTATTTAAAAATGAATAGCCCGAAGAGTGTAATAGCACTGCATTGACATTGCGAATCTAAACAATATCATTCGGATCGAGATCTGGGACAGTATGCATGATGTTCTTCTTTCCCAATCGAAAATTTCGATGTCCAGTAAAACAACCGTTGCAGTGTTTCGATGTGCGAAGATGTCGGTTAGGTCGGCTGAAATCAAGGAAAATTACGATCAGGCTAAAGCATTAAAAGGTGTAGCAATATAGGAAAATGTGGAATTATTGTTAAATCGTGTCTCATATATTATATATTAAATATTATATATTGGATATTAGAAATTACATAAAGCATATTTTATATTACATTATATTTTATAGCACTCGACCCCCTTTGACAAAGCGTTGCTTGGTCCTTCATGTACTCAATTTGATTACAAGAGAAACAACATAAATATCGAAATATTTGTCTTTACCTACTGACGGAAGATCGGGGGTCGGGGATTTCAGGTAGTGCCGAAAAAAAAAAAAAACGTTTACATCAAAGTAGTCAATAAAATAGCAACTGAACATTTTCACTTACGGGGACGGTAGGGGCAGCGTATTAATATTGAACACCTGCTACTTGCACCTCTTCGACCGCGGCTTCACGGCGAAGACGCTGAAGAACGTAACGAAATTATTTATTTGTTTTTATTCTAATCGACTAAGTCGACGAATGGAATTTCTTCAAATGCCCGCTTACCGGGTGAGGTGGGCGAGGCTGAATCGGAGGTGGCTGCGGTCTGTAGTTCGGATATCCGTTCTCAGCACGACGAAGACGCTGAGGAATGTACAAAAAAAATCGTTAGAGTTTTCTTTGTTGTTGTAAAATTCTAATTGAATTAGTCGACGATGAATTTTTCCCGATGTAGTCTTACCGGATGAGGTGGGCGGGGTCGGATCGGAGCTGGTCTCGGTTTAGAAGGCTTAGCTGGGTCAGCGACCACAGCCATCACCATAAGTACGAAGAAAGCGAAGAGAGCAAAAAACTTCATGGTGGCTAAAAAATTCAACGGCGAACCGAAAAGAATGGAATTAATATGTATAAAAAAAAAAAAAACCCATTTGTGGCAAATAAATGATTATTTGTTATTGCTGATATATTCGAGACGAAAACTGGCGGTACTCTTGAAATATAATACTTAATGCCAAAAACCAATTCCACAAATAGGTATACACAAAAGTCATATGAATTTGTATGCTGAAGATTCGATCAAGTGTTATCAAGTTGCCTCTGATTGAAACCTCATACCAATTTCCACGACTATTAACTCGAATCAAAGAAGCAATCTTTTTACACAGGCTATATATTACCTCTTTATATTTTCTTCCGCTGGAACTGAAGAGTTTTCCACGACACTACTGCGGAGATGAAGGCTCGAGTGGTTGTGATGCCAAATCATTGAATCCTTACACTTTTATACTCCTGGACATCTCGACATCGATGCTGATAAAAGATTCTTGTTAAAGTGGAAGAAAAAAAAAAAAAAAATGCGCATTTGACTTTTCGCCGAGGACTTTTGCGACGGGGAATCACCGCGCGTGACCTCTCGCTCCGCGTATGCAATCACACGTACGAACACTTTTGCCGCATAATGTTTACTCATTGTCAGACTCGACAGTTGTCTCGTGTCGTGTGTGCTTCGGTATAACTTAACGCCGCTTCGTGTGAAGCGTGTAACACGGACATCGTTATGTATATACATAAAATAATAATGCTGCGAAGCAGCTGGTTCGGGTATCGAACGAAAGGAATCCCCTGCTTTGGGATAATACGTTTTTACGACTTCACAGTCCATCTACGCTATCTTCTTAAGGGGCCAGTCCACTTTGAAAATTTCAAAAAATCGATTTTTTTAACTGTTTTCGAAAGTACATACATTCGGAAATATTGTGTTAATATTGTGTCAATATTGCCGATTGAGTTTAGTTAAGAGTTTTTCATAGTATAAACTTCAAACGCGTTTTTCTCGAAACAACTTTTTCAAAATCTAGCTCCATCGTATCTCTAAAACTAATAAATCGATTCTCTTGAAATTTGAACCACATATTGTAAACATGATTCGCAACAAGATGACCCTCGATGGTTTTAAAATTTTGATTTTTACTCTTTTTTTTTGCGAAAAACTGCGAAGAAAACGCGTTTTTTTTTTACTTTTTTCGTCTTTCATCTGCCATTTTTTTATTTTTTGATAAAACTTTATATCCGAGGGTCATTTTGTAGCTGGTGTCATACTGAATCTAATGGACTTTGATTTTTTTGTTTCAGACAAGCCGTTGCCGAGTTGTGATGGAGCTACCTAGCCCACCTATTTTTCAGGCGTTACGTTAAACTATAGTTTTTGTACTTAAAAATGAATAAAAATGAATTAAAACATTTTTTTTGTATGTATTTCAAGACTTTATTTATCAAGCCCAACAACTTTTATATTCATATCTTTTATAAAATCCTCAAAAAAAATCGCGAAAATAGCCTTTTTTCGTGGCTCAGAAGTGGACTGGCCCCTTAATGAGAAGTGCATGCTATTTAAGATAAACTGACAGAAAAATTATTTCGATATTAACTAGATGCGTCTGTTTGATTTTTTTTTTAATTAACTAGATTTTTCTAGATAATTTTAAAATTATTTATTTTAAATATATTTATTTATTCAAATCAAGATCTATTTAAGGGGTTACGTGGTTTTGAAAATGTAAAAAAATCCATTTTTTATTTTGTTATCTAGTAGTACAATATGTCTAGAATATTCTCCCAAAGTTTTAAGTCAATCGGAGTAAAAAGTCTAGGAGTGAGAGCCTTTGGGAATTCCACCCGTTGGGAAAGACCGGCCGGGGAAATGAGCAAAAATTCTCATTATTTTGGCTCAAATATCGAGAATCAACGGTCAAAACTTGACGCCTCGTATATCGTACCATTCCTCTCAGGGAGAATGCTCGTAATTTCAAAGATATTCAACATAATTAATATCTGAAAGCGTTTACTACTGGCATATTTATATATCTTACAATTGGCATTTGCGAAATATTCAATTTATTAGGGTTTCAATAAATGTATTTCCTTCTTTTTTACACCTTACATAAACACAAAATATTTCCTTTTTTTAAACCTTACATAAGATGATCCACCGCATCGTCTTGCTTCTATTTTGGGATTTAAAAAAATGTTGGACAAATTAGGTAAATACAAATAAAAATTTGCAAAAATAAATATTACAAGTTTTATCTGACCCAACTATAATTAAACTAAACCAGCCTTCTACAGCCAGTCTTAAACTACTTAGGTACATAAATTATTATTTGTGATATGAATTATACATTAATAATATACTTTGAACATGCCAACATCTACAATTTAAATTATCGTGATATAAAAACAATTAATAATTGTCTTTAGAATTGTTTCAAAGAAAAATCCTATTGACATTAAGTTTTGATATCGCAACAGATCAATTCTAAAAAAAAAATCGAACATTTTTTTAACTCAATTTTATTAGTATAAAATCATAAACGAATCATCGGTGTACAGGTAAAAACAGCTTGTTTACCAAACATTTCGTTGTAATTATAAATAAGCATCTGATGAGATTTTGTCGACTGCTCGAGCGGAGTCTTAGCGAAATTAAATGAAAACGATGAAGTAAACGGTGCCTTTATGAAAATAAACGTATATGAAAAATGAATCAGTGAATCGAATCCGGTGTTGCTGCTGTTGTATCCGCGATGGCAGTGCCATCAGATGCTTTATCCTCGTTCGTGAGAAGCGCAACCTTCTCCTGATACTTGCCTCGTAAGTCTTGGAAAAGTCGCAATTGCGTCTCGTATTCGTTTTTAAGATCAGCGTTGAGACGAACCGCGGCGTCCATTTTTCGTAACATAGTGTTGTGCCTTTCGCGTTCGGCGGTTATGCGATTTTCCATGCTGTCTACGTCCTCCTGGAAGTTCGTCCAATCACACGATGTCTTACTAACGTTAGAAAATTAACGTTATGAGTAATTTCTGCCTCTAAATTCTTTCTTTTTTTTTTTGGCCAAAGATAAAGTGGCAGGCCCCGAATACGATGCTGAGACAAGATTTATGATTTTTTTGTTGCAACATTTGTTTGCCCGGTTGGGCGAGGTTGGCGTGATAACGACTAAAGCTTTTTGCCGCAACCTTTTGTGTGTGAAAATTTCACTGCACTTTGTTCCATGTGGATCTGTCAGGTAGAACCTGTGAAAATGCATTTTTTTTTACATTCAAAAGGACAGTGGCGCGCTATTGCGTGCAGAAATGTGTTTGGGAGTGCCCAGATCCTACCACATCCCTATAGGGATTTGATAGGGACGTCACACGTCCTATCAAAGGATGTGGACTCCTATCAGGGAGTCCACATTGGAATCCGAGTTGATTCCGCTCTATTTTCCAATTGACGTCGTTTCAATTGTTAGATATATTGTTTTTTGTAAAAAAGTAATTTCTGCCTCTAAATTCTTTCTTTTTTTTTTGGCCAAAGATAAAGTGGCAGGCCCCGAATACGATGCTGAGACAATATTTATGATTT
Source organism: Ophion ventricosus (assembly GCA_963932345.1). Lineage (NCBI taxonomy): Eukaryota > Metazoa > Arthropoda > Insecta > Hymenoptera > Ichneumonidae > Ophion > Ophion ventricosus. The sequence goes on from OZ010722.1 coordinate 3,102,396, forward strand.
TTTTGTTGCAACATTTGTTTGTCCGGTTGGGCGAGGTTGGCGTGATAACGACTAAAGCTTTTTGCCGCAACTTTTTGTGTGTGAAAATTTCCCTGCACTTTGTTCCATGTGGATCTGTCAGGTAGAACCTGTGAAAATGCATTTTTTTTTACATTCAAAAGGACAGTGGCGCGCTATTGCGTGCAGAAATGTGTTTGGGAGTGCCCAGATCCTACCACATCCCTATAGGGATTTGATAGGGACGTCACACGTCCTATCAAAGGATGTGGACTCCTATCAGGGAGTCCACATTGGAATCCGAGTTGATTCCGCTCTATTTTCCAATTGACGTCGTTTCAATTGTTAGATATATTGTTTTTTGTAAAAAAGTAATTTCTGCCTCTAAATTCTTTCTTTTTTTTTTTGGCCAAAGATAAAGTGGCAGGCCCCGAATACGATGCTGAGACAATATTTATGATTTTTTTGTTGCAACATTTGTTTGCCCGGTTGGGCGAGGTTGGCGTGATAACGACTAAAGCTTTTTGCCGCAACCTTTTGTGTGTGAAAATTTCATTGCACTTTGTTCCATGTGGATCTGTCAGGTAGAACCTGTGAAAATGCATTTTTTTTACATTCAAAAGGACAGTGGCGCGCTATTGCGTGCAGAAATGTGTTTGGGAGTGCCCAGATCCTACCACATCCCTATAGGGATTTGATAGGGACGTCACACGTCCTATCAAAGGATGTGGACTCCTATCAGGAAGTCCACATCGGAATCCGAGTTGATTCCGCTCTATTTTCCAATTGACGTCGTTTCAATTGTTAGATGTATTGTTTTTTTGTAAAAATGGCGTATTTCTAAAACAAAAAGTATAAAATGCCATGAGAAAATCGTCAGAAAATTGTTTATAAAAAAGGAACTATGCAATATAATTTTTTTTAAATCCTACGTAGTGCCTCGGAAAATGTAATTCTAATACAGTTAAAATTTCAAGTGAATCCATTGAAATTTGTTTAGTTAGGAGTCCGGCCGACATGAAAAATGTCGTTTTGAGATAAACGCGTTTAAAGTTAGTAAAAAGTCACGACAAAAAACAAGAGAGATTGCGCTAGAATTCGACAATCGAGTACTTAGAGATTTTTCACACCCATCATCTTTTAGAATATATAATTTTATAGGTAATAAGGTACATTTTTAAGAAAAGAAAAAAATCGATTTTTGGAAAATCCTAGAGTGGCCTAAAGCCTTAAGGAGGTTGCTCAGCTATCGCGTAATAATGAGACTTTGCTGAAATTTATTAAGAATATTCGCGAACAGGTATTACGACTCCGTGCAAAATTTCAAGTTATTCGTCTGCATGATGGTTGAGCAATTAATTATTGAAGTTAGGCTCTTATACACGGGCGACATAGCAAAAGCTATACGATAATTCTGATACGGCTCTTGCAACATAATAAAAATGATGAAAATTGAATACAAATAGGCGGAAGAAATTCTTGACATATTTATGAATGATTTCAACGAAGAGTGAAGCGATTTTTCTGCCTCGTTATCGAGATATTTTCGAAACAAAACATAAAATTGTAACTGATTTGCCTAAAACGATAAAGCGCGCTAACGACACGTGGCAACGTTGCTGTCAAATCGGCCATCGTGAATACGCGCCACAATTTGAAACGCACAAAGTATTGCTTCCTCGTTATAAATTTCTTACCACGGTTTCATAAAGATTATTATTATTCATAAAGAGTATATTTAAATATTTGTTATCACTATTGTTATTTTTGTTCCTTATGACAACAACAATGTTATTTTTCATGCACGGAGAGAATTAAAAAGTAATTTTTGTCGTGAATTTCGCGGTAAAAATTACCGTGATGTATTTCAATGTGGCGACAAGTGAGAAAAGAATAATAATTCGTATGCGACAAGTTCTTCTTAACTCACGTTACAGAAAATTTCAAATACGTAGCTAAAATTTTACTATACAAGAAGGGTAGCGCGCACGATAATTTTCACCGAGAGCACAATACATTTTCCTATAACACTCATTAAATTTTATAATAAATCTTAAAATAACTGTTATAAAGACGATACTTTTTTATAGACATTTTTCAAAGGCATAAAATAATAAAATGCACAGTAAAATTTCGCTGATATTTATATATTTTTTAAATTTGAGTTTTTCGTATTTTGTTACACATGAAAATTTACTAGAAAATCTGGTAAAATTTTCGATCTGAAGAAGAAATTTTATTTTATTTTCGTAAAAAACTGTGTTTAACTCAGTAATAATAAGCGAAGTTTCAGGATTGTCATCTGGTTACCGTTACTGCACGGTCATTTTTAACATTTAATTCTCTCCGTGTGTCTTTCTTCACGTTCTTCTGTGACGCATTCAATAGTAATTGATTCCAAAAAACCCGCGCGAGTCGCCCAACTGACAAGTTGCTTACTGTTTATTAAAGCTTATTTTTCAAAGCAGTGTAGGTCATATAGCCGAAAATTTGATTCGAGTATGTTGAAAAAATTAAAATTGCGAAAAAAATGAAGAAGAAAGGTGATTTTACAAAAAAAAAAATCATCTTTTTAATTTTTTTTCCGATAGAAGAGGCTAAAAATTAAACTGAGTCTTCTTCTGATGTATTACTACAAGAAAAAAAATAGTACTTACAAAGCTGTTTCAGAAAAGGTATTTATTTTGAGAAATAAAGGTAGGAACTTTGAGAAAAAAAGTGTTATGCTCCAGCGTAACGCTATTAGCCTGAGGCTATAGTGGCATCCTCGAACTTCAACCAGATGTCGTGCTAGATCCGCTTTTCCTACGTTTAGGTACTTAAAATCTATGAAATATGGTCGCGGTGTGCGAACCACTCCAGTGTACCGAAAAAGGGTTAATGAAAAATTTCAATTTCCCCCCGACTGAATATCATCATTTATAACCCAATAAATGAGAAAATAGCAAAGAAACAAATTTTAGGCTCATTTTTCGGAAAAGTCACTAATCTAAAGAATTGTCGAATTTGAAAGTGCGACCACGAAGGGTTAACTTAGGTCTCTGACATTGTTGCCACATCATTCGTTCCAAATATTCCGTGTCATTGTCGAATATGGCTCGTACCTGTAAATGTTTGACTTCCATGTTGCGAATCTCCAGCAAATTCTTTGTGATAGAAACGACCTCTTTGAGCGATGACACTTGCTTGCCGAGGGCGTTTATCTGATTTTCCTGATTGGCCATCAACCGTGCACGATCGTTCAATTTTGTTTGGCTCTGTGCCAGGCTGGTCTTCAATTCTTTCACCTCACGACGGAGACTCGACTGGTCGTCTTTGCCGCTGGTCGCAGCCTCGTATGCCTTCTCCAATTCCGTCAATTTCTTCTCCGTCTCGGCCAGTTTTCTCTCATAATTGTCACGTTCGTTCGTTCTTTTCTGCATCTCGTCGTCAACAGCAATAAACACGTAAAGGTCATTCGTCGTTGACGCGATAAGAAAAAATCAAAATTTCGACACCCAAACGAATTCAAAATGTTGCGCTTTGTGGTTCGTCATATTCTTTTTTTCTAAAACATCAGAAGTTTGGCCTGCCAACAAGCTCCTGTTAAGGTATTACTGGATTGACCGTCGGGCAAAAAGTTAGTCCAGAATGGACGAATCGTGGATTTACAAGTCTAGATCATGTCGCGCATGTTCCTTCGGAAGTGATTGCCGGAAGTACGAAGTGCAAGAATGCGGGATATAGTTTAATAAGTCGAGAAATATGTAAGCGGAAAGTTACTGTTTTGTAAAGAAAGAAAAAAAAAATGTTTGTAAAAAGATGTGCAAATAAAACTCGTTTTGATTGATTGATTGACCGGTGAGTGGATTGAAGAAGAATGAAAAATTCGTTGATTAATTTTTAAGGTATTGCAAGAGTTTGATATCAATGTGTAATTGAATTGAATATCAATGTGTAATGAAATAATTGAATTGAACATGAACGTGTAATTGAAGCAAGTTTTATATTTCATGTGTGTTACCTGATTATCGACTATTATATGTAAATTTTGTTTAAAAAAAGAAGATTGTCAATTAAACCAGTTTCTATCAGGCCGGCCCTTTCTGGTCCCTCCCTCCTCCCCCTGCAGATAAAAATGCTGGCTACGCTAATTGTAAATAAATAACTACTATTACTTCGAAACTCGAAATATCAAATATGAAAATCCTGCCGGAATTATCGTACCTCTATTTCTTCCTGTAAATTACTCAAATGTGCGCTTTCGACGTCGTTTCCGTTACTCGATGCAAGAACTTCCGGTTTGGTTGTAGGCGCCATTGCATTTGAAAGCTGTTGAAAAAAAAAGTTACATTGTCCACAGTCGATAGATTAAGGTATTACTGGATAGATATTAAAAAATCGCAATTCTTGAAAATTTGAGGAATTATGGATAGAATAATAATGTATTAATTATTTTAGATTTGTTCACTAAATAATTTAGTAGTTATAGCTTCTACCCGCCACTTCGTCTGCATGGATCTCGCAATTTGTGTTAAAATACTCCTCAATGGATTATTCTTTTGAAGGCTGTCATACGTCATTCAGAATTTAGTCCAATATGTGACATTATATTAGATTCTATTCGATTTTGATTATATTTCAGTAGTTCGTATTCTATGAGAATTAAAATTTCATCATTATATTTTTTCAAATATTATAATTAGAAAAATATTAGACGTTAGATTTTATCAAATTCCCATTATATTTCATTCGCTGTATTCTATAAAAATTTGAATTTGATAATTACATTAGATTCCACACGAATGTTATAATTAGAAAAATATCAGATATATTTATATTAGATTTGATATTATATTATCATCTATTTTTATTAGATTTGATTTGTTGGTATCCTATAATAAGAATTATATAAGACTGATAATTTCATAATTGAATTAGATTCGAGTCGAACATTAGAATTAGAAAAATATTAGATGTATTTTTCATAGCCTATTTGTTTTTCGAAGTAACTTTCTATATGTGTGCCAATGTTCATCAAAATCCTATCCTATGTCTTAACCCAGGCCATAAGCTATCCACATGTTAAATTTCATTGAAATCGATCAAGCCGTTTCGGCGTGATTGAGAAACAGACAGACAGACAGACACCAATAGTCTTTGATAAATAAAATTTAAAAAAAAATGAAAACGAGCTTGTCATTGCAAAGCTAGTAATAATGACAATTATTACTGGAAAAATCTGTAAAAATTTGGTCATATACCTCATAATATGCACACTATTTGGGCAAAGTTTCCGATTTTTCTCACCAATATTATAAGCATGAGAAATAATCAAGTAATAATTTGGCAAAACACATATATTTTTGTATTGACAATTCAAACTCTCACCATTAAAAATTTTCCGTGCGCCTTAAAGCTTTGCACATAAAATTTTTTTTATATGCCTTGATTATAGTTTCATGCAATTTTATTTGCACATCAAATTTTTTTTTATGTCTTGATTATAGTTTCAAGGGGACATTGAAAATTCTCAAATTTAACCCAAATTGCAGCCACCTTTATATATATATATATATCATATTTTATTACGAAAAAATAAAATGAAAAATCAAAAGGGGCGTTCTTTGAAAAAATCGCGTTTCTTGTCCAAAAAAACTAAAAAAATAATTTCGACGATGATTTTGAATATTTTTCAAATATTTTTTTTCATAAAGATCATGTCAAAAGGAAGAATTAAACAAAAAAATATCTTGATCGGTCCATTTTTCAAAAAGTTATGAGCATTTGAACAAAAAAACAAGCGACTTTTTCAAAAGTTCACTACGTATTTGTGATTGTGTAAAAAAAAATTGAAAAATATCACGCAAGCGTTTTAAGATAAAAACAATAATGTATTAAGGCTTCAGCCAAATCGAAAGGGGTCGATTTCGCGTGGAATGCCCCATATATATATATATATATATATATATATATACTAACAACATTAGTGATGTCACAATTTTCTTGGAGCAATGGAGTTTCGAATGAAATTTCTTTATCATCCAGATGTGAAGTTTTCGTTGCAACAACCGTGGCTTCCGTATTCGAAGCTACTTCCGGATCTTCGATTTTAGCAATTGCATCGCTGGACAAGGCTTTTGGAATTTCTGCAATACACGGATCTCCAGCCGCGGCGCAAATCAGCGGAGTTTCCATTGGATCGGACATTTTTAAAATCTGCGACTCTCGATTTTATAACGGTCGTGCGCGTAATGTCCTAAAAAGGAGATCAAGACTCAATAACGTTTCGTGTGCGACATGTTCTTTTCCCGCTGATATATTTTTCCGGATTATAGCTCATAATAACGAAACAAGTTTGTTTGGACATTGAAATTCTTTATCGTATGACTGAATAATGAGACACAATGTAATATTTATACCTCTTGTAATATCTATCGTCGTTGTTTTTAGAAATTTACACTTTCACGACGAAGACTCTCCCGGACAGTTATGATGTGTGTCGGGATGTGTTGTAAAGTTCAACGAAACTAAGCCGCGACTGAAAGCTCAAAAATCAGGATCACTTGGAAAGCATCGACTTGGAGTTTGTCCGATCTATTTTTAGGGAAAATCTCCGCGCCTCGCTTCTATTTTGATACATGCGTGAGCAGCGGTAGTATATGTGATAGCGGTATGCGCGAAACGAGAGAGATTGAAGGAGAGGAAAGAGAAAGTGAGAGAAGAGAGAAAATGTGAATAGTATTATTAACTCGAATATGGCGTAAAAAAAAAACTCTTCTGTCTATTATTATACGTACTACGAGAAAATAGGTTATTTTCGACGTCAGAAACGTTATTTCGAGAAAACTACATGATATTCGTGTGGGAAACCGCAAACAATTGATCAATCGTATGCGCGCGGCCTATATTTTTATTCCACACCACGGTCTTATATATACAGGTCTGGAAACGAAGGCGAATTTCAGTGATGAGGAATTAGTGTATTCCGGGGGGCTGGCACGGATTGATATTTTTGCTATGCAAAATGATCGCTTTCTTTAGTGTCCTACTCTGCCACTTGCAGCGCTAGTTGTACCCTTACAAAGCTGATGCGCGCGCAAGAGCTATGTATATATCACGGTCTTACATATAGGTCTGGAAACTCTGCCAGAATTCGCATAGTGGGGGTAGGCCGCTTACGGACGAAAATATTCGTTGAGAATTGACACTACGCGGCGCTGAAATCTTGCCCCCAACTGAACATAACCACCAAAAATAATTTTGTAAACAAAAGCGACTCATTAGTGGATTTCCTGTGCTATTGACTTATCGAAAGTGAAAAAATGCCGAGAATCTGTGTTGGAGCCGGGGTGCAAAACTGGAAGCAGAATTGAATTATCGAAGCACTCGTTATTTCGCGTGTTGTAATAATAAAATGCTACGTGGTATAAATGATTTCATCATTTCGTTATTTACCCATAGTTCGAAACTTTTACCAACGACCAAAAAACCGATAAAAAAATAAAAACATTTATTTAAAAATTAATTAGAATTTTTATTTGAGAGAAAGAAAATAATGACATACAAAAACAATACAATGTGTATAAATAATTAATACATAACCAGAAACCTATGCAAATGCAAAAAAAAAGAGCCCACTCTTCGGGGATCGAACTCGGCTCCTTCAAAACGGTAGGCTCAGCACCCTATCCGTGCGACTACGATTATCTTTACATGAATAGGACAGTTTTCTAATATTTAAGTTATAGCCACGCTTGGGGTTTAATTAGATTTGGCGGCTTGTTCGGTTGGTTCACCGCTTAATTTTATTCATTATAATTAGCTATATTGGTAGATATACCACCAATATATATATATATATATATATATATATATACTGCAGAACCAATAATTGAAATGAGGTGTTACGGAGACAGGCAGATGCAGAGTATTGCGGCGATTAGCTCTGTCTTTTTTCAATACCTCCGTCTGCCCCCGTACCACACTTCGCCGCCAACTCTTTTAAGATAGCAGCGCTCCTAGCGGCCAGTGCATTAAAAAATTTTCGTCAGTAAGCGATCCTCCCCATCCGACGGAGTTTCCAGACCTGTATGTAAGACCGTGGTATATATACACACGCAGCATTAATCGAGCCATACCCAATATAACACTATCATATACATTGATGGTTTTATATGATATAAATATATACACACACCATTTATTATGCTACCATTAAGGCTTCATTAATTTATCTATTATTCATTAATTCTCGGTTGACTATTAGTCTATTGACTAATGATCGTGACAACAAACAATCATGAAGATAAATATGATAACGATACTATTTGGTACCAAATTATAAATTTCTCAAAAGTGTCATTACTCAATTTTGAAATAGAGCTCCAGCTTTCATCATATGCTCATATAACGAGAACTGAAACACGTTTGAAAACTCATTCACTAATAATATTTTCAAGAACCGATTATTTGGCGAGAAATAATTATATTGTCCATACGTACCTCCATGGTTGTGTATTAGAGAATGTAATTTTGAAGCTACTATCAAAATTTCAAATTGATCCATGCAACGGTGTTCGAGTAATCCGTCCTCCCAGTTTGAAAAAAGTGGTTTCGAGAAAAACGCGTTTAAAGTTGTACGAGCACTCAGCACGCGCTCCGAGGCGCTGCGGCAAAATCGATAATTGAACCTTTAAAAAAAATCACTACAGGACCAATTGCATATTGTTTTTATGACCCCAAAGTATTTCTTAAGCCAAAAAAAAAAGATTTTTCCAAAATCCTAGAGTGGTGCCAAAATCCAAAATCCCTTAATAGTGTCCTGAATGAGTCCTCAAAATTAAAAAAAAAGTCTATAGATAAACGCCTTGGCGAGACTACAACCTTAAGATCAGTATCTTACCGATCGTCGGTAAAGTAATTTTCCCCTCAGTTTTGTTACGCCACCGTGGTATCGTTGCTGCCTTTCAATACACAACCGAATAAGTTTTCATTGCTCACACTCGTTGGATATTTCCGTTGGAAAGTGAACAATTTCCGTTATACAATAGCACAAGTATCGCCCACGCGTCAAAGAAACGTCAATTGGATATTCGAAGTCAAGTTTACATACGGTCCCGTTGTGATTTATCGCTGTTTTGTGTCCAAATAGACATGAAGCAGACGCGCGACAATCGTATAGACGAATGGTGACAGTAGTTTTCGTACGCATTACAGCCCGTGAAGGAAAACTAAATACGAACGAGCCAACATATGAGAGCATTCTTAATGACAGTTTTAATGGGTGTACGCGTCATATTGAATCACGATTATTGTTGCTTGTTGCATAAAAAGAAAAGTATTTCGACGGTGTCGCAACATTTCGTACTGTCGGAAATAATCGTTAAGAAGGTGAAATGGATCGCAACAAATTAGGTCTGTCCGTTAAGAATTCTATTATGATGGAGGACCTAAAATGCAAGTTTTTAGGACTTATCAGCAAACAGGTTAGGCACGAATTATTTTTATTATCGAATTATCAGAGTATACGAAACTATCAATGTATTTTTCGTATAATCGAATTTGAGAATAGATTGAACGGTCAGAATTGAAAAAAAACCGATAAGTTAGGTTAGTTTTTTACTTTTTTAAAAGGGCTTATGGGAGTTAGCGATACACTATTGCAGTGCCAAAGCTTGCGTCGTTGGAACGCAACGAAAATTCTTTTTCATTACTGTATGAAATATTTTTTGTCGCTATTGCTTGTAGATTTTTATTCAGAATACTCGCAAATATTTCAGTCATTTTGGTAAAACTTTAGAATACGATAGAATTTTGAGTTGATACGAGTACCATTTTGAAGGGATTGGTCTCCTCTCTCAATTGGTACTCCTCCCCGCCTGCGGAAATGTGATCGGGCTGAAATTTTGCGCAGACCTTCCGTTTATTCTCTGAAGAGATCTCCTAACAGGATTTTTGGCGACGAGCTATAGTTTTTGAGATATCGATTTTTGAAGATAATTTTTTTTAACTGCGCTCCTATAATATCTGCAGCCGACGGACTCGGCTCTGGCTATACCAGCTATACCTGTATATGTTATCACGCTCTCGTCGATATCGCCGCGACGTACAGTATTAATAAAAAAAATTAAATAAAAAATGAGTGATATGGAGAAAAATAGCGGCGATGAGTGGCTGCAATGCGCACCACCAGATCTTAAAGGAAGCCGCGTCAAAGACGACACATGTTTTCCTTTCTTTTTCGTGCGTATGAACGGTGAATGCCTTGTTATAAATTATTAAGTTAGTATATTAAAATATGCTGATACATTTCAAAACTACGTTTGGTGCAACTCTTATCTCGTGCAACCGTATACCAAAGCCAACTAATATTTGTCGAAATTTCGCTCCGTTACTCGCGTACTCAAAAATTCATTTAAAAAAAACCAAACATTTCTACCGGTGGGGAGAATTATCAATTTAGAATGAAGACCAACCGCCCTCAAAATGACACCCTTATCAACTCTCAATTTGTGCAACCGTAAACTGAAGCCAATATTTGTCGAAATTTTGCATTCTAAAGCCAACTAAAGCCTCTCAATTTGTGCAACTGTAAACTGAAGCCAATATTTGTCAAAATTTTGCATTCTAAAGCCAACTAAAGCCTCTCAATTTGTGCAACCGTAAACTGAAGCCAATATTTGTCGAAATTTTGCATTCTAAAGCCAACTAATATTTGTCGAAATTTCGCTCCTTTGCTCGCGCACTAAAAAATTAATGAAAAAGAAACCAAACATTTCCGTGGATTATTTTTAAAAAATATTAATTTTTACTTATATTTTCGCCCGGATCATGATGAAAAAAAATGTGTTTTTCGAACATTTTTGAAAAAAAAAACAACGCCATTTTCTTATTTTGCAATTTAAAATAATAATTCTAGTTCGGGCGATAGCGACACTCATGCAGATTAAGAATCTTTTTGAATTTTTTGTTTCCAATTACCTGGAGAGCGAAAATCATCAAAGCCAGCGACATATTTTTTTTTCATGCCTTTACACGATTATCAATTGTTAAAGAAATATACATTTATATGCAACAACAAAAATTGTTTTTGTTTCTGTAAGAGTGTACCTTTAAGCGAAAAAAAGTTTGTACCGATACATGCAACAGTTTTCGAAAAAAATAATTCAAAAGAGCTTATTTTTTGCGCCATCACAGTAAAATAGCCCCTCAAATTGCAACTAATGGTTCAGCGTAGCACAATAAGCAATTTGAATGCTTACAAAGATCGTCATAACTCTGTCAATTTTGCTCCATTTTTTTTTAAATCCTTGAAACATAAAGTCAATATTCCACGCTATAAAACTATGCAGCAACAATATTGTAACGAATTTTGAAAATTTCAATACCGAATTTTCGAATTCGTTCAATTTTATAACGTATTTTCGACATTTCAAGTTTATGCGGACCTCTCAATAATCCTTTCGACTGTAATGTTTATATTTTTTCTTTCGGTACAAATGGCATCAGAATCAAGCAAAAATCCCGTCCATGGGTCTGAATCCGGACCTCCTGAATCCCATTGAATCTCAAAAAGCGGAAAGCGCCGCGTCCGCAGCTGGTCAATCGAAGGAGAACGATGCAATCACCGATCAGGATATTCTCGAGGCGATAGAATCAGTGTATTATCGCAACGACGACGAATTCGATTCGTGCAGACACGAATTGGAAAAACTGCCCGAAATTTTGGACTGCGATGAAGTTGAAAGATATTACAAGAGGCTCAGACAGCAGCAACAAGTCGTTTCCAAGAAGGTCCTACAGCTGATATTGCAAAAGCAGAGCGCCTGCCAGACCGAGTTTCAAAGAATTTTGAAAACGGAAGATCAACTCGGCGACATGCTGCAAATTTGCAGAACCGGACGATCCAATCTCAATCTGGCTAAGAAACAATTCACTACTGCCAGCCTTGGTATACTCGCCAACTATCGCAAGAGACAAATCGTCCAGGAATTACTCAATAATCTCAACACGATAAAAACTCTGGTATATCGCAATAAAAATCTTTTCGGTACATAGAGCTTTAATACTTGTGGAAAAGGATATTTAACATTGAATCATTTCAAAACGTGGTGGAATTCGTCGATACAAGATACTCTGAAAAGTCTATTGACTGCTATTTGAAAATTCTATCACTTAATTCGATTTTTTTTTAAATTTATTATTGAATTAATGTATATTTGGATTTATAATTCGATTGTCTCCTTCCAAGTATTTAATTTTAGTATTTAATTAGATTGTTTTTTTTTCCTCAGAAAAGTCTATCGACAGCTATTAAAAATTTTATCATTAAACTCTATTTTTATTTATTTATTGGATAAATGCATATTTGGATTTATAATTCAGTTTTCTTTTTTCAATTATTTACTTCTATCTTAATACTAGTAGCGATGCACGTTTAACAATAAACCTCAACATCATATATAGCGCCACTACTCGAAACACATTTCCCATTTTGTCCCACCAATGATAATAATCCAGAATAAATATTCAAATAATTCGTTATGTTTGTGTCTAATAAAGTTTACGTTATTTCTCTTTAGATATTGAAATGGTTCGTTTGTAATGTTCGTACAGCAGCGTACAGAGGATCGTCTCCAGGAGTTGCTGAACGAGGAAAATTATCCCGGCGCAATATCACTTCTCCTTGAGTGCCAGAGCGCGGCACAGACCTACAAGCATTTCCATTGCGTCGCTGCGCTCAACGGTAAGCTTCAGGACACACTGGATCAAGTGGAGGAAACTCTGGACGTGACGCTTTCGAATATGTGCGATCAATTCGAAAAGAAAACATATTCGTCGGTGCAGGAGGCTTACAAACTTTTGGGCAAGACTCAAACAGCGATGGATCAGTTGCACATGCACTTTACGGCGGCTATACACAACAGCGCCTTCACCGTGGTTCACGCTTACGTTGGTGGCGACACGAAGAGACAGTACAAGCAACTCTGCCAATCCGTGGCGCGTGAAAATTTTATAATTTGTCTACTTGATTTGTGTAAATCGCTCTGGCGTATATTGAGCTCGTATTATCAAGTTTTGGAGTGGCACGGCTCGAAGAACGAGGAGGAGGAACGTCGTCGTTCCACGGGGAATAAGATAAGCGCTCGGGACAATGATCCCGAGACGAGCTTCAACGAGCAATACGTTAAGCAAAAATTGGAAAGCGGTATGATAAGAATGTGGCACGACGTTGAAATTAAAATCTCCACTTTTCTCATTGGCACGGATCTCACCGCGTTCAAGTTTGAACAATTTGTCCAAGTACTCAGCACGGTTAACAGGTAAATATTTACCGATTTATGAATATTTAACGACTTGCTATGTGCTCGCGAATTCGTTCGCGTGGACTTTAGGATTTGATCCATAGAGGAGATAAACAAAGAGAGAAAAAAATGTAAGAAGTTAAGAATGAAAGTAGGGAGTTATATTTGTTAGGCACGGTGGTAGACTGATTGGCTGAGCTAAGGGTTGGTAATTAAGGTATTACAGGATGGAATAAAGCATAAAATTCTTATATAATTATAAACAAATGCCTAAAGTTAACTTAAATGTTTAAATTTTCCATAATTATATCAATTTTAATCAAATTTTCGTTAATCTCCATATAACTACATTCAACAAATTAAAATTTTTGTTAGAATATATAGATCAATTTTTATTTTAACAAATTTAATCCAATTGTATTCCCCTTAAATCCACTAAAATTTTAATCTGTATAAAAATAACAAACAATTCTTATATAATTTTAAACAAATACCTAATCTTAATTTAAATATTGAAATTTTCCATAATTATATCAATTTTAATCAAATTTTCATTACTCACCATATAACTACTTTCAAAAATTAAAATTTTTGTTAACAAAAAATATAGATCAATTTTAGTCCAATTGAATTTTCCCTAAATCCCGTCAAATTTTAATCTGTATAAAAGTAACACAAAAAATTCTTATATAATTATAAACAAATGCCTAATCTTAACTTAAATGTTTAAATTTTCCGTAATTATATCAATTTTAATTAAATTTTCGTTACTCCCCATATATAGATCAATATTGAAACAACGCAAAACATCAACATTTCCCCATCCCAGCTTTTTCGAGCATCTCTCCGTCCTTCCAGTACTACTAATTTCTTTCGTCATTTGTATTTATTTATTTTTCTATTGATGCCATTTGCAGACTGACGCAAGTCGGTGACGAGTTGTGCGGCAGCAAATCGAAAATACTCCAGGAATCCATGAGAAAGCAATGCCTGTCATATTTTTCTCATTACCACGCTTCCCGTCTCGACGAATTGCGAATATTTCTCGAGCACGACGGATGGGAATTGTGTCCCGTTAAATCGACGTTCGTCGCGAGTCAACTCGAGGAATTCAAGTGCCTGAGGCCAGCGTTGAATAATTGCAAAAATTCATCGGGCAACGCCGATGGTTCGTGTTCCACGAGCGAGCATGAAAATTCTATGGCTGGCAGTAGCTGGCTCGGCAATTGCCTCGAGAATGGCACTACGCCGTTCGACGTTGCCGCTGATGAAACTATGGACGAGGATATTTTGTCGAGTATCGCGGTAAAACAATCGAAGCGTTTCAAACTTTTTTTCTTCCCGTTTTTCTTCAATTGTTTTTAACTTATTCTACGCATTTGATTTTTCGGGATTTTCTTATTACGATATATTTGATAATTATCACGAAACGTAATCTCTATCGCAGGACGAAGCGTCGGGTTACTTTACGGAAGACTCCGAGGACGACGTGCCCGAGGAATTGAAGCGGGAATTCGTCGATGAAACCGATCAAACGAGATCTTCGAAGAGAAAAATGCGCGGCAAACTGCAGCACGGCCCTATGGTGACGAACACGACTCTGAGTGTGCTACGAGTGTGCGGAAGATATTTACAAATGTCGAGACTTCTTCGATCGATAGCTATAACCGTTATCCAAAATATGATCCAATTCTTCGAGCTTTGTTTCTACGCGATACACGCTTTTTTCACCTCGGATCTTGTAAGTATACGAAAACCCCGTAACGCTTCAAAATATTTTTCGTTATTTTTTCACAGCGATATATGTCGAAATGGCCACTGTACACCATTTTTCCGCTGATGACTTTATTTCTGGAAGGTCAACGGCCGGACCAACAGTTCGGCCATTGACCTTTCAAAATCACAAAATATGTCCTGTTTTTGGCCTTTCTCTCCTAGACTTTTACTCCGATTGACTTAAAACTTCGAGAGAATATTCTAGACATATTGTACTATTAGATAAAAAAATATTTAAAAAAAGGATTTTTTGAAATTTTCAAACCCACGTACAGCAGAAAATTTTGGTTAAAAGTGCGGTAACTTGGCTTAAAATTTTATCAGTATATTGGGATGTATTTTTAGTTAATTTTCGACGAACATTATTTAATTTTAAAAAATTCGGTGAGAGGAATACCCAAGTCACCTTGCAATCGCATTAATTTATTTTGTTTCAGCACATAAACAGCGACTCTCTGTACAGTCCAAAATTGAAACTCAGCCTGGCGCGAATTCGCGAAACTCTCATATTGAACGAAAGCACGTTGAGCGATGATCCGAGCAGCGAGAGATACAAAGTCCGTCAACCTCAATTATCGTCGACCGTAGATCTTAGCAATCCGTCGAGGCTTTTCGGTCTTACGGAGCGCGTGGTCAGTGTCGAGTCTTTGATATTTCTCGGACGTCAGTACGAAAGTTTGAAACCGTACCTCGAACATCTAACGTCGGTCAATGGCCACCAGGAACACGGACTTTTGAATCAATTTTACAGTCAGACAATTGCCTCGGCCATGGAACTACGCAAGCCCATTCTTATGGCTGTCGCTGCTCAGGCATTCGACGTTTCCGCCGTTTTGAATCTCATGAACAAAATCAATTGGGAGGTCAGGGATGTGATGTCCCAACACAGCAGTTACATCGATACGCTGCTCATGGCAAGTTATTTTTTTTTTAATCATCCAATTTGGAGAATACGGGAC
The DNA here is from genome assembly GCA_963932345.1 of Ophion ventricosus. Taxonomy (NCBI): domain Eukaryota; kingdom Metazoa; phylum Arthropoda; class Insecta; order Hymenoptera; family Ichneumonidae; genus Ophion; species Ophion ventricosus. The sequence goes on from OZ010722.1 coordinate 3,118,414, forward strand.
ATACAAAAAATAATTCGTTTTACGACTTTAGGGAGATGTGAAACATATTCGGGCTATAGTGCGAAAGATACAATTGAAATTTTCGAACAGAGATTAATAATATTTAGGGTAAAAGATCATCGTTAAGGGATTACACCACCTTGATGCTCGGAAAAATGGGTATAAAAATGAATACAAAATTTGACGTGACTATAAATATTAGGTGTAGTAAAAAGAAATCCATTATTTTTGCCTTCAATTTCATGCAAAAATAATGGATTTCTTTTTACTACACTTAATATATAAAATGATTTTTATTTTTCACGAATACAGGCTTATGAACATTTTTTTAAAATAACTAATAGAAAAAATGGCGAGGATTAAGTCGTTTAGCAAGACCCTCTTTTGAACATTCTTGGCGATGGTGGAATTTTTTGCTCTGTCGGGCATCGTCTGAAAAAAAAAATCCTTGTAAAGAAAGGCTAAAGTGTGCATAGGGAAACAAATTGTTTTTTTTTTTTTTCGTAGAAATGACAGCTGTTTGAAAAAAAACTCTGATTTATACCAAAATTTTGAGTTTTGAAAATTATTAAAAAATGAACGCGGCGTCCAGTGTAAAAAAAAAACAGTAGCAGAGTAATTAATTTCAATATTTTTTACTTTATTATTGACTTAATAAATTATTTGAATGTATTATCGAGTATTCTATATTACAACGTTGATTCGTATGGACCTCGTCTTCATTACCGTCGATTATTATCAAATTATTATTTTAAGTTTGTATTATGCCATCCAGGATATGCAAGCGATTAATGCTCGTCTCGAGGAAATTGGTCACACGATACCTTTGTCATCTCAGGTCCTCGCTGCGATCTGGGAAAACGTTGCTCACTTGATCACCCATACTTTGGTCGAAGGGTAAGAGAAACTTCTTGACAGTTGAATTAAAAGCTGACACTGAAAGTCACATTTGTGAGCTATGTACGCTCTAAGGTAGTAGTCTCGCCAAGGTGTTTTTTCTATAGTTTTTATTTTTATTTTGTCGACTTGTTCAGGACACTATTAAATGATTACCTAGAAAATCTCAAAAGGATTCACCGTTCCGTTTTCTAGATTTTAACAATCAAAGATTTCACGGTTGTACACGTGTTCTTATGGGGAGTAGTGGAAAATTTCACATTTCACGCAATAACTTCGAAACTTTTCTACAGATTTTTTTTTAATTCTCAATTACAGAGGAACATATGACGAAGTGGGTAATAAAAAATCAGAATTCTTGTTACTTTCGAGATCCAAATTTGATTTCGCGAAAGCGAGGGCCCACCAGGGTGAACGGTGGCAGGGGGTGACACTTGGGACCGAACCCTACACTACCCTGAAAGGACGTCCCGAAATCGATTGCGTGCCCGGCAAGGTGAGCATAGTGGAAGGAAGTCTTGTGCGAAATAGGCGTCAACACGCCCTCTCTCAATTCTCTCGGTACGTCGAGCGCCTATTTCGCACACGAAGCTATCCTTTCACTATGCTCAGGAGCGTCCTCCTCCATCCCCTCACGCGTGCGTAATAAGCCGATCGATTCTCGATCACGAAATTAAAAAATTCACATCTAGCTAACACATTGAAAATAATAAAAGAAAACTCTATTGCGTAAGGTTCGCTCTATGTGCGAATGAAACTCGTAGTACTTTTTGTTCCGTACACGAGGGCCAAAAATCACAATATAAATTTCACGAAGATTCAAAACTTTGTATGGAATTATTGCAGATTTTCCAATGCTAAGAAGTGCTCGAACGGTGGACGTGGCCTTATGCAACTTGACTTTACCCAATTGAAGTCGAAGTTTGAAAAAATCGCTTGTATTCGACCGATGCCTCACAGCGAGTACGTGGAGTTGTACATAAAAGCCTATTACATGCCGGAGAACACTCTCGAGGAGTGGGTCAAAGAACACAAGGTACGTGTTAATTCGGCCAAAAGAAACACAATGAAAATAATATAACTTCAATTCATTTTTGTTTTCTCCTAATCTAATTATGTATTCAAATTATTGAAAATATTGGATATTAGCTTCCGCCCACGTGGAATTTGGCTTCAATTTATTAGGACCTTAGGGCAGAGGTATTTCTGAAAAGATTACTTTCAAAACGAAAAAAATACAAAATAATGACGATTCATCCAAAAATAAACCTCAGTAAAAATGCTTAGTTCGAATAAAAGTAATTTATCAAAATCTATTTTCCACACAAACTTTTACATCCTATTCCATCCTTTTAGGGGTTGAATTTCGAAAAATCCTTTCTCAGTGTACTTCTACCCTTGCTAAAGAAAATATCTTCCACATTTCATGTTTCTATCTTCAGCGGTTTAAGCTGTGCGTTGTCCATGTCGGACAGTCAATCGCGAAACAGTTTTACATGTATAAATAATCAAAAATGTTGGAGCTACCTGAATATTACTCGAATTTTTTAATGAACAGACATGTATTTATTTTTTATTCTTCCTCCTCTGAGGAAAGTATATCTAGCCTCTGCCTTTTTCCGTTCGTACATGAAATATAAATTTTACAAATTACATTGCATTCTCAGTTGGTGCACATTTATAAGTGAAATCTAAAAATGGTTGGGTTCCGCAATCACTAAGCCAACTTTATAATTTCGTCCTTTCCATTCGTCAGTCGCAGCAGGATCTCCCTCTCCTCTATTCTCCCTCTGCTCTTTAGTTTAACTTTTTAGTTTTTAATTCTCCTCTACTATTTAGTTTGAAAATATTGAATAATTCATGAAAATATCGTTAGGCGAGTACTTTTGAGCGAAACTAATGGGTTTGCCGTAAAGTTAATTTAGAATAAAAATAAGGCAAGCGGTTTTTAATTTGACAAGTTAACTCACCATAATTTTGACATTCAAAAAATGTTACAGTCCAAATATCAATAATAATCGGTTTTTATAAAATACCGCTGTTTGATAAACAACAGACAGTTTCGCGAATCTTTTGGAACGGCAAAGTATCGATAATAATCGGTTTTTTTAAAATACTTGTTTGCTGAACCACAAATCAATCCACGAACAGAGAAAATAATTGGAAAATAATTTATTTTTCCTTTCTCTTAGGAATACTCAGTGAAACATTTGATTGGTCTAATTTCCTCAGCGTGTCAGAACAACAAAAAAACACGTCAGAGATTAATAGGATTGATCGAGGAGCAACGTTCCGTCAGGTAACACGAGCCGATAGTCCACTTACCCTCAATTTACGATTCGATCATTGTTACCGTATAGTTTTTTTTTTTATCTTTTTTTTGTATTCTGGAGAATCGTGATCGAGCGTGCAAGACGTGACATTTGTAAAGATCTACGTGAATCTAAATGTTCGGAGGGACTATGCAATACGAGAAAATAACGAAACGCGCGAGCTCTCAGAGAGCAAAATTAATTTTAGTCTCGAATAATATTTTATTATTATTGTTTAACAGAGAAAACTATAAAGACAAATTTTTATCGTTTACAAGTGGACGGAAAAAACAATCGCATAGATTCGGTAGTTTATTGCATTACGAGGGAAGAATCTCACGTGTGGCATGTAGCGTAAATCGTTGTAAACAAAGATTACACGAAGCGCAGCGTGGAATACGCAACATATCGAATGTGAATGTTGTGAGTTCGAATGTTCGATACAATTATAGTTAATAATAAAATAAAAACCTCAAAAATATCCGAGTCAATCGAAGGAATTATCGGAACTCGAGCAATATCGAATTTTATTAATCGTAAGGTATCGATACATTATGGCCATTCGAGATTTATCGCGGTTACGTCGAGAGCCGCTATGTCAAAATCACCTTGGAGAATATCCCCGAGACTCGGCTTCGTCCGACCGAAATCACCGTGCACGAATTCCTTCACATAAGTGCCCGCTTGTGTCTTCACGTCCAGCACGAACAAATCGTCAATGTGCGAGGTATCCGTGGCACCGGACTTTTCTACGCGTTCCCGCAATGCTTTTGTCTCCTCGTCGCGCAGCCATCGAGAACGCATCGCGTGAATGAGACGAACCCGCGGTACCAGCGGACGCCTGTGCAAAACTCTCAACGGTGTCTTCTGTATTATTTCAACGTTCTTCAGTGCGTTTAATTTATCCAGGTTTATCAATTTCTTCGAAGTATTCTTTAGAGTGCAGAGAGCACGGTAAACCTTTGTCTTCTCGTTCTCGCCTTCCTTCAATCTTTTCAGGTCCGATCTGGAAAAGTTAAAGAAGATTTCCACTTTTATTATCACACTTTCATATTGTAATGTATATATAACTAGCTTCTACCCGCGACTTCGTCTGCGTGGATTTCGCAATTTGTGTTAAAATACCCCTTAATGGAGTATTTTTTTTAAAGGCTGTCATACGTCATTCAGAATTTAGTAAAATATGTGATATTATATTAGATTCTATTCGATTTTGATTATATTTTAGTCGTTCGTATTCTATGAGAATAAAAATTTCAATTTCATTTCAAATTTCTGCACCGTTTATTAATTATTGACATTTTTGTAAATGAAAACGATCGGTTTTCCGCCATCGACCAGTGTTGGGCGTTAATAAAAATTTTAATCAGTTCATTAATTGACAAAAAAGTAATTGCAATTTATTTAATTGCATTTAATTTTATTGCATGATATGACGTGATATATTTTATGTTTGACACTTGACATTTATCTTTCAGAATTGATTCGGTTCAATAAAGAAATATATATATATATATATATATATATATATATATATATATATTTCAATGGACTACGTATGTTGCTGTAAATTAATTTAATTATGATTGCTACTCACGTATCTAGGAATTTCAATTTTGTAGTAATCTTCACCAATTCCGTTGATTCATTGACTTTGCGAACAGTTTCCGCGAGTTGTTCGTCAGAGATAATCGTAACCTTCGGATTAACAAGTTCGACAGCGAAGGGTCTCCCGGAGTGAACGTTTCTTACATCAACGTCCTCTCGTCCGGATGATAAAAACTTTATGGCTGTTCGAAAAAAGAGTAGAATTCTTTGTTTTTAGCGCCAAAATTACAGTAATGTTGGATTACAAAAAACACAAGCAGGTTGGGACTCACAATCGGCCTTGGTCAATTCGATCATGGGACCGCAGATCAGATCCTGAACGGAAGTTTCCATTTTTTTTTCGCCATTTATGAACCAGGGCGTTTGGCTGAGTTCACGCGAATACTTGGCGTATCGACCTGAAATCTATACGTTTAGTTAAAAGATCGCTCTATATTGAACACCGAAACGAAGAAAAATTTATTCACTACCGCTAAAAAGAACGAACCCACTTTTCGCACTTTCTACGAGAACTAGAAGTTCGATGTACAAAATCAAAGATTCAAAAAAAAACAAGCTCTATTATACGTTTTATTCTCATGCCCAACTTTTATTCTTCGCTAAGTGACTTCGAAAAAATTCTTTTCGCGATTTTTTTGCTCCCATAAACCCGCGTGCCATTTTACAAAAAAATTCAATAGAAAACTCTTCTCAGAGGGACCCAAAAAGTCAGAGATTGCCTTCAAATTAACTCCGATTTTTTTTTTCGAATTTTTTCTTAAAATTTTATTCCACTTCTCGTGAAGTAGTGCAGTATTCGAAAACGCGCTGCAACTTGAGAACTATTGGTTTTGAAATAAAATATCTAGATGAAAAAAAAAAAAAAACTGAACGGATTAGAATTTGAGAAGAAAAAGCATTTTAGAAAGTGTATTGTCACGACTGCTGGTGGTTACGAATCGCGAAAAGTTTTTCCAAACTTTTCATCGGTAGTGTATATAGTTCACTAAAAAGGCGTAACGCACCGCCCAAAAACGTGCTCGACCGCGTGCAGACGACTGGCCCAACCGTGACTAAATTTTGGCCCGTCGACGACGGGACTTTGTAGCACTCTTGAAACTTTTCCTTTGTCATTCCCGCCAGAGTGACCTCCATTGTTTTTCTGCTTAACATCGACGACTCGATTTTTTTGCCGCTGCTCCTGAAACTTATTTCACGAACCTACGTAACGGAATTCTTAAGGGGTTACGTGCGTTTGAAAATTAAAAAAATCCATTTTTTTTAAATTTCGATACTCGATACCTTTGTATCGAGTATCGAAATTCCCGGAAGAACTTTTCATTATTTTATACAAAAGTATCGAGTATCGCAAAACTTTTCGTTACTCGATACAAAAGTATCGAGTATCAAAGGATTTTTCGTTACTCGATACAAAAGTATCCACTATCAAAGGATTTTTCGTTACTCTCGATACAAAAGTACCGAGCGATTGTTGGAGATCGCTACTTTAGTAGCGAAATATCGATCGAATCCTTGTTCCTCGAACCATTTCTATCGAGTATCTTTAATCGTATTCGATACTGAAGTAACCAGTTACTGCCAACTCTTCCGTTTACCCAACAACGAATCCTTGTTTTCCTACTCACAACGATTTAACTTCATCCGCGTCATTCCGATGAGTGAAAGAAATTTCCACGAGCAGAGGAGAAGGAACAGGAGAGGAAACCATTTTTTTCCCAATCCCGCTTTCCAAGGGCGTCAACATTTTGGATTTCCATATTTCCTTGACGCTCTGAGTTCTGAGCCTCAATACACTCGCCTGAGAGTCGTCCAGTTGAAATTTGTCGACGAGCGCGTACTGCACTGACTTTTCTCTGAGAAAGAGGCAAACGGGTAGCGTCAAGGCGGAATTGAATGTGGAATCGTCATGAGCAGCTTGGTCCACAGCACGTATTATCTGTGTAATTAAAACTGTCATTGTTATATCGACGACATTGAGGTTTGCATAGTTGGAATGCAATCATCAATTCTTTTCAATTGGTCCAATTTTTTTTTAGCCGTTTCAGGCTGCGAAAATCACTCGGACCGTTCCATCTACTTTTATTAGAGATTTACCCCCTCAATTTGCAAAAAAAAGACATTCAATAATAATAAAAATGAAGAAATGAAAAAAAAGGTGTAAAAAAAAAACGTTGCATTCCAACGGTTGAAACTGTAACGGCATTTTTATTAGCAATTCACGAGCGAATTGTCAATGACAGTGACAACATTGATTATGATTTTCATTTTAAGGAGGTACGACTACTCCCTCAGGGTCAACAAAGAGACTAAATTTATGTTAGCCCACGGGTGTTCTAATTTATGTTAACTCATGTTGAATATTCGTATTGACGATCCAAAAGTGCCAAATTTGTGGTAAATATTTTATTTATTGCATATTTACTAATAAAAACTGAAAAATTAGATCCTCAACGACTCTGGAGTCATCACGACGATTTCCAAGCAGTAACGAGATTCTGTAACTCGGTAGCGACTGTTTTCGTTATCGTTAGCTAATAAGAGGCTCCCTTTCTTCTGATCTTGCAGGCGATTGGCTGTCGCTAGCCAGCGACAATGGAAACTGTCGCTACCGAGTTACAGAATCTCGCTACAGAGCTAGCTTATGCTTGCCAAACGATTCAGCTGTTACGCTCGACGTTGGCAAGTCTATGGATACTGTTTCGTCATTATGATAATATTCATCTGGAAGTTGAAACCATTTTATAACGTAGTGCTTGAACTACACGGCGAAGTTCGAATTTTCGATTTTTTTACAACATCTATTATGTCTAATTTATTGAATTTCAGTTTTCCAATGACCTTGGTTGGATTCGTGAGCAGCAAAACCATGATCACCGAACTTCCGGTCGACCGTCTCCATAAGACACACGCTTCACTAGCTCAAAGTGCTCGACTTTGCAATTTTATTACGAAAAAACTGAACAGTCAATATAGCTCAAATTTTGCCAAAGGGTGCATAACGTATTCGTCAACAACATATAAAAATTTCAGGCCCGAAAGTTGAATTCGTCCCCATGATCGTACCTCCTTAAACATTCATTTTGCCAAATCATGTACTGTATGGCAAATTTGCAGCCTAAATTGGAAGCAAAATACAACATAATGGTGCCACAGTGTGCCGACCGATGTTGTCATCTTACCGCCTATGATGCTGAAGGGTTAATTTTTACAGCACATTTGTCTATTTGGGTTATTTTCACAAGGATCGTTCATTAAGAGCAGCTGGCAATCAGGGGGTCGGCACGGATTGATACTTTTTCTATGCAAAATGACCACTTTTTTTAGTGTCCTACTCTGCCACTTGCAGCGCTCGTTGTACCCTTAAAAAGCTGATGCGCACGCAAAAGCTATGCATATATACACACGCACACATATAATCGAGCAATACGCATGTAACACCATCATATACATTGATGGTGTTATATGGTATAAATATATACACACACCATTTATTATGCTACCATTATTGTTTTATTAATTTATCTATTATTCATTAATTCTCGACTGCCTATTAGTCTATTGACTAATGACCGTGACAACAATCAACCATGAAAATAAATATGATAACGAAACTATTTGGTACCAAATTATAAATTTCTCAAAAGATCATTAATCAATTTAAAAATAGAGCTCCAGCTTTCATCATCCAAAAGTTGGATTCGTCTCCATGATCGTACCTCCTTTAGGCCATGTCTGACACGTCCGGTTGGTAAAAATCCTACTGCCAAGTTTTCTCTTAGACGGATCTTATTTCGGGCAAAAGAAGAGAAAGCCATTGTTCGTCGTTCAACAGAGCGGAACGTGTTTTTTTTCTTTTTTCCCAAAAATCAACGGTTTCAAAAATCATTGGGAATTTGCAAATCAGCAATCTCTCACGCACTCACGGCCGCTCGGTCGGTGTGACACTTGGCCTTAAACACATTGTCAATAGCGATGAAGAAATATTACAAATTTTTCTTACATTTTCAAGGGCGATTTTTTGGGTAACGTCCTGCAAAATTCCTAAGCAAGCAATGCACGGAAATTCCTCCTCATCCACCACGTTATCGTCTTCCGCGATGTATTTCAACTGGATTACGAAAAAAAAAAAAAACTATATACATCGGAAATTCTTATTCTTTACTGAACAAAGATAATTAAATTGATTTTTATTTACCTTTTTTGCGGTTGATATCGGTTCCCGAAAAGACACCAAACTTCGAGTGCCCACGAACCTCAAACTGCAAGTTACACAGCAGCCAATGTCGCGCAGATACACAAAAATTTTGCACTCCGTCTCGTGGGTTATGAGATCCATTTTGTTCGTCCTTCTATTCGGCGACAGAGTCAATTTCAAATTTTGTTAAGATAAACGACGGTAAATGAAAATACACGAGGCGTCGTTTACAACTTTCGGCGGAATACCCGGTGAATCTCTTTCAACATTGTAAAGTTGCGTCGCGAGTGACGAAACGAGTACAACGTACGCTTCGATCTTCGGTAAGGTAGAAATCCACGTTGTACGTGCGGTCGCCAGATGGCACGGATCGAGGATTCTCTATTTAAGCCACGGTCGTATATACAGGTTTTCGGCCAGAGGGTGGTATTCATCGTCAGGTCCAGGGGGCTGGCATGGCCTATCCCCTACTGTGTATAAAAATGCTATGCTTTTGACCGCTTATTTTAGTTCCACCTGTGGCGCTAGTAGTTACCTTACAATATTCCTATTGCGCGGGCGCGAGGCCCCCACGACGTACAAAACCACCATTTTGACTTTTGGAGGTTATACCGCGGTGCGGAATTGATGAAATTGTTCGTAACCGTGCACTAATGCCGTGTATTGTGCCCGGTTGTACCTCAGGGTACCCGCAAAATATTGAAAAGGTGCATTTTTTCAACGTACCAGCCGATACTGGCATTCAAAGACTTTGGAAAGAGGCTATAAATAATGACAATGTGAAAGCTGGACGAGTATGCAAACATAAGTATGTCAGGTCACAACCATGGAGGTACGTATGGACAATATAATTATTTATCGCCAAATAATCGGTTCTTAAAAATATCATTAGTGAATAAGTTTTCAAACGTGTTTCAGTTCTCGTTATATGAGCATATGATGAAAGCTGGAGCTCTATTTCAAAATTGAGTAATGACACTTTTGAGAAATTTATAATTTGGTACCAAATAGTTTCGTTATCATATTTATCTTCATGGTTGATTGTTGTCACGATCATTACTCAATAGACTAATAGTCAGTCGAGAATTAATGAATAATAGATAGATTAATAAAACAATCATGGTAGCATAATAAGTGGTGTGTGTATATATTTATACCATATAACACCATCAATGTATATGATAGTGTTATATAGGTATTGCTCGATTATATGTGTGCGTGTGTATATATACATAGCTCTTGTGTGCATCAGCTTTGTAAGGGTACAACTAGCGCTGCAAGTGGCAGAGTAGGACACTAAAAAGAGCGGTCATTTTGCATAGCAAAAGTATCAATCCGTGCCGGCCCCCTGATTGCCAGCTGCTCTTAATGAACGATCCTTGTGAAAATAACCCAGATAGACAAAAATGTGCTGTAAAAATTGACCCTTCAGCATCATAGGCAGCAAGATGACAACATGGGTTGGCACACTGTGGCACTATTATGTTGTATTTTGCTTCCGATTTAGGCTGCAAATTTGCGATACAGTACATGATGTGGCAAAATAAATGTTTAAGGAGGTACGATCATGGGGACGAATCCAACTTTCGGGCCTGAAATTTTTATATGTTGTTGACGAATACGTTATTGCACCCTTTGGAAAAATTTGAGCTATATTGACCGTTCAGTTTTTTCGTAATAAAATTGCAAAGTCGAGCACTTTGAGCTAGTGAAGCACGTCGTCTTAGGGAGACGGTCGACCGGAAGTGCGGTGATCACGGTTTTGCTGCTCACGCATCCAACTAAGGTCGTTGGAAAACTGAAATTTGATAAATTAGACATAATAGATTATGTAAAAAATCGCAAATTCGAACTTCTTCACCGTGTAGATCAAGCATTACGTTATAAAACGGTTTCAACTTCCGGTTGAATATTATCATAATGACGAAACAGTGTCCATAGACTTGCCAACGTCGGGCGTAACAGCTGATTCGTTTGGCGAGCATAACCTAGTTCTGTAGCGAGCTTCTGTAACTCGGTAGCGACAGTTTTCGTTGTCGCTGGCTAGCGACAGCCAATCGCATGCACGATCAGAAGAAAGGGAGCATCTTATTGACTGTCGCTAGCTAACGATAACGAAAACGGTCGCAACCGAGTTACAGAATCTCGCTACTGCTTGGAAATCTTCGTGAAGACTCCAGAGTCGTTGAGGATCTAATTTTTCAGTTTTTATTAGTAAATATACGATAAATATAATATTTACCACAAATTTGGCACTTTGGGATCGACAAGACGAATATTCAACACACGTTAACATAAATCAGAACACCCGTGGACCAACATAACTTTAGTGTCTTTATAGATCCTGAGGGAGTAGTCGTACCTCCTTAATGCAAAGATAGCAAGTTTGCAGCAAAATTACGCAACAATAACCCCACCTCAATAACGTTATTAATGCAGCAAGCGCCAAATTTTAAGTGACATCATCTTTACAGCATGTTTGAGTCATAAATGAACCACACTGTGGCTTGCCATTGCCAATACAAACGAGACGGGTTATCGCAGCATTGCGAGCGAAAGAGAATTTGGAATACGTCGTTTCGGCAAAGCAATCGCGTTCCACTTAACGGCCAAAGGAGGTTAAAAGAATAGGAAATGGCAAAACGGCAAATGAATTTTGTATAGTAAAGACGTTCTTGAGGTTGAGCACGGTACAGTGAGATGTGTGTGTGTGTGTGTGTGTGCCAAAGTCAGACACAAGCTCTCGTGAACGCTTCTATTAGAGGAAAATTCCTAATAGAAACTTCGTCGAAGATTGGCAGCATCTGCGATGAGCGGTGTGAGGGGAGGGAGAGAGAGAGAGAGAGAGCGATGGCGAGAGGGGCAGGCAAAGACGAAAAAGCTTTAGCGAACCTAAAATGGTTTGTTCATTGTATACATAGAACATGGAAGGGAGTTGGTCGGTGCCTGCGAGGCCCTCACCGCGCGTAGGGGATTGGATCTCGAGCCTACAGGGAGAGCGAGAGAGAGAGAGAGAACGAGAGCCGCGTGTGTGTTGACGCCTGAAACGCTGACGATCGATCTTCGTCAGACTTGATTTCGCAGCAGTACAATCATCCAACAAATAGAATTGTACCCCACGCCCTGTAAGGGTATATCCGCTCTTCTATATAACTATGCGTACACTATATGCCGGCTCACACACACACACACACACACACACACAGACACACACACGTATATGATGCTCGAGAATTTCGCGTCGAAGAGAAAAAACGTTCACGGCTATGCTGTCGTTCTCGCGTTGTCAACAAGACCGTCGTCTAAGGAATCGACTGAAAACTTTCTCATCTCTCGTGACTTTGAAGCGTACACAACTCACACAGAAGCATACGTACACACTTGACACTGGAAGCACCTCTTGGATCACAAGGCAAACGAAATTGCATTTAAATCTTTAGTAGTTTTGTCTGCTGTGTCTTTGGCGTGGCTTTCCTTTTCTTCACCCCCCCCCCCCAACATATTTTTTCATTTGATATCATTGAATAACGTATTAATCGTTTTAGGATCATCCTGGGGTATTTTAATCCTCGGAGTACACTTATATTTTTCGCTACTTATCCACAGAAGGTCTGAAATTTGGCATAACTATGTAACTTCGATGACAATGCTGTAATACGGTATCATGGAGCTGGTCTGATGATGGAGCCGGAAGGTGATCATTGGAACTTCTCAACTAAACAAGATAGCCAACCCAAACACCGTCGTGTTTGGGCTCGTTGGATTCGTCTTGACAAGTACTACAGCTACTATATTTCCGCGTTTACGTCCTTCGAAAAATGTTTATTTGTAATTCTCGACCGGAATTTGTTGGATCGCCAAAAAAAAAAAATGAAAAATTCTTTTAAAAAACAAGCTTTTATTTATAAACGATTGAACTAAAAAGTAAATAACATTTAGTGTATAAAGTTAAGGTCTTAGGCCACTCTAGAGGCCAAAAAAAGGGCATATGTTGCAATTTCTTTTAGCGAAACCATAAAATAAATCGGAATTACAAAAAAGGAGTTTTATTATACACGTAATTATAGACTATACAAAATTATTTTTTCACAACGATGCATGTAAAAATGGCGGCTGTGCAGCAGTTTTCCGATGAAGCCTTTATTCCTGGAAGGTCAACGGCCGGACCAACAGCTCCTATAATTTTTTAATTATGATGAGATACTAAAGTTTTTTTCGATTATATATAAGAATAGTTATAGGAGTATGTAGGATTTTTTTTGTCAAAATGGCGCATTTCTAAAGCAAAAAGTATAAAATGCCATGAGGAAATCGTCAGAAAATTGTTTATAAAAAAAGAACTATACAATGTAATAAAAAAATCCTACGTGGTGCCTAAAAAAATGTAATTCTAAATATACAGTTAAAATTTGTTTTGGGTTTTTATAACACGAACAAACCCAAACTTGACCGTTTGGCGATTAGCTCCAAAACATCTTCATTCTGGGTACAAAATAATCGAGGTAGCGGCATTTCTTGCTGCTATTTTATTAAATGAAGGAAATTCATCCCTACTCATGGTTATGAATGGACTACAAATCGTTGTTGGCAGGCAGCGCTACGGATATGCCGAGCAAATGGATCAGATGCGCGTGGCTCGGTAAAATAGAAAAAATTTATTAGAAACAAAAGAAGCTCGAAAAGCTCGTAAAGAGGAAATGCAAGCTTCAAATGAGTTGTATGAGGAAGAGGACGGACTGCTGTATGCTGCTGGAATCGCTGATCAATCGGTAAGACATTTTATCATTTGATTAAACACATTTGACTTTGAGTTTTTCGTTTGTGAAACTTTAAACGTGTTTTTCTCGAAACGACATTTTTTCAATTTGCGGGAATCATAACTAAAAAACTAATCGACGGATCGTCTTCAAATTTGGAACACGTTTACATAATATAATTTATTAAATCATGAATATAAAGTTGGAAAGATTAGATTGTTTAAAACATATTTATTATTGCAAAATGCCGGGGAAAAAAAAGCTAAAAATCGATCATTTTTTTTTCAAACACGTTCCAACATTCAATTCTCGATTTTTTGTTCAAAATTTAGGTTCATGTTCTTAAAAAAACATATCAAGAATGTATACAAATTTGTTGGACTATTTCAGGTGCGAATTGCGAGCTGCACAATTCCCGCAAATCGACAACGACGATGAGGACACGCCAAGGGACACAGCGGATTACACCTTAATTAATGCATGAAATAACTTGAAAAAATTACCAGAGATGTATGAAAATATGAATAAATTATTGTCAGAGTTGTGGAAATTTCTGTTTTTTTTTTCACATTAAAAAAAAATCCAAAAAATCATCCAATTTTCCGTCTCCAAGTGGTTGACCGCCTTAATAGTGTTCTGAATGGGTCCGGAAAATAAATAAAAAAATCTATAGAAAAACGCTTTGGCGAGACTACTACCTTAATAAGCTGCGAGATTGCGCTCAGCCTGACACGCATATACTGACAGCTTTTTAATAAAATTAATTTATTTCTTTTTTTGTTCTTATTTTCAGGAAAAACCTGCACCACGATTTGTCCCGATAACAAAATTGGTAGGGCTTTACGGGGTATGTTGAACCTGTGTTATATAACATCGTGTGTATATAACGCGAGTAAAGTCCTTATCGTGTAGATATCAACAAAACAAGGGAAACAAAACGTTTTACGAAAAACGATTCCGCAGTATCTAGTTTATATCCGTTAGGTTTTGTAGGGTGACATAATCTCGATCGGGAGTGGATAGAACCAAGGATTGTGTTAAAATCGTAACGGTCTACTCGTATAAACGCCAGAAATTCAACGCGCGAGCGATCTCAATCGCGGGATCGAAGGAGCCGCTTTGCAATTCACACGCCGTGGCCGTGCGATACGATATGATTGATACCCGTGCACCACACTTTTTTTGTCACTTCCTCGCGTACTCTCTATTTCTCGCTTCCACGTGATTGTTGGCTCGCATTCGACCGGTGTACTTTAGTTACGTACTAACCTTCATCTATAAACATATCAACAATTTAATGTCAACATGGTAAAGAATCTTTCGCCTGAATCAATATTCTCACTAATTGGCACTTTTGACGAGTGAATTATTAACGTTCTGAAATTTGGAATGATTCTGCTTTTATCGTTTATACGAGGGCGCATTTGATTTATTACTGTTAGTATTACTGGATGGACCGTCGGGCAAAAATTTCGTACAAAATTGGCGAATCGTGGATTTACAAGTCTACCAGGTCTCTAAATATGAAACCGGAATTTGCCTATGGATGGTCCTAGCTGTCAATGTAGTTACCGTCGAGTCGCGTCAATGGCGCCATTTGCTTTGTTGACATCTGACAAAGATTTTTAACTCACAACAATACAAGTTTCATACCCCAACATTGTTTGTTATAGCGTTGAACATGTCGAATTTTGTGCCTGGAAATTACTATTTGCGGACAGCATTAGTTTTCTGTTACCGTTTGAAGAAAACTCCTGCAGAATCGCATCGAATGCTTGTCGAAGCTTACGGTGAGCATGCTCTTGGTAAATCACAGTGCTTTGAGTGGTTTAAAAAATTCAAAAGTAGCGATTTTCACGTGAGAAACGAAGAACGTGGGAGGCCACCGAAAAAGTTTGAAGACAGCGAATTGCCAGCATTGTTGGATGCTAAAATCTGGCGAAATTGTTAATACACGGAGAGAATTAAAAAGTAATTTTTGTCGTGAATTTCACGGTAAAAATTACCGTGATATATTTCAATGTGGTGACAAGTGAGAAAAGCATAATAATTCGTATGCGACAAGTTTTTTTTAACTCACGTTACAGAAAGTTTCAAATACGTAGCTAAAATTTTACTATACAAGAAGGGTAGCGCGCACGATAATTTTTACCGAGAGCACAATACATTTTCCTATAACGCTCATTAAATTTTATAATAAATCTTAAAATAACTGTTATAAAGACGATACTTTTTTATAGACTTTTTTGAAAGGCATAAAATAATAAAATGCACAGTAAAATTTCGCTGATATTATATATTTTTTAAATTTAACTTTTGCGTATTTTGTTACACATGAAAATTTACTAGAAAATCTGGTAAAATGTTCTATCTGAAGAAGAAATTTTATTTTATTTTCGTGAAAATCTGTGTTTAACTCAGTAATAATAAGCGAAGTTTCAGGGTTGTCATCTGGTTACCGTTACTGCACGGTAATTTTTAACATTTAATTCTCTCCGTGTATTGAACGCTACCGACAACAAATGATCGATTTGAATGAAGCTTTGCGTGAAAAACTATCAGAATATCAAAAAAGGCAACACAAAGTGATTTTGCTTCATGATAATGCACCATCACACACAGCAAAACTGATCAAGCAAACGATTGAGGCATTTAGTTGGGAAATACTTTCGTATGCGGCTTACTCACCAGACTTGGCTCCGTCCGCTTACCACTTATTTGCATCGATGGGACACGTACTTGCTGAGCAGCGCTTCACTTGTTACGAAAATGTACGAAAATGGATCGATGACTGGTCGAGATATTGAAGGTTAAGTGACGCTACATTTGTTTTTGCTTAAACGATGGATAAAAACGAGTTTCGTGTGTTAATCAAACACTGTTTTTTAATGAGAAAAAATACCGTTCAAGCTCAGCAATGGCTTGAAAAGTATTACCGGGAAAAGTGCCCATCGAAAACAACCATTTGCCGATGGTATGCGGATTTTAAACGCGGTCGAACAACCACCGAAGACGCGAAGCGCTCAGGTCGTCCAATCGAGGTGGCTACGCCCGAAAACATAAAAAAAAATTCGGAAAATTGTTATGTCCGATCGTAAAGTGAAGTTTCAAGAGATAGCTGACATCCTAAAGATATCAAAAGGCACCGTGTTCAAAATTGTGCATGAAAATTTGGGTATGAAAAAACTTTTGTCCAAGCGGGCGCCGCGTTTGCTCACAGTGGAACAAAAACAACAACGAATTGATGACTCGGAGCGCTGTTTGAAGCTGTTTACGCGTGATAAAAAGGATTTTTTTGCGTCGGTACATAACAATGGATGAAACATGGATTCATCACTATAGGCCGGAGTCGAAAAGAGCGTCAGCCGAGTGGAGAGGAGAGGGCGAAAGCCGGCCAAAGCGTCCGAAGACACAACAGTCAGCAGGCAAGGTCAAACAAACCCAAACAAACTCAAAATACAGAGGCCATGGCCTCTGTATTCTGGGACATGCACGGAATTTTGCTCATCAACTTTCTTCCGAACGGCCAGACGATCAACAGCGACTACTACATTGCATTGTTGGATCGATTGGATGACGCGATCAAGCAGAAAAGGCTTCATATGGCAAAGAAAAAACCGCTGTTTCACCAAGACAATGCACCGATCCACAAGTCGATGAAAACGATGGTGAAATTGAACCATTTACGAATCGAATTGCTTCCACAACCTCCATATTCACCAGATCTGGCCCCATCTGACTTCTACCTGTTCGCAGATCTCAAAAAGATGCTCCAGGGAAAGAGATTTGGCTCCGATGATGAGGTTATTGCCGCAACTGAAGCCTATTTTGAGGCAAAAGACAAATCGTTGTATAAGAATGGCATAGAAAGTATAGAAAAACGTTGGAATGATTGTATCGCTATGGAAGGTGACTATGTTGATGAATAAAGTCGAATTTTGCAAAAAAAAATGTGTTTTTACTGGTTAGTCCCGGGACTTGATGACCCATGTGTTATTGTAGGGTAGTTTCCATATATATGCGTGAGTGGTCGCATTCGTTGTACCATACCAAGTATACAGCGTAAATGCGTATTCTGGACATTCGAAGGGAGCGAGCGAGAGAGAATGTCATAGCTAGTTGTTTCTTCCAAAGAGAGGGGAAAGACTTGACACCTCTGTGATGGATCGTTTACAGCCCGGTCGGTAGTTCTTTGCTCTATCCAGGCTGAACAACTCGCGCACACGCATACGACCCGTATATACATATCTGTAATTTTTCCATCTCGGTAGTGGCTTTTCACTCTCGTATTGCTCTTTCGCGACTTCTGCAGTGGCACATGCCTCGTATCTCTGTCTCCTCATAGTGAAATTGAGATCTCTCAGCCTTCTCGCTCTCTCTCTCTCTCTCTCTCTCTCTCTTTGCTCACCCTTCCTCCTCTATTCCCTGCGCGGTATAATGATATTTGTCAAATTTTCAATAGTTCTTGAAAAAAAAAATGACAATAAACAACTAGGGTAATGAGGATATTCGCGGGATTGTAAATGAATTCGCTTAAAGGTTTACGTGGGTTTCGAAGCCAAAAAAAGCACGTTTTCTTTATTTTTTTTAATATAATATATAAATTATTTTATTCAAAATATTAAGCACATAAAAGAGCAACATTTCAACAATATTTTTTAAAAAATTCATCCAAAAATTTGGGAAATTCAGCCGGTGGGCCCTGGTTTTCGGAGACCCCTCAAAAAAAAAAGTATCCTCTTGGTGGTCAGGATAACTCATGATAGTTTTATCTGAAATTAAAAAACCAAATTTTTTTCTGTTATTAGATAAGTATAGCTCGTGATTGAACGAAGGATTTTAAAAAAATTGAAATTTGAATTTTTGGCAGAGTTGTATGCAAAATAGTTCAATTTTTGGTACAATTTCAATAAGATCGATGCATTAGTTTTTGAGAAATCGTGTCCACCGACTTCAAAAATAGTGTTTTGAGAAAAATGCGTATACCTGCGTCGCTCCCGGCCGGTCTTTCCCAACGGGGGAAATTCCCAAAGGCTCTCTCTCTCTCTCCTAGACTTTTACTCCGATTGACTTAAAACTTTGGGAGAATATTCTAGACATATTGTGCTATTAGACAATACAATATGTCTAGAATATTCTCCCAAAGTTTTAAGTCCATCGGAGTAAAAGTCTAGGAGAGAGAGCTTTTGGGAATTCCCCCCGTTGGGAAAGACCAGCCGGGAGCGACTATACGCATTTTTCTCAAAACACTACTTTTGAAGTCGGTGGACACGATTTCTCAAAAACGAATGCACTGATCTTATTGAAATATAGCAATCTTCTTCAAAATAGCATTGACTAGTGATTGAACGAAGATTTTTTTTTTTCGTTTACAACTAATTTTTACGAGGCTATACGTAGTGTAAATTTTACCAAAAATTCGAACTATTTTGCATACAACTCTGCCAAAAATTGAAATTTCAATTTTTTAAAAATCCTTCTGAAGTGTTCTGAATGGGTCCTGAAAATAAAATAAATTCGTTTACAACTAATTTTTACGAGGCTATACGTAGTGTAAATTGTACCAAAAATTCGAACTATTTTGCATGCAACTCTGCCAAAAATTGAAATTTCAATTTTTTAAAAATCCTTCGTTCAATCACGAGCTATACTTATCTACGAGCAGAAAAAAAATTTGGTTTTTTAATTTCAGATAAAGCTATCGTGAGTTATCCTGATCACCACGAGGACACTTTTTTTTTAGGGGTCTCCGGGAACCAGGTTCCACCGGCTGAATTTCCCAAATTTTTGGATGAAATTTTTTAAAAATATTGTTGAAATGTTGCTCTTTTAGGTGCTTAACATTTTGAATAAAATAATTTATATATTATATTTAAAAAAAAATAGATAAAATATGGTTTTTTTTTGGCTTCGAAACCCACGTAATCCCTTAATTGAAAAAAACACACATGTATACACATATACCCACTACGTTCGTGTGTATCTAAGGGGATGTTGCAGCGGCAGCATCTCACTGCTGTCCGGCTGGCGAATCGAGAGCGTGCTAATGGCTACTGACACGGACTTTTGATTGATCGGGTGTAACAACCACAATTCCATTCGTGGTACTCTCTGCAATTCGGTAAAACTCTCTTTTCTCCTTCATGAAAACACGCGCTCGCGCACACGTACACGGCATCTGCGTTTCTCAAATTGTATGGGAAATTTGTGGATTCGCTCGTTTTCACAATGGCGGCTATTTGAAAAGGCAATGAAATACATCGCAATTGGTTGTTGGTACAGTGATGAGAGCTCAAAGTTCGCGCTGATGCCTCGAACGATTGATTTATTCACAAAAGTAAATTTTCATGTAGTATTAAATCTGCCATTAAAAGAAATCTATGGTGTTTTCAACCATATTTTAACTATTCTTTATATTTCTCTAAGGGAACAATAAAATTTTATAGTCATATAGTTACTGCCAAAGTTTTACCCGACTAAAATTGAGCTACGCGGCAAACTACGGTTTATTTCAGATAAAGCTATCATGAGTTATCCTGACAAACACGAGGACACTTTTTTTTTAAGGGTCTCCGGAAACCAGGTCCCACCGGCTGAATTTCCCAAATTTTTGGATGAAATTTTTTAAAAATATTATTGAAATGTTAATCTTTGATGTGCTTAACATTTCGAATAAGAAAATTTATTTATTATATTTAAAAAAAATAGAGAAAGTATGCTTTTTTTGGCTTCGAAACCTACACGGAGAGAATTAAAAAGTAATTTTTGTCGTGAATTTCACGGTAAAAATTACCGTGATATATTTCAATTTGGTGACAAGTGAGAAAAGCATAATAATTCGTATGCGACAAGTTTTTTTTTTAACTCACGTTACAGAAAATTTCAAATACGTAGCTAAAATTTTACTATACAAGAAGGGTAGCGCGCACGATAATTTTTACCGAGAGCACAATACGTTTTCCTATAACACTCATTAAATTTTATAATAAATCTTAAAATAACTGTTATAAAGACGATACTTTTTTATAGACATTTTTGAAAGGCATAAAATAATAAAATGCACAATAAAATTTCGCTGATATTATATATTTTTTAAATTTAAGTTTTGCGTATTTTGTTACACGTCAAAAATTTACTAGAAAATCTGGTAAAATATTCTATCTGAAGAAGAAATTTTATTTTATTTTCGTGAAAATCTGTGTTTTACTCAGTAATAATAAGCGAAGTTTCAGGGTTGTCATCTGGTTACCGTTACTGCACGGTAATTTTTAGAATTTAATTCTCTCCGTGTACGTAACCCTTTAACATTTTTGAGAGACTGAATTGTGTACCATTTTTCCGTCCGTTCCTTTTGTCTTATATTACCAGATGAAAACAAATCACAGATTTATTAGGAATAAATAAAATATTTAGTTATTAGACGATATTAAATAGACCTTGATTTGAATAAATAAATATATTTAAAATAATTTTAATAATGGAATGCATCAGGCAAAATTTCATTTAACGAAAAATCTAGTTTATTCAAGAAAAAAAAATCAAATAGACCCATCTAGTTAATAACAAAAGAATTTTTCTGTCATTGAACATTCTGCAGATTGGAATTAAATTTGCCTATAATGTCAGTCGTGAACTTTCTAATAAATTTGGCTTCTTTACAGAAATACTACTGTTTTCTTCACGAAGATCCGAATCATTTCTTTGGTTACGCGTAACATTCGGTAATTCGATGCAAATTGGAGAATGGATGAGTGCAAAAAGGAGGGAAAAAAAGGGCAGAGCGAATAAATAAGGTACAAAAAATCGTGATGAGGGTCGTTTTCCTTCGCATGGCAAAAAAAAAAAAACAGACGTACAAGGGCGTCCGTTTTCCGTCTGTCCAGTCGCGCGCGCGCGCGCGCTTCTCTACTACGTCTTTTCCATTGACGTATCTGTCCCTCAGGAGAGAAGACGGGATCCACGAGTATTTCCCGCCTCCTTTTATCCTCGCTCCTCTCTCACCGATATCACGAAATCCCGCATTGACAGGCTGCTCGGACTCTCCCTTATCTCGCGCGTATATCACGCTGACACTTTTTCTCACTTCTCGTATAATCGATTTTATTAATTTCAAGCTATATTCAACGGAATTATTAATAATAATAGTTCACAGCTAAATAAATTTAGAAAAATCATAATTTAGGTTTGAATAAAAATTTGTCGTTTCTCGATCGGGATACGATACGAATTCCCTAGAATGGCTATCCTCATCGGAATTCAGATATGGCGCCTACTACGTAGCACAAGGCGGAGACGTGGTGGCAAGACTTTGAAATACGTATTAAATATATTTTTCTTAGAAAATTAAATACATATTTTCTTAGTTCGAACGATCTCCATTTAATTTGAATATAATTACTTAGAATAAATAACATATCACTTTGTCCATGTCTTTCAAGGTCTATATATTGTTTATTCGATTTTTTTAATGAAATGTAAAGTATTTTGTTCGAAATTCTGTTATTAAAATACATAAGTTTTGACAGTTATACTGTAGCACCAATTGTTTACCTAATTTTTTTCAGATCCTTGAATAAATGATTTCAGAAAACATCCAGCGTCTCCAGCTCATACGGATCGGTAGGGGATGCCCGGGCAAAGTGAACACCTTAAGGCGGCCAACCACTTGGAGACCGAAAATTAGATGATTTTTTGGATTTTTTTTTAATGTGAAAAAAAAATGGAAATTTCCACAACTCTGACAATAATTTATTCATATTTTCATACATCTCTGGTAATTTTTTCAAGTTATTTCATGCATTAATTAAGGTGTAATCCGCTGTGTCCCTTGGCGTGTCCTCATCGTCGTTGTCGATTTGCGGGAATTGTGCAGCTCGCAATTCACATCTGAAATAGTCCAACAAATTTTTATACATTCTTGATATGTTTTTTTAAGAACATGAACCTAAATTTTGAAAAAAAAACTGAGAATTGAATGTTGGAACGTGTTTGAAAAAAAATGATCGATTTTTAGCATTTTTTCCCCGGCATTTTGCAATGACAAATATGTTTTAAAGAATCTAATCTTTCCAACTTTAGGTTCATGTTTTAATAAATTATATTGTGTAAACGTGTTTCAAATTTGAAGATGATACATCAATTAGTTTTTGAGTTATGATTCCCGCAAATTGAAAAAATGTCGTTTCGAGAAAAACACGTTTAAAGTTTGACAAACGAAAAACTCAAAGTTAAATGTGTTTAATGAAATGATAAAGTGTTTTACCGATTAATCAGCGATTTTTAGCACCATACAGCAGTCCTTCCTCTTCCTCATGCAACTCATTTGAAGCTTGCACGGAGAGAATTAAATGTTAAAAATTACCGTGCAGTAACGGTAACCAGATGACAACCCTGAAACTTCGCTTATTATTACTGAGTAAAACACAGATTTTCACGAAAATAAAATAAAATTTCTTCTTCAGATGGAAAATTTTACCAGATTTTCTAGTAAATTTTCATGTGTAACAAAATACGCAAAACTTAAATTTAAAAAATATATAATATCAGCGAAATTTTACTGTGCATTTTATTATTTTATGCCATTCAAAAATGTCTATAAAAAAGTATCGTCTTTATAACAGTTATTTTAAGATTTATTATAAAATTTTATGAGTGTTATAGGAAAATGTATTGTGCTCTCGGTAAAAATTATCGTGCGCGCTACCCTTCTTATATAGTAAAATTTTAGCTACGTATTTGAAATGTTCTGTAACGTGAGTTAAAAAAAACTTGTCGCATACGAATTATTATGCTTTTCTCACTTGTCACCACATTGAAATATATCACGGTAATTTTTACCGTGAAAATCACGACAAAAATTACTTTTTAATTCTCTCCGTGTGCATTTCCTCTTTACGAACTTTTCGAGCTTCTTTTGTCTCTAATAAACTTTTTCTATTTTGCCGAGCCACGCACATCTGATCCATTTGCTCGGCATATCCGTAGCTCTGCCTGCCAACAACGATTTGTAGTTCATTCATAACCATGAGTAGGGCTGAATTTCCTTCATTGAATAAAATAGCAGCAAGAAATGCCGCTACCTCGATTATTTTGTACCCAGAATGGAGATGTTTTGGAGCTAATCGCTAAACGATCGAGTTTGGGTTTGTTTGGGTTATGAAAGCCGAAATTTGCGTTATGAAAACCCAAACAAACCCAAACAAACTACCTAACTGAGCGCTCATGGATACCTGAGCGCGCTTGTGAGTCGAGCGGAGAGTTTTTATCATTTATATACATACCGTTCGAAGGAATCCGAATATCGTTTTGAAATTTTCAGCTTGTATTCTTAAGATATTTTGCTAACGATTCATGAAATAAAAAAAAATTGATCTTTTGAAGCATCTAAAGTGGTTGCCCGCCTTAATAGTTCCGGATTAGGATCCTGGCTGGAATTCGATTTGCGAGCGTTACATTTCGCTCCCGATTCCGATTCGATGTCCGACTATGGTAGGCGATTGAAAAACCAGGATCCTAGTCCGAATCTGACTGTATCCATGACAATATTTCTGCACGGGTGTAATCGTGTCGTTTTCGAACGAAATATTGGTGTGCAGATGTTGGCACCCTGCTCAAGAAAAATACAATTACCCCTAAAGATAAGCTCTACTGAAACTCCTGAAACGACGTGAATTGACTTTTGGAATCGACTTGGATTCCAAAACTCCACATTTCAATGTGGAGTTTTATTTACCGATACTTGCGCATTCCATCAAAAATCGAAAATAAATGAGAAATTTTCAATTATCAAGCACCGTGACACGCTCGACGTTATATTTCGATAAATTATACGAAGTATATAGCCGTGGTATCCGCCACCTACGTGTGCAAAAAATTGGTTCGGGTGATGAGTCGTCGCGGTAAAACCGGAATTTTGTGCCGCGCTCTCGTCTTCGCGATTTGAATAATAATCTACGAAGATGTTGATTTATTCTTGATCGACGGCGCCGCGGTCTCGTCATCGGCATAAACACATACACGTATCTGTAGCGGCTATAGTGCACAGAATCGTAGATAAGCCAAAATCATCGCGAAAAAAAAACCTTTATTATGCGAAGCCTGGTGTGCATACAGTGTGTACGAGATAATTCTTTTTTTTTTTATACGCCCTACCAATAATGAAAAACTTTTCACCACTTACACCCCAAAAGTTAAAAGAAAACGGATAGGAGCTGTTGGTCCTTTCAGAAATAAAAACGTCATTGGAAAAATGCTGCACAGTCGCCATTTTGACATGTATCGCTGTGAAAAAATAATTTTGTATAGTCAATTGCGTGTATAAAACCCCTATTTTGTAATTCCGATTTAATTTATGGTTTAGCTGAAAAAAAAAATCACAAAATATGCCCCTTTTTTGGTCTCTAGAGTGGCCTAAGGCTTTAAGGGGTTGCGTGGGTTTGTTTGGGTTTGAAAATAATTAAAAAATTCATTTTTTTTAATTATCCAATAGTACAATATGTCTAGAATATTCTCCCAAAGGTTTAAGTCAATCGGAGTAAAAGTCTAGTAGAGAGAGAGAGAGCCTTTGGGAATTCCCCCCGTTGGAAAAGACCGGCCGGGAGCGACGCAGGTATACGCATTTTTCTCAAAACACTATTTTTTAAGTCGGTGGACACGATTTCTCAAAAACTAATCCACCGATCTTATTGAAATTTTAGACACTTCTTCAAAATAATATTGACTAGTGATTGAACGAAGGTTTTTTTTTTTTCGATTACAACTAACTTTACAAGGCTATACGTAGTGTAAATTGTACCAAAAATTGAACTATTTTGCATACAACTCTGCCAAAAATTCAAATTAAATTTTTTTTTTTAATCCTTCGTTCAATCATGAGCTATACTTATCTACTAACAGAAAAAATTTGCTTTTTTAATTTCAGATAAAGCTATCATGAGTTATCCTGACCACCACGAGGACACTTTTTTTTGAGGGGGCTGCGGAATCCAGGTCCCACCGGCTGAATTTCCCAAATTTTTGGATGAATTTTTTTTTAAATATTGTTGAAACGTTGCTATTTCATGTGCTTAACATTTTGAATAAAATTATTTATATATTATTCCTTCGTATACCCTTTTTGGGTTTTTACGGCTCCTAACTCTTTTTCCTCTGTTTCTTTCCTTCTTTTCCTCTATTTCTTCCCTCTTTTCCTTTGTTTCTTTCCTCTTTTCCTCTGTTTCTTTCCTCTTTTCCTCTCTCCGTTCCTTTTTCTCCCCCTCCCCCTTGCCGCCGCAGCCGGCTTCCTACACTGTATCGCATTTGCCATGGGTACAGGAAAACTGCGGAAAACCCATACCGATACAGCCCCGGTCCCAAGTTCGCCTCCCGGCCACGGAACGAGTTTTTCATTGAAAAATGTCGAAGAAAAATTTCTTCCGCTACCGGGGTTCGAGAACCCGGGACCTTCCGATCCGCTGGCAAGCACTTTTACCCACTAAGCCAACGCATCGGATAATAAAATAATTTATATATTATATTTAAAAAAAATAGAGAAAATATGCCTTTTTTTGGCTTCGAAACCCACGTG
>OZ010722.1:3144947-3323622 GCA_963932345.1 Ophion ventricosus
TTTTATTCTCAGTGCTCACACTGCCAAAAAAATATTTAATTCAAATAGGATCTATTTAAATCAAATACGTTTTTTCCTTGTTTCATAGCTTACTATGACCCTTTTTGTTTCAAATATATATTTTTTTATTTGTTTAAGGCCTTAGGCCACTCTGGGATTTCCAAAAATCG
The DNA here is from genome assembly GCA_963932345.1 of Ophion ventricosus. Lineage (NCBI taxonomy): Eukaryota > Metazoa > Arthropoda > Insecta > Hymenoptera > Ichneumonidae > Ophion > Ophion ventricosus. The sequence continues at coordinate 3,145,118 of OZ010722.1, forward strand.
ATTTTTTTTGTTAAAAATGTACCTTAGTACCTATAAAATTATATTCCAAGAAATTATGGGTGTGAAAAATCTCTAAGTACTCGATTTTCGAATTTAGCGCAACCCCTCTTGACTCATGTCGTGACTATCTACTAACTTTGAACGCGTTTATCTCAAAACTACATTTTTCAAGTCGGCCGGACTCATAACTCAAACAAATTTCAACCGATTCATTTGAAATTTTAACTTTATATTTAGAATTAAATTTTCTGAGGCATGACGTAGGATTTTATAAATTATATTGCATAGTTCCTTTTTTATGAACAATTTTCTGACGATGTTTTTATGGCAGTTTATACTTTTTGTTTTAGAAATGCGCCATTTTGAAAAAAAACAATATATCAAAAAAATCCTACGTACTTCTATAGCTATTCTTATATATAATCGAAAAAACTTTAGTGTCTCATCATAACTCAAAAATTATAGGAGCTGTTGGTCCGGCCGTTGACCTTCCAGAAATAGAGGCGTCATCAGAAAAATGCTGTACAGTCGCCATTTTGACATGTATAGCTGTGAAAATATAATTTTGTATAGTCAATTACGTGTATAATAAAACCCCTATTTTGTAATTCCGATTAATTTTTTGGTTTTGGTGAAAAAAAATCACAAAATATGCCCTTTTTTGCCCAAAAGTTTCCACTAAATTACCGTAAAATCGCCAAACTGTCCTTTTCAGATCCTTGAATAAATGATTTCAGAAAACATCCAGAGAAATCAATAAATTAACTAAGTAGAACTGGCTCCCGGACAGCTTCATGGATTTATCATCCACACAGGTACCGGGATCAAAACTACCTCAAATGAATAAATCAATAATACAATAATTTCAAATGAATAAATCAATATATTCGCAAAGGAAATATCATGACCAAAATTAGCAGATGAGGAAAAAAAATCGTAAAATTGCGCAGTCGTAGAAATAATGTTAAAACATTTTTTTGGTCATTATCTAGCGAAGAAACATACAGCTGGAAGCCATTTTTTTAAATCTAGTCACCACCTAATTTTCCGTGCCCAGTCACTAGACAACGAAAGCGTTACAAGGCTGGACAGTTACTGGTTAGAACGACTAGCTAGTGGCGATTTGACATAGACTACGCGCGACAATTAAAGGATGAAGAAAAAGATCCAATATTTTTGGGCCATTTTCAAGAAGCTCTATCTCCGCGAAAAATCATCGGAGAACAAACATTTTTTTTCTTCCAATTATTGACCCTTTTTATCGCTAAACATATGCAACAAATAATGAAAAAAAAGTTTAAAATTTAAAAAATCAATAAGAACAAGAACAAATGATCCTTTAATTGATTTTTAACAAAAAGGTAAATTATGACTTTACAGAACACAATGAAAGAAAAATCGCAGGAGTTTGGTCTTTTGTGGGGTTATCAAAGATACTCTGAAGTTAAAAAAAAACCAACATGATCCTTAGTCTATGTGTTATTTTCAGAGTTATGGCAAGTTAAGCAAAAATCCCTAAATACGTCACTTTGTACACCTTTTTCAATTACCATTCTTGCAACGAAAAAAAAAAATTTTATCGAACATCAATAAATAAGCCTCGTAGAGGATACTTTAAAGTTTTCAAAACTCTCCTTAATTTTTCTGCACGATCATTAGTGCTCGAGTAATTGATAACTAAAGTCAAAAATGACTTTTTTTGCTTTGAACAGCGATAACTCAGCGAAAATCATCGTACAGAGCTCGCGGACCACTCAAATTAAAAAGGAAGAATCAAACTAAACGAAAAATTTAGGTAGAAAGACTGAAAGAAATGTATTAACGTCTGTGGACCTTCTGAAAGTCAACCAACAATTTTGAATTTTTTTCTTTCGTTATTTTTCTTATGATTACTAAAAAACCGCGCATCATAAAAATATTAGACGTCGGGATCTAAGAACTAGAATGTTGTAGCTTCAATTTGCTTTTTTTGTTTTTGCTCTGCGATGTTTTTTCGCGGAGATACAGCTTTTTGAAAATGACCCAAAAATGTTGGATCTTTTTCTTGATCCCTTATAATTATTGCGCGTAGTGTATAATTTTACTAGCTCAGGTCTAGGCGGTGGTAAGTTAAATTTTTCACTCGGGAATTAGCCCGCAAATTTTTCTGGCGAACGCGCGTAAGGATTGCTCGCAGGCGGGGGTGTTCAACCGAGGATCGTCAGGCCAACAATTTTCCGCGGTTCGGGGCACTGGAGTCCCTCAAGGGACGAGGGACCAGCGTCCTCCAAAGGTATACAGTTCTCCTCCTACAGCCGGAAAAATCTCTACTCGCGTATCCTTTCACACTGAAATATCCTCCCCCCCCCCCTCCTATTTCTATTTCCATTCTTACCATAAAACGATCTGAAGTCAGGAAAAAGCAACTGCCACCGCAGACCACGTGACATTCACCGCATTTGGCAGATGCAGAGAGGCGTTGCCTCCAAAAGCCTCGCATTGTTATAGCGCGAGTCGATGAATATTTTGGAGAAGGAAAAAAAAAAGGAAAATTGCGGTTTGGGTTGGATGGCAAAACGGTGGTGGAATTTTTGAATAGATGTGGAAAAGAGAAAAGAACTTTCCTAGAGGCAGTCCTCCTCATCTACTCCCTTTTCTTATGAAGTTTTCTTCTCGATTCTTGCGCGGCTTACTTGCTTTCCAATTTTTCCCCTCCATCGGGCGTATGCCTGTAGTATTTCGTTGAGCAAATATCAACGGGACCGACAATGCGCATGGTGCAGTAAAATAGCAGAGAGCAAAAGTGCCACCGGACCACCCGCTGTCGTGTTTTGACGCGTCAATCAATTTTCGACTTTTGACTTCGGCTATACGTTCGTCAAACGAAACGACCGCAGAGCCCCCAAATCCGAGAGACGAGAATAATTATATTAAATACTACTTTATTATAATCTTCGTAATCCTATAATTATCGGGTACAACGATCATTCGAAAGATTATCGGATCGAGGCAGTTAAGTTGATTTCCCGTACAGAAATATTGTCATGGATACAGTCCGATTCGGACTAGGATCCTGGTTTGTCAATTGGGATCCGCAGTCGGAAATCGGATCGGTTGAGGAAGCGAAATGTAATGCTCGCAAATCGGATTCCAGCTAGGATTCTAATCCAGAACTATTAAGGCGCGCAACCACTTTAGGAGACCGAAAATTAGATGATTTTTTGGATTTTTTAAAATTGTGAAACAAAAAACGGAAATTTCCGCAACTCTGACAATAATTTATTGATATTTTCATACGTCTCTGGTAAATTTTTCAAGTTATTTCATGCATTGATTAAGGTGTAATCCGCTGTGTCCCTTGGCGTGTCCTCATCGTCGTTGCCGATTTGCGGGAATTGTGCAGCTCGCAAATCGCATCTGAAATAGTCCAACAAATTTTTATACATTCTTGAGATGTTTTTTAAGAACATGAACCTAAATTCTGAAAAAAAAACAGAGAATTGAATGTTTGAAAAAAAAAAATGATCGATTTTTAGCATTTTTTTCCCAGCATTTTGCAATAATAAATATGTTTTAAACAATCTAATCTTTCCAACTTTAAGTTCCAAGTAACTAGATAGCTTGTGTTGAATCTGGTACCTGTTGAACGTCTCACGTACTTCCGACCATCACTTCTGAACAATTGAAATTTGGATTAATCGGAAAAAAGCACCATCCGCCAATCTGATGCTGTCCAAAACTGATGTTTTTTTTTGCAAAATTCAATCTGGCTTTTTGATTCTTTTTACTAATGAATTGTTTTTTTACACTGATACACCCAATCAGTCTTACATCCTTCGGACATTGGGATACTGTACTCCGACTGATGTCGGCACGACTTTTATTGTGGATATGCAGTGAAGTTCAAAAAACGTGATATAGAAGAGCTCGGGTTATGCGTTTTTTTTTAGATATCATAAATCGTTGCTTGTAAGTACAAGAGGGCGTGTAATGTTGGTTGAGCCCCGAAAACGTGACAAATCTATGTGCCGGAAGCCGTAGTGCAACAACGAGAGACATTATAGGTAGCTGTACATAAACTCCGGGTTGCCACAGGCATGTGGGCCATGACAATGCAGGTGACTCGTCCTACGTCAAAACTCAGCGTGGCGCCGGCCGGTCGCCTCCGAATATCTTCGAAACGTCGCTCTTCTCGTCTTTGCTGTCTCGCGATCCTCGAGTGACCACGACTGATGGCTCTCAAAGCCACAAGAACAAGAGAGAGACAGAAAGAGAGAGAGAGAGAGAGAGAGAGAGAGAGAGAGAGAGAGAGAGAGAGAGAGAGAGAGAGAGAGAGAGAGAGAGGAGAGAGAGAGAGAGAGAGAGAGAGAGAGAGAGAGAGAGAGAGAGAGAGAGAGAGAGAGAGAGGGCCAGAGAGACCACCACACGGCCACTTGTCCATTCGACTTTTGATCTCTCGGCATTATACTCAAGCGGTCAACAAAACAGCAGAAGCGGAAAAAGACGAGTGAACAGAACCCGCAAGAATCAATGGCATTTACACGCTTATACAGTAAAGCCTTCAGCCACCAACAGCGTGTCAACTGGACCACATTAAAACCGCATTAAATCTTCCTAAACCGCAATTTAGCCGGATAAACTTTAAGCCTTCTGTTAACTTCGTATTGGCTTGTTGACTTCTGTTAACTTCATTCGGTGTCCAAGTTACACGCACCACGTCACTGCAAATCCATGTGTGTTATTCTAGGAATGTAGGAATCAAGGTGTGTAATTTTAGGTATTAACACCTGTAAATGCCATATGTAATTTAAAACAACGCGATGATGTGTATTATAGAGAATTTAAACACATTTGATGTGTATTTTTGACGCGTTAAGGGACGTTAGGAGACCGAAAATTAGATGATTTTTTGGATTTTTTTTTATTGTGAAAAAAAAACGGAAATTTCCGCAACTCTGACAATAATTTATTCATATTTTCATACATCTCTGGTATTTTTTTCAACTTATTTCATGCATTAATTAAGGTGTAATCCGCTGTGCCCCTTGGCGTGTCATCATCGTCGTTGTCGATTTGCGGGAATTGTGCAGCTCGCAGTTCGCATCTGAAATAGTCCAACAATTTTTTATACATTCTTGAGATGTTTTTTAAGAACGTGAACCCAAATTTTGAAAAAAAAAATCGAGAATTGAATGTTGGAACGTGTTTGAAAAAAAATGATCGATTTTTAGCATTTTTTCCCCGGCATTTTGTAATAATAAATATGTTTTAAACAATCTAATCTTCCCAACTTTAGGTTTATATTTTAATAAATTATATTATGTAAACGTGTTCCAAATTTGAAGATGATCCATCAATTAGTTTTTGAGTTATGATTCCCGCAAATTGAAAAAATGTCGTTTCGAGAAAAACACGTTTAAAGTTTGACAAACGAAAAACTCAAAGTCAAATGTGTTTAATCAAATGATAAAGTGTCTTACCGATTAATCAGCGATTTCAGCACCATACAGCAGTCCTTCCTCTTCCTCATGCAATTCATTTGAAGCTTGCATTTCCTCTTTACGAGCTTTTCGAGGTTCTTTTTTCTCTAATAAACTTTTTCTATTTTGCCGAGCCACGGGCGTCTGATCCATTTGCTCGGCATATGCGTAGCTCTGCCTGAAAACTACGATGTGTAGTTCATTCCATGAGTAGGGCTGAATTTCCTTCATTGAATAAAATAGCAGCAAGAAACGCCGCTACGTCGATTATTTTGTACCCAGAATGGAGTTGTTTTGGAGCTAATCGCCAAACGGTCGAGTTTGGGTTTGTTTCGGTTATGAAAACCTAAATTTGGGTTATGAAAACCCAAACAAACCCAAAGATATTTTGCTAACGCTTTATGAAAATAAAAAAAAATTGATTTTTTGACGCATCAAAAGTGATTACCCGCCTTAATTACGTGAGCTCCAAATGGAAAAGTTTATTCTTCGCTCAAACGATGAAAGCTTCGAAATATTGCGAAATATCCTTGTAATGTAGGTTGTACATCTTATCGGGATGTAAAAACGTATAAAGTAATGATGAAAACGCCTAATATAATGTTTACCTAACTCTCACTTTTGTATCAGACCGGCTACTAATACGTAGATAATCTGCGTATACGGATATGCACACACTACTGTAATCTAGTTCTAGTCTGCTCCAGTCGCTCCGTGGCGCTAGCGTCGCTAAACATTGCTTTATTTAAATCGCTATATCTCTAAAACTAGACGGCCAAAATTCATAATTTTGTTTTACCTCCTTCGTCATATGTTCCTCTGTAATTGAGAAATAAAAAAAAATCTGTAGAAAAGTTTCGAAGTTATTGCGTGAACTGTGAAATTTTCCACTGCTCTCCATAAGAACACGTGTAAAACCATGCAATTTTTAATTGCCAATATCTCAAATTGGCAATTAAACAATGAATCATTTAAAAGTGTCCTGAATGAGTCCTCAAATTGAAGAAAAAAAAAAAACTCTAGAAAAACGCTTTAGCAAGACAACACTACCTCGTGAAGCGAATCCTGAAATTACACACTTGGAAATGTGTAAAAAAATTCCGACAAGGTAATTAAGCATACTGCTGTATCGAGACAACACCATTGGATTTTTAGTGAAGTCCTTACTCCTAAATTCGCCTCATTTTTTATTTTCAGCGAACCTCTCGTAACCTTGCGATTGATGATTTATTGATGAGCAGTTGGACCTACGTTTTCTGTGCTGCTCTGTCATCGCCGGGGATCCTCGCACCCGCACACTCATGCATCCATACGTACACGATATATCAGCATGATGGCCCGATCAGGGATGGGCCTATCCGCATTTTTGTCTGAGGTGCGATCGGCTTGGACAGGCCACGGAGGATAAATGACGCCCGCGAGACCTTGCTCTCGCGAGCATCCGTGACTTGACCACTGACAGGACGACACATTCTTCCACCGTGGGACCGGGAAACCGACGAGTATACAAACGTGGAGTTAAAAAAAAAAGAAAAAAAAAAACCAACACCGATCTCGCTGGACGTCTCGAGTCATTCTGGCTCAGCAAGCTCCTACCGCTTGGCATTGCCGCGCCAACTAAACAATGAATACACATTGGCGAATTTGCGCCAACTTATAAGGGATAATAAGTTGAGGCTTTGGACGGTCGTTAACGTTGCACAGATAAATTGTCCGGAACACTTGAATTAACTCATCCATGATGATGAGCCCAAACCGAGAAGATGGATCGTTGTAAGATGAACGCCTTGTTGCCGACATCTCACACAAGCGTGCACGCTGTGGAGTCTGAACCACGTGGAGTGACAAATTTCATCGTTTTACTTCACGCGGCTTGTACGAACATTCGGACTATGTGGATTACAACAACACGGGGGGGGGGGTGTCGAAAAGCCTGCAAGCACAAAGTATCAATTCGTGTCTTCTTGCAGCCTAAGCTACCAAGATAGTACATGTTTTCTAGACGTTTTTTTAATTTTTGAAAATTAAAATGAAATTTTTTTAAAAAAATCTCAAAAAATTGTAGTTAATTAAAAATAAAAATGCAAACAAAATTCCGTTCTGAATACATTGTCCTAGACCCCATAATTCCCAAGTGGAGACTCTCCACTCATCAAAGTTCCAACCAAAAATGGCAAAAAAAATGTCCAAAAAATATTCTGAAAAAATTCTAACCACTCCAGTGTAAACCTATGCAATTTTTTACCCTCTTGACACTTCCTCTGAAACCGTATAGTTCTTCGATGATACCTTTTTTTTTTCTTCTAAAATATGTGTTTTTTTTTAGCTAAAAATGCAATACCGGAGCCAAAAAAAATCGTACGAGAATTTATAAAAAATAAAAATGTCGGTTTTGATATACTTTTTGAAAGTATACCGTGGAAAAAACCGAGGAAAAAAATTTTCCACAAACTTTGCAGTTAATTTTCGACGGCCAAAAAATAGCCGAAAAATGGCCACGTTCAAAAGTGCGTACCGGGACGAAAAAAAATCGTAGAGAATTTTCTAAAAAAGTAAAATAATGGCAAACTTGTTCTCTTTAAAACGCCACTTGGGAAGTTCAATTATCTTGAATTTAAGATAATTATTTTAAGAAAAATTTTTGGTCACTCCAGTGTGAACTCATGAAACTTTTTACCCTCTTGACATTCCATTTGAAACCTTATAGTTCTTCGGTGATACCTTTTTTTCTAAAATATGTGTTTTTTTAGCTAAAAATGCAATACCGGAGCCAAAAAAAATCGTACGAGAATTTATAAAAAATAAAAATGTAGGTTTTGATATCCTTTTTAAGTTTACCGTGGAAAAAACCGAGGAAAAAAATTTTCCACAAACTTTGCAGTTAATTTTCGACGGCGACAAAATAGCCGAAAAATGGCCACGTTCAAAAGCGCGTACCGGGATGAAAAAAAATCGTAGAGAATTTTCTGAATAAGCAAAATAATGGTAAACTTGTTCTTTTTAAAACGCGACTTGGGAAATTCAATTATCTTTATTTTTGAGTCCGCTATCTAACTTTTAGTGCGGTAAGAAATTTTGACTAGTGTACCCAAACTTTTGGCCGGCAGTGTATATATCCTATGTAATAATTTTTTTTTAACTCGTGAAATGTCGATATTTCCAGACTGGTCTGAAAATATGGACAGGCACGTGTCCATATTAACAGTATGAAGTAAAAATAATCAAATGTTCTTATTGAATCTTCTTATTCTCTTTTTAGGCATTAAGTTATTGCTTCATTATCTTCCTCATTTATTTTAATCAAATATTTTTCTGTTCATCTTAAATATACTCTTTGGCATCAAGTTGCCCATGGATCGTGTAAGGCAGGTAGTGTCGGAGCAATACCCTACCCTACCCTATTTTTTTCAACTAAATAACACTAAATTAAAGCCGTCATAGCGCACCTTAAACGTAGTACGACTTTTCTCATCTTCTTTCACAGAAAAACAAATCTATTTGATAGAACTCTCTATCAGTAAGTCTTTATCAGTGTTATGAAGCAAAATACACGAAAATATCGAACAAACGTAATCACTTAAAAATGATCGGTAAAATCTCACGTGCGGGGGAGGATCCTCCACATCTCACCAAATCTCACCAAACACATGTAATTAATGGACGTCCCAAAAGAATTTTTCGCTAATTTCCATTGGCTTCTGATCGCAATGGGACATCGTGCCAATTGATGGAACGAAGGAAAAGATGGTGAAGGACGTTGCAGGATCTCCTGTTGATTAGTAGCACCGGAAGAAAAGTATCGTAGGAGCAGGTGTCGTAGACACGCCGCAGTCTCATAGGTATTAACGAGATAACGTCCTGCGAGAGTGGAAGTTGCGAAAGAAAGACCGAAGGATCAAAAAGAGTTTGTTGCATCACGTGTACGTATACACACGCGTAGAGCTGATGATAGAGCCACTCAGGACAACCGCACATCCGAGGCTAGCAGAGCAAGTCCAGGACGCAGAGAGAGAGAGAGAGAGAGAGAGAGAGAGAGAGAGACCGGATGAAGGTAGAAAACCTAAAGGAGGATGAGGAGTTATACGTAGCGGATGATATAACGTGCACAGGGCGATAAGTGTCAACTGCAGGGCGGCAGATAAAAGGAATGAAAATAAAATCATAGAACGATCCATCAAACGAACGGTGAAAACGGCTGCGGATAGTCTCGAGCTATTGGCCAGGCTATACGCCCCCTGGTGATCACGTGATACTAACCGGGACACGCCCGTTTGCGTGGCATCGTGCCACCACCGTGTACGAAGTGAAGAGCGCGTCGCTCACGGTTTCCCCGTGGCAGAGTATAGTCCCAAGCTAGCAGAGGCGCTAAACACGCGCGCAAGACCAATGCTCGAATCTCATAGCCCCTGCTTGCCCGCTGGTTCGTAAACCCCTCCCCGACCTGGTGCACACCGGGAGATCCCGAGCCTCGAAACCCACAACAACGGAAAGCCCCCCCACCCCGTCACTTCGGCTGATATAGCTCACGAACTGAGCACACACACACCCACACACACCCACAAAGACACAAACCTAACGCGCGTCAAGCCAGGTACTGGCGGCAGCCGTTCTTTCGATTGAGTATACGATCGCCCGTCATCCGGTAAGCACGTTTCTTCTTCGTGCCTACGTTGTAACGAAAGCTGACAGACCATCGGGGGCTGCCACCCACAATCTCTGTGTTTTCGTGTTTGTCGGTTTACTCGTCGTTTGCTCAAGTTTCGTATTCAGCGAACGTCTAATTGTGCATTGCCGAAGTGAATATCGTTGAAGAAGAACGGTGTTGTGATGTGTTTACCAAAAGGGATAAGGATGTTTCGCTGATTTCCGAGCCTCCGTGAAAGTAGGATCATTATGAAAGTTGGAAAGTAGACACTCAAGAGTGTTTGTTGGTGTGCTTCGATAAACTGTGCTCACCCGTGCGTGTCATGTTTTTCAGGTACAAAAACGAGCCAATAGCACGATATCAATGGCGTACGTTATCGTTGTTGAATCATTGTAAAAACATTAACGACGTATGTTCGATCCCCGGACGATTTTAGATCCACGAACGAACAAGTTTTGTGATCTCGTAAAATCGAGATTAGCCACGGGATTAATGTATCTCCTCGTTGAGGATGATGATGATGGACATGGGCATGTACGGGACCTACGCGAAGCAGGACACTTATCACGCTAATTACAATTTGTCACCACACAGCACGGGGGTGGGTTTGACTTTGGGACAAGGTGTAGTGGAGCAACGTTCGAGCTCACCCGAATTGGGTCTTGTACCGGGCAACAACAGTTCTCATTATTATCCTCATGGTGCTGTAGTCCCGTACTCGTCGACTACGTCGTCACCTTCGTCCGAGGTTCCTTATCTGCAGCATCAACAGCAGAGCTCAACCAGTGAATCGAATACGGTTGATAATTCGGCTACGCCACCTCCGGCTCTTCAAGCCTTTTATTCACCGTCAGGGGCGCTTCTTCACGAGGATACACCACCGATAATATCCTCGGAGAACGGTCTTAGCTATACGAACCTCGATTACGCAAATTCGCCACCTAGCTACGTGCCAGGAATTTCGGTAGTTCAACAGTCAAGTCTTCATCATAACGTTCAAAGTCATCAATCGCTTCATCATCAACAACATGCGAATACGACGCAAGGATCGGCGATCGATTATCATCATATACAGCATGGACCACCTGGCAACGCAGCCTACTGCAGCAGAGACGACAATCTTCATTCTCCCGGATCTCTATCGTTACCGATACCTTCCGGTGCTTCGATGCATCAGTCATCCCAGCAGCTCGGCCAATTGCCTCAGCAGGCATCCGGCCTTGCAATAACCCAGGATCACGAACGTCTTCACAATCATCAACAATCTAGTCAAACCCAGCATCACCAGCATCACTCGCATCCTCACAGTCATCATCATCATCAACATCATCATCATCATCATCGGCAGCATTCGGAAGTTACGGATTATCAAAGTCCCGCTAGTCTCGTTTCTGTCGGAACCGCGAGTTATCTTCATCAGCATCATTTGGTCTCGGGATCCGGCGTATTGCCTGAAGACACGTTGCATTACGCGGCTGGTACGAGCATGAGATTACAGAGCGGATATGGACATCCGTCGGTTCACTACAAGGATCTCGAAAGTCCCGAAGTTGCAACCTATCACGCGCTTCAACAGGCATCACCGCATTCCCTTCATCATACACAAAGGATACACCCGAGTCAGCACGGGCTTTCTCATCATTCGCATCATTTACATCAGTCTCAACAGCAACAGCACGGGATTGCTAACACGATCACGGTGCTGGGTGCTGTGCAACATCAAACCTCCCATCATCATCATCAGCAACAACCACAGCAGCAGCAACAGCAGCAGCAGCAGCAACAGCATCAACAACCACAGGCCCAAGTGCCAACGTACAAGTGGATGCAGGTCAAGAGGAATGTCCCAAAACCAGTAGGTAGGGTAACGTTTAACACGGTTATTCCTCCGTGACTTTTTTGCACGTGTAGCGTTTATCGCGAACACACTGATATGGACTCTCGCATGTGCAGTGCAAATCCATGTGTGTAATTTTACGAATTAACACGTGTTTTAATGACATACACAACTTGAAAGAACGCACTTATGTGGGTTATAGAGAATTCAAACACATTTGATGTGGATTTTCGAACGTTTGAACCGCATTAAATGTTAACACGTTATTGCTGTCTTATTCGAAACATGAAAAACGTATTGGTGTCTGCATTTACACGTTTAAATATCAAACGTGTAAATAAACAATGCATTTATGTGTGTTGCGGTAAAATCAAGCATATTTTGTGCGTATTTGTAAACCGTGGATCAGCATTAAGTATGTTAAAACTCATATGTCTATTTTAATGTAGTTGATACTAACATGACATGTTAATTTTAAGATACTTAATATCTATTTGAAGGAAATTGATCGAACACAGCTTGTTTATTTAAATATGACGATTAAAAATATATTATCGTGCTAACAAATATTCTCTCTCTCTCATCCCCCCTCCCTATTTAACGTATAAAAAAATATATACACAGGGTGTTTGGCTCATGGACCGACACAATTTTTTGAGGCATTGGAGGGGTCATTTGCTAGTTTTTTCACCCTTAGACCCTATGTCCTAAGTGTCACGGTAATTGAGATAAGAGTATGTTTTCATTTTTTTTTTCATTATCCGAAATTTCGAGTTAAATCGTCATAACTTTTTTGTTTGTGGTTGTAATAGCACGAAATAACTTTTGTTGCATGCATACGGAGTAAAGGAGGTCAATTCGAGCAAAATTTATAACGTAAGTTTAATAAACCATGGGAAACATAAAAATTATTTTCTTAACCCTGACCCTGGCAAATTAGTATCTCTTATTTTGACCCCATAATGAATGATTTTTATGACATGCAGTATACGGTTGAGAAGGGTATAAACTAGAGAATTTTTTAAAACAGAGCTAAGTTCAGTATAGCTTTTAGAAAATAGAAAAAAAAATTAAATCTCAATTACCGTGACACTTAGGACATAGGGTCAAAGGGTGCAAGAATTAACAAATTTAGGTAGTAGTCTCGCCACAGTCACGTTGAAAAGTTTATTTTCCGCTCAATCGATGAAAGCTTCGAAATATTGCGAAATATCCTTTACAATGTAGATTGTACATCTTATCGGGATGTAAAAACGTATAAAGTAATGATGAAAACGCCTGATATAATGTTTACATAACCCTCACTTTTCTATCAAACTATCCATTCCGGCTACTAATACGTCGATACCCTGCGTATACGGATATGCGCACACTACTGTAATCTAGTTCTAGTCAGCTCCGGTCGCTTCGTGGCACTAGCGTCGCTAGACATTGCTTTATTTAAACCGCTATATCTCTCAAACTAGACGGTCAAAATTCATGATTTTTTTTACCCACTTCGTCATATGTTCCTCTGTAATTGAGACTTAAAAAAAAATCTGTAGAAAAGTTTCGAAGTTATTGCGTGAAATTCGAACTTTCTCACTTTTCCCCATAAGAACACGTGTAAAACCATGAAATCTTTGATTGTCAATATCTCGCAAACGGAATGGTGAATGATTTTAAAATTTTGCAGGTAATCATTTAATAGTTTCCTGAATGTGTCCTCAAAATGAAAAAAAAAAATCTATAGAATTTTGGCGAGACCACTAGCTCAAGTACTCAAAGATTCTTTCAAATTGGAAGATTCGTAGTGAAAAAAAATACTAAATTCACTAAATAATAGTGAATAGAAATAAAAACACTGGACTCAAAACGACCCAGTGTGCAGTCGAAGGCTTAAACACAAGACACTTGGATTTGCAGTGTTTAACCGAACATTCCGTGACCCAGGACTGAATGGCAAACTTATCGAATTTTTCTTACCCTCCTGAGGCCTTTGCCGTCCACTATCGGCGGGTAATTTGGGTACGCCGAGTTTCTAGGTGTAGGCTGTGATCGAATGTAATACTATAGGTGATGTTCGTGCGCAGTTGCGTGTCGTAAACGTGTTGCTATCGCCGACGGTGCGTGCAAGAGAGAGAGAGAGAGCGAGAGAGAGAGAGAGAGAGAGAGAGAGAGAGAGAGAGAGAGATAGGGTATGGCAAGGACTTTTTTTGTTTACGAACAGCTTAGCTGTGCATAGTAGCCTCGATCGAACCCGACAGATAAAGAGCTGGCCGATTCTGATCGCAAAGTAAAGCCGAAGGTAAGAGCGAGACAGGCATCGCTGATAGATAGCGTGGGTGGCGAGCGCACCGCGTATACGTTCAAGCCGATTACTCGCGAACGGCTATAAATCAAACGTTACTATATGCTGCTGGTCAGATCTCTTGCTCCTCCTGCCTCTCTCTCTCTCTCTCTCTTATGCACAGTGCTCTCAGGGAGCTGTAGAGCTCCAGAGCACGAAATAAACGAACGTTCTCTCTCTCTCTCTCTCTCTCTCTCTCTCTCTCTCTCTCTCTCTCTCTCTCTCTCTCTCTCTCTTTCTCTCTCTCTTTCTCTATCTCAGCAAACTGAACAATCTTCTTCGGTGGAACGTTTGATCGCCTGCAATGATGATACCTCTTCGTAGTGGGCTTATTATTACTCGATCTCTTATTAACGCGAGCTGATTGCCGCCCTGTTGCTAGTTTGCTCTTTGCACAGAGATAAAAGTCCATAGTATTTACAACAAATGTTCATGGCTAAAATGAGACTAGTAAAATTCCCTATAGTTTAGTGAAACCGCAATGATATGGTTCATACAACTAGTATATCTAAAGATGCAATTTGGGTAGCGTGTTCGATTATTTATTTATCCCCGAAATAAATATTAACTATTGTAAAAGGCTTGACAATATAGATATGGTTAATTCAGTGCTAGCACAAAATCGGCCCACAAATACTAATGTTTGTACTGTATGTAAGATTATGGTCAGGCACTGGCATTGCATTGAGATAGAAGCAGGGAATTAGATTTTACCATACAAACTTTAACACCCCGTTGCACCCCTAATTAGGGGTTGTTTTAAAAAATTCTAAAATATGCGTTTTATTATTTGTTTTGAAGAATATTTATACCACGTTTCAAGTTGATACACGCAAGGAATACAATTTTCCCTACAAACTTTTACATCCCATTTCATCATTTTAGGGGTTGATTTTCGAAAAATTCTTTCTTGGTGCACCTGTACGCCCTTTAAGGAACATATATTCCGAATTTCATTGAGATAAAAGCAGGGAATTAGATTTTACCATGCAGACTTTAACACCCCGTTGCAGCCCTAATTAGGGGATGTTTTAAAAAATTCTAAAATATGCGTTTTATTATTTGTTTTGAAGAATATTTATACCACGTTTCAAGTTGATACACGCAAGGAATACAATTTTCCATAGACACTTTTACATCCCATTTCATCTTTTTAGGGGTTGATTTTCGAAAAATTCTTTCTTGGTGCACCTGTACGCCCTTTAAGGAACATATATTCAGAATTTCATTGAGATAAAAGCAGGGAATTAGATTTTACCTTACAAACTTTAACACCCCGTTGCACCCGTAATTAGGGGTTGTTTTAAAAAATTCTAAAATATGCGTTTTATTATTTGTTTTGAAGAATATTTATACCACGTTTCAAGTTGATACGGGCAAGGAATACAATTTTCCCTACAAACTTTTACATCCCATTTAATCTTTTTAGGGGTTGATTTTCGAAAAATTCTTTCTTAGTGCATCTCTCCACCTTGTAGGGAACATATCTTCCAAATTTGATGTTTCTATCTTCGCAGTGGTTTAAGCTGTGCGTTGTTCATATGCCAGTCAGTCCGTCAGTCTGGGAATCGTTTGATAAGTATAGATAATGAAAGCAAGGCGACGGACGCAACTAAATTCCAATGTCTGCTCTTCGTTATCAGAAGTCTTGCCAAGAATCATGACCCTTTAATTCAGAGGCTGATATGTTTAATCGTGCGCATAGTCATTTAGCAGACTTTTAATTTTCTTATTTTTCACTTGACCAGAACACATCCTGCATATGTAAATTCAGGATGTTGCTTGCGAATAACATTGCAACGAAGTCGGTCAACTTGCGGACTTGCTCAATCACTCGGACTTTCTTTCGGAACTAATTTTTCAGCCAATCGCACGCGATAAATGTCCGGAATTATTTTTGACATAAGTAAATGCATTTTTTTTTGCAACTTTAGGAACAAACCCCAGGTCGTTCGTAGGATAGGGTTAGCCGAGCAATTAATTAAAGAACCGTTATGTCTGGCGGTGAATCCACTTCCCCGCTCTTCGTCAGTTCACGATCTACCGCTCGTGTCCCTTATCACTTTTGTCAACGACAAGGACGGAAGGGATACCGCCCCCGAAAAGCTTTCACACGGGAAACACGTCTCAAGCCTTATGAGACGTCCCTTATCAATTTCCGTGTATACCTTACGGCGGATTTTTCGATAGCTTGTCGCAATTCGATTATCAATATTTTCTTACCTCTCTATCTGCCGTCTGTATAAATAGATGTTACGCCAGATCGTATATCACAAGATTCGCATCGTGTCGAGACGAAACAAAAGGAGAAGTAATATTTATCGTATTTGAAGAATTTTTTTTTCTCTCTTACGAAATTGAATAATTGCGGTTTCTTTTAAATCTTTTTGGACATTATACGGTATCAAAAAAAGCAATAAGCTCAAACGCACGTGGATGAACTAAACAGCATATTCTAAACAAAGAAAGACGTACATCTTCAACCCTTTAAAGCCGAAGTTGCTTTCCTGGTGAACAAAATTGATTCACGCCTCTTTCCTGGAGTGTTCGAAAAATAATCGTTCGATTATTTACCATCCAGACGAAGAATCGATTATGGCGTAAAAAAAATTGATTCCAAAAAAAATCGAACGCCAGAGAATCGATACAAAAAATCGATTTTGCTCATCGAGAAAATCGATTTTCCCAAAGATCGATTTTTCTCATCGAGAAAATCGATTCTCCTAAAGATCGATTTTTCTCATCGAGAAAATCGATTCTCCTAAAGATCAATTTTTCTCATCGAGAAAATCTATTCTCTTGAAGATCGATTTTTCTCATCGAAAAAATCGATTCTCCCAAAGATCGATTTTTCTCATCGAGAAAATCGATTCTCCTGAAGATCGATTTTTCTCATCGAGAAAATCGATTCTCCTAAAGATCGATTTTTCTCATCGAGAAAATCGATTCTCCTAAAGATCGATTTTTCTCATCGAGAAAATCAATTCTCCTAAAGATCGATTTTTCTCACCGAGAAAATCGATTCTCCTGAAGATCGATTTTTCTCACCGAGAAAATCGATTCTCCTGAAGATCGATTTTTCTCATCGAGAAAATCGATTCTCCTAAAGATCGATTTTTCTCATCGAGAAAATCGATTCTCCTAAAGATCGATTCAGAATCGAACATGTGCTCAATAATTGTATCGAACCCTCGAGATGAATATCGCGCTTGCGCTGACTACTCGATTGCTATCACAACAACAACAACAACAAAGGCACCCAGAATTCATTTTAAAAAGTTCATTGGATGCGGCGCGTATACGCGGCAGAATGGTAAAAGCGCGAAACCGAAAGATGAAGCAGCTCCGAATGGGCGGGACGTTAAGGGTGCAATGGAATACAGTGCGTGAGATGAGACGAGAACAGGGTGGAGCGACGGGGGTTTGGCCAAAATGGTCCACGGCTGGATGGCATAGGCTCTCCCGTCTGTAAGATCGGACGGGAACTCAGTTTTTCCGTTCCCTCGATTGCCCATTCAGAGGCTGGCTCGAGTCTTTCAACCCCACGGCCAAAAAGCGGCAATGGAATCGCTTTTGCTCTTACGAACCCTAAGGGATTCTGCAACAGCCGTGTGTCTCTTCCGGTACAATGTGTGCGACTTTCTTCTCTCTCCCAAACCCAACCAAAGTCGTTCCTTCCCCCATTCTAGTGCCCCTTTTGTATCTCTCCCCTCGCCCTTCTTTGCCCGTCAGATATATGTTTCGGAAAAATACTATTTCGTTATACGTATTAGCGGTACGGGGCAAAGGGCCAAGGGGAGGATCATTCGATAGCGGTTTCTCAAGGACAATTCGAAGTTTCTTCGTCTCCTTAAGGAGTTTCAATGCCGTTCTTTGGCTGCAAGAGGGGAGATGAAAATAATAGTACATTATGATACGAGGACGAAAAAAACTTTTTCTAACGAGTGTGAGTTTTGCAGCACGCGTCAAAGACGAGTGTTGCAATCACACGAGGCTAGAAAAAGTTTTTTTCGTCGAGTAATATACGAAACTTTATTGAACGCGGTGTGAAAATAGCAGATTTATGCACGCGAAGCGTCCGTAAAACGTCCATTATTGTACCGAGTGGAATAAAATGAGTTTTTGGCAGGCTGTCCGCTGCCGTGCGGAAAATTGGCAGTGTTATACCTAATGCAATTCAGGGTCTTCAATGGATTATTTGTGGATTCCATAATAGGGTTTTCCGTAAAAGAGCCGGACTGGGCCACTATTAGGGAATAGTAGGATAGGTAGGTTGACTAAAACTATGGTCTAAGTACGAAGACCAAGTAAAGGCCTTTAAGGAGTGCAGTTGTAGATTCCCTAGTAGCAATTTCCCCAATACTACTAGAATTTGCTATTATAGGGGAAAATCAGTATAAATTGCTTGACTAAAGAATTTGTGGCATAATAATGATCGAAATCGAAAAAATTAAACTATGCGTTTAGTAGCACGAGCTGTGATGCATTGAACCAACACGCATGCAGTTCGTTCATTGGAACAACCACGGGACCAAACGTGTGAAAATATGCGACAGAATTCTAAGCCTCAAATGTATTGAAATAACACTTTTCTTTTTCACAATGCATACACTCACGCATGTACGCATATGGCTGCAATAATTTTTTATGAGGCATCGCTCAGGCAATTTTAAAGGCCCTGGTTATTTTGCCTTCAATGACCCTCGGTAGCAAAGTATGACCGAGGCCACTGATGGCCAATTCGACGCTTCCAGACTTTTATTTTTTTATCGTGAAAAAAAATGGAAATTTCCGTACCTCCGACAATAATTTATTCATATTTTCATACATCTCTGGTAATTTTTTCAAGTTATTTCATGCATTAATTAAGGTGTAATCCGCTGTGTTCCTTGGCGTGTCCTCATCGTCGTTGTCGATTTGCGGGAATTGTGCAGCTCGCAATTCGCATCTTAAATAGTCCAACAAATTTTTATACATTCTTCAGATGTTTTTTAAGAACATGATCCTAAATTTTGAAAAAAAAAAAATCGAGAATTGAATGTTGGAACGTGTTTGAAAAAAAATGATCGATTTTTAGCATTTCTTTCCCCGGCATTTTGCAATAATAAATATGTTTTAAACAATTTAATCTTTCCAACTTTAGGTTCATGTTTTAATAAATTATATTATGTAAACGTGTTCCAAATTTGAAGATGATCCATCAATTACTTTTTGAGTTATGATTACCGCGAATAGAAAAAATGTCGTCTCGAGAAAAACACGTTTAAAGTTTCACAACTGAGCGCTCATAGATACCTGAGTGCGCTTGGGAGTCGAGCAGAGAGTTTTTTTCATTTATATACATATCGTTAGAAGGAATCCGAATATCGTTTTGAAACTTTCAGGGTGTGTTCTTAAGATATTTTGTTAATTTATGAAATTGAAAAAAAAAACATTGATTTTTTGAAGCATCTAAAGTGGTTGTCCGCCTTAATAAACGTTAAGGCCTTAGGCCACTCTAGAGGCCAAAAAGGGCATATTTTGTGATTTTTAGCCTCAAAAGATGAAGCGTTCTTCCAAAGCGGTATCCATATGCCGCCAGAAAGATGGCAAAAAGTAGTGGCTAGCGATGGACAATACTTTGAATAAAACATAAAGTACCGTTCTTTCACAATAAATGCCCAATTTTTGATAAAAAACGGCGGAGACTTATTTGTACTCCCAATATATATATATATATATATATATATATATATATATATATATATATATATGTACACATATGTATATATATACGGATATATATATATTTGGGTGTACGCGTAGTAGTAGGGCGGCAAAAAGGCTCGCGACAACCCCGTCAACTCCCTCGACCCCGATCTATCATACGCATACCACCATAACTCGATTTTCCGTTCTTTTTCATCTCCCTCTCCTCTCCTCACACTCTCTTTCGCTTATTTTTTTTCCTCCGCCCATCACAATGAGCTCTTTCGGCTTCACTCTCTTTTCCAAAGATCCTCCATAGTGAGATTGGCGATGCGACCTACAGCCCTCCTCCTTTCTGCAGCACGATGCTTCATTTTTTGCCCATACAAACGCACCAGTCGAATTCTTTTATATATGAAATTCTTTTATGCCGCATACCTACTTTATTGGCTGTATACATGCTCTTGGATATATATATATATATATATATATATATATATATATAGAGTCAGTATTATATATATATAGATATCTACATATATATACTCTCTCTCTCTCTCTCTCTCTCTCTCTCTCTCTCTCTTTCTCTCTCCGTATATAGAGTATAGTATTTCCTACGTGATCGCAGCCAACAAATGCTCTCATGATCGATCGTGTATCTCATTTTCACGCATCGAATCTTTATTTCCGCTGCTTTCGGTGCCGTTGCTCAGTTTTTTTTTCTTTTCTTTACTTTTCAATTTCTGCAACATTTTTTGTTCACGAGTCCGTAAGAAAGGGGCCATTATTGGTTTAATGCGGAGCTACGAAAATGACTGGTATATGCCAACTGTAAAAGCAGCATAATTTAACGTCTATGCGTGTACTTCGTACAATTGGGTTTATCAACGTTCGCCGTTACTTTACGAGCACGCATTGCCCGGCTCATATTCTACGCTCACGTTTCAATGCGATACGCGCAAAAGCCCATTTCAGCGCAATTTAACGACATGTTGCATCTCGCTTTTCGAAAACTTCGGATCTCAATCGATAACCTAAATTTTACTTACTCTACATCAGCTTACTTACATCCGCGCTGTACTATATATATATTCAGGGTATTTGGCGCATGGAACGACACAATTTTTTGAGGGATTGGGGGAGATCGTTTGCTAGTTTTTTTCACCCTTAAACCCTATATCCTAAGTGTCACGGTAATTGAGATATGATTTTTTTTTTCGTTTTTTTTTTATTTACCCGAAATGTTGCCTTTAAATCGTCATAACTTTTTTGTTTGTAGTTGTAATAGCACGAAATAACTTTTGTTTCATGCATACGGAGTAAAGGAGGTCAATTTGAGCAAAATTTATAACTCAAGTTTAATAAATACATCGGAAACATGAGTTTTTTCTTAACCCTGACCCTGGTAAACTAGTATCTCTTATTTTGACCACATAATAGATGATTTCTATGACATGTAGCATACCATTGGAGAGGGTATAAACTAGAACATTTTTTAAAACAAAGCCAAGTTCAAAATAGCTTTTAGTTTTTTTTTATAATGAATTTAGATTTTGGAAGATCATGAGTCATTTTCTTGAAAACAATTGTATCAAATAATTACTTATTTATAATAAACATACGTTGCAAAATACAACAGACGTTATTTCGCGCTATTACAACCACAAACAAAAAAGTTATGACGATTTACAGGCGAAATTTCGGGTAATTAAAGAAAAACAACAAAAAAATCTTTTCTCAATATATTGTCAGGGAGAAAAATATTTTTTTCCCTGGGAAAAAAACATTTTTTTCCCTGACAGTCCCTGTCGTATCGCAATCTATTCTTTGAAATACAATAAAAAAAAATCGTAAAAATGCAATTTTTTGCCTTTTTAAAATAGAGTTTCTCATATTAAAAAAAAAAAAATTAATCAAAAACAATGCCAACAACTTATAGAAGATACTTTGAAATTTCCGAAAGCATACTTCAATTTTCTGGACGATCATTAGTACACGAGTTGTGAGTTATTAAGCATGTAGTCTGGTGTTCAGGCCCGTTTCGGAAGCTTGTTTCAGATTTTTTTTATATCACAAAATAAAATACAATCATTTAAATTTTTTTACCTGTTTTTATTGACATCGTAAACTATTTAAACAATTTTTTTTTTACTTCATTTAACACAATTTTATAATTGCTTTTTTAAGTTAAAGTAGACACCTGAAATGGAGGTGGTAGGGTGGCGCGGATGATAACGGCACTTAGAATTATCTGAAACAAAAAAATTTAATTGATTATTGTCCTGTATGCTTGTGGCTTCGTCTCGTACTAGATATATACATTTTTATTAATAAATAACAAAATGACGGACTTGTAAAAAAAATTTTTTTTTAACGTGATTTTTTTCATTGAAAATCGTTGAAAAAAAAGGAAATTATTATTACAATTAAGTAGTTTTAGCACCCGACGGAGCCATTGTTGTGTAGAATAAAATGTGCAAAAATGAAAGCAATCGGTTGGATAGAATTTTTTTAATCACCCTCGCCACTTACAAAAATGTTGTTTCGAGAGAAACGCGTTTAAAATTTTGGTTCCAGATTTCTTATAAAAAAATTATACTTACACTAATCAGCTATGCCTTCGAGTAAACCTTCAGTTTCTTCGAAGACATTGGTTTCAGCTATTTTTTTTTTTTTTGCTCTGCGAGATGAACACCAGACTACATCTTTAAAGCCAAAAAAGTATCATTTTGGCTTTGAAAACCGAGAACTCGGAGACAAATCATCGTACAGACGGCAACAAAAGCCCAAATTAAAGGGGAATAATGAATCTAAAAAAAATCTCCTCGATGCAATTGCTTTTCGATGGACCTTCTGAAAGTCAAGCGAAAATTTGAAATTTTTTTTTCTGCTGATTTTCTTATGATCGCTCTAAGTAGTCCTGGTAATTCGGGAGACCTGGAATCAAAAATAAAACAATGCACCTTCAGTATTAACAATGAAAATTTCGTCTGATCGGATACTTTTTCAAAAAAATTACAAACTTTTGTATGGCTAATGACACAACAAGAAAAAATATTGGCCAAATATATATATATTTTCCTCATACACGCGCATAATAGTGTGTCGCGTTCTAAATTAGGACTATTTGCTATAACGTTGTATCAGATGGGAATTTGTGTCTACGTGTGATAACGTTTCTTGAATACGCAATGAATTGGCTCTTCTTTTTTTTTTCTTCCTTTTTTTCTCATGTCCCTGCAAATTCGTACTCCGAAGTTCGGAAGAGGAGCGGGACGAGGGGGGAGAGGAGAAAAAGTGTCGATATTCGATGTTTCAGCGTGGCAAACACGCGGGCCACGCGAGAAAACTTCACCAATGCGTGAGGACTCGTAATCGGTGCTACAAGGGCGGAAAGGAAGTTTCTCTCGTCCAAGTTTTAAAAGTGTTCCCGTTGTGGCCATACACTCAACGTGTACATTCATAAATATATACATGAAAACGTATATACCGGGTGTCCGTATCAAACGTGACAACTTCGGCTCCGCCCCCCCAATCGCGTTCACTCGCAAGAGTCATTGGCATAGTCAGCATTATTTTTTTGGGGGAGCGCAGGAGGTGCCGGAATGACAGGAACTGGTTTTGTTCACAATCATCTTTTGTTACGGAAAAATTTACACAATAGACGATAATCACGTAACACACATGAAATATTAAAATTTGCTTTAATTACACGTTCATCTTAATATTAAGGCGGGCGACCACTTTAGGAGACCGAAAGTTAGATGATTTTTGTGGATTTTTTTTTATTGTGAAAAAAAAAACGAAAATTTCCGCAACGCTGACAATAATTTATTCATATTTTCATACATCGGTGGTAATTTTTTCTGTGTAATTTTATGCATTAATTAAGGGGTAATCCGCTGTGTCCCTTGGCGTGGCCTCATCGTCGTTGTCGA
Source organism: Ophion ventricosus (assembly GCA_963932345.1). Lineage (NCBI taxonomy): Eukaryota > Metazoa > Arthropoda > Insecta > Hymenoptera > Ichneumonidae > Ophion > Ophion ventricosus. The sequence continues at coordinate 3,169,014 of OZ010722.1, forward strand.
TTTGCGGGAATTCTGCAGCTCGCAATTCGCATCTGAAATAGTCCAACAAATTTTTATACATACTTGAGATGTTTTTTAAGAACATGAACCTAAATATTGAAAAAAAAAATTGAGAATTAAATGTTGGAACGTGTTTGAAAAAATATGATCGATTTTTAGCATTTTTTTCCCAGCATTTTGCAATAATAAATATGATTTAAACAAGCTAAGCTTTCCAACTTTAGGTTCATGTTTTAATAAATTATATTATGTAAACGTGTTTCAAATTTGAAGATGATCCATCAATTAATTTTTGAATTATGATTCTCGCAAATTGAAAAAATGTCGTTTCGAGATAAACACGTTTAAAGTTTCACAAACAAAAAACTCAAAGTCAAATGTGTTTAATCAAATGATAAAGCGTCTTACCGATTAATCAGCGATTCCAGCACCATACAGCAGTCCTTCCTCTTCCTCATGCAACTCATTTGAAGCTTGCATTTCCTCTTAACGAGCTTTTCGAGCTTCTTTTGTCTCTGATAAACTTTTTCTATTTTGCCAAACGCGCGGTTTGGCATCTGATCCATTTGCTCGGCACATCCGTAGCTCTTCCTGCCAACTACGATTTGTAGTTTATTTATAACCATGAGTAGGGATGAATTTCCTTCATTGAATAAAATAGCAGCAAGAAATGCCGCTACCTCGATTATTTTGTACCCAGAATGGAGATGTTTTGCAGCTAATCGCCAAACGGTCGAGTTTGGGTTTATTTGGGTTATGAAAACCCAGTATAAAAGTATAAAAAAGTATAAGTGAGAAAATCGTCAGAAAATTGTTTATATAAAAGGAACTATGCAATATAATTAAAAAAAATTCTACGTAGTGCCTCAGAAAATGTAATTCTAAATATACAGTTAAAATTTCAAGTGAATCGGTTAAAATTTGAGTTATGAGTCCGGCCGACTTGAAAAATGTAATTTTGAGATAAACGCGTTTAAAGTTAGTAGAAAGTCACGACATTAATCAAGAGGGGTTGCGCTAGAATTCGAAAATCGAGTACTTAGAGATTTTTCACACCCATAATCTTTTGGAATATAATTTTTTAGGTACTAAGGTACCTTTTTAACAAAAAAAGAATCGTTTTTTGGAAAATCCTAGAGTGGCCCAAGGCCTTAAAGCAGTACTCGTTTTAAATATACTTTCTTAAATTTTCAGCATTTATTTCATTATTTTCAAATCGAAGTAAGTTTTTCAACACCATCGTTTAAGCTTCCAAAGTTAACGTGTCAATTGATTGGAAGATAAGATTTTTCTATAATTATTGATGAAGTCGTCTCCGTTCTTCGTGTCCAATTTAAAAAAATGCATCAAATGCATGAACTATCCGTAGATTCCCAAATCACTGTTTCATATTAACAATCATGTCTACTACTTGACAGCGAGTCATTTACAATGACATCTTGCCCTGCCTTGTTAGGCAAATGACAAGGGCTCGTCCTAAAAAAAAAAAAGGAACAAACATCCTATAATTTCAAAATTGCCCTCTCCCCTGGTAAAAACCACAAGCTATACCAACTAAAAAATTGACTGGCTCCTTATCAACCGATGACCGTTCCCCCGCAGTATCGTCTCCGCCGCAGTTGCGGACACCCCGTATAGTCCGTTACAAAAATAAAATAAAAAAAGAAAATCAAAAAAAAAAAACGTAAGGGTGACTCGTTGCTGGTATAGTCGCGAGTTAACGTAGTCAGGGGGCGGTTTAGGGACACGAGAGGGTTTAGGTTGTGCTCACGAGCGCTATATGCGGGCCGCTACGACGCGTGAGTGAGCGTCCGATATCTCACGAGGGGATCAGAGGATCGTTGGCGTGTTTCGCGCCCGCCGCCACCCGCCGTTTCTAAAGCTATATATATATATATATATGTGAGCCACTGAGCAAGGAGAGCCACTCGAGCTACGATACACAAACCGAAGCAACCTGCCACCTAACCTATCCCCAAAGGAGTACTCTGCACCCTTATATACATATGAGAGATATATTCTTCCTTCACCGTAACACAGTATCGTGTCCACTTTTTTCGAATTGCCGGTACATTTTCAAATTATGAATAGCTCTTATACAAATTCGAAATCAAACTGAACGACAACATCGATTGAGCTACATACGATACAGATTAACGCGGTTTGGCAAATAAACAGAAGGTATTCGAAGTGTTGTCGATGACTACGATCTCCGATATCTCTCATTTCAAGCTAATTTCGAACACCTATTAAAATAAAATACAAATCTAAATATCTCGGATCACTACCAAATATTTGGTAGTGATCCGAGATATTTAGATTTGTATCATCGGCACTGACCTTGAATGACCTTGAACGACTTTGACCCCTTAATGTTTTTTATGCGGCTTGAGGTGCTCCACAAGTTGGTTGAAAAAAAAGGTAAATCTGCAGAATTAGGGCTGCAGCTCAAAACCGCTCTAAATTTTTTTCTAATGTTTGTTATCACTAAAAATTGATATCCCATGTAACATTGTGGCGGGGGAGGCCGAAATTTCCCATAAAATCCATAAGTTATGGGATTTTGAAATTTACTAAAACGGGGGAAAAAATAACGTATTTGCGGACATTTCACATTTATGTTGAGGGTGGGGTATTTGAAAATAAACCTTCGTCAGTCACACACACACACACACACACACACACACATTGTAAGAAGGAATGAAAAGAGACACCGCATAATAACATTATGAGAAATATATTTGTAATGCCAGTATTCACGAAATAATGGATTCCGACGGATGTATTATTTCGCTTGTAAATGCTATTGTAAAATTTCAAAATCCCATAGGTTTAGCAATTTTCCCATAAATTATGGGAAATTTTGGCCTCCCCCACCATAATATTACATGGGATATCATTTTTTAATGATAACAAACGCTAGAAAAAAATTTGGGGCGGTTTTGAGCTGCAGCCCTGATTCTGCAGATTTACCAAAAAAAAATGTACCATTCCATTTAAAAAAGTGGAGGTGACCTTCACTGTTCGTCAGCGCCTCCACCGAAATAAAAAAAATTGGTCGCATTTGATGGCCCCCTTCGCACCGTATAACTTTTGTCTGGAACATTTTTTTGTGACGTCGATAATTACCGAGTTATTTCGGGTGGCAGAGATAAGAGGGACACCCTGTATATATATATATATATCATTATTATAATATAATATTATATACAGTCAAACCTCCATATAACGAATCTAGAGAAGAGTAAAAAAATTGTTATATCGAGTTTTTGTTAAATTGAAGCTTCGTTATATTGAGGTTTTAATAAAAAAGACTAATAAAAATTGCTCTAATCTAAACCTTTCTTTCTTTAAAAAAATATATATATATAATATTAGTAATATAAATATCGGGATATTTTTGAAAGAAAGAAAGGTTTAAATAAGATTAATTTTAACAAGCAATTAGCAATCACAGCATAATGTATATAACATATTATTTTAAAAAGCAGATTATTTTAAAATTAAACAAATATTTTGTTTAATTTTAAAAGTTTGCAAGTCTTGACAGGCTCCGTAGAAGCAGAGAGGCGTAGAAGGAAACGAAAGGAAGGGAGTTCGTCTACCGAATGCTTCGTTATATGGAGGGTTTTATCACAAAAAATCCATGTTTAAGGGCCATGAAGGGTTAACGCTTGGTTAAGGGCCCTGAAAATATATTCCGTTATATCTATAGTTTTTCTTCGTTGTATCAAGGTTCGACTGTGTATATATATGTATATAAATGATAAAGACTCTCCGCTCGACTCCCAAGCGCGCTCAGGTATCCACGAGCGCTCAGTAAGGTTGTTTGTTTGTTTGGGTTTTCATAACCCAAACAAACCCAAACTCGACCGTTTGGCGATTAGCTCCAAAATATCTCCATTCTGGGTACAAAATAATCGAGGTAGCGGCATTTCTTGCTGCTATTTTATTCAATGAAGGAAATTCAGCCGTATTCATGGTTATGAATGAAATACAAATCTTAGTTGGCAGGCAGAGCGACGGATATGCCGAGCAAATAGATCAGATGGGCGTGACTCGGCAAAATAGAAAAAGTTTATTAGAGGCAAAAGAAGCTCGAAAAGCTCGTAAAGAGGAAATGCAAGCTTCAAATGAGTTGCATGAGAAAGAGGAAGAACTGCTTTATGGTGCTGGAATCGCTGATTAATCGGTAAGACACTTTATCATTTGATTAAACACATTTGACTTTGAGTTTTTCGTTTGTCAAACTTTAAACGTGTTTTTCTCGAAACGACATTTTTTCAATTTGCGGGAATCATAACTCAAAAACTAATTGATGGATCATCTTGAAATTTGGAACACGTTTACATAATATCATTTATGAAAACATGAACCTAAAGTTGGAAATATTAGATTGTTTAAAACATATTTATTATTGCAAAATGCTGGGAAAAAAATTATAAAAATCGATCATTTTTTTTCAAACACGTTCCAACATTCAATTCTCGATTTTTTTTTTCAAAATTTAGGTTCATGTTCTTAAAAAACATCTCAAGAGTGTATAAAATTTTTTTGGACTATTTCAGATGCGAATTGTGAGCTGCACAATTCCCGCAAATCAACAACGACGATGAGGCCACGCCGAGGGACACAGCGGATTACACCTTAATTAATGCATGAAATAATTTGAAAAAATTACTAGAGATGTATGAAAATATGAATAAATTATTGTCAAAGTTTCGGAAATTTCCGTGTTTTTCGTCACAATAAAAAAAAATCCAAAAAATCATCTAATTTTCGGTCTCCTAAAGTGGTTGCCCGCCTTGAATGTATTTTGGGAAAGGGCGAGGCAGGGGAGCACGAGTATAAAATCATCGTAGCTCTGATCATTTCGGCCAGATCACTTTTTTTTCTTCTCTTCACTATAAAATGCATCGCAATCTCAGATAATCGGAGAAAGATATCAGGGAATTCCACGAATACTGATTCAAGCGAATCTCATTTCGCGATCGAAAAATCCAAAGCTGTACACACTTTGCCGTTTAAATCCGGCGCGATTGGCAACGAATCCGCGGCGACACTTCGCACGATAAGGCCGCATACTCGCTAAATACGACGACGATAGGACGAAACAAAGTGGAAGATAAGGATTTGCGTGTATCGCGCGGATATCGAAGAATAACAATTGTCTCCGCGAAAGATGTGGATGGTGAAGTTTTTTTTTCTTCTTTTGTTTCTTTCGAAATCTTTTTTCGCGATTCAGATTTGGCGATCGGGCGATCGTGTAAATTCAGAATTACTTTTTGCACCAACTCCAATATCGTTCTGATTTTTTTTTCTCAATGATTTTCGAGCTGCAGTACCTACTGCGTAAGAGAAAAAAACTTGTAGACACGGTATTTGTTACTGTCGATGTGGGATTAATACACTGACAGAAAAATTCTTTTGATATTAACTAGATGCGTCTATTTGTTTTTTTTTTAATTAACGGGATTTTTCGTGAAATCAAATTTTTCCTATTGCATTCCATTATTAAAATGATTTATTTTAAATATATTTATTTATTCAAGTGAAGACCTATGTAAAATCGTCTAATAAATGAATATTTTATTTATTCCTAATAAATCTGTAATCTGGTTTCATCTGGTAGTGTAAGACAAAAGAGGCAGACGGAAAAATGGTACACGATTCAGTCTCTCAAAAATCTCATGGCTTTGTTTTCATTAGAAGACTGTTGTAACATTCTGCAGTTGAGGAAAAGGGTCTTTCTATACATAAATAGTCGCGCATTTTAATAAAAGACATGACGATATTTTTTTTCCAAATAACAGCCTCGTTAGTGCAAAAAAAAAGAAAAATAATTTAACTTTTTTTTCACCGCACTTTTATGTCATGAACCTATATTCCTTTCTCGTATTTATGCGATATATCGTATTTTATCTTTATTTATTTAATTTGAATAAACAGGGTGTCAAATTTTGACCAGAACTGAAATTTCATGACATTTAAGGATTTTTAAGGCAAGGAATAGAGATTTTTTCATGACTTTTAGTATGACTTTCTGGTATAAAAGTATAGTTTATAATTCTTTAATGAGACTAATTTTCTAAATTTTTATATTCATATTCTGCTCTTTGAAACAGATGTGTGTTGTATTTTAATAAAAAGTATACGAAATAAACGGAAAAGTGACCAAACTGTGCAATTCCATGTGTAGTAAAAAATGTGACAATAACATCATTTCAAGTTTGCTGTAAAGAAATATATTTTGGGAACATTTGGAAAAATATTAGATACATTTAGGAACTTTGAGTAATATTATCTAGTCGCCTTACACGAATAACAAAGAAAAACTAATATGTTGAGACAACGAATCATTTTTTTCCACTACCTTTTTTTTCTAATAACGTAGATTGTTGCAAACCCGCGAAAATTTGAAATTGTTTTGGATAAATTAAGGCCTTAGGCCACTCTAGAGGCCAAAAAAGGGCATATTTTGTGATTTTTTTTTCAGCGAAACCATAAAATAAATCGGAATTACGAAATAGGGGTTTTATTATACACGTAATTGACTATAAAAAATTATTTTTTTCACAGCGATACATGTCAAAATGGCGACTGTGCAGTATTTTTCCGATGGCGCCTTTATTTCTGGAAGGTCAACGGCCCGGACCAACAGCTCTTATAATTTTTGAGTTATGATGAGACACTAAAGTTTTTTCGATTATATTATATATAAGGATAGCTATAGAAGTACGTAGGATTTTTTTCATATATTGTGTTTTGTCAAAATGGTGCATTCCTAAAACAAAAAGTATAAAATGCCATGAGAAAATCGTCAGAAAATTGTTTATAAAAAAGGAACTATGCAATATAATAAAAAAAATCCTACGTAGTGCCTCAGAAAATGTAATTCTAAATATACAGTTAAAATTTCAAGTGAATCGGTTGAAATTTGTTTGAGTTATGAGTCCGGCCTACTTGAAAAATGTAGTTTTGAGATAAACGCGTTTAAAGTTAGTAGAAAGTCACGACGTGAATCAAGAGGGGTTGCGCTAGAATTCGAAAATCGAGTACTCAGAGATTTTTCACACCTATAATCTTTTGGAATATAATTTTATAGGTGCTAAGGTACATTTTTAACGAAAAAAATCGATTTTTGGAAAATCCTAGAGTGGCCTAAAGCCTTAATACAAAAATCGGCCATGATAAGGAGCGTTGCAAAGATCTTTTGAAAAATCATGTAGACTGGTAATTTTTCATAACATTTCATGACTTTTTCAGGATTGAGTGTAATTTCATGACATTTAAGAATTTTCATGACTTTTCAGGTCGTTAGACACCCTAATATATTCAATATTTAAAAAGAATAGCTTCAACAAATAAAATAAAAATTGAAACAAACATGGTCATAGTAAAATCTATTTGATTTAAATAGATCCTATTGAAATAATTTTTTTTTTTTGGCAGTGTATGTAGTTTGACGACATTGGGGTCCACGTAATACTCAGTTTAGGGTCCCTAGGTTGCTAGGGACAATAAGGACACTCCGAGAAACCGAATGCCTTCGCAATCACTAATTCTCATGCACATATGTATATATATATATATATATATATATATATATATATATATATATATATCGGTATGTATGTGTGCGTGTGTGCTTTTACGAGGATCATTAAAAAGTGCAGTTGATATTATTAGGACCCTCGTGGACTCGATGTTGAACCTTTCGAGTGGTACCCGCTCGTTCGCATAACCACCGCTGGTTTAATGAAACACGCATTTCATCAACAGGCCACGAGGCACAACCACGGCTGCGTATATACTGTATATCAGTAACATCGTGACTCGGCCTTTATTGGCCAACGGGAAATTTCAGCCCGCAATAACACTCGCAGGCCTGTTAAGGCTCCAAAGGAAAGAAAAAAATCCATAGAGATACGACTATCGCGACTAAGCTGGAATTTTTTGTTCTTATTCACGATTAGAGTATTTTACAATGTGTACTGTTTTTTTTTTTTTTTTCGTTGAACTCGTAGGAATTCGAAAATCGTTCTTACAGGATCCTATCGCGAAATAGGATTCATCCAAATCGCTTCGTTCCTCGTAGGGAAAAGTTGGGAAGTTTTTTTATCGAAACTAGTACTGGTGAAACACTAAACTGGTGTTTTTGTTAGTCCTTGGTCCCAGTTAAATAAAATTTATATGTTTTTATAGGCAAAGTTGTACGACTTAAGAGTTGTACAGCTGAAAACGATTTTTGTCAGCCTCACCTATCACTTAACTTCGGGGGGTATTACTGCATATAAAGGGTGTCCCAAAATTCACGCAAGAAGTACTTTTGATAGAAAACACAGGTTTTTATTGAAAATTTGTAAATATTTTATTGATTCATGAAGTATACAGTACAGGATTATATATTGAATTGCATATGCATTTGTTTTTCAACAATCACTCGTGGATTTTCTGAACACCAAATGCGACAATTTTGTCGATCAACGAAGCCATCAAGATGAAAATGAGCCTCATCGCTGAAGATGATTTTTTTTCGAAAAATCAGCATTCACTTGTTGTTATTCCATAATCCATTCGACGAATTCTCTTCGCTGTGCGTGATCAGTAGGCTTCAGTTCTTGAGTCAATTGAACTTTGTAAGCACGAAGATGCAAATCTTTCGTGAGAACACGCTGTGGAGAGCTTCACGAAATGTCGAATTCTTGAACACGGTGCCGAATTGATGTTCCTGCACTCTCAGCAACACTCTCACGAACTGCTTCGATGTTTTGCGTTGAACGACTTGTTGAAGGACGGCCAGAGTGTCTAAGATGATCAACTTGAAACTCGATATAAATATTCTTCGAAACAAATAATAAAATGCATATTTTAGGATTTTTTTAAACCCTTAATGTGAGATTCTACGTCTATGGGCCAAATTCTACGCGAGCGAAGCCGCGAGCGGAAGCTTATAAAAGAGACGCGTATGAAAGAGTTTCGTGACTGGCTGACTGTCTCTCCCTGAGGACAATTCTTTATAAAACGTTGTACCTTGAACTTTCTTCACCATAAAAATAACCTGGAGCCGACGATCCTTTAGAGATATTCAGTCGTGCCAATGACAGAGAATGCCGCTGTTCCCAAATATATCAGTTATTTTTTCTTGAATAAAATTTCAACATATTTATATTTAATTGCAAAAATCATAAGTATTAATATGATTTCCCGGCTTGGAAAACTTTTTTCAACAATATTATGAGTTGAAAATTGCCCAATAATAATCTATTTTCGCATGAAATTTAATTGGCAAGAAGTTGACAGCCGACCGAAAATTCATTGTATTTTCATCTCCACTCCTTAAACACCTTAGGCCACTCTAGAGGCCAAAAAAAGGGCATATTTTGTGATTTTTTTTTCAGCGAAACCATAAAATAAATCAGAATTAAAAAATAGGGGTTTTATTATGCACGCTTAATTCTTATACAAAATGATTTTTTCACAGCGATACATGTCAAAATGGCGACTGTGCAGCATTTTTCTGATGACGCCTTTATTTCTGGAAGGTCAACGGTCGGACCAACAGCTCCTATAATTTTTTAGTTATCATGAGACACTAAAGTTTTTTCGATTATATATAAGAATAGCTATAGAAGTACGTAGGATTTTTTTGATATATTGTTTTTTGTCAAAATGGCACATTTCTAAAACAAAAAGTATAAAATGCCATGAGAAAATCGTCAAAAAATTATTTATAAAAAAAGGAACTATGCAATATAATTAAAAAAATCCTACGCCTGTCACAGAAAATGTAATTCTAAATATACAGTTAAAATTTCAAGTGAATCGGTTAAAATTTGAGTTATGAGTCCGGTCGACTTGAAAAATGTAGTTTAGAGATAATCGCGTTTAAAGTTAGTAGAAAGCCACGACATGAATCAAGAGGGGTTGCGCTAGAATTCGAAAATCGAGTACTTAGAGATTTTTCACACTCATAATCTTTTGGAATATAATTTTATAGGTACTAAGGTATATTTAAAAAAAAAAAAAAAAAAATTTTTGGAAAATCCTAGAGTGGCCTAAGGCCTTAAGCTCACTTGAGCGAGAACCGCGTGTATACGTAGATTAAGGGGCCAGTCCACTTTGGAGCCATGAAAAAAAGGCTATTTTCGCGATTTTTTTTTGAGGATTTTATAAAAGATATGAATATAAAAGTTGTTGGGCTTGATAAATAAAGTCTTGAAATACATTTAAAAAAAAATTTAATTCATTTTTATTCATTTTTAAGTACAAAAACTATAGTTTAACGTAACGCCTCAAAAATAGGTGGGCTAGGTAGCTCCATCACAACTCGGCAACGGCTTGTCTGAAACAAAAAAATTAAAGTCCATTAGATTCAGTATGACACCAGCTACAAAATGACCCTCGGATATAAAGTTTTATCAAAAAATAAAAAAATGGCAGATGAAAAACGAAAAAAGTTTTAAAAAAACGCGTTTTTTTCGCAGTTTTTCGCAAAAACAGAGTAAAAATCAAAATTTTAAAACCATCGAGGGTCATCTTGTTGAGAATCATGTTTACAATATGTGGTTCAAATTTCAAGAGAATCGGTTTATTAGTTTTAGAGATACGATGGAGCTAGATTTTGAAAACGTTGTTTCGAGAAAAACGCGTTTGAAGTTTATGCTATGAAAAACTCTTACCTAAACTCAATCGGCAATATTGACACAATATTGACACAATATTTCTGAATGTATGTACTTTCGAAAACAGTAAAAAAAAACATCGATTTTTTGAAATTTTCAAAGTGGTCTGGCCCCTTAATAGGAAATAGCTGCGTGTAATGCGGTGTAGCACGCGCGGAACATCAGCAATGCACACGGACAAGGTGAATGTGTGAGCGGCATTAAAAGTATAGCTCGGTAATGCTGTGTGCCCGTGTGCGCGACTCTCTCTCTCTCTCTCTCTCTCTCTCTCTATCTTTCTCTCTCTTTCATTCTCTCTCGCTCGGACCTGTCGCTCAAACAAGCCCGATTAAAATCTCAGTCGCTCCCTACCGGCTAATATTATTATTTTACCGAGCTCTATCTGCATACCGTACAACGTGGACTCGTGCAGTCGTTCTGTGTCGCAGCCAACGGGTCTCCCTTGCCCTTATCCCTTTCCAACTGCAAGTTGAACCCTTCTGGGATTTCTGTCACTGCATGTAACGCGATGGATCGCGATTGTGGAATCAATTCTCTGAGATCAAGTGATTCGAAGTCATTTTTTCTTTTCAACCCGATTCGTTTTGTATTTCTCGAGATGAGGGAAAACCCTGATAATCGGTTGAACATTGCCGAGTGTGTCGACATGGGTTTTCAACAGTTGCCATGTGCCCTCGCGCAAATGCGACGCGGCAATGGGAAACGAGGATAAAAGATGGGGAAGGAGAGTAAGAAATAGCTAAGTCACAATTGAGGGTTGAGGAAAGAGGACCTTTCAAAGAAAAAACTCATGAAGCTTCGGAAAATAGTTACAGCTTTTGTTGCCGATTGCGAGTGTACCACCGCATCTTGCACTCAGAGAAATATGTAGTGTTTTCAACCATTTTTTTATATTTTCCTCAATGGAACAGTAATATTTTATTGACATAGTTACTGCCAAAAATATAGTAATGCTTTTTGATATTGGCATGGCATCCCTAATAGAATTCGGGGCCTTCAAGGGATTGCTTGTGGATTCCATAGTAGGGTTTTCCGTAAAAGAGCCAAACCGGGTCCCTATTAGGGAACGATAGGGTAGGTAGTTTGACTAAAACTGTGGTCTAAGTACGGAGACCAAGTAAGGGCCTTTAAGGGTTGTAGTTGTAGATTCCCTAATAGCGATTTCCCCAATACTACCAGACTTTGCTATTATAGGAGCAAATCAGTATAAATTGCTTGACTAAAGAATTTGTGGCATAATAATTATCGAGATCGATTAAATATGATAATTAAACTATGCGTTTAGTAGACGAGGCTGTGATGCCTTGAAACAACACGCATGACAGTGCGTTCATTGGAACATCGCGGGGGGATCAAACGTGTCAAAATATACGACAGAATTCTAAGCCTCAAATGTATTGAAAATAACACATTTCTTTTTCACAGTGCACACACACGCACGTACCTTATGAGGCACCGTTGAGACAATTTTAAAGGCCCTGGTTATTTTGCCTTCAATGGCCCTCGGTAGCAAAGTGTCACCGGCCACTGATGGCCCATGCACGGAGAGAATTAAATGTTGAAAATTACCGTGCAGTAACGGTAACCGGATGACAACCCTGAAACTTCGCTTATTATTACTGAGTAAAACACAGATTTTCACGAAAATAAAATAAAATTTCTTCTTCAGATAGAAAATTTTACCAGATTTTCTAGTAAATTTTCATGTGTAACAAAATACGCAAAACTTAAATTTAAAAAATATATAATATCAGCGAAATTTTACTGTGCATTTTATTATTTTATGCCTTTCAAAAATGTCTATAAAAAAGTATCGTCTTTATAACAGTTATTTTAAGATTTATTATAAAATTTAATGAGTGGTATAGGAAAATGTATTGTGCTCTCGGTGAAAATGATCGTGCGCGCTACCCTTCTTCTATAGTAAAATTTTAGCTACGTATTTGAAATTTTCTGTAATGTGAGTTAAAAAAAACTTGTCGCATACGAATTATTATGCTTTTCTCACTTGTCACCACATTGAAATATATCACGGTAATTTTTACCGTGAAATTCACGACAAAAATTACTTTTTAATTCTCTCCGTGTGTGAGGCTTCCAGACTAGGGCCTTGATAAAGATAGGGAAAATTAAGATAGGCGCGATCAAAGTCCGAACTAAATTTCCGCACGCGATATGTTGACGCCAGAACCAAACTTACAAGCATAAGTTGATTGTTCAATGCTATATACAAGAGTCATTTTAAAAAGTTAACAGCCGTTTTAAGAAAAACACATATTTCGAAGCGAATCAAAATTCATTTCTCGATGTACACTGACAGAAAAATTCTTTTGATATTAACTAGATGCATTTTTATTTGATGTTTTTTTTTCATTTGAGTTCACTAGATTTTTCGTAAAATCAAATTTTCCCTATTGCATTCCATTATTAAAATGATCCATTTAATGTCGTCTAATAACTAAATATATTATTTATTACTAACAAATCTTAAGTTAGGACCCATCCTAAAAAATTAAGATGGGCCCGATCAAAGTCCGAACTAAATTTCCGCACGCGATATGTTGACGCCAGAACCAAACTTACAAGCATAAGTTGATTGTTCAATGTTACGTATGATGGTCATTTAAAAAAGTTAACAGCCTTTTTAAGAAAAATACATATTTCGAAGCAAATCAAAATTCATTTCTCGACGTACACTGACAGAAAAATTCTTTTGATATTAACTAGATGCATTTATTTGGTGTTTTTTTCATTTGAGTTAACTAGATTTTTCGTAAAATCAAATTTTTCCTATTGCATTCAATTATTAAAATGATCTATTTAATGTCGTCTAATAACTAAATATTTTATTATTTACTAACAAATCTGTGATTTGGTTTCATCTGGTAGTATAAGACAAAAGAGACAGACGGAAAAATGGTACGCGATTCAGTCTCTCGAAAAATCTCATGGCTTTGCTTTCATTAGAAGATTGTTGTAACATTCTGCGGTTGAGGAAAATGGTTAGTCTTTCTATGCATAAATAGTCACGCCTGTTAATAAAAGGCACGACGATACCTTTCTTTTTCCCCAAATAACAGCGTTGTTAGTGACACAAAAAGAAAAATAATTTAACTTTTTTTTCACCGCACTTTTATGTCATGAACCTGTATATTCCTTTCTTGTATTCGTGCGATATATCGTGTTTCATCTTTATTTGTTTAACTTTAAACTAATCTTTATTTATTAAATTTTAATATATTTAATATTTAAAAAGAATAGCTTGAACAAATAAAAAATACATTTGAAATAAATAGGGTCACACTAAGCTGCGAGACAAGGATTCTATTTGATTTTAACAGATCCTATTTAAATAAATTTTTGTTTTTTGGCAGTGTATTTGTATTAACCATATTATTGCAGTGTCAAAAAACTAGAAGAATTTTCACTATACCATCTTTCACCACTCTCGTTTGTTGTAAATGCCATAATCTTATCCCGCTGTATAAGATCGATCGATGTGTAATCTCATTGCTCGTGAAAGCAAATGATCCAAAGAGCATAGGACCGAGATAGAAAGTAGCCTGACTTGACTCTTGCCAATTTGAAACAGGGACTCGTACCGTGCACCCTTCAGAACCGTATAGTCAACCCTTCTGATCCCCATAGTCGTCACAATCCATGACAGATCTTGCCGATACGAAACGATCGGATATCGTAAAACATCGAGGAAATCGAGAACAACGCTTGCGCCAAGTCAAATATAAGGGCCTGATATTCCGAAAATACGGATTTATAAGAGAAATTAAGGGGTTCCGTCGGAGTGTCCGATGTCTTTGACAAACTACAGCCCAAAATCCTCGACGTTGCGTCACATCCGAAGCGCATATGCGGGAGGGCAAAACCAGAACCCATCCTCGGGATGGGGGAGAAAGGGGAGGGGGTAGGAGGCGAAAAAATCCCCGATCAACGCCATTACCGAACGTTATGCAATTCAAATATTATTTAAAGGCTAAAAGCCAAACCGCTCGACGATCGCGCAGATGATGTAAGAGAGTGCACGTGCCTCGAGTGGCCTGTATGGATGCTTTTCAACGGGGGGGGGGGGCTCCGGAGTTGTCTATAAGGGTAGAAAAGGATAGGGCAGCGCGAAGTGTTCCGGTATAATATTACCCACACGGGTCGACTGTGTACCTATGTACATAATATCTGTGACGGTATAGAAAGATCCTCTGGACCGAAACACCAGAGATCCGATAATAATGCTTTTCACGATTCTTTCATACTTTGGAGCTGGCATGTCGCGATTCAAGGATTAGTGTCTGATGGCTCTGCGAAATGTTTCTCGAAAAAACAATCGCCCAAACAGGATGTCTAAATTTAACCAGAACTGAAACGGGTTACACCTAGTTCGCGGCCGGAAAAAAAGGTGTTTTCGTGAATTTTTTTTTTGGGAAATGTGTGCACGTTTTTAATTTTTTTTTCATAGTAAAGGGTATCATTTCAAGTATCTTTGACAATTTTTTCATTGAGAAATATTTATAAACGACGGAGATACAGTAAATTGCACAGACCGCTGTGCAAAAAAGGTCCTTCGCGGTGACCACTCTTGCTCGGGAACAAATCATCTGAAGTCAAAAAACCAAATGAATTTAGTTTTTGTACCGTATTATCTAGTCTTTAATCGAAGGATTCAATAAAATAATGATTTTTGAAAAAATGATCGCCGATCGTAAGTGATCGTCGAAATTTCGGTGAAGAAAAAACACTCTATTTTCCTTGATATAAAAAAAAGTATGCATTGAAATAAAAAATCCTTCGATTAAGGACTGCCTTTTGATATAGAAAAAATGTCTGTGAAATTTGAAGCAGATCGGTTTAGTTGTTTTTGAGATATTTTGGTCACTGATTCTGAAAAAGTCATTCCGAGAAAAAAGCGTTTAAAGTTTTACGTCAGGTATATACGTAGATAAAATACCTACATGGAAAGGCTCATAACTCCTCCAATTTTCAACGGACCGACTTGAAATTCTCAGAGAATATTTTTGAAAGGTTATATTATGAGAATCCGTCGAAAACGTAAAATCGATTTTTTCAAAAATTCCAACTAGGTGTAACCCCTTGAAGCAAGGATTAGGGATTTTTTCATGACTTTCTGGTATAAAAGTATAATTTATTATTCTTTAGTACAACTAATTTTCTAAATTTTTATATTTATATTCTGCTCTTTGAAACAGATATGTGTTGTATCAGGTATGTAAATATGAAATCGGAATTTTTGTACAGAAAATACACGTTTATTGTATGACAATGATGAAAAATATTTTATTCGAAGTATTGTCCATTGCTAGCTATACATTTTTCCCACCTGTGTGACAATTTGTGGATGCCACGCCAAAAAAAATTGTTGCTCTTTTGAGGCAAACCAGTCATCGAGACATTTTCGTACATTTTCGTAAGAAGTGAAGCGCTGCTCAGCAAGTGCGTGTTTCATCGATGCAAATAAGTGGTAATCGGACGGAGCCAAGTCCAGTGAGTAAGCCGTATGCGAAAGTATTTCCCAACTAAACGCCTCAATTGTTTCCTTGACCAGTTTTGCTGTGTGTGATGGTGCATTATCATGAAGCAAAATCACTTTGTGTTGCCTTTTTTGATATTCTGGTAGTTTTTCACGGAAAGCTTGATTCAAATCGATCATTTGTTGTCGGTAGCGTTCAGTATTAACAGTTTCGCCAGGTTTTAGCATCCAACAATGCTTGCAATTCGATGTCTTCAAACTTTTTCGGTTGCCTCTCACGTTCTTCGTTTCTCACGTCAAAATAGCCACTTTTGAATTTTTTAAACCACTCAAAGGACTGTGATTTACCAAGAGCATGCTCGCCGTAAGCTTCGACAAGCATTCGATACGATTCTGCAGCAGTTTTCTTCAAATGGTAACAGAAAATTAATGCTGTCCGCAAATCGTAATTTCCAGGCACAAAATTCAACATGTTCAACGCTATAACAAACTATGTTGGAGTATGAAACTTGTATTGTTGTGAGTTAAAAATCTTTGTCAGATGCCAACAAAGCAAATGGCGCGAATGACGCGACTTGACGGTAACTACATTGACAGCTAGGGCCATCTATGGGCAAATTCCGGTTTCATATTTACAGACCTGGTATTGCCGATAAAAAGTATACGAAATAAACAAAAAGTCACCAAACTGTAAAATTCCATGTGTAGTAAAAAATGTAAGACAAACATCATTTCAAGTTTGCTGTAAAGAAATATATTTTGGGAACATGCGGAAAAATATTACATTATGAACTTTGAGTAATAGCATCTAGTCGCTTTACACGAATAACTTTTTTTCGCCCACGCATACCAAAGTCTACGAAAAAGAAGGAAAAAATAATTAAAACGATACGTCTGACAAAAAAAAACTAAAACTCTACACGTCCCAAAAACTAAAGAAAGTTTTTCAATATTCTTTATCAATCAACTATTCGCGATTTAATTTAAACTAATTCTTCGAGATAACACTATTACAATTTCACGATAATCGATTGATCGTCCGAAATATGATGATTTTTACCGTGATTGTGTCCCCGATAAAGCTAAGATTAGAAATGTAGTGGTATTACATAAGGAAGTCGCCTCTTAAACACTCCAGCTCATAATCGTGTATATTACATTGAGATAGGAAAGAAGAAGAACAAAAAAGATTGTAGGTAGCCATGGGTTCTCCAGCTGTGTTTGTCGATTATCGAATTTCTAAATTGAATTTCATGGTATAACGCCAAAGGTTTTTCTAGCGGACATCCGGACAAATATTTGAACGAAAATGTATAGCTACTTAAGGAGATATAGTATAGTTGGTAATATATTTTGAAGTATATATATACATATATCATTTTTCCTGTCAAAAAAATCCCTCGGAAATTCGACCGAAAATTATGAGATCTGGAGATTGAGTGGACGGATCGAAAAGTAACCTAGGCCAAACGATAGGAAAAAATTCCACATTACTCTTGTCAAATGTCATCAGATTTTCGATTCGTCGACTCGTTTTTGCGTGGCGTCGATTTAAAGTTGAAAAATGACCAATAAAAGGCCAACTCAGTGTATAAAGAGTACGCGGCGAGTTCGTCTGTGACATCGAAATTTCTTTTTTATTACTTGGCGTCAAGACGTTGCCGCGTCTCTTGATGCACCGCCATAAAAATTGAATTTCAGTCTATAAATCAAATTTGCATCTATTTAAATCAAATAAATCCATTTAAGTCAAATAGGTTTTTTCCTTGTCTTACAGCCTACTACGACCCTATTTGTATCAAATATCTTTTTTTAAATTTGTTCAGTTAATTCTTTTTATTATTTTTATTTAATTCTTTTTATTATAAATATTAAATATATTCAAATTAAATATATAAAGATAAAGCACGATATATAGCATGAATACGAGAAATGAATATAAGTTCATGAAATAAAAGTGCAGTGAAAAAAAAGTTAAATTTTTTTTCTTTTTTTTCACTAACAAGGCTCTTATTTGGAAAAAAAAGAAAAGTATCGTCGTGTCTTTTATTAACAGGCGCGACTATTTATGCATAGAAAGACTACCCATTTTCCTCAACTGCAGAATGTTACAACAGTCTTTTAATGAAAACAAAGCCATGAGATTTTTCGAGAGACTGAATCGTGTACCATTTTTCCTTCTGTCTCTTTTGTCTTACACTACCAGATGAAACCAAATCACAGATTTATTAGGAATAAATAAAATATTTAGTTATTAGACGATATTAAATAGATCTTGATTTGAATAAATAAATATATTGAAAATTAATAATTTTAACAATGGAAGGCAATAGAAAAAATTTAATTCCACGAAAAATCTAGTTAATTAAAATTAAAAAAAAATCAAATAGACACATCTAGTTATGTTTAAAATAAGTTTGATGTTATAATAAAATATAAGAACTTTTAAACATAACTTTTATCAATAAAAGTTATGTTTAAAAAAATTAAATAGACACATTCTTATGATATAAAATATATTAAAATAATATTTCTGTCAGTGTAGATATATATATATATATATATATATATATATATGCGCGTGCAAGCGTGTTAGTGTATCCATATATTTATATACAGACAGGTATAGGCGTAAAAGTCCAGAGAGGACATTAAGCTCCCAAGCCCATCGCATTAGGTAACAAAGTTGGACAAGTTCCATTAAACAACTGGGCACACGACCGTCAATGCCGTGTCGCAGAGACTACCGCGAACTTGTTTTTCCTTCGCGCTTGCGAGACACATCTCTTTTTTCTTCTCTCTTAGCTCGTACATCAATTTAGGTACTAATGCCCGGTAACCACCGGAGAGATGAAACTCCTGCCTCTACCTCCCGTATCCCCGCGAGTATACCTTTGCCGTCTGGATTTAAACTTTTTGTTTTTTGTTTATCCGCCCACCTCGCAATAACGCGCAACAGTCATAATTTTCAGGCATTTGGCCAGAGAGATGCTAAAAAGCCCAATTCTCTTCGAAATTACGGCGGCAATTAAGGATGTTCGATCTTCTGAAAAAAAAAATTCAAAAACAATTACGGGATCGATTCTGAATCGGATAGCGGAGAATCGATTTTGCAAAAAATCGAAACGTAAACGATCGATCTTTCAAAAAGCGATTTTCCTACATTATACAGTATAAAAAAAATTCTGAATAATGAATTACTTTATAAGTTTTTACATCCCGATAAGATGTAAAACCTACATTATAAGGACATTTCACAATATTTCGAAGCTTTCATCGATTGAGCAAAGAATAAACTTTTCAACGCGTCTGTGGCGAGAATACTACCTTAAAAAAAAATACTACGACTATCGCCTTATGTGACAAATGTTCCTGTATGGGTTAGACCTCGGAATTTGTCCCGGTATGAAGCTCATCAGAAATATATATACACACATATACACACACACACACACATATAGACAAAGCACTTGCTGCGTAAAGTACTCTGACGAAAGAAAAAGCTGCGGCTGAAGACTACACTCGACGTCCTTTCTTTCCATTACGCAAATTGGCTGCAGCTTGTCACTCGTTGCGATACCCCTCATCCACAGACCTGTATTCCTCCCAACAGCGGAAAATGTTCCGGCATAATCTAACCACGGCTAATCTTTATAATGTAGGGACGAATAGGAAAACAAAACCTTTGCTGTTTCCGCACAAGAGTTATCGAAAGAACGGAAAAAGATGACAGCACAGTACGCCCCCTTCCACGCCCCGCAACTTTTGAAACGCTTGAGTTGGAAAATCGAAAATAAATAAATAAATCGAAATAATCGCTAGAACTCAAAAATCGAGTACCTAGAGATTTTTTACACCCATAATCTTTTGGAATATAATTTTATAGGTACTAAGGTACATTTTTAACAAAAAACCAATCGATTTTTGGAAAATCCTAGAGTGGCTTAAGGCCTTAAGAATAATGTACTTTACATAAGTTCTTAATGTGACAAAAGACACCTCCGATCTTGAGCCAGTTTTTTGTAGTTTGATTCTCGCGAGGAACAACATATGCAAAGAGTGTCTTCAAGATGGGCATCCGTTGACCCTTAACGACATTTATTTTCCAAAAAATTCACTTTTGAGAAAGATGCTTCATATATATATGCTTCATGAAATAGGAATTACCGACAAGTAGAATTATTTATACCTATTTTGAAAAAACATATTAAGAACCCCAGACGCTATATCGTGTTGTGGAGCATCATTCAGGCAATACGAAGGCATTATTCTCATTTTAAGGTTTATAATTCGTATTGCATTATTCGAAAATCATCAACGAAATTAATTTGAGTACCAAAATAATTCAGTATCTGCTCAAGGTGAGCTATTTGAGATTTTTTTGAAATTTTGAGAACGTTAATAGCTTGTAAAACACAGAAAAAAAATCTGCCCACTACGGGTGATAGCTTTGAAAACTTTTATATATTATCACGGTTTTTTCAGAATTTTTTTAGATTTAAAAAAAATTGGCGTTTTTTTTTCAAAAAAAATTTTTTTTAAATGAGGGATGTTTGGAAAAATCTAAAAAAAATTATGAGGGTGTATTTTAGACTCAATGCGATCATATGAAAAAAAATCAAAGAAATCCGAGAGGGTCAGGGTCACGGGTTTACACACTTGGGCTGGAATACCTCATATATATATATATATATATATATATATATATATATATATATATATATATATGTCGAACCAAACATAGTTGCCAGATTAAGAGCCAGTTTTTTTGCAATTTGCATACTTTTTTGAAACACGTTTACCACAAAATTCTTCAGTGAGTGCAGATTTGTACATTTTCAAGGAAACGTCTTCTTGCAAGTCGATTATTTCTTCCGAACTTTTATTTTTTTAACTTCAGCTCGGTTTAAATTTAACTTGAGGCCTTTAGAATCGCACACAGAATGAGTTAATGAAAGCAACAGTTTCCATCTATTGCATGCATTTTCAAGAATGCTTTTTCATAGTAAAATTTATCTCCTTATATTAATACTTTTATACATAAAAATAGAAGTTTCTAAGTACAAGAAAAAATTTAATTTATTAAAATGTATCTTGGTGATCTGGTTGCAAAATAACAAAACGCATCGATTTGTAAATCTTTTTCAAAAGCCACCAAGTTTCATCGCGGCGTTACAATTACGCGCCTGCCTAACGAATTACCGCAGCCTACTTGAAAAACAAATCGTTCGACACGCGCTTGACCACTATCTTATTTTTGTTTTGTTTCTTCGCGAAAGCACGACCCGACGATGGTGCTGCCACGTCGAGCGAGTAAACGCCGACACACGGGTGTACGAATTTCGTTACGGAGCAAAATACACAGAGGGCACTAGTCCACAGCGTGTTCGTCCAACGAATTCGACTAATTACCTCGTCGACCAACGTAAGCCTGTGACTCTTGCTTCACGTTACGTATATATTCGATACTGCCGTAGCTACATATATAAATATGTTATATATATATATGTGTGTGTGTGTGTGTATGGATACGTATACACTTGTACGAAGGCCAATAACTAACCCTAGTCCGACCGAAGGTGCGATCGTCGCTGACGATTAGATTAAATCGAATTAATGGCTCTTACGAGGCGAGTAGAGCGGATTACTGCTGTTGAAAGCGTGGACGCACGAATACGTTGCCCCCCCCCCCCCCCCCCCCCGGCACCCCTTCTGCCGTCTATACCATTCCCCATCGCTTCTTATCCACCCTTCTGTACCGGTCTTCGCCAACTTTGCCCATATAGAGGGAAATGATCAAGGCAGACGTCATATGGAAGAAGGCGACATCTACGAAAAAAATCGAAAATGCCTTTTTTGGTACCGTTGGAATGCAATACAAAATTTTCCATCGTTCTGTATATTAAACAAGATGGTAATTACACTCGAACTATAATTTCGGTATGGGCAAATGGCTGCTTCTGTAAACATTCCGTACTCGATAAAAAGTAAAGAGGCGTTTGTAGAATACAGGACAAAAAGACGGCATCTACGCGTAGATGCTGCTTTTTTTCCTCCGTTTTTGTAGTTACTGCCTTTCCACCATTTAAAGCCTCTGCCATAATTGCAGATTCGGCATTTCTCATGTCAGTTTCTTTTTTGTTCTCATCTCATTTCAATTCGTCTTCCCTAAAGCACCCGAATTGACCGCATCTCGCAAAAATGGTGTGCTTAAAGGTCATTCGGGGCGAATTCATACTTAAATATGACGGCGATGAGGAATATAAGGATTTAAACTTCCTGAAAACCGCCAATATGAGAAAGGACAGTAGACCATTACGAGATGAGCAAAGTGGTCCAGTCGGCTTTCCAAAACGAAAAAAAACAAAGAAAACATCCTCCGGAGTCTACGGAAAATTCTTCCTGATACCCGAGAGAGGTTCTGAAAGAATTAGCCAGAAACTTCGTTTAACTCTACAAAAAAAAACCGTGCCAGCGACACCGCGATATTGATTAAGACCTTAGACCATTCTAGAGGCCAAAAAAGGGCATATTTTGTGATTTTTTTTCAGCGAAACCATAAAATAAATCAGAATTACAAAATAGGGGTTTTATTATACACGTAATTGAGTATTGAAAATTATTTTTTCACAGCGATACATGTCAAAATGGCGACGGTGCAGCATTTTTCCGATCACGCCTTTATTTCTGGAAGGTCAACGGCCGGACCAACAGCTCCTATAATTTTTCAGTTATGATGAGACACTAAAGTTTTTTCGATTATGTATAAGAATAGCTATAGAAGTACGTAGGATTTTTTGATATATTGTTTTTTGTCAAAATGACGCATTTCGAAAATAAAAAGTATAAAGTGCCATGAGAAAATCGTCAGAAAATTGTTTATGAAAAAGGAACTATGCAATATAATTTAAAAAACTTACGTAGTGCCTCAGAAAATGTAATTCTAAATATACAGTTAAAATTTCAAGTGAATCGTTTGAAATTTGTTTGACTTATGAGTCCGGCCGTCTTGAAAAATGTAGTTTCGAGATAAACGCGTTTAAAGTTAGTAGAAAGCCACGACATGAATCAAGAGGGGTTGCGCTAGAATTCGAAAATCGAGTATTTAGAGATTTTTCACACCCATAATCTTTTGGAATATAATTTTATAGGCAATAAAGTACATTTTTAACAAAAAAAAAATCGATTTTTGGCAATCCTAGAGTGGCCTAAGGTCTTAAGGGAAAAATATGCTTCATTTGTGATCTCAATAATACCTATGTTTCAATTCTTAATTTTGTTTTTATAGAATTTAATGCTGTAATTAGCTTAATTATGGTATAAACTAATTAATTTCGGAATTTCCACATAGATGCCGCCTTTTAGTATTGACATAGCATTAGTTTATTAAAATGCAAATTTTAATAGCGGCAACTATGTTTTTTCATCGTAACTTCTTCAATTTCTATAAAAATAATATTATATTTTTTTTACATTAAAACAAGAGTTAGTCCATTCTGCCAGTAGAAAAAGTTCTAGGTATTTGCATCCCAGAGCTATAAAATATCAAAAAGTTACGTTTTGCTATTTATCTCAAAACAACATCATCTGTAAATGCCGTCTTCTTCCATATGACGGCTGAAGGAAACTCTGGCTCGGAGTATAATGCTCAACGATATTATTTGGGTGCCAAAGCCCTCGTCAATAAATCCTTCTGTTTTACAAACATTCGCGGTCCGGCCAACGAACGATCTGGAAGATGCGCTTGACCGTTCGCTGGACCATTTGGGCTTACTCATGTACACACGGGCCTCAGTAATCGCGGCCCTTCGAGCACCGCATGCTACGGACAACTGGTCGAATTGCCGATCTCGTCTTCCGACTTTATCGTAATCCGCATCGTTGATTAATTCCAACCTTTGTTCTCGCTAAAGACGATACTATGGCTCGCGGCAGCTGGCGCCAGTAATCCATATATAGCAAAGCGGTCATCCTTTGGAGAGCTTTGAAAAACTTAGCTATACTAATTGTACACGTGGCTTTGACAGGTTTGGGGATTAGATGTGTAACAGGAGTCCGTAGGCGCAACAGCAGCCAGAAGTCGTTGATGTTGAAGAATGTTGAGATTTCGCGGAAACGTTGATACGTCTGTCTAATGAAAGATCAGCCAAATTACCGATCATTTTAATCCTAAAACTTGTGGAACATTTTTTTCTACCTTATAACTAATTACTTGGGCAGATACCCCTCCCACGCGTTTCTTGTAGGCACAATCGCTCCATTGAGCAGTGAAGAGAAACATTAGTACCTGAATCTCCTTGTTTTTCAATAAGTAAGAAAATGGCGTAAGGGGACTCCAACAAGTACGTGAGCTTCAAATGGGGGGGGGGGGGGGGGGGTCTGGCAAAATCTCACCAAATCTCTGTTAGGATCAATGAAAATCTGACGTCAACTTTGTAATTCAGAAAATATACTATTATAACATTTTGTAAGGTACGGGATGCAAATATGGACACCTTAAGGCTTAAATCATTTTAGAAGGGATTTTAAGAAAACAAGAATAATAACACCATTATAATTGTTTTATTAAATTTGGTAACAATCAGACTTATTAAGTATGTATATCCTTTGTAATTGATGCGTTTTTTAGGGATTGGATAATCGGTCGTGCAGAGCACGGTTTTACATACAGGTCTGGAAACTCCGTTAGTTCACATGGTTCCTTTGCCGAAGCTCGACGCTAGAGTCGCTGCAATCGAGGGGTGTTGTGTGCGACAGATACAACAATAGCCACGCATTCGCGTTATAGCCTAACCTATATAATAACAATAATATATTTAACCCCACTGTATAAATTACGAAATTTGAAACTTACCTCTGCAATAACATTCCAATTCGCGTCATGTTTGACGTATTTTCGGAGAATGTATCGTTCTTCAAAATGCTTCTCACAACACACAATGCGAAGACGTTAATTTCTCGACGGGAACCGCGGCTTTCAACTTTTCGAACAGTTCACTATTCGTTGGCACTTTGAATACCGACCTTTTGACTTTCAGGCTTTTGTAGCCGGTATTGCACTTTGGTACAACGCAGGACTTCGACATCACATTTAATATAAGCGCACGGAAAGGATTGTTGATTATATTTTTTATAGGACTCGACTGACTGCACTGCGTGGTAACCGTATACGTGGAATCATACAATAAGCAAGTTATGTGTTCACTATTAAAACAACACCCCTCGATATTAGGGACACCAAAAATTCGGCTTCGATAGTCGAGTCACTCCCACCACCGAAATTTCATCGAGTTTCCACACCTGTATGTAAGACCGTGGTAAAGAGCTACGTTAGCTTGCGTGATTGGTCAGCCTAGTGGTGGAGCATAATTTTATATTTGTTATTAAGTCGCGGCCAGAGGGGGCCATCTGTGTAAAAACCCGCAAGAGTGTATACTTGAAAATAAAGAACTACTAATAAAAATTCTTGGTTCATATTTTTCAGATCAATATTGAAGTCTTTGGATTTCCCACAAACGGACAACTGCCGGCAAAACCTTCCTGGAAGACCACGCCATAACGTCACCGTTTTGCAATATTACCTAAAACCATACCGAAAGTTTCATAAATGTAAAACATTTTGTTCTATTCCAAACAAAAAAAAAGACGCGATGAAAATTGGCTTTTCCCGTCATCTAAGTGTATTTCCATCCTTAAGGAACGAATGTACAGTATTAAAGACAATGATGAAAAAGCATTTACAACATCGAAGCACAACTGGAGACTTGACCGTGGATTTTGATTTCCGTGTTTCAGCATCGAAAAGCAATCAGAACGGTGGAGATTACGCTGTTGGTGGTAGTGGTGTTGGTGGTGGTGGTGTGGTGACCGGAAGCGGGCTGTCGATCGGTCTAGTATCAGGAGCCGTGACAACGGTTTACTCGACACCGGGCACGAGCAACGTTGTCAGCGGACCCGGCAACGTTGGCCTCGCTCCTGATGGTTCCCCGGTCAATTGTCTCGGTGGTGGTGTTCCAACGTCAGTCTCGAGTCACGGTGTCGCCACGGTATCCACGATGGGCTCTCTATCATCGGGTGCTTTCAACAACACCGGCCGAACGAATTTCACGAACAAACAGCTGACGGAGCTCGAGAAAGAGTTTCACTTCAACAAGTACCTGACTCGTGCTCGACGAATAGAAATTGCTTCGGCGTTGCAGCTCAACGAGACACAGGTCAAGATATGGTTTCAGAATCGGCGTATGAAGCAAAAGAAACGCTTGAAGGAGGGTCTCATAGGTGCGAGCGTGGGTGGTGACGTTGCGGTTGGCGCCACTGCGGTGACCGCTTCAGCTGGAATGTTGTCCAACAGCAGCGCGAGCAACGCCTCCAGTCATATTGGCAACGTTTGTCGAAGCACCAGTAGCTCGCCAACCGGATCTACGAGTCATCTCGACGTCGGGGGCCTTCAAGCCGCGGCGATATCATTCACCGGTGACAACTGTCGCGACTCTCCACCCATCGTTACCAACAACGAATGACCATCGTAAACGTGTCTCCGGTGTC
This sequence comes from Ophion ventricosus, assembly GCA_963932345.1. NCBI lineage: Eukaryota > Metazoa > Arthropoda > Insecta > Hymenoptera > Ichneumonidae > Ophion > Ophion ventricosus. The sequence goes on from OZ010722.1 coordinate 3,195,741, forward strand.
TTCCGGTCGTAAACGTACCGTAATTCGATATCGCATCGCGTCATTTCATCTCCAAATTCTTTACTTTTATCCATCATCAATGATGCGTGTATGTTTATCGGCGAAACTCAGCGAAGCACGGATCTCGTATTTTGCCCACGCAAGCTAGAATGTTAGAATTCGGAAACGTAATACACTGCGACCTTTTCGATCGACACCTCCATAAATGAAAGTAGCACATGGTGGTAGAAGCGCCAGGCCACGGTTTTATATACAGGTCTTGAAACGAAGGCGAATTTCAGTGGTGAAGATTAGTACCCTTATTGAAGAAGCTTTTCGTTCACCTCAACGCCATTGCGCATCGCTGCTGTAGATCGGTACGGTGAGGCCCGATGCGTGACATAACCTTAGTACTGCAGCGAAAAAAAAAGAAATAAATTCAGGCGAAAGAAACGCCGATTAGGGAATTAAACCCAAAATACAATGAGTGCAAAGCGCGGAACGAATCCACTTAGCCAAATCACCTCTGTGACAGCGGCTAACGAAATTGATTTTCATCAGAATCACTTCAATTTTCCAAGTGTTCAGTTTACATTTTAACGTCAATCCGATGAAGCGTTAATTAGTTAGTTATCTTTGATCGTATAGAACGTTTACTTTTACTTTCTTCGTCCGTAAATTGAATATTGTTTACGAAACACGGAATAAATACGATTAATGGAGTTAGGGTTTACAGCGCATGCGTTACATGTGATAGAAAAAGTGACAGAACGCTAATGTCTTGTGCTCTGTCTTCGTTGCACAGTACACCTGTCTATCGTCACGCACCTCGCGGCCGCAGATCGCAACGCAGAGCGTCGTCATTAAGCGAGCGTACTCCCACCACTGGAGTTTCCAGACCTGTGTGTAAGACCGTGCGCCAGGCCTTAAGCGTCAGGCTCGTAGCGCGCTAGACAATAAGAGAGGGATTGAAGGGGTACCGCTATCCGCTACGCCAGCTGCGCAGAGTCTGCTTGAGTTGATGGTGAGCAACCTCTATGTTTGCAAGTGTGATTCTGGCGCCGATTTCGCCACTGTGCCGATCAGAAAGATTGCCGTGTACTTCACAAATGACATACTTCCGAAAAGTCTGGAAAAAAAGCCAAAAATGACACTTTCGAAAAATTATGACTTTCCGGAGGTACGTCATTTCTGGAGTACGACTTTTCTGGATTCTGATAGTCTAACGCCCACGGACAAGGCTCGCGTCGCAACGCAACTCGATTTCCGATCAATTGTGTTCGTTTGGGTTAATGCGAATCGTGGAACATTCGATACTCGTTTTACTAGTACGTACGCGGGGGGGAAAAAAAAACTTTCTCACGCGTTCGAATTCTCGTTGTCACTCAGTTGCTCAGTATAAAAAAAAATGTATAGTTCTTCCAACAATAATTCGTATCTAGGAGCAGAAGCACGCTTGGATTAGCGAGAGAGAAAAAAATGATTACGTTGACGAAAATTATTATTGTGGGCTTACATTCGCGGAATTTGTCCATACAACAATATCGGATATTTTTTTCTCAGTGTACTTAGTTTTGAGCTACCAGAAGGCAGAAGGACTACCTCGAAATGCTAATTTGCCTCGGATTTTTTTATTTCGGTTATTCAACGTATAACATTTTCATGGAAAAAAGTACTTTCCTGCACACGTGTTCATATGTTTATGCGTGTGTAGGTTTTACCAAACAAAAATAGTTCAGCTCTTATCTCGTCGAACATTATCATTGAGCATAAAAAAAGCATGCCAAATTTGAGCTCTATAAGTCAAATCTAAGCGATAGAGCTGAATATTTTTTGCCCATTTATTGATTTATCCGTGAAATTAGGTCCATACGTGTAGCGCTTCATTTTTAATCATCCTGAACTGTCAACTGTCATGCTGTCTTTTTTGTTTCGTTGGCAACACTTTACCGTACAAATTGCGCAAAAATCAAATCTTGCGTGAATTTTGGGACACCCTTTATGCATATGTACACTGCCAGCCAAAAGTTTCGATACACTAATCGAAATTTCTTACCGCACTAAAATTTAAATAGCGGACGCAAAAATAATGATAATTGAATTTCTCGAGTGGCGTTTTAAAGAGGACAAGTTTACCTGTATTTTGCTTTTTGAGAAAATTCTCTACAATTTTTATTCGCCCCCGTACGCGCTTTTGAACGTGGCCATTTTTCGACTGTTTTTTGGCCGTCGAAAATTAACTGCAAAGTTTGGGGAAAAAATTTCCGGCGTTTTTTCCATGGTAAACTTAGAAAGGATATAAAAATCTACATTTTTATTTTTTAGAAAGTCTCGTACGATTTTTTTCGCCTCAGTATTGCATTTTTAGCTAAAGAAGACATGTTTTAGAAGAAAAAGGCGTCGTCGAAGAAGTATAGAGTTTAAGAGGCAATATCAAGAGGGTAAAAAGTTGCACAGGTTCACACTGGAGTGGCTAGCATTTTTTCAGAATTTTTTTTGGACATTTTTTTTTACCATTGTTGGTTGGAACTTTGATGAGTGGAGAGGCTCCACTTGGGAATCATGCGGTCTACGACAATGTATTAAGAAAGGAAATTTGTCTACATTTTCATTTTTAATTAACTACAATTTTTCTAGATGATTTTTTTCAATTTTTGAAAATTTTAATGAAAATAGGAAAATAAAAAAATTTCTAAAAAATTGTACTTAATTATAAAATAAAAGTGTAAACAAATTTCCTTTCTTAATATATTGTCCTAGACCCCATAATTTCCAAGTCGAGCCTCTCCGCTCACAAAGTTCCAACCAAAAATGGTAAAAAAAAAGTCCAACAAAAATTTCTGAAAAAATTCTAGCCAATCCAGTGTGAACCTATGCAACTTTTTACCCCCTTGGCATTTCCTCTGTAAGCCCATAGTTCTTCGATGACGCCTTTTTTTTTCTAAAACATGTATTTTTCAGCTAAAAATGCAATACTGGGGCGAAAAAAAATCGTACGAGAATTTCTAAAAAAACAAAAATGTAAGTTTTGATATCCTTTTTAAGTTTACCATGGAAAAAAATCGAGGAAAAAAATGTTCCACAAACTTTACGGTTAATTTTCGACGGCTAAAAAATAGCCGAAAAATGGCCACATTCAACAGTGCTTATCGGGGCGAAAAAAAATCGTAGAGAATTTTCTAAAAAAGGCCAAATAAAGATAAACTTTTCCTCTTTAAAACGCCACTTGGAAAATTCAATTATCTTCATTTTTGAGTCCGCTATCAAACTTTTAGTGCGGTAAGAAATTTCGACTAGTGTACCCAAACTTTTGGCCGGCAGTGTATATATATATATATATATATATACTCATACACTTTCCTACGTAAGCGCCGCTGTGCGGCCGGCAAGCAAAACCGTCGCGTGCCCACTTACTTTTCTTTTTTTTTCACCCATAGTAATTTTTACAGTGTCATCACGCGACCATAATTTAAGAAATATATAGCGTGCGCGAGACTCCGCGCGAGCTCTACGTCAGCCCGAGTTTCGTCGGTGTCCCGTTCACCGCGGTTTTACATTTCGACTTTTTCTCTGCGTGCTTCTTCTCTCTCACGGACGACAAAAAAAAAAAAACAAACGCCGTGGTGGTTTTTCTTCTTCTCTCGTGTAGCTCGGCGCGTGCGGCGATTTTCGAGAAAACGTTGCAAACTTTGCGTATGGTTCACATTACGTTTGACGATTTATCGACTCGAGCTCGAAAAAAGCGACGAGAGAATGTAAAAAAAAAAAAAATGAAAACAAAAAGAAATGCGGAAAACGGAAACGTTGAACTTGTGTACGCGCCGAATCACGAGAGTTTGAGCGACCCCGAAGCAGCCGACTCGTCGCTGCTGTGTGTAAATATATTACGTATATGTATAGAAAAAAAAAGGAAGAAGAAGAAGAAGGTGTAACAGCGCGCGCTTGTGACGGTTACCGATTCAGGGTGTAGCGCAGCTACGTCAATATATACCAAGGGCGTTATTCATAGTCAGGTCTCAAGTCGACTCTTGAGACTATCTTCACAAAGACGATCTTATTGGTCAAGAATCTTCTTAAGATTGCCTACATTCCATAGTCAGCAAATAAGACGATTTTTATAAAGACGACTCTGCCCAAGATCGTCTCACTATCTTCAAGACGGTCTTGACACAGCACTAGCATTCGGGTGTTTCCGAATTATTTTTGGAAACTCGCCATTATATCCACCGATCGGGGCTCCGTATGCGGGGTCACCATTTGGAAAATCGGAAGCGTCGTTTGAATTCGTTCTCAGGATAGAAATCTAATGGATTCTGAGCATCGCGAATATATCCTTTTGGTGCTCGTGGAACTCGCTCATCTTCTTGGTCAGAGGATTCATCTGTATCCATGTTATCCATGTCGTAAGGATTCAGCAAATCCGCAAAGTGCGACATTGCAATACAAGATCGATTTTGTCTGAGTTTAATGTATGCTTGCTCCTACTCCTCCAATATTTAACTGTGCTCACTGAACTATAAGTATACTAGAACGTATACGTTGTATTTAGCGGCAGCCTCGTCAGCGAGCTACTGTCTCACTCACACTATGTTGGAGGTTATACTTTTTTAACTGTAAAAATCTATTGATCAGTAGTCACAACACGCAATATATTGATCAGTGACTGTGCTCCAAAATTGTGTATTGTCCCTAACCTCACTCTGAACATCTTAAGACGGCTTGCCTCTCGTCTTCATGAAGTCCATCTTATTTGCAATCTTCTTTCTGATATGAGACGGTCTTAATTGACTATGAAACCTTGCAGGCTCAAAGTATTGCTTATTCTAGATAAGACGGAACTATGAAACTAGTCAAGTTGTGTCTTCAAGAAGATCATCTTCGCTAAGGCGGTCTTGTGTATTACATCTTGAGATCATCTTATTCGACGTTTATGAATCTACGTGGCGTCTCAAGATCGTGCTTTAAACGATCTTGAAAATGAGACCCAACTATGAATACCGCCCCGAGTGTCTCAAACTTGTTGGTCAGTAGTGAAAAGTTCATTTCGGGAGAAAAAGCTCGATCGAAACGTTTACAGATGTTTTTGGATCGGATGAACTCCTGGCGAGTTATAAATTGTTAATGTTCACCAATTAGAAAAGCCGGGCGACTAGATTGAGTCTGAGCCGGGCGACGGAGATTGGTCGACGTTAAGGCCATGTGTCACACGCTCTGCGACCACTTCGAAATTTTGTACCTTAATTTCGATCAAACGATACAATCAATTCAGATGAAATTCCGTGTGTGCATGCGATAATGTTGCACAACAAGATTGACGGTCGACGCTTGTTCATATTGTGAAAAAAAAACTTTACAGATTGTTACCATAGGACGAATTGTGAATTACTAATTGATACACCGAATTCATGCATATTTCAAGACCGTTAGCCTCTCGATAGTGAAAAAAAAACATACATTTTCAGCGTCGTTTCAACTTATTTTATGGCAAAATGACGGAGAAATTGGGCTTTAGAGTTTTTTTTTACATAAAACTATCAAAGTTGTACCAAAGTCGATTTTCGAATTCTAGCGTAACTCCTCTTGATTCATGTCGTGACTTTCTACTATCTTTAAACGCGTTTATCTCAAAACTACATTTTTCAAGTCGGCCGGACTCATAACTCAAACAAATTTCAACCGATTCACTTGAAATTTTAACTGTATATTTACAATTACATTTTCTGAGGCACTACGTAGGATTTTTTTTATTATATTGCATAGTTCCTTCTTTATAAACAATTTTCTGACGATTTTCTCATGGCATTTTATACTTTTTGTTCTAGAAATGCGCCATTTTGGCAAAAAAAACAATATATCCAAAAAATCCTACGTACTTCTATAGCTATTCTTATATATAATCGAAAAAACTTTATTGTCTCATCATAACTGAAAAATTATAGGAGCTGTTGGTCCGGCCGTTGACCTTCCAGAAATAAAGGCGTCATCGGAAAAATGCTGCACAGTCGCCATTTTGACATGTATCGCTGTGAAAAAATCATTTTGTATAGTCAATTACGTGTATAATAAAACCCCTATTTTGTAATTCCGATTTATTTTATGGTTTCGCTGAAAAAAAAATCACAAAATATGCCCATTTTTTGGTCCCTAGAGTGGCCTAAGTGCTTAAGGCCCGTCGCATCGTAGGATTTAAAAAAAAACACTTTTTTCACAAAATGGCGCCTGATTGAAATTTACTTGAATTTTTTAACCTAAATTTCTATCTTTCTGCCTTGATGAAAAAAAAAGAATTTAGTAAAAGAAAATACTACGATGCGAAGGGAATCTATTACATTTTAATCGGCTACAATAACAGCTCTCCCAGTCAATATATATTCATTAAAAAGTAAAAACTGTCAATATATCTCAATACTTTCGAATAAAGCAAACTTGGATGAAAGCGGACAAATAATTTTTGAGATAATTCCCAAAATTCATCTATTTTTTTCCGCTGTCTACTCGAGTGTGCCACCTTAATAATAAATAACTAGCCAGACGTTCGTCCGATCTGAAAACATCTGAGGAATATTCGATTTCGGAATTTCGTTCCAAATCCAACTTGGCATTATTATTGAACAATCTGTTTTCTAGGACAACCTGTATAAGCGCCGCCGAAACCAAAAGTTACCAAGTACCTCGCGATTCGTATTTATTGCGTTATTGTCGAACTCGCGCGACTAACTTCACTGTTTAAGAAAGTTTGTATACACGACGCTGCGTCGCGGAGGTGAACAAAGAAAGCGAAAAGAATGCGAGATATAGGCTCGAATTTTCAAAGCGCCATCTTCGTGAAAGCGTTACTCTCGGATTACGGGATACATTACTATTTGATATTATACGATTGCGATTGCAGTACCCGTTTGTCTTGCATAAGTCGACCGGTATTTTCCACTGACATATTGCGACGATCCTCATTATTGTGGATTAGGAATGTTCGATTCTGAATCGTTCTTCAGGAGAATCCATTTTCTCGATGAGAGAAAATTGATTTTTCGTATAGATTCTCCAGCATCCGATTTTTTTTTTCACAATCGATTTTTCAACGCCAAAATCGATTCTTCGTTTGGATGAAAAATAATCGAACGATTTCTCCAACGCCCCAGTAGCGGCGATTCCGTAACTTGACAGCGGCGTCTTTCATTGTCGTTAAATAGTAAGAACCAATCGCGTGGACTATTGCAGCAGAATGGACGCCTCTAATTGGCTGTCGCGAGCCAACGATAACTGTCGACACGAGTTACAGAATCGTGCCACGGGAAAGAAGTGAATCGATTTTTTTTCATCAGAAAAGCAACTTCGGCTTTAAAGGGTTGAAGGTGTACGCCTTTCTTTGTTCAGAATGAGCTGGTTAATTCACCCTCGTACATTAGAACTTAATTTTTTTTTTGATACCGTATAATGTCGAAAAATCGATTATTTCAAGATCGATCTTTGACGTTTCGATTTCTTGCAGAATCGATTTTCAGACATTCGATTCAAAATCGATTTTTTTTTATCAGAAAATCGAACATCCTTATTGCGGATCGAAAAATCATTTCAAAATTTCCATTTTTTTTTAGTATTATAAAAAATGGAGTGTTATCAACTTGATAAGGCGAAATGCGCGTTACCGAGTTAATTAATTGCGTTGTATGAATAGATAAGTACGGGCCTGTGTACATTTTTGGACAGTGTACCAGTTGATTGTGATAGCGCGAATATACCTAATGAGTAGCGTGTGTATCTATCAGTCTATATACATATACATCGTTGATGATGAAAAAACAAACCGTCATTAACGTAAATAACTTTGTGTATCTAAATGTAAATAGAATTTCGTATAATCTTGTGTAAGAGTCTTAAGTCACTAAAAAAAAAAGAAAAACTTGTAAGAAATGAAAAATACTCGCACGTTTTGGAGAGTCTTGCGAAACACTTTCGGCATCTGTTTTTTCTGCCACGATGGCGATCGAACGAGCATGTATTATTGACGAAAAAAAAACAATCAACTTTCAGGAATCGAGTACATATATATATATATATATATATATATATTTTTTTTTCGTTACTTGGAATTTAAGCAAGATCCATGTAATTAAGAATTGTAATTATTTATAGACATCAGAGAAATGAAAGAGAAAAACAAGTAATAAATAGTCATCAATTACTGAGAACTGTGAACACGTGGCTCTATGTAATCCAACAATAAAAAAAATTATTTCTCCTATCTCCGACGAACGGTAAGTTCTCAATTTGAAAAAAATCATATTTGTGACCGTCACTACCACGGTCTTATAAACAGGTCTGGGCACTCCGGCTAAAATCTTGTGACCCTTAGCGAAGCCAATTTGGTTCCAAATTCTGCCACGTCGCTAGTATCGGGACGACGGGTTTGCTTATATATAGTCATGGATATAGTGGTTCGTATGCGCTGGTATATCGCTCTCTGTTGCACAAATCGGTCGCTCCGATTGCAGCGCTCCAAGTTTTGCGGCCAGTTTTGCAACTTAAATGGCTTCAATAAGGGTCACACGATGGCCCATACCAGGGGGCTGGCACGGATTGATATTTTTGCTATGCAAAATGATCGCTTTTTTTTAGTATCCTACTCTGCCACTTGCAACGCTAGTTGTACCCTCACAAAGCTGATGCGGGCGAAAGAGCCATGTATATACACACACGCACACATATAATCGAGCAATACCCATATAACACCATCATATACATTAATGGTGTTATATGGTATAAATATATACACACACCATTTATTATGCCACCATTGTTGTTTTATTAACCCTTAGTGTGCACACCTTTACAGCGAATCACTTCGTGCACATGGGGTCAATTGGACCCCAGGCCATTTTTGACCTCGAATATCTCGGTAACTATGCGCTTTTCGGAAAAAAAGGTTGAGTCACTTTTTGCAGTGAATCGATCAAACTTTAAGGCCGCGAAGTTAGATTTCCAAAAAAAGCTTTTATAATTGTTCAAAAACGTGCTTAAAGTTGATGGTACGCAAAAAAAGCGCTGCAGGTAAGAAAAAAATGTTGGGGTCAGGCTGACCCCGGATGCACACTAAGGGTTAATTTATCTATTATTCATTAATTCTCGATTGACTATTAGTCTATTGACTAATGATCGTGACAACAATCAATCATGAAGATAAATACGATAACGAAACTATTTGGTACCAAATTATAAATTTCTCAAAAGATCATTACTCAATTTAAAAATAGAGCTCCAGCTTTTATCATATGCTCATATAACGAGAACTGAAACACGTTTGAAAACTTATTCACTAATAATATTTTCAAGAACCGATTATTTGACGATAAATAATTATATTGTCCATACGTACCTCCATGGTTGTGTCCTGACATACTTATGTTTGGATACTCGTCCAGCTTTCACATTGCCATTATTTATAGCCTCTTTCCATAGTCTTTGAATGCCAGTATCGGCTGGTACGTTGAAAAAATGCACCTTTTCAATATTTTGCGGGTACCCTGAGGTACAACCGGGCACAATACACGGGCATTAGTGCACGGTTACGAACAATTTCATCAATTCCGCACCGCGGTTTAACCTCCAAAAGTCAAAATGGTGGTTTTGTACGTCGTGCGGGCCTCGCGCCTGCGAAATAGGAATATTGTAAGGTAAGTACTAGCGCCACAGGTAGAACTAAAATAAGCGGTCAAAAAGCATAGCATTTTTATACATAGTAGGGGATAGGCCGTGCCAGTCTTCTGGTATAGTCTCCCTGACCATGGCACCGACTAGTACGCGTTACTAGTACTAGTCGTGAAGTGGAGCCACCTTGCAGTAAACAGTTTTTTCTTTACGCAGTCCGGATGATGCAGCGAGTATGATACATTTGAAAATACAAACGTCGTTTTGACAGACCGTTTTTTCTATTTCTTGCTGTTTTTTGTTCGTCCGTTCGTACGGCTAAACCAATGCATGGAGCGTCTGGAAGATCTCGCGTTATGGCAGAGTCAGCTGATCGAAGAAGAAGAATTTCTTACAAAGCTTTTGGCAGATATCGACGAACAGATCAATTGTCTGCAGGTTCGTGCGTGATGCGCCGTCAAAAAGAAAATAGAATTTTGTCAAGATTAACAAAAAGAAGAACGAATTATGTGATAATATGACAACATTTTGTTGACGTGTACATTGTCAATTTTTAATAGTAATCAATTTTGCAATTTTCAGGACATCTAATCTTTTTTATCTCTGAGAATTATCAGAAAAGAGCCCGTAAGTCCATTCACTGGAAAGAGGTTAGAATACAGCACCAGTGAATAAACATGCCTAATTTTCACCTATTATGAATTTATTTGAAAATTTTGCCAAAAATTGGAAAATTGATTATATCTTAAATTGTAAAAGTACCCTCAAAAGAATTCAAAACATTGCTGGGAGTATAAAAATCAAAAACGAAATATAGAAGTGGAAGGACTAATAGCGGTAGATATGTGTGGTCGGGATTCGGCTCGGGCGGTAACTTTGATTTAAGCGGCGTTGCGCATGACCAATACTCATAGATCATTAGTCACTGAGTCATAGATCATTAGTTCCCAGTCGTCTGCGGAGAACAGGTGGTCCACGGACCACTGCAAAAGTAAAAAAAATGTTTGACAGTTACAGTGTAAATGTTAACATTTTTTTAGATGTCGCGGCAGAATTCCAGGAAGAGCTCATTGAATTGCAAAATGATAGAAACTGCAACAATGCGTTTGAATCTATGGGGATAGTACGATATCCGAGGCGCCAAATTGTTGAACATTAATTCTTGATATTTGAACCAAAATTTCGAGATTAAAAAATTTGCCTTCCTTAAGGCCTTAGGCCACTCTAGGATTTTCCAAAAATTGATTTTTTCTGTTAAAAATGTAACTTAATACCTATAAAATTATATTCCAAAATATGGGTATGAAAAATCTCTAAGTACTCGATTTTCGAATTCTAGCGCAACCCCTCTTGATTCATGTCGCGACTTTTTACTAACTTTAAACGCGTTTATCTCAAAACTATATTTTTCAAGTCGGCCGGACTTATAACTCTAACAAATTTCAACCGATTCACTTGAAATTTTAACTGTGTATTTAGAATTACGTTTTCTGAGACACTACGTAGGATTTTTTTATTATATTGCATAGTTCCTTTTTTATAAACATTTTTCTGACAATTTTCTCATGGCATTTTATACTTTTTGTTTTAGAAATGCGCCATTTTGACAAAAAACAATATATGAAAAAAATCCTCCGTACTTCTATAGCTATTCTTATATATAATCGAAAAAACTTTAGTGTCTCATCATAACTAAAAAATTATAGAAGCTGTCGGTCCGGCCGTTGACCTTCCAGAAATAAAGGCGTCTGTTTATATGCAACAGAAAAATTGTTTTTTGTTTTATAAGAGTGTACCTTTAAGCAAAAAAAAGTCTGTACCGACATATGCAACAGTTTTCAAAAAAAATATTAAAAAATAGCTTGTTTTTTGAGCCATCACAGCCTCTTAACTTACACAACTTCGTTACACAACTTATGAAAGAAATAAAGAACTACTACTTACGCTCAAAACTCATAAAAACTTTTGTTCTCGTTTTTAGAACACCTATTGTGCACAGTCGTATTGTAACTGTGTTGCGCGATGTGGAATTACCACAAACTAGAAAAATTCCGTCTAGTATCAAAATTCGATATTTAATTAAGAAAATGGTGTTAACGACACCTGTGATTTTTTTGCTATAGTGATTCGAGTTTTCATGGACAATTTATAATCTTTACTTATTTCAAATATAAATTAGCTTTCGTTCATTCACCGGTCTGTGTACCTTATTTAATGCAAACGACGATTTGAAAAATGTTGTTATATTTTCATCTTTCGCTGTAGGTAGAGCAGATGGAATTATCGAGCGCTATGAGACAGAAAGAAGCTCAATCGCAAAAGACCGAACCACCAAACGTCAAGACGAACGGGGACAAGGGGCCAGAAAAATTGGATCTCACAGTACCAGCCACCAAGAAAAACGATACGGAGGAAGAGGAAGAGGAAGAGGACGACGATGAAGACGATGATCTATAATTTCAGCTGTATTGTTAATTCGTTTCTAACTAGTATTCTTCAAAGCTTGAGGTATTCCTTGCACGAACTCGAATATTTAACCATTTCCCAATTTTCATCTACAATGAAATAAAAATTTATTTCAGCATGCTGGAAAAATTTAAAGCCGAGTTACGAAACTTTTAATAAAAAAATTACGACATTAAGATTCGTGTAATTTATGCGTCCCTGTATGGAGATGACACGCCGGCTACATTTCTATCAATTTATACACATGTCGTCTGTTCACGGTTGTATACACGTGTCTGGGCACTCCATCCAAAAATCTTTGTCTCTAAGTAAAGCCGATTTTGCCATATTCCGCCATGACGCTAGTGACGGAGAGGTCTGTCTGCTTATACCGTGCTATACACATGACACCTCGTAAAGTTATAGGGCTGTAGGAACACAAACAATACCGAGATTTAGATTTAAAACTGAGGAAAACGTGATTATAGTGTTAGAAATAACGTGTTAAGGTAATCTCTCGCCACAGTCACGTTGAAAAGTTTATTCTCCGCTCAATCGATATCTTCGAAATATTGCGTAATATTCTTATAATGTAGATTGTACATCTTATCGGGATGTAAAAACTTATTAAGTAATGATGAAAACGAAACGGTGAATCCTTTTGAAATTTTGCAGGTAATCATTTAATACTATCCTGAATGAGTTTTCAAAATTAAAAAAAAATCTATAGCATAACACTTTGGCGAGACTAGTACCTTAAACGCTTCGTGGTCACACTTCCAAATTCAATCGCGGTGGTCACACTTGGGTCGATTCTACCCAGTCAGTTTTCAAAATAGTATTGTGATCAACCTATTCGTCCGAAGAGGTTCAAAAAATTACGGAACATGCTTTGAACGTTCTCGATGATGTACGAAAAAATCATTTATAATGAAATGGCGACATGTTAAAAAAAAATCATAGAGGTGAAAACGTAAAGACACTCTTTTTGCTCAAAAAATCATAGTTCCGTGAATTTTCAACATTTTTACCTAAAATTTGGACGTAATACTCCTTAGATATGCTACTTTTGGGGAAAAAATAGTAGCATAGAGCGCGTTCGAAAAAAGGTATTTGTTCCGACATGTGGAGGGTAAATTTTATGGTATGAGGATACTTCAAGCTCCAGGTAAGATAGTGATTACAGTCCCAATTCGAAGCCGGGGACTTATATATTTACGCCAAAAATTGATCGACGGGTCGATTCTACCCAGAGTGACCACGAAGGGTAAAAAAAAAGCACTCTGCTCTTGTTTGCACAGGTGAACTCCAATTTCTCGTGAAACGGAGCCCCATCAATTTATTCTCCGAACAATATAACAGTTACAAGTTAACGTTAGACGAGTGTAACCTTCATACAGGCGTAGCGCGAAATTTTGTTATTCGTGAGTAGTGGTCGCACTCGAGTGAACGTCTTTGCGTTCTACAGCTCGTCGGATCTTTCAGCACAATATCTTGATTGAACGCACCGAACGAAAGCTCGCAGCCAAACCGCACAGTTGCCTTGAAACGTTACGGTCACCGGTCTGTCCAATATCTCCGGCGGATCATCGGGGTTGCGTCGAAAAAGAAAACTCTCGAAGTCATTAACGCGAAGAACATTTTTTTTTGTTTCTTCAGCTTTGTTTCTTAACTTAATTGTAACCTGTACAAATTTACGATACAGCCGTGGAGTACGAACGCTTTTGGCGATATTTCGAAAACGTGACGGCTGGACGATTACCTCCTAATTTGTGAAATATTCTAGTTTTCGCCCAATACCCCCCCCCCCCTTTTTTTGCTTCCTTTCGCCTTGGGCTACATAGCCCTATGACGGATAATTCTGCGGGGGTGGACCAAGCTGCGACGGATCGTCGACGACAAGACTGGGCGGTTTGAATTGTTCGGCGGACAAACGAGTGAACAGTATGCCGACACCTTCTATGAGGGCGAGAAGCATTCCTCCGATTACCGCGCTGCCTGCCATAGCTGGCAATCCGTTTCTCGCTGCCAATATACCGCCTGTCGCAGCGCCGCTTATTATCGAATTCCAGGGATCCTCCTTCTGTCGAAAGTGCACCAGTGTGCAATCTATCGTTGAAAACATTCCCCCCCATACCGCAAAGTTGCCAGCTATTTTTGGCGATCTTTGCTTTATCGCCATCAGACTTCCGGATAAACGTTTGCTCATGCCGCTCGGCGCGTTGCGAAAACCTTTTATACTCTGGAATACGGCACCGCCTATAGCGCCCATCGTGAAAGCACCACCGCAATCGTCCACTATCCGCCACGGACAAGGCTCCCTCGCGTATTCCTCCATTATCTTCTTTCTGCGCGAGAAAAAATGAGCCAAGGATCAAACGATTTGTATCTTCGAACATAATTACCATATGTTTCTCCACGATCTTTGGGCAACGTTTTGGAGTTAAAAAAAAAAACAACTTGCACGTTCGAAGAGGGACGTGCGTTTCGCTGATCAATGTTAGGCCGGGGCTACATTATGCGTTTTCGCGGCTGCGGTGATAACTGACGCGAATTAAGGGATTACGTGGGTTTGAAAATTTTACAAAATCCATTTTTTTAAATTTTATTATCTAATGATACAATATGTCTAAAATATTCTCCCAAAGTTTTAAGTCAATCGGATTAAAAGTCTTGGAGAGAGGGCCTTTGGGAATTCCCCCCGTTGGGAAAGACTGGACGGGAGCGACGCAGGTATAGGCATTTTTCTCAAAACACTATTTTTGAAGTCGGTGGACACAATTTCTCATAAACTAATGCACCGATCTTATTGAAATTTTGCACACTTCTTCAAAATAGCATTGACTAGTGACTGAACGAAGGTTTCTTTTTCAATTACAACTAATTTTACGAGGCTATACGTAGTGTAAATTGTACCAAAAATTGAATTATTCTCGTGATTGGATCCTTTGTTCAATCACGAGCTATACTTATCTACTAGCATAAAAAAAATTGGTTTTTCAATTTCAGATAGAGCTATCATGAGTTATCCTGACCACCACGAGGACAGTTTTTTTTTTTGGATCTCCAGAAACCAGGACCCACCGGCTGAATTTCCCAAATTTTTGGATGAAATTTTTTTTAAATATTGAAATGTTGCTCTTTTATGTACTTAACATTTTGAATAAAATAATTTATATATTATATTTCAAAAAAATAGAGAAAATATGCTTTTTTTGGATTCGAAACCCACGTAACCCCTTAACCGGAGGGCTACTAAGCGACAAATTGCTGTGGTTTCAACGCATTTAGTTGTAACCACAGCAATTTCTTGAGCGCAGCAAACACGAGCGCGATGAAACTTTCGAAAAGTATTTGTGTCATAAAAGCAGGCTTGTTGCTCTGACATTCAATAGAAAATCTTACTTTTTTATCCGTAACTAGCTTTTGCCCGCGACTTCGTCCGTGTCGACTTTAGAATTTGATCCAGAGAGGAGTTAAACAAAAAGAGAAAAAAGTATGAAAGAAAGAAGGTAGAGTGTAAACTGACCAGTGAATGGACGAAAACTGATTTATCTTCAAAATAAGTGAATATGAATTGTCGATAGAAACTCGTGTCACTATGATTTAGGAAAAAGAACACAGGCATTCCTGAAACCAATTTCTTAATTTAATATCGAATTTTGACACCACACGGAATTTTTCTAGTTTGTGGTATTTGCATACCGCGCAACTTAAGGAGCTTCGGAACGAGTGACAAAATGTTACCATTTGATTCAAATTTCTAGAGTAGGTTCTTTGTCGTAAACTGAATGTACCCTCCAAATTTTAAATCGATTGTCTACACCGTTTCCATAAGATTCACAATTGAAAAAACAAAACTTTACAGATATTACACAAAGTGCAACTATTTCATGGTATTGAAAATATAATCAGCCTCTTTGGGTGATAAAAAAAAGTACGTGCAAATAATATGAGTTGCTCTCTCACTCACATTCTCAAATTCTCACATTCTCTCTACCCATCCATCCATCCATCAAAACCAAACCAAACCTCAACAAAGCACAACAAACCACAACAAACAAACCCCAACAAACCCAAACCTACCAACATTGCAATGTACACACCAAAATTGAAACTTACAACTTGACAAATGACTACATGTAATGCTGCATTTTTCAACAAATCACAGGCATTTCGCATGTCGCAGCTCCCCCCACCCTGCTACAACACAGCGGCAGTGGAGTGGGGGTAGCGTTAGTTTCGTGTGACATCTCGCTAAATCAGATCCCCCATATCCATCTTCAAAGCATTTTCAATGCTACAACACTTTTTAAGGAGGTACGATCATTAAGAAGAATCCAACTTTCGGGCCTGACATTTTTATACGATATTGACGAATACGTTATGCACCCCTTGGAAATGTTTGAGCTATATTGACCGTTCAGTTTTTTCGTAATAAAAATGCAAAATCGAGCCCTTTAAGCTGGCGCAGCGCGTCGTTTTATGGAGACGATCTACCGAAAGTGGTCGTTAGAAAACTGCAATTTGATAAATTAGATGTAATAGATATTGTAAAAAATGGAAAATTCGAACTTTACCGTGTAGTTCGAATGCTACATTATAAAACGGTTTTAACTTCCGGTTGAATATTATCATAATGACGAAATAGCACCCATACACTTGCCAACGTCGGGTATAACGGCTAATTCGTTTGGCGAGCAGGACCTAGTTCTGCTCGGAAATCGTCATGTAGACGAGTCGCCACAAAACGCAAAATTTTACCTATAATATTAATTCCGCTGAGGTAATTCAGGACTCTAAAGATTCCAATAGATTTGGTGCAACGTTTTTTTAGTCCGTTTTTCTGGTAAAACTGTCATTGTGAATATGACGGAGACTACTCCAGAGTCGTTGAGGATGTAATTTTTCCATTTTCATTAGTAAATATGCAATAAATAAAATATTTACCACATATTTGGTACTTTGGGATCGACAATACGAATATTTGACATAAGTTAACATAAATCAGACATTTTACGCACAAAAGTATGAAAAAATGTTAAAAATGTGATGAAAAACTGTCAAACCACTCAGTACATTACGACAATTATGTCTATTATTATGACAATTATTTTACAAACTAGAAAAATGCTGTATTGCGTTAGAATTTGATATCAAACTAAGAAATTGGTTTTAACGATTCCTATGATTTTTTTTTCCTAAATCATGATTAAAGTTTTTATCAACAATTTAAATTCTTCACTTATTTAAAATATAAATCAGCTTTCGTCCATTTACTGGTTGGTGTATCCTATTAAATGATACCGTTTTATATCAACGGAATTTTTAAGAAACGTTCGACTCGTGTTGTCGGTCGAAGGGCCTTTGAACTTTAGGAATTATCACAAAGAGGACAATCGTAATCAACTTGCCGATACGGATGCTTCGAAAAGATTCTCTTGTTTAATGAAATAACTTTTTCTACCACACTGTTATTTACGACGTAAAAAACAAACGCAATTCTTTGGCGGATCGCGCAATTTTGAGGTTAGGAATGGATGACACAGGTCGTGACAAGCTTACGAGACAACGAATATACGGCGAAAAAATAAAACGACAACGACTCACGAGACAACTAAAAAAAAAATAATAATGCAATGTTTACCAGTAAAAATATGAAGAACACTGGCAAGGACGAAAACGAGCTTGCGACGATGTGTTACGCGAAGATACGTTTGCACGAAAGGTTTTTGTACTCACGCTGCGCACAGGCGTGAAATCGCCTTCTGCTAATCACTACCCGAGCGCTTCGCCATGTCTTTCGTGCGTACCATTCCATCGATTCATCTATTCTATGGTGACCAGATTAGGAGAGTGCACGGGAGCATAACACTCCTGGCAAGTCGTGTCCGCCTTCTTCCGTGTCGCTAGTAGTCACTGGCGTTTCCCCCATTACGGTCGCGCAGCGTCTGCATTCGACGCATACGACGCTTTTGAAATTAAGATCGTAGTCTCGCCAAGGCGTTTTTCTATAGATTTTTAATTTATTTTGAGGACACATTCAGGACACTATTAAATGATTATCTGCAAAATTTCAAAAGGATTCACCGTCGTATATTCGAGATATTGGCAATCAAAGATTGCACGGTTTTACACATGTTCTTATGGGGAGCAGCGGAATTTGGCATTTAATATATTTTTTTTAAATTAAATAGCAACCTGCGAAGAAAATGATTTGGGTAGGACGAAAATGACCCAGTTTCACGGATTGAGAGTTAATGCATAAACGTCTGTGCCTCTGATGTCTTTTTCACTCTCCCAACCTCCCATTTCAGAGACTACATTCAGTTCAGTAGCTCGATTCCGTAAGAGCATCCGCACATTGCACGCGATTTGCAACAAGCGACGAGCGATATCCAATAGAAGCTCCGATCTTCAAGAAAACCCCTAGGAGAGTGAAGCTCCCATTGGATATCGCGCATCGTTCGTCGCAAATCGCGTTGCAATGTGTTGAGGCGATTACTCGTTATATCTCGGCGACAGTTTTCGTTATCGTTAGCTAGCGACAACCAATGAGAGGCGCCCTTTCTGCTGTAATTCTCCATGCGATTGGCTGTCGCTAGTTAACGATAACGAAAACTGTCGCTAGTTAACGATAACGAAAACTGTCGCTACCGAATTATAACGAGTTACAGAATAGGCCAACAGTAGAATCTCTGAAGAACGGCAGTAACAGCTCCACTGTTTTCAATTAATTTAGGGGCCCAATTTTCAATAATATAACCTCTTCAACATAGTTTTGGATCCGAGGTACGGCATTTCTTTTAAAAGAGATATCCAAAAATCCCAATTATTCTCTATGACTACTATCTTCCATTAAGGCCATGTCTCACACGTCCAGTCGGTAAAAATTCTCCTAGACGCATCATATTTCGGGCAAAAGAAGAGAAAGCGGTTGTTCGTCGTTCAACAGAGCGGAACGTGTTTCTTTTCTTTTTTCCCAAAAATCAACCGTTTCAGAAATCATTGGGAATCTGCAAATCAGCTATCTCTCTCGCACTCATGGCCGCTCAGTCGGTGTGACACTTGGCCTTAAATCGCAATCTTCATCACTATCGGTTACATTGTTAATTATATCGAGCAACTCGTAACAAAAATTTGAAAACCACCAAAGGCTTCTACTCAGCCCGCCATCTCGACGCTAATAATGCCAACCCGGTCAATTTGAGTTCTCGAAAGCGTAAGCTCGTCGAAGTCCGTACAGTTCAATCCGAACGTCACCCAATGACTCACCATCCATCTGGACGATTTGTACTTATCGGCAGTACGTAAAGTGCGACGTAAATAAAATTAAACAAACGTATCATCGCGAACACGCTTTAATCGTACTAACTAGTACGGTGTTTCCGCGAGATAGCGCTCCGCCAACGTTCGTCATCTTTGCCACACATTTGGTCGCGCGCATGCGCCAAACTCGTGTTTTTTTAACGAAAACGTCTAAAGTCACGTCGCTGCGTTGGCGCTGTGATCGTGTCCGGCGGGATGTCGGAGCGGGGGGGGGGGGGGGATAAAGTGAAACAGCACAGCAGCAGTAACTTCTGCCATTCTGGCATTACGTCAATTGGTAGAGATCGCTCGCTCGTTCGTCTGGTAGGAGGTACCCGCGACGGCCGCCATTGTTTGCGTCACTCGTATTTTTTTTCGGTACGTGGTACCCGTGGCGTTAATTAAAAAAGACCCAAGACTCGCGTCGCTCGTAACGATAGAGTAAAAAAAAAAAAAAAACATCAGCGAATATTACTCGAAACGATTGGGAAAGAGACGGAGCTGAGTGGATCGAAGCGGTGTCAACGAGGGAAGCAAACGGATAAGCGCTCTTCAAGAAACAGAAGAGAGGGAGAAAGAGAGCGAGAGAGAGAGAGAGAGAGAGAACGATATAGTGTTATAGGATTCGAGAGCGTAGCATGTCCACAATGAATCCCGAGTAGTGAGTAAAACTTTTTATCATTTTCCTTTCTACGTTTTCTATCTCTCATCGACCAATTTAGCTTTGTCCTGCAATCACGTCTGGCTCGCGCCTTCTATTCATTCTTCCTTATAATTATTCTTACGCCTATTTCCATTTCCCTCTTTTTGACGAAAAAAAAAGTTCCCGTGGCAACAAAGGTGACGCGTAATTATCAGCGTGGAGATAAAAAAAAAAAGAAGACATACGGGACTCGCCGAGTCGCTCGCGCCTTTCGTGTTGTAAATTAAGACGCGTAGATTTTTTTGTGACGTTTACGAAGGAATCGTATGATTGGCGTATAAGTGAAAATGACTCGTGTCTACTGACAGATTTCTCCTTTCTCTCGCGTTTTTCCCTTCTCCTCGCTCTCTCGCACGTCACCGTGAATTTTTTTTTCCTCTGTCCAGTTTTCTGCGCGCGAGAGAGTGAGAGAGCGATGTATAGATGGGAAGAGAGAGAGAGAAAGAGAGAGTGTGATAGCAGAGCAAGTCCACGCACAGGTACACGCACACGCCCCTCCACGTCTCTTGATTCCGTTGTCAGAACAACCAGCTGCTCGTGCATTTCCGGACTTTAGGCTCAAGTCCTCGCGATAGGAACGCCATATTTTTTTTTCTTTCTTGTATGCATTATCCAACGAATCCACACACGATCGGAGAGCTCACACGTCGTCGGATCATTTTTTTTTTCTTTTTTCGCCTCTTATATGAGTCACTCGAAAGTCCACTCCTATCCCTTGGTCCGCGGACTCTTTTTTTTGTTCTTTCGGTCGATTTCTCTCTTTCTCGTACCTGTATAACAATTTTTCGACTCTTATTTTTTTCCTCGCTTGTTTTTTGAGCTTGACGATTGTTGCTTGTCGATTTCCTTTGTGCCATGTACGCAGTTAGTTTTTACGTCGTATTTTTCTACACACGCGGTTAGTTCGAATATTTCTCACGTCATGCTTTTAGTAGTCCCTCGGCTTCATGATCGAGAAAATCATTTTGGGATTAATTCTCACACGGGGACGATCGAACGAAAAATTGTCGAAGAAAAAAAATACATTGAATGCCGTTTTACGGAAGCACGGCGCAAGTGAATTTTTTTTTTTTTTTCGCAACTGTAAACGATTTTATCGCGAAATCGTCGAAAGTAATTTTTTGTCGTTTTGGTTGGATCGCTTTATTATTATTAGTCGATAAGGGAGGTAGTAAATGCAGGAACGAATGGGGGTTTTTTTTTATTGAATTTTAATAATCTTAATGATGCGGTGGAGCGTCGATTATACGAATCAATTGGGACCGGGCGCCCTTTGGATAATCGAAATTTCGAATATAATCGAACGGCAATATTCCGTGGGCGAAAAAAGAAACTCTGACTCTCAATATGATAAAATATATATATATATTTAATAATATAATGAACATTAAGAGGTTACATGGGTTTCGAAGCAAAAAAAATGCATATTTTCTCTATTTTTTAAAAATATATATAAATTATTTTATTCAAAATGTTAAGAACATAAAAGAGCAACATTTCAACAATATTAAAAAAAAATTCATTCAGTAATTTGGGAAATTCAGCCGGTGGGACCTGGTTTTCGGAGACCCCTAAAAAAAAAAGTGTCCTCGTGGTGGTCAGGATAACTCATGATAGCTTTATCTGAAAATAAAAAACCAAATTTTTTCTGTTAGCAGTTAAGTATAGCACGTGAATGAACGAAGGATTAAAAAAAAAATTCAAATTTGAATTTTTGGCAGAGTCGTATGCAAAATAGTTCAATTTTTGGTACAATTTACACTACGTGTAGCCTTGTAAAATTAGTTGTAATCGAAAAAAAAAAACCTTCGTTCAATCGCTAGTCAATGCTATTTTAAAGAAGTCTGCAAAATTTCGTTCAATCACTATTTCAATTCCAATTTCGTTCAATCACTAGTCAATGCTATTTTGAAGAAGTGTGCAGAAGAAAGTCGGCGATTTTCTTCTGCTTTACTACCAAATCTCGCAATCGTTTTATGAAGAAGGAATTGCATTGGACAATATTAAGGCTGCGTTTCACTAAATTGCTGTTTCACAATTGTCGCCAGCGGAAAGCAAACATCGTGCAACAATATATGGGGCGTAATCGTTCGAATAACTGAGCATTCGGATGAACAAAATTATTGTTTAGATAATTGATATTTTGGATAAGCCATAATCGCCATTCGGATAATTTACGTTTCGAATAAACCAAATCGCCATTCGGATAATCGACGTTTCGTATAACTGAAGTTCGGATAATCGAAGCTCTAATGTATATTAAAAAATGTATTTATTCGTCCGCTTGACATTTTTGACGTCTTCTCGACTTTTTCAATTTAAAAACTCTTTATAAAACGTTGAACATTAAACGTTTTTCACTATGTAAGTAATTTGAACTGAGCAAAGGGCTTTCGCGACGGTCGGTCATGCCAATGGCAGAAACTGCTGCTGTTTCCACGTATATCGGTAATTTTTTTTTCTTAAATAAAATTGCCACTATATAGATAAGTTTTATTCCACATGTACACCTTTGTGGGTTTTTAAACATCCTGTCTGTTCTTTCTTTTGTTACATCCTAAGGTAGTAGTCTCGCCAGATTCACGCTAAGAAGTTTATTCTCCGCTCAATCGATGAAAGCTTCGAAATATCCTTATAACGTAGGTTGTACATCTTATCGGGATTAAAAAAAAAAAACTTATAATGTAATGATGAAAACGCCTAATATGATGTTTACCTAAGCCTCACTATTGTATCAGACCATCCATTCAGGCTACTAATACACATAGATAATCTGCGTATACGGATATAAACATACTACTGTAATCTAGTTTTAGTCTGCTCCAGGTGCTTCATGGAGCTAGCGTCGCTAGACATTGCTTAAGGCCTTAGGCCACTCTAGGATTTTCCAAAAATCGATTATTTTTTGTTATAAATGTACCTTAGTACCTATAAAATTATATTCCAAAAGATTATGGGTGTGAAAAATCTCTAAGTACTCGATTTTCGAATTCTAGCGCAACCCCTCTTGATTCATGTCGTGACTTTCTAACTTTAAACTTATTTATCTCAAAACTACATTTTTCAAGTCGGTCGGACTCATAACTCAAACAAATTTTAACCGATTCACTTGAAATTTTAACTGTATATTTAGAATTACATTTTTTGAGGCACTACGTAGGATTTTTTTTTATATTGCATAGTTCCTTTTTTATAAACAATTTTCTGACGATTTTCTAATGGAATTTTATAATTTTGTTTTAGATATGCGTTTTTTGACAAAAAACAATATATCAAAAAAATCCTACGTACTTCTATAGCTATTCTTATATATAATTGAAAAAACTTTAGTGTCTCATCATAACTGAAAAATTATAGCAGCTGTTGGTCCAGCCGTTGATCTTTCAGAAATAAGGGTGTCATTGGAAAAATGCTGCACAGTCGCCATTTAGACAAGCATCGTTGTGAAAAAAATAATTTTGTACAGTCAATTACGTGTGTAATGAAACCCCTATTTTCTAATTCCGATTTATTTTATGGTTTCGCTGAAAAAAAAAATCACAAAATATGCCCATTTTTTGGCCTCCAGAGTGGCCTAAGGCCTTAATTTAAATCGCCATATCTCTGAAACTAGATGGTCAAAATTCATGATTTTTTTTACCCATTTCGTCGTATGTTCCTCGGTAATTGAGAATTTAAAAAAATCTATCAAAAAGTTTCGAAGTTATTGCATGAAACGTGAATTTTTCCACTGCTCCCCATAAGAACTCGTGTAAAACCATGAAATTTTTTATTGCCAGTATCTCGAAAACTGAACGGTGAATCCTTTTGAAATGTTGCAGGTAATCATTTAATAGTGTTCTGAATGAGTCCTCAAAATAAAATAAAAATCTATAGAAAAACGTTTTGGCGAGACTACTACCTTAATTCTTTTTTTACAGCATCGCTTTTGCTATTTACATTCCTTCCTTTCGCCTGGTTCTACTTATTCCTGTTCTCATTCGCTCTTTCTTCTTGCTAGTCTTCTCGCCCTCTCTCATTTATACTCGTTCTTGCTAGCTTCTTAAACTGTCTCACTACGACACACATTTTTTTGACTATCCCCTTCCCTTCTCGAGCCCTTCTCCATCCTGTCGCTAACCCCCCCCCCCCCCCCCTCATGAAATGATTGAAGTTTGCATCATTGGAACGCAACGAAAATTCTTTTCAATTTCTTATTTTCATTGTCCAATATTATATTGTACAAATTTCTTGTGGATCGCTGTAATAGAAATCTTAAATCTTTGCGTGACTTCCTTAGCTCAAATCTGCCAAAAGACATTTGGGAAATGAAAAAAAAAAAAAAATCATTTCTGTTGCGTTCCAAGGATAAAAACTTCAACGTCGTTCCTTCTGTTCCGCCCATCGTTGATATTTCAATATTGCTTCGTTCTCTATCCTGTGACGTTGCCGCCTCACATTCAGGGTGTCTACTCACCTGAAAAGTCATGAAAAGTCTTGAATGTCATGAAATTACAATCGACCCTTAAAAAGTCATGAAATGTCACGAAAAATTACCAGTCTACCTAATTTTTTTAAGATCTCTGCAGCGCTTGATATCATGGCCAATTTTTGTATTATTTTATCCAAAATAATTTCAAATTTTTGCGGGTTTGCGACAATCTACGGTATTAGAAAAAAAGGTAGTAGAAAAAAAAATGATTCGTTATCTCAACATATTAGTTTTTCTTTGTTATTCGTGTAAAGCGACTAGATGATATTAGTCAAAGTTCCTAAATGTATAATATTTTTCCAGATGTTCCCAAAATATATTTCTTTGCAGCAAACTTGAAACGATGCTTGTCTCACATTTTTTTACTACACATTGAATTGTACAGTTTGGTGACTTCCTTTATTTTGTATACTTTTTATTGGCATACACCACACATCTGTATCAAAGAGCAGAATATAAATATAGAAAATTTACAAAATTAGTCGCACTAATGAATTATGAAGTATACTTTTATACCAGAAAGTCATACTAAAAGTCATGAAAAAATATTCCTTGCCTTAAAAACTCTTAAATGTTATGAAATTTCAGTTCTGGTCAAAATTAGACACCCAGCACACCTCGTCCTTGCCCAAGTATCTCTTATTTCTTCCTGCATAGTTCATTTCGTCCAGTACTCCTTCATTTATGTCTCTCACTTGCCTATGGCTTTCCAAAGCTCCCACTTTGTTGTTCGCCGAATAAAAAGAATCGCCGCTAATCTTCATCTTGTCTCGTTTTCCCTTCGCAGCGACTATTTATTCAAGCTCCTCCTCATCGGAGACTCGGGCGTTGGTAAATCGTGCCTTCTGTTGCGCTTCGCTGATGACACATACACGGAGAGTTACATAAGCACCATCGGCGTTGACTTCAAAATAAGGACCATCGAGTTGGACAAAAAGACGATAAAGCTACAGATCTGGGATACCGCGGGTCAAGAGAGATTCAGAACTATAACGAGTTCCTATTACAGAGGTGCTCACGGCATAATCGTCGTTTACGACTGTACGGATCAGGATTCTTTCAACAACGTCAAGCAGTGGCTCGAGGAGATAGATCGTTACGCTTGCGACAATGTCAATAAGCTGCTGGTCGGCAACAAGTGCGATTTAACGAATAAGAAAGTCGTTGATTATCCGGTCGCCAAGGTTTGTCCTGATTTACGTATCACGGTAGAAAGAAAGAAAAAACAGAAAAAATCATTCGCGAGGCAGAAAAGTAACAAGGAAACGAGAAACATTAAACCCTTCGCGCTCACCCTGGGTAGAATCGATCGGTCGATCTATTTTTGGCGTAAATATATAATAGTTCCCGGCTTCGAATGGGACTGTATTCACCATCTTACCTGGAGTTTGAAGTATCCGCATACTATAATTTTTTTTTCCCCAAAACTAGCATATCTAAGGAGTATCACCTCCAAATTTTAGGTAAAAATGTTGAAAATTCACGGAAGTATGATTTTTTTTAGCGAAACAGTATCTTGCATTTTCACCTCTATGAATTTTTTTTAACATGTCGCCATTTTATTTCTTATAAATAAATTTTTCGTTCATCATCTAGAAAGTTCAAATCATATTCCGTAATTTCTTGAACTACTTCGGACGGATAGTTTGGTCACAATACTTTTTTTTTTTAAATTGACGGTAGAATCGACCCAAGTGTGACTAGCGCGATTGAATTTGGATGTGTGACCACGAAGGTTTAATCAGTTTAGAGAATAATCTCCCAAATTGAAAAGTCACGATGAAAACACGCGAAATTACTCACTCGAGAAAAAATAATATCGCAAGAATGGAAATTACGAAGATAAATATGAAAAATTGGAAGGATACGCGACAAGTCGCATATACGAAAAAAATAATATCACAAAAAAGGAGAGTGATAAAAGAAAACGGGTAAAAGTACCAGGCAAAGTGCGGAAAACGATATATTCGAGAAAAGAATAATTCCGCTGAGAAGAAAAGTAACGAGAACATAATTCTTTTGCTACTTTTATTTTTTACTTTCCACTTTTGCGCGATTATTTTCGTCAAATACGTAATAAATATTTTTAATACACATAAACAAACGCGTTATAACAAAGTGTATGGATCGTGATCTCGTCACTATTTGTAAAGCGCCTTTAAGCTCTTCGCGATATTCGCAAAGCTTGAAAATTTTCGGAAAATCGTAATAAAATAAGAAGCAAAAATTTTAAATGAGAATTTCGAAGAAAATGAAAATAAATTCGTAGACACGATTGAATTTCACTGCATATCATTTTATTTGTAATTTTTTACTTCAAAATTCTGATTCTTATTTCAAGAAATCGTGCAATTTCCGATACCTCTATCAATTGCGATTCCGTCATTTTCTTATTTTCATTGTTGCGTTTAAATTTTCGTTCACCTTAAAGTGACTCTAGGTGGAAAGATTTTTTTAAAAGTGTTTTCAGAATAGATCAGTAAATGAATTTTTTACATTGCGAGTCACAAGACTTTGCAATTATTTTTCGGGTATTTCGATTCCCGGCATTATTTTTGGAAAATGTAGAAAAAAAATACAATGTTCTCGCAATTTTTGAAGGACCCTCGTCCTTCTCGAAAGATTGACATTCTACTTTAATCATTTGTTTAGCGTCTTCAAAATTGTTCAAATAAATACTATTCTTTGAATAATGTATTTTCTCGTATTTGCAGGAGTATGCGGACCAATTGAACATTCCGTTTCTCGAGACATCGGCGAAGAATGCACTGAACGTTGAGCAGGCATTCATGACGATGGCCGCTGAGATTAAGACGCGAGTCGGTTCGCCGCCAAGCGCGGGGGTTGAGACAGCAAACAATCTCAAAATTACCCAAGGACGCGACGTCGATGCACCCAAGTCCGGTTGCTGCTGAAATCGTTAACGTTTCTCTCAATATAAACTAACCAAGTGAGTGACGACGGTTAACGAGTAATAAGTTTACGATAAGTGAATGAAACCAGCGACACTGTCACTTTTCGCAAAGAAACATTGTGAGGAAAAAAGAAATCAAGAATTAAGAAACGATTAAATCGAGTTTAAAGAAATTTTTCAAAATATAGAAAAAATAATAAAGAAATTCCTTTTTTGAGATCTCTGAAAATAATAATTCTTTTTCTTTCTCGAGTTCTCGAAAAATAATAGATTTCTTGAGAAAACAATTTATAAACACAATAAAAAAAAACAATACGTTATCAACGAGTAATCGGTAAACGATAAGCGAATGAAACCAGCGGCACTCTGAGTTTCCGTAACGAAAGATTGTGAGGAAAAAAAAATCAAGAATTCAGAAAAGATTGAATCGGTATTGCGAGTCTTAAGAAATTTTCGGAAATCTTGAAAAATAATAAAGACATTTTTTTTTTGCGATTTAAAAAAATAAAGAATTTCGTTGATTTTTTTTTCGAGGTCTTGCAAAATAATTCAGAAAAGATTGAATCGGGGTCGCGATTCTTAAGAAATTTTCTGAAATCTTTAATAATAATTAAAAAATTGTACTTTTTTTTATTGCGGTCTCAAAAAATAATAAAGAATTTCGTTGATTTTTGTTTCGAGGTCTCAAAAATAATAGAGGTTTCTTGAGAATTAAAAAATACAATAGAAAATGAATACATTATTAATAAACACAAATACCTTCTGACATTGATAAAAATACTTTGACTATAATTTGCTCGTAGATTTATCATCATTTCTTCGTATTTGGTAAACTTTATTAGTAAACGTCAATTTAGTAAATACGAATTCAGCTAAAACTTATGAAATACTATGAAATATTTTTATGAGTTTCCAATAATTATTATTAATTTCGCTAATTTCTAATACTAATTAAAAATAGTATTAATAATAATAACCACTTTCACTTATTTTGAATATTAATTATTAATTTCATTAAATTCACTCAACGAACGAAACAAGCAAATCTAACGCGAGAGTTAAAAGATTTTCTTCCCGTATTTTTGCAGAATAACATCGTGATGCAACATACCTTGGCTGCGCCATCGAGAGCGTAGCACAATGGCGATAAAGAAAAAAAAAAGCAGAAAGAAAATTGACAAAAACGATTGCAAGATGTCTTTGGTTGATACGACGAAGTCAGTGAAGCGATACCCCTTCCCCCTCCCCCCAGCCCTAACACCCTCAAGGACCATCAACTCCGATCCCGGGGTTGTACAAACTTCTTCTGTTGCCGCTTAAAATAAGAGAGAGAGAGAGAAAGAGAGAGATAGAGATCGAGATCGAGCGAGAGAGAGAGAGAGATCAAGTGAGAGCGAGAAAGAGATAGAGAAAAATAATACGAAACTAAAGACGATGGCGAGAGAGGCTTCATGAGTTGAGGTTCAACATTTAGAGAAAGGAAGACAGAGAGAGAGAGAGAGAGAGATCGAGAGAGGAGAGGAGAGGAGAGTAACTAATTATTCAATTTGCAATTAAGTAGCATCGGAATCGGTGGTTAGAACGATTCACTGCATTAGCCTCGACGTGAAAGCATAAAAAAAAAAACAAAACAAAAAACGTCGATCGTGTATAACAAAGGTGCGATTGAGAGTGATTCGAGATTGATAAGTAAACCTAAAATAATGTCGCGAATGATTGTGGAAAAAAAAACAAACACACACATACACACATAAAGAAACATGTGAAACGAGCACCTTTATTTTTAGCCTAATTGTAACAACGTGTATAGATAGCTATACCGGTTAACGTATGCCTTCTCCCATGACCTCCCCCCCCCCCGCCCCCCCACTCCGCCCTTGTAAACGTCCCTCTATGACGAAGAGAATAGAAAAAAGAAAACAAAAAAGCAAAACCAATATCCGCAATTAGCACCATAGTCACCCATTCGAATGTAACGCAAAAGTACTCGATCTCTCGTTTCTTCTTATTCTCGGGATTCGCGAGATCGAGAAACCATCCGACGTCTCCCCTCCCAAGTTCGTCCCTCTTGCAGTTAAAATTATCGCTGCAAACGTTGAAGCTCGTGCGAGAAAGAACGCGTCGCGAGTTATCGCGCTTTGTTTGTTTTTTTTTTTTTTTTTTTTTTTTTCGTATTCAATCGATTAGCCAGAGAGAAGAATGTTACGATTTCGGTTTACTTTCATCGGCACGTATTCTTCGGCCCCTTGTCGCATCGCCCACCATTGACTCTCTCATTTGATTGTCGTTTCGTCGCCGCTTGTTTCTTTATTCTTCTTATTTTCAATCTTTTTCCAACCACTAAGTAGCAGCAATTCGTTAGTCTTGAGTTTTCTTTCTTTTTTTTTTGTCAAATATCGCGTTTATCACTCGTGCTTCTCGGCCCTTTGGCATCGTGAAGATCGCGAAATCGCAAAAAAAAAAAAAAATTGGACAGACTCCGAGATATCTGGAAAGGGAGGAAAAAAGAAATAAGTGAATCGCCGAATTGAGGAAAAAAAAAAACAACTCGAGACGAAGCACGAGGCGTTTTTTGTACACAGCTACATATAGTTTGTACGACGAAAAATGAAAATGAAAAAAAAAAAGAAAAAAAAAACGGAAAACGGGCATACTATTTTGTACGAAAGATGTGTGAATTGTCGTCGTCGCCGTCGTCATCCTTGTCGTGAACTGGGGCACAGAGGCCACAGAATCTTCGATGATGGACAATCATTCTTTCTTCTTCTTCTTTTGCTTTCATCCGGGTTAGATCGAGAGACTTTTTATGCTTTCGAACAATCCGTCATCGTCATCTTTCTATTGTGCACTGCTATTGTGTTGTACAAGGAATACACACACATACACACACGTGCGTGTGTGTTTCACGATAAATGATGTGTACAATAACTGTAGTTATTATACATGCCCAATAAAAAAAAATCGAAAAAGAATGAGAAGCGCGAATAAATTTAATTCTACAGGCTTTATAATTTTCGTTATAGTTTCGGCAGCGGTTAAAATTCAAACGCGAAATTAAATGTTATTTAAAAAATGTCGAGTTTTGAAAAGTGTTTTTATCGTAAAGATAGTTTTGATTTTAAATTTGTGATACAGTGAGATCTCGATTTTTCGCTGTCGCGACTTTTTTCCCTTCTCCTTCATTTTTTCCTCTCACTTCGTCTTCACCGGAAGGGCTACTTGAGGTGTGTTTGACTTGGCCGCTAAACGCTTACAGCGCTCACGCTTATTAGCGGTGCTAAGCTTCACAGAGGCAAGCGATTACGGTTCTCAGCAGGGAGGCTAGAGTAGAAGTGCGAACTTTTATGGAGAGATTTGAGAAAAAGTGACTACAAAAACGTGGCCAAACAGGGATGACGCCACTATCGCTAAGACCTCTAGAAGTGGGCTCCGTGCGAGAGACATGTAAAATGATATTATACCAGACA
The DNA here is from genome assembly GCA_963932345.1 of Ophion ventricosus. Taxonomy (NCBI): domain Eukaryota; kingdom Metazoa; phylum Arthropoda; class Insecta; order Hymenoptera; family Ichneumonidae; genus Ophion; species Ophion ventricosus. The sequence goes on from OZ010722.1 coordinate 3,226,673, forward strand.
GATCTCCGTAAATGCGTGGTGATAGAAAAATATTTTTAATATAGCAATGAACAATGTGCATTAATTGCACAATTAACGGTGAAAAATGTCGAAAATAATGATGCAATACGTAGTGATAGAAAAATATTCTTATTATAACAATGTTCAATCGTACAACGAACGGTAGAACATGTCTTAAATACGTAATACTGATGATTTTTTTTCTTAAATGAATTTTTATTTTCTTAGGTAAATACGACGGTAATTAATCCCTGCTGTCAAAAAACAATGCGTTGCGATCTGTTTATATTAAAACTCGCAAACAGCGAAACGGTAACGCGATAATTCGTACGATAACGATATTTAACCCTACAACTCATGACTTATTTTTTTTACTGTCAAACGCATGACGGGTGTATATGCACCCCGTAATTTTCTGTCATAAAACCGGTCCTACGGGGATAAATGAACTTTATCATACCTTAATTTTTTCGTATTTTCATAAGAAAGTAAATAGTGTACAAGCCATTTGATTTAATTAACATTCTATTAGTGAAAAGTCCATTTAAAGACTGAAAAACGGAAAAATCGACAAAAACCTCATTTTTTGCATAAAAATTGGGGTGAAAACGGACCCCCTCCATGAGTTCTAGAGTTAAAGAAAAATTAAAAGAAAATCACACAAAAGAAATTGCAATTACTCATTTATTTTTCGATTTGAGAAATAACAGTATAAAGTTCGATTTGAGAAATAACAAATTTAAGTCGAAGCGATATTGCTTGCTTTAATCTTTTCAAGATAAAAACATGCTTTAATATTTTAGAGATAAAATATCTGTGTCCTCTTGTCAACATCAAGGCTGGTTTGTCTCGAAAATTCGATTTTAACAATCCTAAAATTGTTCGAATATTATGTCTATATTATCGTTTTTGCTGGTGGCTGGTGGCCTAGCCATGGAGGCTAGGATGCGTATTCGATCCTCTTCCATTTCTCTTACACGAAATGCATACGTAGCTCACTTCTCGAGGTCTTAGCAATAGTGGCGCCATCCCTGCTTCACACTACGTTTTTGTAGCCACTTTGGAGATACACAATTCGGTCTCCTCTACTCTAGCCTCCCTGGTTCTCAGTTGGGTGAATATAACAAAAGTGAGCAGCACCCATTATTACAGTTTTTCTCACCTAGTGAAAATGCGAGATTATTCACGTGACTTTACTCGACACGAAAGTTCTTGTCGAAAATCGTAGTGCGCATACGTGAGCGTCTTCCTAAAGCAGTGACGACACATCCAAAGCTGTATAATAAAACGAGTTACTACGAAATAATATATTCAGAGACATCATAATCTCGACGCTGAATACTTAATAAAAATTAGCAACTAAAAGTTTGTACCGCAGACAGTAAAGTATTATTATTCGATAATAATGAATAATTTGATGATGATTTTGCTTTCGCGGGATCGGGAAAATCGAATGCTTCGTTTTCTTTAACGTTCATGATACGAACGTTTTATTCTTTTTTAACTCTATAAGTTTGATAATAGACATTTTTTCGATATGTATCACAAGAAAGGAGAAAACAGCAAAAAACAAGTTTGAATCACTAAATTTTTTACTTTCTCCTTCGATATCTCGACAACTATCAATGGTAGGTGAAACATTCATATAACCTAAATTGTAGAGCGTAAAAAATTCAACAAAAAAGTATATAATCGCAATTTTTGTATCATGACGGAGAGCCGAGTAATCGCAACAAAAAAAAACAAAATTTACCACTTTTTTCAAGATGGCGGCGAAAACTCATAGGAAATCTTGGTCGAAAATTTCAAGTTAAGCTTTTCTAAGTCCCCTCTACACGATATCCAAAAATCAGCCTTCTCGGTTCATTTGCATTTTTAAATGTATATAGTCACTGGACTAATAAGCGTAAGCACTGTACGCGTGTCAGCGCCCAAGTTGAACGCACCCCGAGTCTTCGCTTCGGTGAAATAGACAAAGTAGGGGGGGGGGGGGGGGGGGAATGAAGGAAAATGGAAAAAATCGAGATCTAACTGTACTTGGCCGGCATTTTTTTGTATTCGTGTACACGCCAGTTGTTCACACAGAGATATCAGAAACGATCGTCCTCTGGTCGCTGCTGCGGTGCTGACGCTGTACGCGCGGCAACATTTACGATACCGCATCGAACGTTATCGAACAATGTTATCTTCATCCACAGGCATCCACCTACGTGTCCATAGAAACCAAACGATTTTATTCCGCGAGCTCGATAAATGAACTCGAGGCCGGGCATCTTTTTTTTTCCTCCTATTTCGTAGTAACTCGTTTTATTATAGAGCTTTGGATGTGTTGTCGATGCGTTAAGAAGACGCTCACGCACGCGCACTACGATTTTCGACACGACCTTTCGTGTCGAGTAAAGTCACGTGAATCATCTCACATTTTCACTAGGTGAAAAGAACCGTGATAGAGTGAGCTGATTACTTTTATCGACTTTACTTTCATATCCCCCTGTTATCGACAAATGGCCAAAAACGACAAAACAAGTCTGTGCAAATAATGACATTCTGTTTGTCAATTTTAATATTCGGTGTACCGATTGTTGGTAAGGATGGTCATTGATCCACCGACTGTTGGTAAGGATGTTTCCGTGCCTACCGACCGTAGGTAAAAAAGTATCGTGCTGACGAGTGCAGCGGTTCTTTTCTAGATTGCGCGACGCTCACGCCTGCATAGTGTCGCGCTCTCGTGGAGAATTTTCCAAGTGGCTGATGGCAAAAGCATTCATGATACACGTTGAAGCGAGCGGCGAACTATCCAGTTTTTCGAGTCGCGGTGCAGTTTCAAATGTTTAGATACTTTTTGAAATGATTGTACGAAATTTTAATTCTCGGATTCGTGCAAATCATATTTACTTGATCTCTCTATGATATTGATATTGAAAAGTTTCACAATTTGAAACAGGCTTATCGAAAGCGCTGGTCGTTACATTGCCTCGGAAAAATACACTTATCTGCATTAGTATATTATACACTAAAATCAATTGTATAGTGAAATTTCAAGAAGAAAACTACTTTAGTGAGGCAAAAAGAATTTTCGCCACTACCCTCGTTACGGCACTTTTTCACTGAGCCATCTGTCGATTGTCCTGTGGCCGGAAATGCCGCGACGTCGTTACCTCCTAATTTAATTGCTTATGAGCGACGGTGGTACATCTACTTCGTTTTAAGGCCAAGTGTCACACCGACCGAGCGGCCATGAGTGCGAGAGAGATAGCTGATTTGCAGATTCCCAATGATTTCTGTAACGGTTGATTTCTGGGAAAAAAGAAAAGAAACACGTTCCGCTCTGTTGAACGACGAACAACCGCTTTCTCTTCTTTTGCCCGAAATATGATCCGTCTAGGAGAAAACTTGGCAGTAGGATTTTTACCGACTGGACGTGTGACACATTGCCTTAAGATAATAGTCTCAGCACAGACACGTTGAAAAGTTTATTCTCCGCTCAATCGACGAAAGCTTCGAAATATTGCGAAATATCCTTACAATGTAGGTCTTCTTATGTTATCTTACTTAAATTATTTTTCATGAACATTCCATGGAAAATAATTTAATTGAATTTCTAATTCAATATTCGGTTTTGGGTCAACATTCTACACGAAACATCCAAACTTCAGGTCCTATTATGACTTATATGACCGCCATTTTTTCATTTTTTCAAAAAATTTGTTCATAAAATATGAAGTATTTGTGAAAGATAAAAATTATTTTATATATTTAATAGTCACGTAAAATATGAATTTCTACGGCTATTTTTCCGAGCGCCAAAGTGGCGTAACCGCTTAATGTGCTGCATAGAACGTACAGGGCGGAAAAAAGAGTTCAGCTACGTATGCATATATAGTGTGCACGAGAGCGAATAAGACTGGTAAGAAACAAAGATAGGAAAAAGAGTCCTCTCGCGTACAACAGTCGCGACCTCGCAAAACATCCATTAGATCGAGGCTCGAGGACGATATTTTCGAAGCACAGAATCTTTCTCTCATTGAGATAAAAAGATAAATAGTGGTAAAGAGACAGAGAAAGAGAGTGAGAGAGAGAGAGAAAAGGGCGAGGGAGGAAAAGGAACGAGTCGAACGCGATCGACGGCGACGGGACTAGAAGACGAGGTTAGGTGCGTAACTATACAAATATACAGTACAATGGGGAAGAAAGATGGCGAAAGAGAGGAGAGCGAATGCCTTGGTGTGTCAGAAAACGTGATACGCCGCGTTGTTTTATCCCGAGGTTGCCCCCGGGCGCCCCGAGAACAGACCATTAACAAGGAGCGCAGCAATTTATGGACGGGTTGGCTCATTTCTACTTTATTATTATTTTCTCATCACATAGACTCATCTCACAGTAGATATATATATATATATATATATATATATATATATATATATATATATAGTATACAGAGATAAGCCATGCAGAAGACGTTCAAGGTCAATTCCAAAACATTCGACTCTGCAATGTTTCGGTTGATGTCTTTCTGTTGAGTATTCCTTAAGGAGGTACGACTACTCCTTTAGGGTCAACAAAGAGACTAAATTTATGTTACCCCACGGGTGTTCTGATATATGTTAACTTATGTTGAATATTCGTATTGTCGATCCCAAAGTGCCAAATTTGGTAGTAAGACTATGAGCTCTTCATTACCGCCGTGACAGGACCCCGCGTCGAAATTTTCTGGCGTGTGCTACATGGCCTTAGGGACATGGCTCATACGTCCGGTCGGTAAACATCTTACAGCCAAGTTTTCTCCTAGACGGATCACATTTCCAGCATACAAAAAGAAAAACGTTGTTCTCTCGTGCAACAGAGCGGAAGGTGTTTCTTTTCTTTTTTTTTTCGAAATATTAACGTTGCGGAAATTTGTATCGTTGCGATGCAAGGAAAATTAATTCTTTTTTAGTGACAAAGATACTTTGTGGCCAATTTAGGCTACGAAAAATCTTTTTTTTTTAAGTTAATGTTCGTTGATTAATTAGAAATAATTAATAATGTTGATCTTGTAAGGTGATGGCCAAAGTTTAATAATTAATAAAAATAGACTGATTCGCAATAATATTTTGTCTTTTATTGAAGGATTTCTTTAAGGTAGTAATCTTTAAGAAACGGTGTAGACGATCGATTTAAAATTTGAAGGGTACGTTCAGTATATGACAAAGAATTTACTGTATACATTTGAAACAAATGGTAGCATTTCGTTAAGTGTCCCGAAATTCCTTAGGGAGTTTCGGGACAATTGGTGAAGTGCTATCATTTGATTCAAATTTATACAGTAAATTCTTGCTCATATACAGAATGCACCTTCCAAATTTTAAATCGATCGTCTACACCGTCCCTATAAAATTTACAATAAAAAAAAACACTTTTTAACATAAGGAGATATTTTAACTGCCTACGCTCATCGCTGAATGGCAGTTTTACGCAGGGAATAGTGTGAACATTTTTTTTTATGTTCTGAAAAACTGTTAAATCACTCAGTACATTATGACAAAATCGTCATCAGTGTCATAATGTTAAATGCTCTATGTTAAAAAGTGGTTCTTCTATTGTAAATTTTTATAGAAACGGTGTAGATAATCGATTTAAAATTTGGAGGGTACATTCAGTGTATGACAGAGAATATACTGTATAAATTTGAATCAAATGGTACCATTTGGTTAAGTGTCCCGAAACTCTTTAAGTGATTACCTGCAAAATTTCAAAAGGATTCACCGTTGTGTATTCGAGATATCGGCAAACAAAGATTGCACGGTTTTACACGTGTCTTATGGGGAGCAGTGGAACATTACACATTTCACGCAATAACTTCGAAACATTTCTACATATTTTTTTTTATTCTCAATTAATTAGGAACATATGACGAAGTAGATAAAAAAAATGAATTTTGACCGTCTAGTTTCAGAGATATAGCGATTTAAATAAAGCAATGTCTAGCGATGCTAGCGCCACGAAGCGACCGGAGCAAACTAGAAACTAGATTACAGTAGTGTGTGCATATCCGTATACGCAAAGTATCTACGTATTAGTAGCCGGAATGGATAGTCTTATACAAAAGTGCGGGTTAGGTAAACATTATATTAGGCGTTTTCATCATTACTTTATAAGTTTTTACATCCCGAGAAGATGTACAACCTACATTATAAGGATATTTCGCAATACTTCGAAGCTTTCATCGATTAAGCGAAGAATAAACTTTTCAACGTGACTGTGGCGAGACTACTACCTCAAGCGTCCGCAATTATCCTACTCTCCCCTATGTCAACACGTCAATCTTGCTTTGGCGCAAAATCGTATTGAATTGTTTGTTCAAATTTAATTTTTATCATTGCCATTGGTATTTTCACTACTTTTCTTCTTCTTATTATTGTTAATGCTGTTCGAGGATGATTTATATGAACAATAAGCGAATTTATATATTTAAAAGTTTATATTGTCCATCGTTTTTTTTTTCCTCTAGTTATAATAGCTCGAAGACAGAGAAGAAGAATCGCGATCAGATGACCATTTTACGAGCTCGCAGAGGACGATGGATAAGCGCCCAACCACAGTAAAGCCTCGTTCTCGCTTCTTCCCTCTCTCTCTCTCTCTCTCTCTCTCTCTCTCTCTCTCTCTCTCTCTCTCTCTCCCTCTCTCTCTCTCTCTCTCTCTCTCTCTCTCTCTCTCTCTCTCTCTCTCTCTCTCTCTCTCTCTCTCTCTCTCTCTCTTACTTTCGGGGCTCGTCGTATATTATTTTTCTTTCCTTTCGTTTGTTCGCCTTTTTTCTCTTTTTTTTTCTCCTTCTACTCGTAGCGTTTATTATTATTCTCCCGATTATTGTCTTTTTGTTTTCGCGATGCGCTCGGGGATTGGTGCAGAGGCTGTTGTTAACGAAAAAATTAGCATGAACGATCGGACGATGAGGGACGTTCGCGTCGCCACTCGTGCGAGCTCTATACCCCGGGATAATCGTTTCTTCACCGCAACGCGGCGAACGCGAGACGATTGGACGGAGAAGCCGAGCGACCGAGTCAAACGGCCAACGATGCCCGGTCATGCGTAGAGACGATTGGACGAAATGATGTTTACGAGGATGAGCCTCGTAACGTGGGTACGTCAAAGGTCCAATTAGTGAAAAAAAGCCGGGGTCAGTTACCATCGGTGGTTTTAAAAAAATTTGTTTGTTTTCCATTTGCTGTTAAGATTTTGGCTTAGATTTGCGATTTGTGAAAATAGTTTGCGGTGATTTGGTTATAAAGGTTTCTAGATGCTTGGCCATTTCGGTTAGTTTGCAATTCGTTTGTAAAGGGTGTCTCAAAATGATCTGACATTTTTTATTGCGCGCCATTTCGTTTTTGTTGCCAACATAGAGTAGTAATATTTGACAACTGGCATCAGGAAGTATTGAGGTTTAGTCATGGAGAATTACACGATCGAGCAATGCATAGAAATTGTGAAAATTCACTGCGAAACAATGAAGTTATTGCAGACGAAGATTCATGGTCGTGTTATCTTGCGCCACGGTGATGTGAATTGGCCACCAAGATCGTGCGATTTGACGCCATTGGACTTCTTTCTTTGGGGTTTGCTGCAAGATCAATGATCCACAGACCAGTACGCAGCTCAAGGAAACAATTGGACGCACCATTAAGGAGCTCGTTGCGGATCAAGAGGGGTTGCGCTAGAATTCGAAAATCGGGTACTTACCGATTTTTCACACCCACAATCTTTTGGAATATAATTTTTTACGTACTAAGGTATCTTTTTAACAAAAAAAAAATCGATTTTTGGAAAATCCTAGCGTGGCCTAAGGCCTTGATAAAGTTAGAGAAAATTAAGATGGACCCGATCAAAGCCTGAACTCAATTTCCATACGGGCTGGTGATTTTTACATTTATCCTTGGGCTCCGATTTGATATCGAACTCGATGTTGTTCTAGATATTCGGGATTCTAGCCTGGACCCTAAGCAATGTTTCTATTTCGATTCTGACTAGAGTCCTTAATAGTTCCGGATTAGGATCCTGGCTGGAATTCGATTTGCGAGCGTTAAATTTCGCTTCCGTATCCGATTCGATGTCGGACTGGATCCCGCTTGAGAAACCAGGCTTCTTTCGATTGAAATGTGCTTTGTTTTTCATTTTATCAAATTAACGAGAGTAGGGTACGGAGGGGCATGTTGAACAATTTTAGAATTATCGCCCTGTAACTCCTTAACAGTATGCCGTATAAAAATGAAACCTACTTTGGTCAATAGGAAATTTATCTGGGGAAAAAAGTCTGTAGACAAAATTCCTGTTATCCTTATTGTTTCACAGATAATCGCTCTCAAAAGACTAAGGCCATATTTGCTCAACCTGCCCCGATAGTGGGGTAAGTTGAGCATGAGTATGAGGTATGTTGGGCAAAGTAAGAAATGCATTTAAAAAATCAGACCTATGCAACATGATTTGGTGCAATGCAGCAATAAACCAACAGTTGCTTGTTAATTCGTTAGGTTTTGAAACATTAATATTAATTGCAATGAACTTTGAAATATTTTTTCTCATACAATGGTAGAAGAAAATTTTTCAATCACGTTTTTTTTTTTACTTTTGGGTGCAAAAATAATGAAACGTCCCGTGTTACCGTCTCGTGCGCCACCGCACGATCACCGGGGGATCATCGGGTTGAGGATTGTGCAAGGTTGATTATAAACATGCTTACATTCATTTACGGTGATAACGAGGACTTCAGGATTTACGCAATGTTGAGTATGGGCACAACAGGTCACTATGAGGACGGTCCTCAAAGTCGAATGCTTCAAGATCGCTTTTTTCTCATACGCACGTACACACACTTTCATTGGATGGAATAGTATTGAGTATCTCGTACAGGGTAAACCAAGATACGAGAGCGTAAAGAAGGAAGTAAAGAAAGAGAGAGAGAGAGAGAGAGAGGGGTAGACAAAAAGGCTCGACGATATACGGAGTATCCCGCGGTGCGCAGGTACCGATCGCGCGCAGATCGGATGAGCAAGATTGATCGTTTCTTAATAACCGAGAAAAACCGGCAAAACGATCACCTTCTTCGTCGCCCCAGGTGGTAAAACTCGCGCTCCGCGTGCATCATCTCTCAGTTTCTCATTCTGTGCGATCGCGCTCGCGAGCCGAACTTTTTCACGCACGTAGAGATTATCGTGCCTTGGCGAAAACAAAAAAAAAGAAGGAAAACGATTTTCACAACGAAATCTTGATTTTATTCCGCATACGGTGCGTGGTTACACTGCCAAACAAATATTTAATTTAAATAGGAACTATTTAAATGAAATAGGTTTTTTCTTTGTCTCGCGGCCTACTACGACCCTATTTGTGCCAAATATTTGTATTTATTTGTTTAAGCTATTCTTTTTAAATATTGAATATATCCAAATTAAATATCCAAAATAAATAAATATTAGATTCAAATTAAATAAATAAAAATAAAACACGATATATCGCACGAATACGAGAAAGGAATATAGATTAACAGGCGCGACTATTTATGTATAGAAAGACCCCTTTCCTCAACTGCAGAATGTTACAACAGTCTTCTAATGAAAACAAAGCCATGAGATTTTTGAGAGACTGAATCGTGTACCATTTTCCGTCTGTCTCTTTTGTCTTTTACTACCAGATGAAACCAAATCAAATTTATTGGGAATAGATAAAATATTTATTTATTAGATGATATTAAATAGATCTTGATTAAAATAAGTAAATGTATTAAAAATAAATAATTTTAATAATAGAATGCAATAGGAAATATTTGATTTCACGAAAAAGCTAGTTGGTTCAAATTAAAAAAAAAATAGACGCATCTAGTTAAAACCAAAAGAATTCTTTTGTCAATGTATTTCGTGCTGGATCGAATTCGAGTTTTACGAGTTTTACGAGTGGCTCAATGACTAATTGATCATCGTGGTGTTCATATATCTTTTGAGATCTCTCGTGCGGAAATTGAGTTCGGGCCCATTTTAATTTGATCGGGCCGATCTTAATTTTCCCTAACTCTACTAAGGCCCTAGTCTGCTTTTCTGCTCCTTTAATTGTTTTGCTGAGCGTATTCAATCGATCTCGATAATTATTAGGCCACAAACTCTTTAGTCAAGCATTCTAAACTGATTTGCCCCTATAATAGCAACGTCCAGTAATATTGGGGATATCGCTACTAGGGAATCTACAACTACACGCCCTAAATGCCTTTACTTCGTCTCCGTACTTCGACCATAGTTTAAGTCAACCTACCTACCCTACCCATTCCCTAATAGGGGCCCGGTCCGGCTCTTTTACGGAAAACCCTACTATGGAATCCACAAATAATCCATCGAAGACCCCAAACCATATTACGTGTACCCTGCCAATTTTCTGCACGGGCTGTCATATGGGCGGAAACTAAAAAATATGGCAGCGATAAGAGGACCGTGAAACGTAAACAGTCATGCAGTTTGGTGCAAATTTCTGTAATATTATGATAAGTATTAGTGCAAGAGGGAGAGAGAGAGAGAGTGTGTGTGTGTGTGTGTGTGTGTGTGTGTGTTTAAGAGAGCGAGAGAGCGAGAGAGAGAGAGAGAGAGGGAGGGAGAGAGAGAAAGAGAGTAAAACTTTCAGCAAGATTGCGAAAGGAGGCAATGGTATTCGTCCAGAATATACAGAAGACTTAAGGAACGGCAGAAGAGTTTGTTTCGAAGATAAGTGCAAGGTCAGTTAGGTTCTTGTCACATTCTTGTCAACGGGAACAGCGTGCCACGTCAATCTCTTCGACGCTCTTATTTCCTCTCCCTTCCTCACTCTTCCTCGCCCTCGTTTCCACCTCTTTCTCGAAACCCTTTTTCACTCCATCTCACTTTCTCTCTTCCACGTTCTCTTGAAATCTCGTCTGGGTGCGCCCACTTCGATCTTTTCGTCTCTCTTCGCTTTCAGAAACGACGGATGGATGGACCGACAGCTTGGACAGGCAGGGGGATGCGTCAAAGAGAAATATAACCGAGCGAGAAACTTCAACGCCCTCTCTTTATACACGTTTTACACACAAACACATAAGTTATATACACGTTAAACATTTACCTATCTGTACATACGTATATCTGTGTTGTATGTATATATGTGTATAGTTTTCTTTCTTTGTTGGCCATCGGATAAACGGGAGCTCGAGAGAACTGCCTCATTAGCTCTCGCCTGTGTATCCACGAATGCTACTTTTGCTGCAGTTTTTTTGGCTATCCCCCTCCCCCCTCCCACTCTTCTCTCTCCCTGTAACCATTCACTATTTCACCTCTACCAGAGAAACGCGAAAAAAACGGGGTGGCCGAGAGTGCAGGAGGTAAAAAAGGTGAGGGGGGGGGGGGGGGGGGGGGGGGAGAAAAGATTCTGTCAACGTATAGGACAAACGTCCGTCAATCACGACCAGTGTCTGACGAACGCTCTGTCGGCACACCTTTAACTCTTATTTCACCAATGGCGTGAGGAATTAGGTATTGCTGTTTTACTTGAGGCCACGTATCGCTTTGAAATTTTGAACCCTAATTTCGATCAGGACTAGGATCCTGGTTTGTCAATCGGGATCCAGTCGGATATCGAATATCGGATCCGGGAGCGAAATGTAACACTCGCAAATCGGATTCCAGCCAGGATCCTAATCCGGAACTATTAAGGACTTTAGTCAGAATCCAAATAAAAACTTTGCATAGGATCCAGGCTAGAATCCTGAACTTCTAGAATGATCTAGTTCGATAGGGAATCGAATCCCAGGGATGAATGTAAAAATCACCAGGAGACACCGATCCGTATCAGGTGGAGACGCTGGACGTTTTTTGAAATCATTTATTCAAGGATCTGAAAAAGATTAGGTAAACAATTGGTGTTACCGTATAACTGTCAAAATTTATATATTTTAATAACAGAATTTCGAACAAAATTCTTTACATTTAATAAAAAATTTCGAAAAACAATATATAGACGTTGAAAGATTTATATTTTCTGAAGCAAAGTGATATATGCCATTTATTCTAAGTAATTATATTTAAATTAAATGGAGATCGTTCGAACTAAGAAAATATGTATTTAATTTGCTAAGAAAAATGTATTTGATACGTATTTGAAGTTCTTGCCACCACATCTTCGCCTTGTGCTACGTAGTGGGCGCCATCTGGATTCCGATGAGGATAACCCGTCTAGGAAATTCGTATCATATCTCGATCGGAATCCGATCGGAACTTAGGTATCCCTAAGAATTTCTGCACGGGTTCAACCAATTGAGATTAGGGATGTTCGGTCTTCTGAAAAAAAAAATCGTCTTTGAGATCGATTCTGAATCGGATGTCTGAAAATCGATTCTGCAAACAAATCGAAACGTCAAAGATCGATGTTGCAAAAATCGATTGGTTTTTTTGTTAACATTATTCGGTACCGCAAAAAAAGAAACAAAAAGCTCAAACGTACGCAGATGAACTAAACAGCACATTATGAACAAAGAAAGGCGTACATCTTCAACCCTTTACGGCGTTACACTACCTAGACACTCGGAAAAATAGGTATAAAAATATATACATTTTGTACACATCAAACACATTATATACATTAGGTGCGCAACTGAGTTTCCGGGTTTCGCACATAGGATGCTGAGGCAGTTATAAGGCAAGGCTCAATAGGGCCTTATTAGGCCAAACAATAATATGGCCCTCCCCTACGACGCAATACTCCCCTACGACGGGAGTAGAAAGGCACCCCCGAGTCAAAATTTTCGAGCCGCTTTCAGCCTGCAAAATGAAGGCCTCCTTCCCCGAGCAGAGACCGGCGATAGGGGATCATCGGATGCCTAAACACGGGTACAATGTTTGGAATACCGATACGTTAGCGCCTCCGATGAACCTCCCGAATGGCAGAAACTGGACATTGTCACTCAAAGGAGGCCAATGCAGAGCGCAACTGAACCTGCGAAACTCCAGGTGGGCCTGCTTCGAGCCCTACCGCAGAATCTACGGCCCCCCTTTCGGCCTACTGCAGGGGCACTGTAGACACTCTGGACCCTCCATTCAGCTTACTATAGGGGCACTGTAGACCCTCCGGACCCTCCATCCAGCGAAAACGTATTTATTTCGTCATCGAACGGGTTGCCGATCAGGCCACAATGGAGTGTTGATGGAGGAGATATCGAATTTAGGCTCAAAGCAGGTTAGGTGGGCTCGAGGCAACGGACTTGAGATCGAAAGCAGGTTAAGGAGGCCTGTGTTCTGCACGTTTCACTGAAACTGGGGGCCGAAAGAAGGTTTGGAAGGACGAACCGAGGCTATACAGGACCAAATGGAGGCCTCTTCATGGCACTGAACTCGACAAATGGGGTTTGCTAGGTTCAACGGAGGCTAGCGGCTTGTGCATTACAAAAGAAATGGGTCCTGCGAGTGTTCAGAGGAGGCTATACATTTTGACTCGGGCCTGATTAGGCTGCGGTAAGGTAGCCTTCTTATTCCCGTACTATGGTTCAACGGATCCGGTGGACATCTGACACCGATCAGGCGTGCCTTATTACGGCATTCCAGACCGCAGCATGATAGTGGCCTGATCAGTGTTTAGGATGCCGGATGAAAATTTCTAGTCAGGATAATAAGTACAAGAATAACAGCAGAAGAAAGAGGAGGAACGAGAAAAAGAACAGACAGATGAAGAAGAAGAAATATAATTAGGTGCAGTAGGCTTAGTAGAAGCAGAATTGGTATTGATAGGAGAAGGAGAAGTATTGGTGGTAGTAGTAGTAGTAGAAGACGAACAAGTAGTGATGGCAGTAGAAGAAGACGAAAACAGAGAACACGTAACAGTATCATATGAAGAACGAGAAAAGGAAGAGAAGGAAGTAGAGGAAAAGCAGAGAGTGAGAGAGGAGGAAGAAGGCAAATAATTGGAAGAAGTAGTAGTAGAAGGAGATCTAGCGATAGAAGAAGAATAATAAGAAAGAGTAGTATTGGTGGTAGAAGAAGAGGAAGAAAACGAAGTACAGGTTGAAGAAAAAGTAGCACAAAAAATAACTAGTAGAAGCAGAAGACAAAGAGTCAAGCAAAAAAGATAAGTTTACAAGGAAAAGAACAGCTGTAGATAACTGAGTCGTAGGCGGAGCTCGATTTCGCGCTCTTCTTAGGTTGCTCTCGTCGCATTGGTCCATCTCTGTCGCCTCTTCTCGTTCAAACTGCTAACTGCACACCAACCTGTGCAGTTTTGCCCTGCTGCACAAAACTCGAGCTTCCCTTCTCCTCTGTCGCTCATTCCCTTCCTCCTTTCGCTCTTTCTCTCTCTCTCTCTCTCTCTCTCTCTTTCTCTGAAGATCTTCGCTGTCGTCGTCGTCGTTGTTCACGGTGTACAGTGGCTTCTGTGCCTCCGTTCCCGATGTCCGGACGCTTGACGCATCGTTCCTGTCGTCGTTCAACGCGTCACCCGTGTCTCTTCCTTTCTTCTTCACCCCCCCCCCCATTCCACCAAGCCAACATGCACCCTTGAATATTTATGTATTCGGTACACGTACGTACTCGTGTACGTGTATTTAAAGTACGTAGAAAATACTTGCGTCGATGTTGACGTTCATGAATGTAACGGAAGAGTGCGTTCTGGGACATTTTGAACTCATTTCGAAATGCAATTGTCGATAAATAAGATGCAACACACCCCTGATAAGTTGGGCTCGTACTTAAAGGAATAAAAAACGAAAAAATACAACTTGTTCTTTTGTTGTCTTTGTCTTAACTTTTAGGATATTTAAAGCTTCTCAGAATAAAAAAAAATCAAGTAAATGTTAACCCTAGGCGTACACTCATATTTATTGCTACTTAGTTATAGACACTGGGTATGTGAGATCACCCGAGTCAAAATTTTCGAGCCGCGTTCAACTCGCAAAATAAATGCCTCCTTCCCCGAGCAGAGATCGGCGATAGCGGATTATCGGATACCTAAAGGAGGGTACAATGTTTGGAATACCAATACGTTAGGGCCTCCGATGAACCTCCCGAATGGCAGAAACTGGACATTATCACTCAAAGGAGGCTAATGCAGAGCGCAACTGAACCTGCGAAACCCCAGGTGGGCCTACTTCGAACGCTCCCGCAGAACCTACTAGCCCTTCTTTCGGCCTACTGTAGACACACTGTAGACCCTCTGGACCCTCCATTCAGTCTACTATAGGCACACTGTAGACTCTCCGGACCCTCCATCCAGCGAAAACGTATTTATTTCGTCATCCAACGGGTTACCGATCAGACCACAATGGAATGTTGATGGAGGAAATATCGAATTTGGACTCAAAGCAGGTTAGGTGAGGTCAAGGCAACGGATTTGAGATCGAAAGCAGGTTAAGGAGGTCTGTGTTCTGCACGTTTCACTGAAACTGGGGATCGAAAAAAGGTCTTGGAGGACTAACAGAGGCTACACTGGACCAAATGGAGGCCTCTTTATGGCACTGGACCAATGGGGTTTGGTAGGTTCAACGGATGCTGGCGGCTTGTGCATTACAAAAGAAATGGGTCCTGTGAGAGTTCAGAGGCGGCTATAAATTTTGACTAGCGTTGGGTCTGGGAGACCCGCGCTTGTATTTCGACCATCACAATTCAGCAGCAAATCCTTGACTGAGGGTCTGCCCCGCGGTAAATCGTAGGGGAAAGACGAAAGTGAATTTAGGTGGCACGGTCGTATCTATAAGGTCAAGGGCCTTGCGGTGTCATGCCCTTGAAAAATTGGGTCGGGTCTGTCAGACCCAAGAGTGTACTCCTAGGGTTGATTGTGAAATTTTTATGTCTATTTAATTTTAGTAATGAAATAATTATTTTTTTAATACAAATTACGAAATTATGAAGAAATCAATGTATTTCTTTTTTAAATACTTATCAATTTTTTATTTTACATTTTTTCAAAATGCTGTATTAAATCTCCAAATTATATAGACTTTTAAAACGTGGTTTATCCTTTTTCTGACCTTCATTTGGCCACAGCTTGTTCGTCATATTTAAGAACGAAGAGCGAAGTAAAACGAGAAGCAAAAAAAAGATTTTTAAATCCTCTCGATGAGACATCGGAGATTCTGGGCCACGTTTTGTTTGAGCGGGTTCCGATATTATATATGCGCGGCTTTGCTTTGTTACTTGCGCGGGGCAAGTTCCACGATGTTATGCCTGTACCGACCGCGGAAGACGATTTATGCGCTTGCCAGTTGAGACGTTTTCCTTGCCCGAGAGATTGAATACGAAGATGTAAAACAGAGCTACCGTATCGCGCGCGCACACGCGGCGATGACTTTTTCCCTCGTGTGCGCCAACTGTATCGTTTTTTCGATTGATGATCAGCCGAATTTACTCCATTTCGATTCGATTACTGCAGCAGCAATTGGCAGTTCGAAGAGAATTAGTGTGAAAACAAATAAATCGATGCCAAACGATAATCAAATTGTTGATCGGTATTGTTCGAATAATTGATGTTCGTTCGAAAGATTAATATTCTATCCGAGTATTATTATTGGGATGTTGGATAAGCTCTCGCTGTTATTTCGTGAAAATTAATGCTTCATTTAAAAAAATTAGTAAAAAAATGTCACTGAAGATGTTATCCATCGCCAGCCACTACTTTTCCCCATATTTCTGGCAACATTTTAATTCCACATCGGAAAAACGACACGTCGTTTGAGGCTATCCAAGAGTCGACCAAGTTTTTGGCATCTTCATGAGAATGGAAGTGTTACTCAGCCAGACCATGTGCCATAGATCGGACCAATTGATAATCGGCAGGGGCAATATCTGGTGAATACGGCGGGTGGGGTAGGACTTCCCATTTGTTCCAAGTAGGTTTTCACCGGTTTTGCAACATGTGGCCGAGCGTTGTCATGCTGCAAAATCACTTTGTCGTGTCTCTGCTCGTATAGCGGCCGTTTTTCCTTCAATGCTCGGCTCAAACAAGCATCAATTATAGTCGATAGTGATCTCCCGTTATGGTTTTGTTCGGTTTGAGCAGCTCATAATAAACTACACCCAGCTGATCCCACCAAATGCAGAGCAGAAGCTTGGAAGCATGGATATTCGGCTTTGCCGAAGATGTTGATGCATGGCCGGGCTTACCCCACAATTTTCTACGCTTAGGGTTATCGTAGTGTATCCATTTTTCATCGCCAATCACGATACGATGCAAAAAACCTTTTCTTTTCTGCCATTGAAGCAGCCGTTCACACGTAAAAAGACGCCGTTCGACGTCTCTTGGCTTCAACGCGTACGGCACCCAATGTCCTTGCTTTTGAATCATTCCTAATGCTTTCAAACGTTTCGAAACCTTTGTGTGATCAAATCCTAATGATTCTGCAAGTTCAGCTAGCGTCTGACAAGAATGTTCATGAAGTAATGCCTCCAATTTTTCGTCGTCGAAATTCTCTCTCTCTCTCTCTCTCTCTCTCTCTCTCTCTCTCTCTCTCTCTCTCTCTCTCTCTCTCTCTCTCTCTCTCTCTCTCTCCTATACTTTTAGCTTTTTACCTTGTCAATGACAAAATTCTCTATCCATCCAACATGCTCTCAAATCACTCTTCCGTGGTTTTCCCTTTGATTTAGAGGAATAAATATTGCGGAGGGACACCGAACTCACCATAGGAACGAAAAGGGCTCGAGGAGCGTTCTCGAGACGCAGAGACGTCTGATCTCGTAGATATATACATTTGAGCGGCTAGGAAAAGGAGAAGGGGCGTAAAACGCCTTGTATTCCACATGGATACATGGGACTCGAGCCCTTTCAGCTCTTTACGCAGTCAATATACGTATAATCGTGAGTGAGGAGGTGCACAAGGGGAGAGGGGAGAGTACGGGTCCTCCACCAGTCTCGTGAATTTACGATACGTCGTGGCCATCTTTCACGCTGTGAGCAAAGTCTCACAGACTACGGGGGATATTTCAAGCCATTGTATCGTCCCGTTTGGTTGCTCGCACGAGCCCGTGAAGGCACAGAGTCCTTTCGCAGACACATCCAGAGTTAAGGAGTAACGCGAAGGGAAATGAGGGATAGAGAGATGGCGAGAGAGAGAAAGAGAGAGAGAGAGAGAGAGAGAGAGAGGGAGAGAGAGAGAGGGCGAGAGCAAGAGAGAGAGAGAGAGAGAGAGAGAGAGAGAGAGAGGGAGAGAGAGAGGGCGAGAGAGAGAGAGGGCGAGAGCAAGAGAGAGAGAGAGAGAGAGAGAGAGAGAGAGGCATACAAGTGGACACGAGCAGCAAAGGGCAAAGAGAAGACTATCTTTGATAAGTCGGAAGCCACGCTAACGAACGCACAACTACGATGCACAGGTATTTTTCACTCCCCGTCTCTCACCCGCCGTCCTCGTCTTTCGACCACCATAAATCTTCCATTTATTTTCCTCGTAAAATCTAAGTATTAGATTTGATATTTTGATTGGTAATAGAAAAATTGATACTACGAGTGTCATTTGAAAAGATTCCGGGCCTTATCAACAAAAAGTGATAGTGGAAAAAAATTTCTGTCGCCACCCGACGATAGCCTTGATATATGTAAACCGTAATTTCATTTTTTCATTTTAATTTTCAAAAATTGAAAAAAAAAAATATCTAGAAAAATTGTAGTTAATTAAAAATTAAAATGTAAATAAATTCCCTTTCTCAATATAGACCCCATAAATCCCAAGTGGATCCTCTCCACTCATCGAAGTTCCAACCAAAAATGGTGAAAAGAAATTCTGAAAAAATCCTAGCCACCCCAGTGTGAACCCATGCAACTTTTTACCCTCTTGACATTTCCTATGAAACCCTATAGTTCTTCGATGACGTATTTTTTTTCTAAAACGTGTCTTTTTTAGCTAAAAATGCAATACTGGGGCGAAAAAAATCTTACGAGACTTTGTAAAAAATATAAATGCAGGTTTTTATATCCTTTTTAAGTTTACCCTGTAAAAAATTGAGGAAAAAATGTTCCACAAACTTTGCAGTTAACTTTCGACGGCCAAAAAATAGCCGAAAAATGGCTATGTTCAAAAGTGCCTACCGAGGTGAAAAAAAATCGTAGAGAATTTTCTAAAAAAGCAAAGTAAAGGTAAATTTGTTCTCTTTAAAACGCCACTAGGCTAATTCAATTATCTTTATTTTTGAGTCCGCTATCTATCTTTTAGTGCGGTAAGAAATTTCGACTAGTGTATACAAACTTTTGGCCGGCAGTGTATATGTCGAGACAAAGATTTGCATACTTTTCTGAAACATGTTTACCCGAAAATTCTTCAGTGGGTGCAGATTTGGACATTTGGGAGGAAACGTCTTCTTGCAAATCGATTATTTCTTCCGAACTCTTATTTTTTCAATTATAGCTCGATTTAAATTTAACTTGACGCCTTGAGAATCGCACACAGAATGATTTAATTAACGTTTTAAAAGATTTTTGCCGGTCCAGTTTTCTATCCTCCGCGGACCTGTTGCCGATCGCTGGTGTAGACGATCGATTAAAAATTTGGAAGGTGCATTCAGTATACGAAAAAGAATTTACTGTATAAATTTGAATCGCATGGTACCACCTCACCAATTGTCCCGAAACTCCTTAAGCTAAGAAGTTGCGAGAAACAATATTAATAAACGTGCCGTGAGATTAAATTCCATGCGAGGCCTCGGCTGAATCTTGCCTGATCGCTTTTATGACCGTTTCAGATTTCTTCTCGCTCCGAAACGGCCCGTCCCTTTCTCGAAAAAGGACCAAGATAGACAAATTAGGAGTTTCGGAGTACACGCGGTTACATTTAAATTCGTTTTTTTTGTCTTCGACCGTTCGACTTTATGCTTATCTTCCTTGGACTCCTCACCGCCCGTTACAATGGATTTTTCCCGCGTACCCGCGCGGCATGCCTAGCGTTAATTAGTTTCGCTCGAGTTAATGACTTTTTCTCTCATCCTAATCAGGTAATTTCGTATCTCTTTAAAATAATCTTACCGCCCGGCTACGCTAATGAAATCTCGAACTCGTTACTTACATTCGCGCGCGGTGCGACCAAGAAACCGTACCACATGTACAGGGTGACTTTTATAATGTGGCCATGCTTTTTTTAAGGGTCTTGCGCGAGGATTTTGGGCACGGAAAAAATATGATTCTTAATGGTTTTTCAAGCCCTCTTCGAAAAAAAATATGGCAGATTTTTCTCTTCAATAATGTGTGCCAGAAAAAATAAGGCATTCCGAAAAGAAAGGGAAAATGCATTCCGAGCACATGAGAATGAAGATTTTAAATTCCAAAAACAAAACACCCCCGAAAAACTTAAATTGTGCCAGCCATCACGGTGAAAAAAATTATCAAAGATACGACTAAAAGTGGATAAGACAGGATAAAAGTAGTGAAACAAGCGATTAAAATCAGACGCGATCGTGCTATAGGAAGTGCTAGTCTAACGTCACAGCTGCAACTTCCGAATGTTCGGCAATCGCAAGAAGTTAATTGAGATTCCCATGACACGCGGATAAACTAAGGGATCTGAATTTGTCGCCATCCGAGGGCATTGCAGAGAATATTGTCAATTTCGAAAATTTTCGAGCAGTCCATACTCTGCAAATAATATTTTAAATAATTTGCGATTTGTCTTAAATTTTGGAGAAAACAATTGGAACAATAGACTTTAACGTAATTTAGGGTAAAAATATTGATTTTTTCCTACTATGCATATTATTATTTTTCTAATATTCATTAATGCGAGTGTTGTGTGAGCGTGTGCACACATGAGGTTGCATGAGTGCACGCGCGCGTGTGCGTACCATGGATTCATCCCACGTTTCGCGCGCGCACTGAACGCAGGTTCAGAGAGCGCGCTCCGAGGTTCGGCCGAAACGCATCGTTTGACGCGTTATTTGACGTTTCGGGTTTGTCAGCTGATATCTTTTGCCATCTTGGATATGCAAACTCAGATAAAATTACAATTACAAATTACAATTATTTGAATAATTACAAATTACAAATAAAATTACAAATTACAATTATTTGACAACAGCTAGGAGCCAGAACTCTTTTTGTATACATCAAACAATACAAATACCATAGCATTCTACCCAGAAAGTACCTAGAACTAACGCCTGTCCATCAGCAGATCACACTTGTCTACTTAAGATGCCGATAAAATTTTTTTACAATTATTTGACAACAGCTAGGCGCCAGAACTCTTTTCGAACACATCAAATAATACAAATACCATAGCATTTTACCCAAAAAGTACCTCGAACTAACGCTTATCCATCAGCAGATCACACTTGCATAGTTAAGATGCCGATAAAATTTTTTTACAATTATTTGACAACAGTTAGGAGCCAGAACTCTTTTCGTATACATCAAACAATACAAATACCATAGCATTCTACCCAGAAAGTACCTAGAACTAACGCCTATCCATCAGCAGATCACACTTGCATAGTTAAGATGCCGATAAATTTTGTTTACAATTATTTGACAACAGCTAGGAGCCAGAACTCTTTTCGTATACATCAAACAATACAAATACCATAGCATTCTACCCAGAAAGTACCTAGAACTAACGCCTATCCATCAGCAGATCACACTTGTATAGTTAAGATGCCGATACATTTTTTTTACAATTATTTGACAACAGCTAGGAGCCAGAACTCTTTTCGAACACATCAAATAATACAAATACCATAGCATTCTACCCAAAAAGTACCTAGAACTAACGCCTATCCATCAGCAGACCACACTTGCATAGTTAAGATGCCGATAACATTTTTTTACAATTATTTGACAACAGTTAGGAGCCAGAACTCTTTTCGTATACATCAAACAATACAAATACCATAGCATTCTACCCAGAAAGTACCTAGAACTAACGCCTATCCATCAGCAGATCACACTTGCATAGTTAAGATGCCGATAAATTTTTTTTACAATTATTTGACAACAGCTTGGAGCCAGAACTCTTTTCGTATACATCAAACAATACAAATACCATAGCATTCTACCCAGAAAGTACCTAGAACTAACGCCTATCCATCAGCAGATCACACTTGTGTAGTTAAGATGCAGATAAAATTTTTTTACAATTTTGTGACAACAGCTAGGAGCCAGAACTCTTTTCGAACACATCAAATAATACAAATACCATAGCATTCTACCCAAAAAGTACCAAGAACTAACGCTTATCCATCAGCAGATCACACTTGCATAGTTAAGATGCCGATAAAAATTTTTTACAATTATTTGACAAGAGTTAGGAGCCAGAACTCTTTTCGTATACATCAAACAATACAAATACCATAGCATTCTACACAGAAAGTACCTAGAACTACCGCCTATCCATCAGCAGATCACACTTGTATAGTTAAGATGCCGATAAAATTTTTTTACAATTATTTGACAACAGCTAGGAGCCAGAACTCTTTTCGAACACATCAAATAATACAAATACCATAGCATTCTACCCAAAAAGTACCTAGAACTAACGCCTATCCATCAGCAGATCACACTTGCATAGTTAAGATGCCGATAACATTTTTTTACAATTATTTGACAACAGTTAGGAGCCAGAACTCATTTCGTATACATCAAACAATACAAATACCATAGCATTCTACCCAGAAAGTACCTAGAACTAACGCCTATCCATCAGCAGATCACACTTGCATAGTTAAGATGCCGATAAAATTTTTTCACAATTATTTGACAACAGTTAGGAGCCAGAACTCTTTTCGTATACATCAAAAAATACAAATACCATAGCATTCTACCCAGAAAGTACCTAGAACTAACGCCTATCCATCAGCAGATCACACTTGCATAGTTAAGATGCGGATAAATTTTTTTTACAATTATTTGACAACAGCTAGGAGCCAGAACTCTTTTCGTATACATCAAACAATACAAATACCATAGCATTCTACCCAGAAAGTACCTAGAACTAACGCCTATCCATCAGCAGATCACACTTGCATAGTTAAGATGCCGATAAATTTTGTTTACAATTATTTGACAACAGCTAGGAGCCAGAACTCTTTTCGTATACATCAAACAATATAAATACCATAGCATTCTACCCAGAAAGTACCTAGAACTAACGCCTATCCATCAGCAGATCATACTTGTCTAGTTAAGATGCCGATAAAATTTTTTTACAATTATTTGACAACAGCTAGGCGCCAGAACTCTTTTCGAACACATCAAATAATACAAATACCATAGCATTCTACCCAAAAAGTACCTAGAACTAACGCCTATCCATCAGCAGATCACACTTGCATAGTTAAGATGCCGATAACATTTTTTTACAATTATTTGACAACAGTTAGGAGCCAGAACTCTTTTCGTATACATCAAACAATACAAATACCATAGCATTCTACCCAGAAAGTACCTAGAACTAACGCCTATCCATCAGCAGATCACACTTGTATAGTTAAGATGCCGATAAATTTTTTTTACAATTATTTGACAACAGCTAGGAGCCAGAACTCTTTTCGAACACATCAAATAATACAAATACCATAGCATTCTACCCAAAAAGTACGTAGAACTAACGCCTATCCATCAGCAGATCACACTTGCATAGTTAAGATGCCGATAACATTTTTTTACAATTATTTGACAACAGTTAGGAGCCAGAACTCATTTCGTATACATCAAACAATACAAATACCATAGCATTCTACCCAGAAAGTACCTAGAACTAACGCCTATCCATCAGCAGATCACACTTGCATAGTTAAGATGCCGATAAATTTTTTTTACAATTATTTGACAACAGCTAGGAGCCAGAACTCTTTTCGTATACATCAAACAATACAAATACCATAGCATTCTACCCAGAAAGTACCTAGAACTAACGCCTATCCATCAGCAGATCACACTTGACTAGTTAAGATGCAGATAAAATTTTTTTACAATTATTTGACAACAGCTAGGCGCCAGAACTCTTTTCGAACACATCAAATAATACAAATACCATAGCATTCTACCCAAAAAGTACCTAGAACTAACGCTTATCCATCAGCAGATCACACTTGCATAGTTAAGATGCCGATAAAATTTTTTTACAATTATTTGACAACAGTTAGGAGCCAGAACTCTTTTCGTATACATCAAACAATACAAATACCATAGCATTCTACCCAGAAAGTACCTAGAACTAACGCCTATCCATCAGCAGATCACACTTGCATAGTTAAGATGCCGATAAATTTTGTTTACAATTATTTGACAACAGCTAGGAGCCAGAACTCTTTTCGTATACATCAAACAATACAAATACCATAGCATTCTACCCAGAGAGTACCTAGAACTAACGCCTATCCATCAGCAGATCACACTTATATAGTTAAGATGCCGATACATTTTTTTTACAATTATTTGACAACAGCTAGGAGCCAGAACTCTTTTTGAACACATCAAATAATACAAATACCATAGCATTCTACCCAAAAAGTACCTAGAACTAACGCCTATCCATCAGCAGATCACACTTGCATAGTTAAGATGCCGATAAAATTTTTTTACAATTATTTGACAACAGTTAGGAGCCAGAACTCTTTTCGTATACATCAAACAATACAAATACCATAGCATTCTACCCAGAAAGTACCTAGAACTAACGCCTATCCATCAGCAGATCACACTTGCATAGTTAAGATGCCGATAAATTTTTTTTACAATTATTTGACAGCAGCTAGGAGCCAGAACTCTTTTCGTATACATCAAACAATACAAATACCATAGCATTCTACCCAGAAAGTACCTAGAACTAACGCCTATCCATCGGCAGATCACACTTGTATAGTTAAGATGCTGATAAAATTTGTTTACAATTATTTGACAACAGCTAGGAGCCATAACTCCTTTCGACAACATCAAATAATACAAACATCATAGCATTCTACCCAAAAAGTACCTAGAACTAACGCCTATCCTTCAGCAGATCACACTTGCATAGTTAAGATGCCGATAACATTTTTTTACAATTATTTGACAACAGTTAGGAGCCAGAACTCTTTTCGTATACATCAAACAATACAAATACCATAGCATTCTACCCAGAAAGTACCTCGAACTAACGCCTATCCATCAGCAGATCACACTTGCATAGTTAAGATGCCGATAAATTTTGTTTACAATTATTTGACAACAGCTAGGAGCCAGAACTCTTTTCGTATACATCAAACAATACAAATACCATAGCATTCTACCCAGAAAGTACCTAGAACTAACGCCTATCCATCAGCAGATCACACTTGCATAGTTAAGATGCCGATACATTTTTTTTACAATTATTTGACAACAGCTAGGAGCCAGAACTCTTTTCGTATACATCAAACAATACAAATACCATAGCATTCTACCCAGAAAGTACCTAGAACTAACGCCTATCCATCAGCAGATCACACTTGACTAGTTAAGATGCAGATAAAATTTTTTTACAATTATTTGACAACAGCTAGGCGCCAGAACTCTTTTCGAACACATCAAATAATACAAATACCATAGCATTCTACCCAAAAAGTACCTAGAACTAACGCTTATCCATCAGCAGATCACACTTGCATAGTTAAGATGCCGATAAAATTTTTTTACAATTATTTGACAACAGTTAGGAGCCAGAACTCTTTTCGTATACATCAAACAATACAAATACCATAGCATTCTACCCAGAAAGTACCTAGAACTAACGCCTATCCATCAGCAGATCACACTTGCATAGTTAAGATGCCGATAAATTTTTTTTACAATTATTTGACAGCAGCTAGGAGCCAGAACTCTTTTCGTATACATCAAACAATACAAATACCATAGCATTCTACCCAGAAAGTACCTAGAACTAACGCCTATCCATCGGCAGATCACACTTGTATAGTTAAGATGCTGATAAAATTTGTTTACAATTATTTGACAACAGCTAGGAGCCATAACTCCTTTCGACAACATCAAATAATACAAACATCATAGCATTCTACCCAAAAAGTACCTAGAACTAACGCCTATCCTTCAGCAGATCACACTTGCATAGTTAAGATGCCGATAACATTTTTTTACAATTATTTGACAACAGTTAGGAGCCAGAACTCTTTTCGTATACATCAAACAATACAAATACCATAGCATTCTACCCAGAAAGTACCTCGAACTAACGCCTATCCATCAGCAGATCACACTTGCATAGTTAAGATGCCGATAAATTTTGTTTACAATTATTTGACAACAGCTAGGAGCCAGAACTCTTTTCGTATACATCAAACAATACAAATACCATAGCATTCTACCCAGAAAGTACCTAGAACTAACGCCTATCCATCAGCAGATCACACTTGTCTAGTTAAGATGCCGATAAAATTTTTTTACAATTATTTGACAACAGCTAGGCGCCAGAACTCTTTTCGAACACATCAAATAATACAAATACCATAGCATTCTACCCAAAAAGTACCTAGAACTGACGCCTATCCATCAGCAGATCACACTTGCATAGTTAAGATGCCGATAAAATTTTTTTACAATTATTTGACAACAGTTAGGAGCCAGAACTCTTTTCGTATACATCAAACAATACAAATACCATAGCATTCTACCCAGAAAGTACCTAGAACTAACGCCTATCCATCAGCAGATCACACTTGCATAGTTAAGATGCGGATAAATTTTTTTTACAATTATTTGACAACATCTAGGAGCCAGAACTCTTTTCGTATACATCAAACAATACAAATACCATAGCATTCTACCCAGAAAGTACCTAGAACTAACGCCTATCCATCAGCAGATCACAGTTGTGTAGTTAAGATGCCGATAAATTTTTTTTACAATTATGTGACAATAGCTAGGAGCCAGAACTCTTTTCGAACACATCAAATAATACAAATACCATAGCATTCTACCCAAAAAGTACCAAGAACTAACGCTTATCCATCAGCAGATCACACTTGCATAGTTAAGATGCCGATAAAATTTTTTTACAATTATTTGACAACAGTTAGGAGCCAGAACTCTTCGTATACATCAAACAATACAAATACCATAGCATTCTACCCAGAAAGTACCTAGAACTAACGCCTATCCATCAGCAGATCACACTTGCATAGTTAAGATGCCGATAAATTTTGTTTACAATTATTTGACAACAGCTAGGAGCCAGAACTCTTTTCGAACACATCAAATAATACAAATACCATAGCATTCTACCCAAAAAGTACCTAGAACTAATGCCTATCCATCAGCAGATCACACTTGCATAGTTAAGATGCCGATAAATTTTTTTTACAATTATTTGACAACAGTTAGGAGCCAGAACTCTATTCGTATACATCAAACAATACAAATACCATAGCATTCTACCCAGAAAGTATCTAGAACTAACGCCTATCCATCAGCAGATCATCAGAACTGTTGTCAAATAATTGTAAAAAAATTTTATCGGCATCTTAACTATGCAAGTGTGATCTGCTGATGGATAGGCGTTAGTTCTAGGTACTTTCTGGGTAGAATGCCATGGTATTTGTATTTTTTGATGTATACGAAAAGAGTTCTGGCTCCTAACTGTTGTCAAATAATTGTAAAAAAATTTTATCGGCTTCTTAACTATGCAAGTGTGATCTGCTGATGGATAGGCGTCAGTTCTAGGTACTTTCTGGGTAGAATGCTATGGTATTTGTATTGTTTGATGTATACGAAATGAGTTCTGGCTCCTAACTGTTGTCAAATAATTGTAAAAAAATGTTATCGGCATCTTAACTATGCAAGTGTGATCTGCTGATGGATAGGCGTTAGTTCTAGGTACTTTTTGGGTAGAATGCTATGGTATTTGTATTATTTGATGTGTTCGAAAAGAGTTCTGGCTTCTAGCTGTTGTCAAATAATTGTAAAAAAAATTTATCGGCATCTTAACTATACAAGTGTGATCTGCTGATGGATAGGCGTTAGTTCTAGGTACTTTCTGGGTAGAATGCTATGGTATTTGTATTGTTTGATGTATACGAAAAGAGTTCTGGCTCCTAGCTGTTGTCAAATAATTGTAAACAAATTTTATCCGCATCTTAACTATGCAAGTGTGATCTGCTGATGGATAGGCGTTAGTTCTAGGTACTTTCTGGGTAGAATGCTATGGTATTTGTATTGTTTGATGTATACGAAAGGAGTTCTGGCTCCTAACTGTTGTCAAATAATTGTAAAAAAATTTTATCGGCATCTTAACTATGCAAGTGTGATCTGCTGATGGATGAGCGTTAGTTCTAGGTACTTTTTGGGTAGAATGCTATGGTATTTGTATTATTTGATGTGTTCGAAAAGAGTTCTGGCGCCTAGCTGTTGTCAAATAATTGTAAAAAAATTTTATCGGCATCTTAAGTAGACAAGTGTGATCTGCTGATGGATAGGCGTTAGTTCTAGGTACTTTCTGGGTAGAATGCTATGGTATTTGTATTGTTTGATGTATACAAAAAGAGTTCTGGCTCCTAGCTGTTGTCAAATAATTGTAATTTGTAATTTTATTTGTAATTTGTAATTATTCAAATAATTGTAATTTGTAATTGTAATTTTATCTGAATTTGCATATCCAAGATGGCAAAAGATATCAGCTGACAAACCCGAAACGTCAAATAACGCGTCAAACGATGCGTTTCGGCCGAACCTCGGAGCGCGCTCTCTGAACCTGCGTTCAGTGCGCGCGCGAAACGTGGGATGAATCCATGGTACTCACACGCGCGCGTGCACTCATGCAACCTCATGTGTGCACACGCTCACACAACACTCGCATTAATGAATATTAGAAAAATAATAATATGCATAGTAGGAAAAAATCAATATTTTTACCCTAAATTACGTTAAAGTCTATTGTTCCAATTGTTTTCTCCAAAATTTAAGACAAATCGCAAATTATTTAAAATATTATTTGCAGAGTATGGACTGCTCGAACATTTTCGAAATTGACAATATTCTCTGCAATGCCCTCGGATGGCGACAAATTCAGATCCCTTAGTTTATCCGCTTGTCATGGGAATCTCAATTAACTTCTTGCGATTGCCGAACATTCGGAAGTTGCAGCTGTGACGTTAGACTAGCACTTCCTATAGCACGATCGCGTCTGATTTTAATCGCTTGTTTCACTACTTTTATCCTGTCTTATCCACTTTTAGTCGTATCTTTGATAATTTTTTTCACCGTGATGGCTGGCACAATTTAAATTTTTCGGGGGTGTTTTGTTTTTGGAATTTAAAAAACTTCATTCTCATGTGCTCGGAATGCATTTTCCCTTTCTTTTCGGAATGCCTTATTTTTTCTGGCACACATTATTGAAGAGAAAAATCTGCCATATTTTTTTTCGAAGAGGGCTTGAAAAACCATTAAGAATCATATTTTTTCCGTGCCCAAAATCCTCGCGCAAGACCCTTAAAAAAAGCATGGCCACATTATAAAAGTCACCCTGTATATACACATACATGTGTAAAATATTGAGGAGATTTGATTCTCTCTTCTAGTCTTTATCGAGAGAATACCCGAAGAGGTGCGCTCTCCTGAATATAATTCCTTTCGAAACTCCCCGACTAGAAATTTTGATCCGGCAGTCTAAAGACTGATCAGGCCGCTATCAAGCTGCGGTCCGGAATACCGTAGTAAGACACGCCTGACCAGTACTGGATGTCCACCAAATCAGTGGAACCGTAGTACGGAAGTAAGAAGGCACCCTGAACAGGCTGAAGTAAGGTAGCCTGTATGTCGCCGTAACATGTCTGCCATGGATGCCGTATTACGGCTGGTCTGCGCCAGATGCACGTGTCGAACTTTATAGCCTCCTGTGAAGACTCGCAGGATCCATTTCGTTTGTAATGCACAGGCCCTAGCCTGCGTTGAACCTACCAAACTCCATTTGTCGAGTTCAGTGCTATGAAGAGGGATCTATTTGGTCCAGTGTAGCCTCTGTTAGTCCTCCCAAACCTTCTTTCGACCCCCAGTTTTAGTGAACCGTGCTGAACAGAGGCCTCCTTAACCTGCTTTCGATCTCAAGTCCGTTGCCTCGAGCCCACCTAACCTGCTTTCAGCCCAAATTCGATATCTCCTCCATCAACACTCCATTGTGGCCTGATCGGTAACCCGTTCGATGACGAAATAAATACGTTTTCGCTGAATGGAGGGTCCGGGGGGTCTACAGTGCGCCTACAGTAGGCTGAAAGGGGGATCAGTAGGTTCTGCTGTAGCGCTAGAAGTAGGCCCACCTGGAGTTTCGCTGATTCAGTTGCGCTCTTCATTGGCCTCCTTTGAGTGACAATGTCCAGTTTGTGCCATTCGGGAGCTTCATGGGAGGCCCTAACTTATTGGTATTCCAAACATTGTACTCTCGTTTAGGTATACGATAATCCGCTATCGCCGATCTCTCCTCCTATTTTGGGTCAGTTTTTTTCTGGTGGTGGCTTTACCAATGGATTTATGTAAGTATTGCAGCGGTCGATATGTACATATGGTAATTGAGAAACGAGGCTTTATATATATACGAAGATTCATTCTCGGTGTGATCAAATTCGAATATCTATAATCGTGTATCTCTCTCTCTCTCTCTCTCTCTCTCTCTCTCTCTCTCTCTCTCTCTCTCTCTCTCTTGATTTTTTTTCGTCGGGTACACCAGTAGTATCGCATACGTATTTTT
Organism: Ophion ventricosus; assembly: GCA_963932345.1. Classification (NCBI taxonomy): domain Eukaryota; kingdom Metazoa; phylum Arthropoda; class Insecta; order Hymenoptera; family Ichneumonidae; genus Ophion; species Ophion ventricosus. Next base: position 3,257,298 of record OZ010722.1, read on the forward strand.
TCGTCTCCGGTCGGTGGGGCCTTCGTCGCTAATTATTTTAATTGGCCGCCGCACATTAAAAAGAAATACCTGGGGCGAGTATATGCACATACGTATATGGGACTATGTACACGTGTATGCGGTCTAAGAACGACGGAACAAGAATTAAAACGAAAAAAAAACCAGCGAGCGAGCGAGCGAGAGAGAGAGAGAGAGAGGGAGAGAGAGAGAGAGAGAAGGAGAGAGAGAGAGAGGGTTCCACCCTTTTGCTGCCGGCTATATGCGATCGCCGATCATATCCGCTACTCTTGCCTTCATCTCCCAACCCTCTCAGTGCTCTGTGGTCCCTCCTCATCTCTCACCAATCCTCGCATGCGGATTTTTCAGTCTCTCTCTTTCCATTTGTCTCTCTCTCTCTCTCTCTCTTGCTCGCTCCCTTTCTTCTTCATTTTCTCACTCTTTCTTTCTCTTATTTCTCGAGACGAAAATCCGCTCGTTAGCATATTGATTGGCGATGACGGGACGCTCCACGGTGGGCCCGAAGCACATCGTGTATTTTGTACAACACAACACAACCAATAATCCAGCGCAAGCGAGTAACGAATAAAAAAAATACGAGGAAAAAAAGCTAGGAAGAGCGGAAATTAAAAGGACTTCGCGAATTAATAACCGAGAAGGAAGGAGAGAGAGAGAGAGAGAGAGAGAGAGAGAGAGAGAGAGAGAGAGAGAGAGAGAGAGAGAGAGAGAGAGAGGCATATTCGAAGCGTTCATTCAGAGCTACAGGAAATACTCCCTCGAGCTTCTTAAACATTATGCGCATTTTTTTTTTACTTTGCGATTTTTTTTAGCTCCACTCTTATGTTTTTATATTCTCTTCTGTACTCACGTGTTTTTTTTTATTTCTCGAGAACGCGCGAGCGAGTGAAGCGGGAGGAATGAGGATCGAAGAATCTTATCGGTATTGATCTATTCGTCTTCTCTCTCTCCATCTTACCCCATGGATTGGAGTAACTTTCGTACAGTACTGTTTTTGCTTAGAAACACTAGGGAAAAAATCAATCTGTCCGAATGTTAAATAGAAGTATTTTAATAGAGACTTAAGACACAGTTTTTAAAACATTTAGAAAAGGTTTTAGTTCAAACGTGTATTCAAATTTTAATAATAGTTTTAAATTATTAGGATTTAAAATAACATAATTGGTTAGGAAGGACAGACAAATTTTGATAGAAAGGTAAGAAACTTTCTAATAAAAATGAATTACTCAAGTGAATTTGAAACTTGTACGTAAACAGTATTAGTTCTTGAACTTTGAAAATTTCCCGTCGGCCAATTCTAGTAGGCTGGTTGATTTTCCGGATGATTTCATCCTTCGAATAAAAAATTTCGTCAGGCTTAGCTGGCCTTTTTCAGTTTAGGGCAGACTTCTTCATCGCAGAGATGAGTACTTCTTTGACATTTTTTCTATCTCAATAATCCTTCTCGGGTAAAGCTCACCTTCGTGTCTCACCAGAACGTAGTTGCCCACCATAAGGTTCTGATGGAAATTTGAAGATTGTGGGGGTGTCGTTGATGGAGTAAGCTGTTCTTCCAAATCACTTTGGGACTGTCCCAATGTTACGCCACTCGATGTTGAAAATTTACAATTTTCAAGTTATAAAATAAAAAACAAAATTAAAGGTATAAATAACACTTCAAATAGATGTCAAATAATGTACTTCTAAATACACGTATCTGCCGGTAGTGAAATGTTCCCAGTTTTTCGAAGGCGAATGATAGTTTTAACATGAACTAAAAACGCTACAACGAGCGGTGAAAAACAAGATGGACTGTCGTTGGACGTCAGTACAAGTACAACTTCAAATATTTGCCGCGAGGTAGTAGCAATACCAGCGTATGCAGTAGCGGTGATTGCTCTTCAATTCATAAAGCATGGTGTTGGTGGAAAATTCAAAAGTCGAATATTACGCGATATCCCAAAGTTGCCCTGGTTTACGGTACATGTAGAAACTATTATTATATGTAGAGGTATGTAGAGATTGAATAATCAAACCAACATCACGTTAATTTCAGTAATCAAAAAGTATAATTATTGCTCGTTTTTTTTTATTTCAAAGAGTATTTTTTCAACTCGTAAAAATAATTTTGTTTCGTATCCTATAATCAAATAAAATGAGTACGGAGTTTTTTATATGTGTAGACTACAGCTAAAAGTGAGAGAATGAGAGACTGTATATATATATACATATGAATACGCGAGCTCGAGTCACGGTCCTGTCTCAGACGAATCACCGTTATTAGGTGGATACCTGTAGGAAGGCCTTTATTGTCGTCATTATCGTGCAATTTAACAGTAGTAAACTGAAATTAAATGTGAAACGTGTTATTTGCGTCAGGGGTCACTGACGGCTGTTTAAAAAACTTCGGAGGCCTTTTTTTCAATCTGTTCAGGGAGAGGGAGAAAGGAAGAGAGGTAGAGAGAGAGAGGGAGAAACAGAGAGAGAGAGAGTGAGAGAGAGAAAGAGAGAAAGAGAGAGATACTGAAATAGAGTAGGCCGAGCGGCGCGTTTCATTTATTCAAAGTAAGTTATTGCGATCGGTCCAGCCACTATATTACGTGGAAGCGGAGAACTCGAGCAAGAACCGTCACCGCATCCAGAACTACATTAGCGATAGGATCAAGAAGCGAGTAAAGGATTGACGGGGAGACAGAATTTGCTATGGTTATCGTCCGTTTATACCTTTTTCCAGACTTCCAGGTAAAAGATATCGATCTCATTCATCTGACTTCCAATCTATTGAAGTGGTGGACTACGCGTTCGGTTCTAAAATCGAAGCTAATGAAGTTGTCCTTCATAACAGGTGTAACAGTATTTTTTTACTCCTCGAATATTCTTAATCATGTTTTTTTTTTCTACATGTTTGTACATTTAAAGAGTTACACCACCTTGATGCTCGGAAAAATAGGTATGAAAATAAATAAAAAATATTTGACGCTACTATTAAATATTTAAAATGATTTTTAAATTTTTTATTGTAGTTTTTTGAACAAATGAGACAATTTAAAAAATGGCAGAGATATAGGTCGTCTAGTATCTCGAAATCTACTGAACCGATTTTGATGAAATTTATAACACATATTCTTTACAATATTATCTAGGATGTAGCATAAGATTTTTTTGATTGAATACCGCGTTCATTTTTTATCAATTTTTAAAACTCAACATTTTGGTAAAAAATGGACTTTTTTTTTCAAACAGCTGCCATTTCTACAACGAAAATTCAAAAAAATCCCTATGCTCCACTTTAGGTATTACCTTTCTTTACAAGAAATTTTAATTTTTCAATTTTTCAGATGATGCCTGACAGAGAAAAAAGTTCCACAGTCAGCAAGGATTTTCAAAAGTGGGTCCTACTGGACGACTTATATCTCCGCCATTTTTTAATTGTTCTATTCGTTTCTTTTTTCACTTTGTTCATAACACTATTATGTATTGGTGAAAAATAATAATCATTTTATATATTTAATATTCGCGTAAAAATAATTATATATTTTGTAATATTATTTTACATTATTATACATTTTTATTATTATTTATTTTTCCGAGCGCCAAGGTGGTTTAACGCGTTGAAAGAAATGTATAGTATTCTTTATTTTTTCTGTATAAAAAAATTCTTCTTTGAATATACGTTTTTCATTCCTATAGGATATTTGAGATTATTTAATTAGTTTAAAAGAGAAAAACAATTCTGCAAATTTTCACAGTTCCAAATGAAGGAAAAGACGGATATGACGAAAAACATTTCCGTCTTCATAATTCAATGCACCAAGGAGATGCTATTTAACCAAATTTCGTAACCGAATAAAAAAAATGACTAGGTTTCTTGCTTTTTTCCTTTGCAAATAAAACCGTAGTTTTTGGTTGCTCTAGCGTAAAGTGTTAGGACATCGTTGATTCGTCTTTGGACTTGTTTCAACACCATCATTAAAGCAGCCGAATTAATTATTTCTCGCACATCTGGATCGCTCTTAATTTTGAGAAATTACTGTTATTCCCACTTTTTTGGTATCGAATTCCGTGTGGCACTTGAGCTTACTCAGGGGAAACATCGAGCCCGCTTCCCGTCCTTCTGTTTCCTTAGCCGCCTCCGTCGCCCACTGGGAAATTTCTCCGTTCGGTCGGTGAAAGCCAAAAGGGAATAATTCGCAAGCTCGCGCTGTGCAACGTCTCCGGAGGATCCCACTGTATATCCTTTTGCCACGATCCCTAGTGACAGTGCTCCTAATATACCGCCAGATGGAGCTTGACCTAACTTCTCTGTGATATATATATATATATATATATATATATATATGTATAGGGTGAGGCACATAAAGTGTTACAGAGCAATAGCACTCAAACTATTGATCATATCCAAAAGTGTTTCAGACAAAAGTTTCAGTGTTCGAGAAGGCCGTCATACTGGACCACCCTATTTTTTTATCGGTGGAGGCGCTGAAGCTACGTCAGGGTCAACTCCACTTTTTAAAATGGAACCATGTATTTTTTTTCGATGACATTATTACCGATTTTAAGACGAATTCAGCGACCTACAACACAAGGTCATTCCAGTCACGCAAAGTATGAAAATAGTCGAAAAATCGAAAAATATCGGAATAATCACTTTCAAAGGATCCACTAACCTTGGTTTGGATCTACCTACAGAAGATGCTCGAAGTGATGCTCGAAGTGATCTCGACTTGTAAGCACTTGTTAATTCGCTGATGAAAAAGACCGTCTAACTTCAGCCAACATTTGTGGTGTAATTTCGGTACATGCTCGGCGTATTCTTTCTTTCATGTCGTCAGGCATGGTAGCTGCTACCGCCATTCCGCGTTCTTTGACAAAACCCCATAAAAAGTAATCTGGTGATGTTAGATCTGGCGAACGAGGTGGCCAAGCTACAGGGCCGCCTCGTCCTATCCACTTTTCATCAAAAATCTCATTAATCACTTGTCTTGAACACAGAGCATAGTGCGAGAGAGATAGCTAAAATTGTCGAACCGAGATTTCTCAAAGATGAATAATTTTTAGGGCAAAAGAAAATCGTCAAGCTCTGCGTCAGGATATTCTCCAGAGCCTGATGCTTTGTTTTTGCTCAAAAATCTTTACCATTTATGAGAAAACTGGGTTGGAAAATTTGTCAGATTATGTTGACCTCGAACATGCCATTAAAGAGATGGGCAACTAATTGTGATTTCGATTTTAAGGCAGATGTCCAGTCTTTAATATAAAGCATTTTATTTACACGTCTTATACCATAATTGCAATACCCTATTATATTGCTGTTAATTGTCAGCGAAACAATGTTATATATATTAAATTAATTTTCATATTCATTGCCATTACCCTATGCGATGAGGCAGCAACGGGGTGATAGTTATTTGCCTTTTGTTTGTCCAGAATAACATTTCACTGGAATACCATACGAGACCTCACGGTCTCGTTGAGACGACAAGAGATCACGTACTTATCTCACAGATACAAATTCTCAGGGTTAATATGTATAATAACAAAAGTGAGGGGACAAGAGGCAGCGGGAGAGAGAGTGAGAGAGAGAGAGAGAGAGAGAGAGAGAGAGAGAGAGAGAGAGAGGGAGCAGACGGCACGAAGTGGAATTCAAAGCTGCAGACTAGCGGGAGTATACAAGGAAATTCCAGAATTCCAAGCAGTCGGGACTCATGTTTTTCGGGCAACAAATACGAGAACATATATATATAAGCAACGTAACTACGTACGATTCTCAACAAGTCAAGCTCCCAGACGACCCCAGCACATCCGTTTATGGGTGCAGAAAGTGCGGCTAGCTCATACCTACATATATGGTACGTTGCCTATTTCTAGTGGGTGAGGGGACGGTGGGGTAAAATGGAATGCTGTTTACGAAATCAACGACTTCATTAATAAACTTTTAAATTGACAACAATAATTATATTCTCAGTTATTATATTGGTATGTTGAATAAGTTCTCGCTGTTTTTTTTTTTCGTAAAAATGAATGCATTATATCAAAAAATTAGTAAAAAACATGTTACTGAAAGTATTGCTCATCGCTAGCAACTACTTTTTTCCATCTTCTAAGTTTAAGCCTTTTTAAAAATATGTTTTCGAGATTGTTACTTAAGATTTATATTTAAAATAATGTTTCTAAATCATCAAAGCTTTTACATAAGAATTACAAAGTGTATTAATCAGAATTAATTTTTCTGGAAAGAAAAGTTAATGAAGTGCGTAACTCTTTGCTGGCTTTACCCTATACACAGCTGCGTTATCCATACGCATGGATTGTGCGTGTGGAATGCAACGAAAGAAACGTTCCAATATTGAGTGACTCGGCTTTTCGCCTCGTCGCCGTCGTCGTTGAGGTGGGTCGCTTGGTGGCCAAGTCCCGATGCAGCACGAAAGAATTCGCGCGCAATTCCATAATACATACGTATACATATGTGAGTGTATTTGTAGACTGAGTCTTATCGAGGGGGTATAAGCCGCGAGAGAGCGTTTCGGGTCACATAAATCTCATTTTTTCACGACCCACTTTCCGGACGGACACGTATTTATTACTGCTCGTTTCGCAGCCGGTGGGAGACTCTACTAGAACGCTGCTACATTGTGCATACATATATATATAACAAGTGTTACATGTTTTTTTTTTAATCCACCTAGCGAGTGGGACGTACGTCGCACGATGATTCTGACAAGAAAAGAAAGAGCAGAACGAAACACTTGGGAAAACCTTCAACAAAAAATGTAAACATGGAACACGTGATAGTCTGAAGGTGCGGAAATTGAGTTCGGGCTTTGATCGGGCCATCGTAATTTTCTCTAATTTTATTAAGCACATGGGTCATCAGTGACTGGTCAGACATTGCTACCGAGGGCCATTGAAGACAAAATAACCAGGGCCTTTGAAATTGCTTCAATGGTGCCTCATAACAAATTATTGCAGCCATATGCGTACGTGCGTGGGTGTGCACTGTGAATCGACGATCGTCACCGATTCGTATTTATTGTTAACTTGAATAACCTGTTTGGTTTTTTTTTTTTTATTGCAGATGGACCATTTTAGCTGGACAGTGTCTCGAAAGTTGCCAAAAAAAATCGCATCATCTGTCGGCACCCTTTTTTTTCCATATTTTCATGATTTTTTTAATGGGTTGTCAATGCATGTACCTTTGTGTTAAAAAAATGCATTTTATTTTCAACAATCGTTGCTTAGAAAAAAAAATCCGCGATACGACATTTTTTTCGTGCCCCTAGGTAGATGTAGCCCCTCAATCCATAACACATGTTCGAAAATAAATATTGAAATACAAGGACAGTTGAATAAAAAAAAAATAGTATACAGAATAAAGTAAAACCAAACGGTTGTTTTTTTCTTCAAATTCATTGTAAAAAATAAAAGATGTCTTGAGTAGTCGAAGCAAAGGGATCCTCCGACATGGCCAATGAGGTTGATGCACCGAGTGCAAGGGAGAGCCTTGGTGCAGGTATCGATCACTCTCAGCCGTGAGAGTCACGCGAACCCTTCTTCCATCTCTCGTTCAACGATTCCCTTCGAGAGAACGCGAAAAGGTAGATAGTCCGGATAGCATGCTGCGGAGAACGAGGGACACGTAAGTTCCGAGGATAACGCTAGGCCTCCTCGCTCTTCGTGATTACTCGTGACACGTGAGGCGTCTTGAAATTCCGAATTTCATGGTAATTCGTAATTCTCGTAGAAGCTTACAAATTTTTTCTCTCGAGAGCACACAAATTTCGGGACAGTGTCTCTAACGATGGGACACATGTGATTTTTTTTTTTTTTGGTATGATCGTCGAAATGTTATTTGCTCTTTCAATCAATTTCTTATGATTTTCATTTCTTTCTTTTGATTTTCCGTAAGGATGTGTTCCAAACTTTCTTCTTCCTTTCTCCATCACCAGCATAGAGTATCTGCGTATCCCTTTTTACCTAGTTTTCCAATATTTCCGCATCCTAACCTGGCCCATATTTCTTTAGTTCTTCCCTCTATGCCCTTCTCTCCCCAGTATGGGAGAGTGGTATAATTGCAGACGCTTAAAAAAATCCTTCAATTAAAGTCACAATATGAATTCAGTCTCTTTTTATTAATTATTAAACTTTGGTCGTTACCTTACGAGATCAACATTATTAATTATTTGTAATTAATCAACGAACATTAAGGCTTTAGGCCACTCTAGAGGCCAAAAAAGGCCATATTTTGTGATTTTTTTTTCAGCGAAACCATAAAATAAATCGGAATTACAAAATAGGGGTTTTATTATACACGTAATTGACTATACAAAATTATTTTTTCACAGCGATACATGTCAAAATGGCGACTGTGCAGCATTTTTCCGGTGACGCCTTTATTTCTGGAAGGTCAATGGCCTGACCAACAGCTCCTATAATTTTTGAGTTATGATGAGACTAAAGTTTTTTCGGGGGCTAAGCTACCAAACACCGAGGTATCCAGAATTATCTCTTAATCAGCTTAAATCTATTTATGAATTCAATATGTAGTGTTTAGTTACTGAAGAGTTTCTTTTTCTCTTCCTGCCTCCAACGAGCTGATTTTTGCATCGATCTCATAATTACTTCCTCGAGGTCTCGTGGAAAGTGATACGAACACTACAATAAGATTTTACGAGGCAAATTCGGATACTCACCCAGCGTTGGCACACTCCAGAGAGAATTGCCGGTTGACTCTTGTGGAAATGAGGGAACGACAAAATCTTCGGGGCACTCGCGAGATTGTTCGACATGTCAGTGTCAACGTCTAATGAACAGTATATATAAGTAGTCGTCGTATCTACACGCCCGGGGTGGGTGGGTGGTGGTGGTGGTGTCCCGGGGAGATATGAACGTGGAAGCTTCTCCAGCTTCAGCGGAGAGTTAGGGGACTGAGAATCCAACATGGCTGACCCGGTATCCCAAAGGTTTCGCCAGAGAATCCTATGATTACATTCCTGGCTCGAGCTTACGCCACCTTTCCTCTCACGATGACGTTTATCCGGTCTACCGTTGCATTGTCCTGGATATATATTTATAGTTGCTATATTTGTATAAAAACTTTCATTACTTTTCTACTTCAGTGGGTCCCGAGCAAGGAAAGTTGGTTCTATTTTTATTTAAAAAAATCGCTTGTAGCTTGCGATTTTTTGAAATAATAAAAAATGGAACCAACTTTCCTTGCTCGGGACCCACTGAAGTAGAAAAGTGATGAAAGGTTTTTAAAGTGTTGCGCTATTTGCAAAGGATTCCGTGTAGAGAACGACAGAGCAGAGCGAGGAGTTGCCCTTACAGAAGAATTTAATCGGGCTATTTACATATGATGAAGAACAGAAGCAGTATCTGCTGTTAGTTGTAAGCGAACGTCGGAAAAACATGCCAAATTTCAATATCAGTACAATTGCACATGCTATAAAGAATTAAGATAAAGTTACATTGTTATAAAAAGTATAAACAAATTTGTATTCCGACAAATAGTTTGAAAAAAATATAAATCATTCAATTTCATTCATTTTCAGAATAATTTTGTTGAAACCCTGGTAGCGACCTCTAAATATTTTCTAATTACAGGGAGCCTTTACGATATTTTTTTTTCTCTATTTGTCACAATTTGATGGGATGGCCCGCAAAAAATAAACAATCAAATAAAAAATGGACCACCCTACTGTATATATATATATCTGTACATCCAATTTCATTGCAATCCCCACATAACTCGTGAATTTGTATTTTTCTTTTTGCTCCCACGGTATTAAAATTTGACTTAACGAGTGCAGAACTTACATGAAATTATAACGAGGGGGGGGGGGGGGGCGAAGGGTATTGAGAAGAAGGGTCCATAGAGGTCCACAGACGTACAGATTGCGAGAAGAAGGGGAAGATGAAAGTTCATCATCATCAAGTCCAGGCTCGTGTATAGTAAATACGTATAAGGAACGTGAGTTCGAAGTATGTAATGAACGTAAAGCGAATTTGTAAGTTTTTACGGCTACGAGCTCGTTAGGTGTCTAATTCAGCGCGTTCTCCCGTCACTATTCTTCTTAAGGGGTTACGTGGGTTTCGAAGCCAAAAAAAGCATATTTTCTCTATTTTTTTAAAATATAATATATAAATTATTGTATTCAAAATGTTAAGCACATAAAAGAGCAACATTTCAACAATATTTAAAAAAAAATTCATCCAAAAATTTGGTTAATTCAGCCGGTGGGATCTGGTTTCCGGAGACCCCTAAAAAAAAGTGTCCTCGTGGTGGTCAGGATAACTCATGATAGCTAAATCTGAAATTAAAAAACCAATTTTTTCCTGTTAGTAGATAAGTATAGCTCGTGATTGAACGAAGGATTTTTTAAAAAATTGAAATTTGAATTTTTGGCAGAGTTGTATGCAAAATAGTTCAATTTTTGGTACAATTTACACTACGTATAGCCTTGTAAAATTAGTTGTAATCGACAAAAAAACCTTCATCCTATCACTAGTCAATGCTATTTTGAAGAATTGTGCAAAATTTCAATAAGATCGGTGCATTAGTTTTTGAGAAATCGTGTCCACCGACTTCAAAAATAGTGTTTTGAGAAAAATGCGTATACCTGCGTCGCTCCCGGCCGGTCTTTCCCAACGGGGGGGTAATTCCCAAAGGCTCTCTCTCCTAGACTTTTACTCCGATTGACTTACAACTTTGGGATAATATTCTAGACATAATGTACTATTAGAGAATAAAATTTAAAAAATGGATTTTTTGAAATTTTCAAACTTACGTAACCCCGTCGTGTTTTATTTGCAGTTTCGTTTTCATTCGTACATACTATACAATTGAAAATGTTAGGAATGCGAGGTCATAAAAAAATTATTTACGAACATTTATAAATTATATTTATAAATAATATGTATTTGTTTATAAACACAAAAGTATTTACCAAAGTTATATTGATAAAAAAAAGAATCAAGAAAAAAATGTATTCAAGGCTTGACAAAAATTCATACTGACTCCATTTTTTTTGTTGGTAAAATGAGATATTAGCAATAATTTGTTTTTCCTAATTTTTTGTTCTCTTTTCTCCTTCTGCAATGTTTCGTCGTGGTGTCCGGTACAGCCACGCACTATGTGGTTCTCCCTGAGCGGTCCGCTCAAACACACGCCCCCTTCTGTTCCCGGTTCGACGGTTCTGGTAGCCGCTGCTTGCTGCGGTAATTATTCCCCTTCCCACCCTACCTCTGCCCTTCAACCCTTCCCCCAACCCCCTCCTTGCTCTCCCGTCTGCGCTACTCTCCACCATCCGTTTTCATTTTCTTCCTGTTCTTCTTCTTCTTCTTCTTCTTCTTCTTCTTGAACGAATTCACTCCTCGTGTCGACTGGATGCGCTCCGTGCTGCTGTTTCCTTTCATAGGTCCGACGTTGCATCGCTGCCGCACTTTAAATACAGTAATCTTTGAATTTCTCCCCTGCCACTCTCCCTCCACTGTTGTTTATGGTAATCCAGCCTGGCGCTATAAATATTTTTGCAAATACGAAAATTGCACCTCTTCGGATTTCGCCATACTGCGTGCTTAGTAATATATATATATATATATATTGGGACGTTGAATAAGTTTTCGTTGTTTTCTAACAGATGACGTTACCAGATCTGTGTGCACGTAGGTTAAGGGGAGAAAACCCTTTAGACGTCTGAAAATTAGCTATTTTTTGTGATTTTTTTTTAGGGTGATAAAATAATCGCATCATTTCTAAATTTTAATGTGATTTTATTATAGGTTTAAAGAGTACAAAAACATTTTTTTTTTACAAAAGAAAATGGCGACGTTATAGTCTTTATCCCTAGGCGTCTTTCCTGCGCCATCAAAAAATGCTCCGTTTTTACTGTTCATCTGAAACAGAAAACAAAAGTATTTTTCCATTACTGACACACGTAGAGGAAGGATAAATGTATAAAATTATTTGAAAAAAGTATAAAATTGAAAATTACGCAGACTTTTTAAACAAAATTTCAAATTTTCGACAATTTTTTCGACAGTTTTTACTCCAAAAAAATTATATAGCCGAGCATTGAAGGCCGCTATAAGAGCAGAGACTCGTGATTTTGCAGCATGACAACGCTCGGCCACATGTTGCAAAACTGGTGAAAACCTACTTGGAAACGCTTAAATGGGAAGTTCTACCCCACCCGTCGTATTCACCAGACTTCGCCTCTTTTGATTATCACTTGTTCCGATCGATGGCACATGGCCTGGCTGAGTAGCACTTCCATTCTTATGAAGATCCCAAAAAATGGGTCGACTCTTGGATAGCCTCAAAAGAAGTGTTGTTTCTCCGCCGTGGAATTAAAACGCTGCCAGAAAGATGGTTAAAAAGCAGTGGCTAGCGATAGACAATACATTCAGTGATATGCTTTTTTACTAATTTTTCAAAATAAAGCATCATTTTTACGAAAAGAAACAGCGAGAACTTATTCAACATCCCATTATAGGTATATATAAATATAAATATATATATATATATATATATATATATATATATATATATATATATATATATATATAAAAGTTTAATCATACTGTAAAACCTGACCTGTAAGTTAGAAGTTGCCAAGTGCAGGCCGATGGCTGCCGTTCACGCAAGTGTTAAATCACTTAAAAGGTTAAAAGAATATTAAAGTAAAAAAAGTTCGATAGCGAACCCACGAAGAAGATAATGCGTGCTCGGTCATTAGGTAGAGGATTCGAGAAGAACGAATTATGCTTCCTTACATTTATTGATAAATCGAATTTGTCTTTTGGTGCGAACATTTCTTCATTCAAGTCAAATTCCACGCGCGCATAGATGCAGGCGGAAGCTACTTATAGAATAAACTGTAAGTTGTTTTCACATGAATGTTTAATTCTTCGTGGTCACACTGGGTAGAATCGACCCGTCGATCAACTTTTGGCGTAAATATATAATATTTCCCTGCTTCAAATGGGACTGTATTCGCCATCTTACCTGGAGTTTGAAATATTCTGATACCATACAATCGATCCTCTTCAAATGTCGGAATAAATACCTTTTTTAGGAAAGCGCACTATGCTACTATTTTTTCTCGAAAGTAGCATATCTAAGGAGTACCACGTCCAAATTTTCGGTAAAAATTTTTGGCGTTTTCACCTCTTTATGATTTTTTTTTCGACATGTCGCCATTTTATTTCTTATAAATAGATTTTTCGTACATCATCTAGAAGGTTCAAAGCATGTTCCGTAATTTTTTGAACCACTTCGGACGGATAATTTGGTCACAATACTTTTTCTGAAAACTAACTGGGTAGAATCGACCCAGTGTGACCACTGTGATTGAATTTGGAAGTGTTACCACGAAGGGTTAAATAAATATTATGACATTATTTGTTTTTCTTCAAAATGGCTCTCTTTTGTATTAAAAAAAAAATTATTGTCACGATGATACTTTTCATTCCGCCTCAGTTTTCTTTACGCCTTTTATACGTACATTTGTATTGTTATGGCTTTTATTTCGCGTAAGCGTCAGGCGAGAGGCGAGAGTGTAATTACGTGGCGGTGCGTGAGATTCGTTCGGCAAGATAGGTGTGAATGCTCGTGCAGACGGAATGCAGAATGTGGCAACGAGAAATAGACGGAGAAAGAGAGAGAGAGAGAGAGAGAGAGAGAGAGAGAGAGAGAGAGAGAGAGAGAGAGAGAGAGAGAGAGAGAGAGAGAGAGAGAGTCAGAGTCAGAGTCAGAGTCAGAGTCAGAGTCAGAGTCAGAGTCAGAGTCAGAGTCAGAGTCAGAGTCAGAGTCAGAGTCAGAGTCAGAGTCAGAGTCAGAGTCAGAGAGGAAAGAGAGAGCGAGAGGGAGAGAGAGAGAGGAGGGGGGGAGAAGTGGGAAAGGAGGAAGAGGGAATCGAAGGAAAAAAATAAAGCGGGAGAATGTAAGCATGAAAGGGTGATGGATGTTTTCAACGTCTGTTCCGTGTCTACTTCTGCTTCGCATTAACTGACTTGCGAGAGAACAAACGCCCCAGAGCCACGGAGAAAGAGAGAGAGAGAGAGAGAGAGAGAGAGAGAGAGAGAGAGAGAGAGAGACTCGTTGTTCGTCTTTTCGTCTCTTGGTCGATCGTACGCTTGACAATTTTTCTTTTCTCTTACCTTTTCGGCCTTTTTCTCCCTTTTTCTTCTCCTAATGCGGTGACCAACGGTCGCAACTTCTCTTCTCTCTTCCCTCTCTCTCTCTTGCTCGTTCTCTTCTCCATTCTATGCAAATTCTCTCGCGCGTGAGAATAACTCCGCGATCAGGCTAAAGGAGAGACGACTGAGACGCAGCGGATAAAAACAGAGAGACAATCCTCCGTCGCTCTTGTCAGTGTATATATATATATATATATATATATATAGCGCGTCCGAAATAACTCGCGTCTCGACGTCTGATCAAGCGAGCACTCTTTCTACTTCCATACTCGCGGGCGTCCGATTCCACGACCGATCGACAGCGAAGCTTCTCTCCTGTGCGTCGCGTTCGCTCCTTGGCCACTTCTTCGCTCATTCTTTCCAAGCAGATACGGTCATTCGAGCTCAGACAAGTCGAGCATTTGAAAGTACGACGGCTTCGTTTTTCGTCACATCAATACATACGGTCTGTATTAGGTGTAGCGAAGTAAATAATCGTTGATTCGTTCCATCCTCGAATTTAGGATATTCTGATCGATTATTAAGGGGGTACATCTCCTTGGCGCCCGGAAAAATGTGTATAAAAATAAATAAATACTTAAAGAGACTATTGAAATATATGAAATGATTTTTATTTGTCACAAATACATTATAGTTTTATAAACAAATTTTGAACAAAAGCGTATTGAAAAAAAATCAAAACGACGGAGATATACGAGGTGTTTAAATTAAGTAATGAGACTGATTTTTTTGTCAATTTTTTTTATTCGAATAGAATTACAATTCAATATTGTCTTCCTCAAAATAACTTTCTTGGGTAGTCACACACCGCTAGAGTCGATGTTCATTTTTACATCGAAATAATTCTTGATAATTATTCTTTCCAGCTATTATTTTTTTCGAATAATACTTTCTACAACTGTTGTCAAATTATGGCGTTTGTATAATATTTGAAAAAGATTATTGTCTGGAAGGAGTTAGGCAGCTGTAAAATTTTGGAAAGCGCGGATAAACATTTTTTTGGCTTGAAAGGTCCTTGAGGGTCTCAAATATGATATACCGAAATATTATGGTCAGAGAAAATCTCTAAGTATCCCAGACAGCTATAATCTGTGCCTGAAGACGGACGTGCAGCGCAGCTTTTCGAAAAATCGCTGCCTGAAGCTGCAAATGAGGCACGGATCAGCTTTAGAGCGCTCAGAAGTGAACATCAATGTGGAAGGCGAATTTTATGGTGCAAATATCGCAGGTAAGAGGTATACGAGCTGTGTAAATTAAGTAATGAGACGGATTTTTTCAATTTTTTTTTATTCGAATAGAATTACAATTCAGTATTATCTGCCTCAAAATAACTTCCTTGTGAAGCTACACAGCTCTGGAGACGTTTGTTTCAATTCTCATAGCAATGCCGGAACTCGGATACTGGAATAGCCTCCAGCTGGTCGATTATAGCCGTTTCAATGTTTCCGCGTGTCCCAAAAGGACGTCCCTTGAGGTGATTTTTCAATCTCGGGAAGAGAAAAAAGTCACAAGGACTCAAGTCAGGCGAATAAGGAGGCTTTTACATATACATGATATTTTTATAAACATATTTAAAAAAACCAATGGGCAAAATTGTACATAAATTGATTGAGTCTGGTAGGGCCCTTTTTTTTAAATACTTGCCGTATTTTCAAACCGATTTTCACCGACGGCAGGTGAACATGTGATACGTCCTCAGTACGAGTTTCAACTCGCTAGAGTCATTTGGTTGTCCGTAGCGATTGTTTTTCTGAAACCGTTTTTTCTAGTACGTTCTAAAAATAAGTGGCATAAATTTCAAGCAACGGTGCACTATCAGGTTTTGCTTCATACTTGGGCACTGTGCAACGGAAACTTTTGCAAAACTTCAGCAGTGCTTACGGTGAGAGTGTTTTGTCAAGGGCCCAGGTTTTTTCGGTGGTTTAAAGCATTTTTAGAAGGAAGAGAGTCGATTGAAGATCAATCACGTAGCGGAAGGCCTTCATTTTCAAGAATCGATGAAAATGACGACAGAATCCGGTATCTTGTGTGTTCAGTTCATCGGTTGACAGTCACAATGATCGGGGAAGAGTTGAATTTTACACACACCACCGTTCATCGGATTTTGAGCAATTAATTGGGGTTGAGAAAAAATGGCTGTCGCACATCAATTTCTATAAACGAGTTTTTGGCCAGTAAAAACATTCTTGTTGCTCCTCAGCCTCCTTATTCGCCTGACTTGAGTCCTTGTGACTTTTTCCTCTTTCCGAGATTGAAAAATCACCTCAAGGGATGTCATTTTGGGATACTCGAGACATTCAAACGGCTGTAACCGACCAGCTGAAGGCTATTCCAGTTTCAGAGTTCCAGCACTGTTATGAAAATTGAAACAAACGTCTTCAGAGCTGTGTGGCTTCCCAAGGAAGCTATTTTGAGGCAGATAATGCTGAATTGTAATTCTATTCGAGTAAAAAACATGAAAAAAATCCTCCTCATTACTTAATTTACACAGCTCGTATACCTCTTATCTGCGATATTTGCACCATAAAATTAGCTTTCCACATTGATGTCCTCTTGCTCTGTATCCCTTCTGAGCGCTCTGAAGCTGATCCGTGCCTCATTTGCAGCTTCAGACAGTAATTTTTCGAAAAGCTGCGCTGTACGTCCGTCTTCAGGCACAGATTATAGCTGTTTGGGATACTTAGAGATTTTCACCAACCATAATATTTCTGTACATCATACTTAAGATCCTGAAGCACCCTTAAAGGCAAAAAAATGTTTTTCCGAGCTTTCCAAAATTGTACAGTTGCCTAACTCCTTCAAGACAATTATCTTTTTCAAATATTATACAAACACAATAATTTGACAACAGTTGTAGAAAGTATTATTCGAAAAAAAAAATAATAGCTGGAAAGAATAATTTTGAAGCATAATTTTGTTGTAAAAATTTCAACTACGTCGAGCAGCGTCAGAAAAAAAATATTGACAACTATATTTTTAATACAATTTGATGGTATTTCGAAAATAGGGTTAAAAGTAATAATAACCCGAATAATAATAATAGTACAATAATAATAAATAGTGATTGTTTTTTTTTTCGCCCATATTAAAAAAATTATATTTACATTGAGTCGATAGATGCGGAAGAGGAGATAAAAAGTTATAACTACCGGTAGAAAAGTACTGGATACGTCCTTCTGACACTTAGCTGTCGATGCATATACGAGTAAAAAACGTGAACATGCGTGTATATATATATATCGTCGGCTCGAGTAATCCGAGCGAGTTCGTAGTCACGCCCAGGTCTGTTGGCCAATAGTCATTAGCTGGTACCATTAAAAACTCCAGAGCGTTGCACGCACTCTTGCACGTCTCGTCGTCTCGTATCGTCAGCCTTCGAGCGTATAGACCACGTGTTGTTTGCCCTCTCATTCTCTCTTTTCCTCGATCATTTACGACCTCCCTCGCTCTCTTCGACGCCGCGAAGGTGGGCCTTATTCTCTCTCTTGGTATGGACGATGATGTTTCACCCGATATGCGTGTATGTGTGTGTGTGTAGGTACCAGGTCTGTAAATATGAAACCGGAATTTGCTCATAGATGGCCCTAGCTGTCAATGTATTTACCGTCAAGTCGCGTCATTGGCGCCATTTGCTTTGTTGACATCTGACAAAGATTTTTAACTCACAACAATACAAGTTTCATACACCAACATAGTTATAGCGTTGAACATGTCGAATTTTGTGCCTGGAAATAACGATTTGCGAACAGCATTAATTTTCTGTTACCATTTGAAGAAAACTGCTGCAGAATCGCATCGAATGCTTGTCGAAACTTACGGTGAGCATGCTCTTGGTAAATCACAGTGCTTTGAGTGGTTTAAAAAATTCAAAATGATACATTTGGACCAAATGTATCGAGTTGAAGGGAGACTACGTCGAGAAATAAATTTTATTTTCCTTCGAAATATGTGTTTTTCTTAAAGAGGGCCGGTAACTTTTCAAATAATCCTCATTTATCACGACTACTAAAATTTTCATTAATATCTATTCACAATGTACCAAAGGTTTTAATAAAACAATTGCGAATTCTTTCGACTTGCTGGTCGATTTTCGAAATTTCGAAATTGAGGTCGAAATTTTTGCCATTTGCCGACGGTAGGTACACACTACCGATTTTATCGTCGTTGCATATGATGAAGAGGTTCGCGTGAGTGCAGTCTCGATGTGGAGGACGATGACACGATACAACCAAACGCACAACGACGACGACGACGACGACGACGACGACGACGGCGACGGCGACGGCGAGTGGAACGTTGAAAGTGGGGGAGCAATCGGTCGGGAGGCAGGGGCGGATCCGAAGAGGCGGCTTTAACACCGCCTTCCACGAGTTTTATTGCGGTTGATAGCAAACGCGCGCCTCCCGTCCGTTTAACCTTAGATGTACACACGCTCGTTTGCAATCGGATCGCCAACAATGTGCTCGATCGAACGATACCGTTCCCTTACAGTCGTGGCACAATGATAAAGAGGCCATGCATTGATCTTACACGCATTTATAAGTAGCTTTCAATAACAATGAAATTGCTTTCTTCTTCTTCCTTCATTTATCACCCCGTGACGAAATTGAGTTCAGGTTTTCATCGGGAACATCTTAATTTTTCCTAATTTTATTAAGGCCACTCCAGAGACCAAAAAAGGCCAAATTTTGTGATTTTTTTTTCAGCGAAATCGTAAAATAAATTGGAATTACAAAATAGGAGTTTTATTATACACGTAATTGACAATACAACATTATTTTTTCACAGCGATACATGACAAAATGGCGACTTTGCAGCATTTTTCCGATGACGCCTTTATTTCTGCAAGGTCAACCGGACCAACAGCTCCTATAAATTTACAGTTATGATGAGACACTAAAGTTTTTTCGATTATATATAAGAATCGCTATAGAAGTACGTAGGATTTTTTTTTGATATATTATTTTTTGTCAAAATGGCGCATTTCTAAAAGAAAAAGTATAAAATGCCATGAGAAAATCGTCAGAAAATTGTATATAAAAAAGGAACTATGCAATGTAATAAATAAATCCTACGTAGTGCCTCAGAAAATGTAATTCTAAATATACAGTTGAAATTTCAAGTGAATCGGTTGAAATTTGTTTGAGTTACGAGTCCGGCCGACTTGAAAAATGTAGTTTTGAGATAAACGCGTTTAAAGTTAGTAGAAAGTCACGACATTAATCAAGAGGGGTTGCGCTAGAATTCGAAAATCGAGTACTTAGAAATTTTTCACACTCATAATCTTTTGGAATATAATTTTATAGGTACTGAGGTACATTTTTAACAAAAAAAAAAATCTTTGGAAAATCCTAGAGTGGCCTGAGGCTTTAAGGCTTTAGTCTGGTAGCCTCACACGGGCGATCAGTGGCCGCTCACACTTTGCTACCGAGGGCCATTGAAGGCAAAATAATCAGGGCCTTTAGAATTGCCTCAACGGTGCCTCATAACAAATCATTGCAGCCATATGCGTACGTGCGTGTGTGTGCACTGTGAAAAAGAAATGTGTTATTTCCAATACATTTGAGGCTTAGAATTCTGGCGCATATTTCGAAACGTTTGATACCGCGTTGTTTCAATGAACGAACTACAGGCGTGTTGGTTCAAGGCATCACAGCTCGTCTACTAAAAGCATAGTTTAATTATTATATTTTTTTTATTTAAAATAATTTGATTTTTCGTGAAATCAACTTTTTCCTATTGTATTCCATTATTAAAATTATTTATTTTAAATATATTCATTTATTCAATTCAACATCTATTTAATATCGTCTGATAACTCAATATTTTATTTATTCGTAATTAATCCGTGATTTGGTTTTATCCGGGAGTATAAGACAAAAGAAACGGACGGAAAAATGATACACCATTCGGTCTATTCTTAAAAAGTCATTACCTATACGTGACTCAAAGTACTGTCCGTCGCTAGTTACTACCTTTTCCCATTTTTTTGGCAATTGTCGGATACCATCTCGAAAAAAACGATTCCCTCTTGAAAAACTCTTCCACCGCCGTGCCGGTCCTCGACGTCAAAATCACCGCTCTTGAAGCGTTGAAAATACTCACGAAGTTCTTTCACTAAAAGCAGACTCATCGTAAGTAATTGAGAGCATTCGCGTTGCGCCTCAGCCGAAGTTTTCTTCAAATGGAAGCAGAAAATCAAAACTTCCCGCAAATGACGAGAATTTTGCTTGGGAACTGACATCTTCGATGGCGAATAAATTTATGATGCAAACACAAATTCACTAATGTGGTGCTGTCGTTATGTTGACAGATGTCCAAGCTTACTGTGTGACATTTTTGATCTGCCTATTTCGACCAGCAGCTACCGCTGCAGCCATCTATCGAAAAACGGTGCGAAGCAAAGTTCTACACCTAATATTTTATCTTTATTAATTTAATCTGAATCCAATCTTCTTTTTATTTAATTTGAATATATTTAATATTTAAAAAGTATAGCTTGAACAAATAAATAGTACATTATGATACGAGTACGAAAAAACTTTTTTTCGTCGAGTATTGTACGAAATTTTATTTTACGAGGTGCGAAAATGGGTCTTTTACGCAAGCATCGCGTACGTAAAACGTCCATTATCGAACGGAGTAAAATAAAAAATATATTTAAAACAAATAAGGGCGTAGTAGGCTGCGATACAAGGAATAAAACTATTAAATCTTTTTTTTTGGTTTGCAGTGTATGCATTCTACATATTCATTACCGAAAATTTGCTTATTCGGAATTGGCAGCCTTTACAGGCGCTCGTGTTTGAGCACATGCCTTCCTATCTTGCTGCCTCCGTCTCGCAAAGATCCTGAGCAGCCTCCTTAAGTGTTCGGTACGTACGATACTTCAGCAATATACCTGAATCACGGTAATGAAACCCAACTGAGAATCACGATGAATCAAACAGTCAACTACTGTTACAGCCGTGTATCCGTTTCATATCGAACACAATTTCATTGGATTGGAATGAAAGTGCCACTTCACTATAGTCCCAGAATTCATAGAAACAGAATTTCTTCAAGCTTCGACTTTGCACTATTGCATTCCGTAAGAATAAAAATCGTCACTTTTTTCCTAATTTTGAAGGAACAAGGATATGGGTACGGCAAAAAGTTTTTTTTTTTGTTTTAATTCCCACGATGCAAATACAAGAGGAGCAACATTGCCTTACGGCCACGAGAGAACAACTGCGGCCCTCTTCGTGCTCGTTCTCGAAAAACTTGGCGGGCGGAGGAAGAGAGAGAGAGAGAGAGAGAGAGAGAGAGAGAGAGAGAGAGGTGGAGAAAGAACGGTTATTTTCAAGTCAATTCGTGTGTTGGCTTCGTCGACTCCCCGTTGCGATATGCCGGCGCGACGATTATATGTTTCACCATTAATATGCGACCTTAGAGAGACAAGGCACCAACCGCAGGTGCTTCTTTTATATACACGCACATGTGTATGCAAAAAAATTCAAAGTTAAATGTGTTTAATCAAATAATAAAGTGTCTTACCGATTAATCAGTGATGCCAGCACCCTACAGCAGGCCTTCCTCTTCCTCGTGCAACTCATTTGAAGCTTGCATTTCCTCTTTACGAGCTTTTCGAGCTTCTTTTGTCTCTAATAAACTCTTTCTATTTTGCCGAGCCACGGGCATCTGATCCATTTGCTCGGTATATCCGTAGCTCTGCCTGCCAACTACGATTTGTAGTTCATTCATAATCATGAGTAGGGCTGGATTTCCTTCATTGAATAAAATAGCAGCAAGAAATGCCGCTACCTCGATTATTTTGTACTCAGAATGGAGATGTTTTGGAGCTAATCGCCAAACGATCCAGTTTGGGTTTGTATGGGTTCTGAAAACCCAAACAAATCCAAATAAACTACCTAATTGAGTGCTCGTGCCGCTCAATTAGGTAGTTTATTTGCTCATACCGTTAGAAGAGATCCGAATATCGTTTTGAAATTTTCAGGATCTATTCTTAAGATATTGTGCTAACGATTTATGAAATTTAAAAAAATATTGATTTTTTTGAAGCATCTAAAGTGGTTGCCCGACTTAAAATAAAAATATTCGAACTTTTCAAATGAATAATACGTTTTATTAAAAAAATGTTATGTCAGGTCATTTTAAGATACCCTTTAGTAGGAGGGTGGTAAAAAAAAAATAACTTTCAAAAATCGACATCTCGAAAACTATAACGTCTCGTCGAAAATCCTTTTCGGGGAAGTCTTATAACATTAAAATAAAGGTTTATGCCAAATTTCAGATCGCAATCAATTTTCCACTTTTCCGAAGTACACCTTCGTTCTGTAACACTTTAAACGTCCCACCCTGTATATGCGAATAGCGTATAATGTAGAAGCGTTCGGGACGGGAACAGTGGGTTGATGGATCCTTGGGTCTAGGAGCGCGTGGGCCGATGCAGCTGAGAAAAAGAAAAACGATAAAGAGAAAGAGGAATCATTTTTCATAGATTCGTTGTCTGCGTGCTCGTTGCCCTTGCTCTTTGTTCTAACCATGCATGATGCACGGGCTATTTCACGCCGAAATGCTTAAAATTTCATCCCCTCCCACCCCCCCTCCTTATGTGCATGTGAATGTGCAAATATTTAATATTTACTTGGGGGCCAATATTATTTTATAACCATAGTTACTACCCAAAGTACTGTTCATTGATATTTTAGCAATTGCGTAAATTATGCACTTACGAGGTGTGTTAATTAAGCAATGAGACTGATGATGATTGTCCATTTTTTTTTCCAATAGAATTACAATTCAAGATTGTCTCCCTCAAAAGAACTTCCTTGATAAGCCACACAGCGCTGGAGACGGTTCTTCCAATTCTCATAGCAGTGCTGGAACTCTGCATGGGAGGGTCATGTTGAGTAAGTTTGGAATTATCGCCCGGTAATTCTCTACCGGTTTGCCGTATAAAAATGAAACCTACTTTGGTCAATAGGACATTTATCTGGGGAAAAAAGGGTCTGTAAACAAAATTCCTGTGATCCTTATTGTTCCACAGATAATAGCTCTCAAATGACTAAGGCCATATTTGCTCAACCTGCCCCGATAGTAGGGGTAAGCTGAGCATGAACATGAAGTAAGTTGAGCAAAGTAAGAATTGCATTAAAAAAATCAGACGTATGCAACATGATTTGGTACAATGCAGTAATAAACCAACAGGTGCTTGTTAATTAGTTAGGTTTCGAAACATCAACATTAATTGCAATGAACTTTGAAATATTTTTTCTCATACAATGGTAGAGGTAAATCTTTCAATCACGTTTTTTTTTTTACTTTTGGGTGCAAAAATAATGAAACGTCACCCTCCCCCATACCGCTCTTTCCGCCACTTGATGCACCCGCGTGCAGTGCTTAGTTTTCCAGATATTTCGATTGCCCAATTTACCCGACTGCGCAACGTGCAGTCGGGTAAGTTGGGCAATCGAAATCGACTCCCTACCCTGGGCAATCGAACCTTGGGCAATCGAAATCAACTCCCTACCCTACTGGGGTAGCCGTCAGTTGATCACAGCCGTTTGAACGTTTCCGAGTGTCCCAAAATGACGTTCCTCAAAATTTGGGCCCTTGACAAAACACTGTCTCCGTAGGCCTGCTAAAGTTTCCCAAAAAATTCCTTGTCGTGGGGCAAATTTTAAAAATTATTTTCTTTCTTGATGCGCGAGCGCTAGCTTTTCAAGCATATCGCACTGACGAAAAAAACCAAGATCTCGAGACGTACCGACAGCCGCCTACATATCCGTGCAAATAATTATACCACAAGTTTATTTGTGAATAACCGCGTGAAGATTCAATATCAAATATCGTGGCATTTTTACAACCACAAGAGAAAGCAATGATTTGACCACTAATAAATTATTTCTTCCTAGTCGAGGACATTTGAAATTTCATCGTTGGATTTTTTTCTTCTCCATTGCGCTCCTCACAAGGGTTCAAAATAAACGACGACATTTTTTTTCCATTGGCAGTGCAAATGCTGAGAGCTGACCTGTGATTTTTCAGCCAGAGAGAGAGAAAGAGCGAGAGAGAGAGAGAGAGAGAGAGGGAGAGGGAGAGAGAGAGAGAGAGAGAGAGAGAGAGAGAGAGAGAGAGAGAGAGAGGGAGAGAGAGAGAAGAGGGATAGAGAGACAGATAGAACGTACAACTTTTTCGTCGGTAAATGTTGCTTAAAAAAGCGTTCGCTCTCCGTACAGAAGATCACAGAGAGATGGAGAGCGACAGAGAAAAAGAGGAAGAGAGAGAGAGAGCGAGGTGCAGTAAGCCAGAGGTCTTTTCGATATATTTCAAATTTACGACGAAGAGACCGAGAACGAGTCGATGAGCTCTGAGCTTGTGTGTGTGTGTGTGTGTGTGTGTGTGTATATAATATATATATATATAAACATATATATATGCCATATAACTACGAGCCGGAGTGTTTTCAGCTCTTAATGACCAGCTCTCGCTGCTCTCGGGGCGTAATATACCCTGGGTTACCCTCATCGCCCTGTGGTCTCTTCGGTATCTTCACTTTGCCCCCTCTTCACCTCTTCGCCCCTCATTCTTCCCCACAAATACTCCGGATTATTATTATAACCAATGCCTGTGGATTAACATATATTGACGTGGCAAAGGTGAACTCGCGGCTTTAAGATTTCCCAATTTTTTTAATAGACCCATACATATATATCTATATATATATATATATATATATATATATATATATATATATATATGTGTGTGTGTGTGTGTCTAATGATATATGAAGTTGTGTCACTAAATTATTCGTGATCCTGAAAAAAACCTTCGGGATGCGGTTCTCGTCGTATAATGGCCATAAAACTGTCTCCCAATTGTTTCACTCTCTCTCACTCTCTCTCTCTCTTTCTCGCTCTCGCGGCCGTACCGCCCGTCGGTCGTATATCTAAATACGGCAAAATACTTGAATATAATATTTACAATCATTCGGGAAGTGAGCTACTTTAATTATGTTTTCATCGAGCACGATAAACGTGTATAGTCACAAAAAGACGCCAACGAGAGTTTTAGGCATGTGTCCTTATGAATCTCTTTCACATCTAATTTGGCTCGCGATCTTCGGGTGACGAGCACGTACTTCATTATTAGACCGTTGGTAGCAACGATATTTAGATATTTGGATATTTAGATATTTAGATATTTAGATATTTAGATATTTAGATATTTAGATATTTAGATATTTAGATATTTAGATATTTAGATATTTAGATATTTAGATATTTAGATATTTAGATATTTAGATATTTAGATATTTAGATATTTAGATATTTAGATATTTACTATCAATTTTTGTTGATAAAGCCGGAAACTTTTCAAATGATCCTCATATACACTGCCGGCCAAAATTTTGCATACGCTAGTCGAAATTTCTTACCGCACTAAAAGCTAGATAGCGGACTTAAAAATAAAGATTATTGAATATCCCAAGTGGCCCTGCAAAGAGGACCAATTTACATTTATTTTCCGTTTTTTTAATAGAAAATTCTTTACAATTTTTTCCTCGCCCCGATACGCACTTTTGAACGTGGCCATTTTTCGGCTATTTTTTGACCGTCGAAAATTAACTGCTAAGTTTGTGGAAATTGTGAACTTTGATGAGTGGAGAGGCTCGACTTGCGAATTATGGGGTCTAGGACAATATATTAAGAAAGGAAATTTGTTTACATTTTTATTTTTATTTAACTACAATTTTTTTAGAATTGTTTTTTCATTTTATCATTTTTATTTTTTCATTTTAATCTTCAAAAATAAAAATATCTAGAAAAATTGTAGTTAATAAAAAATGAAAATATAAACAAATTTCCTTTCTTAATATATTGTCCTAGACCCCATAATTCCCAAGTGGAGCCTCTCCACTCATCAAAGTTTCAACCAAAAATGGTAAAAAGAAATGTCCAAAAAAAAATTCTGAAAAAATTCTAGCCACTCCAGTGTGAACCCATGCAACTTTTACCCTCGTGACGTTTCCTCTGAAACCCCATAGTTCTTCGATGACGCCTTTTTTCGAAAACATGTCTTTTTTAGCTAAAAATGCAATACTGAGGAGAGAAGAAATCGTACCAGAATAAAAAAAAAAAAAAAAATGTAGATTTTGATATCCTTTTTAAGTTTACCATGGAAAAAAAAGCGAGGAAAAGAATTTTCCACAAACTGTGCAGTTAATTTTCGATGGCCAAAAGATAGCCGAGGCCACGTTCAAAAGTGCGTACCGGAGGGAAAAAAAATCGTAGAAAACTTTCTAAAAAAGCAAAACAAAGGTAAACTTGTCCTCTTTAAAACACCACTTGGCAAATTCAATTATCTTTATTTTTGAGTTTGCTATCAAATTTTTAGTGCGGTAAGAAATTTCGACTGGTGTCTCCAAACTTTTGGCCGGCAGTGCATATATATGTGTGTGTGTGCATGTGTGTATGCGTGTATCATTCATCCGTACATGCGTGTATTATACATATGTAAGAAGACAAAGAAAAAAAGGGAAAGAAAAAGAAATCACCGGGGATTGGAAATGAGAGGGTCGGCAATAAAGAGGGATGTTTACGAGAAGTCGGAGCTCAGAGAAGCACGGCACGATATCTTGCTGGTTGAGAGAGAGAGGGAGAGAGAGAGAGAGAGAGTGAGAGAGAGAGAGAGAGAGAGAGAGAGAGAGAGAGAGAGAGAGAGAGAGAGAGAGAGAGAGAGAGAGAGAGAGAGGGAGAGAGAGAGAGAGAGATATATATTTCTTTCTCTCTCTCTCTCTCTCTCTCTCTCTCTCTCTCTCTCTCTCTCTCTCTCTATCTTTCGGAGCACATACAAGAGTCCAATGCGCATGAGATTTTGCCGCTTCGCGAACAGGGCGAAGAATGAGAGAAAATAAGCGAAGGGAGGTAAGAAGACGAGGAAGGGAAAAGTTGTGCCGTAGTGCCGTGACATCTCGGACGTTGTTTATCGAGTTTCGGAATCCGAAAGATAATATCGTGCCCCGATCTTTGGCGAGGCTATTTTGCGATGAGCTCCACCCGCTCTCCACCGCTCCGCCCTCCATTCCTCTCTCGACCCGTCTTCACCGTCCACCTTTTCTATTCTCGCATCCAACTTGCCTGTGTCTCCGTGTCTCTTTGGCAATCGACTTTTGTGTTCTCCTCAAAAATGCAGGGACGTGCACCACGAGGAAAAACCATTTTTCTGCACAATTGCGTTGCGAAGCGATTAAAAAAAAAAAATTATTCGGACAATTTTCAACAACGCGTCGATAGTTCGTTTTCTGGTCTGAAAAATATTTCCATTTCAAACGGAAATTCCATGTCTGTTTTTTTGTTTTTTTTTTTTTAATACTGGAAAGTAACAAATATAATTCTCTCATCGACGCACCAATTTTTTTTTCGCGCGCCGATTGTTTTATTCGGTAATTCTTTAGATAAGTGACTTTTCCGAAAAATCAGCCTAAAATGTTTTTTTTTGTTATTTTCTCATTTATTGGGTTATAATTGATGATTTTCAGTCGGGGGAAACTGAAATTCACCCCCCCCCCCCCTCCCCATAAAAAGTTACGGGTTTTTGAAGTTGGCGGAAACACGTGATAAAATAAGGCATTTTCGAAAATTTCGACGCCTATATTGGGGATGGAGGGATTTATAAAAGAAGCCTTCCTGAATACAATGCTGAAGAGAAATTGCAGCGGTCACTTCCTCATCTCTCCCTCCACCCGTTGAAAGCACTTTGAATAAATATGTCTTTTTTAATTTCGATTTTATCATACACTGAACATGACCTATACTATCTATACAATGTATAAAGCAAATATAATATAATACAGCAAAATAAAAACACCTTGCTCGTGTGTATATTTGGGTTTGTCCGGGTTTGTTTGAGTTTGTTTGGGTTTGCCTGGGTTTGTTTGAGTTTGTTTGTTTGGGTTTGTTTGGATTTGTTTGTTTTTTGCTCGTAAAAAATTGTTAATCAATTTTCCCCCTACTGAATATCATCATACCCAATAAATGAGAAAATAGAAGAAAAAAACATTTTTGGCTCATTTTTCGGAAAAGTCACTTATCTAAAGAATTACCTTTTATTCCTTGGGAAAGGGCTGAAAAAAAAGAGCGATATAAAAACTTTATTTTCATTCGTACCGATCGATCGTGTATTCTCATTATTAAATAGAGCGAATAAAAAGAGAGCCGAATGTAAATTATTAGACTGCCGTATCGTTCGTGGCGCTGTCGGTAAATTATTAGATATTATTTACGCTCTCGAGACCACGCGACGACGTGGATCGTCGGCTAATTGAAATCGCCATCGTGATTTATTATACGACCGAGTACTCGAGCGGACCGATACGAAATTTATTCGACCATCGATCACGATGTACCCGAAATGCACGCATACAAATATATATATATATATATACACACACATATATATATAAGAGTAAAAAAGACATAAATAGTGCATACTCTTTCATGAATGCAGCTGATCAAACACAATATTTAATTGAAATAAAAAAATGATTTCGAACCACTTATTTTTGCACTAAATATTTTGAACTATTTTTTCTTCAACAATAATGTTACCAAACTATTCATATACTTGAGGCTTTATATACTGTCGAGTTAAAAAAATGGATCTTTATTTTTATTGGCTTCAATAATATATACTAGGTGCGCAACTAAGTTTCCGGGTTTCACACATGGGTGGCGCTGACGACACATGTACTCGCCATACATTTCTGCAGTTGTGTTTCTTTTTAGGTTAGATATCTGTCAACTATAACCAGTCGTAATACCAACACATATCGCAACGCAATAATATTTTTTCTCACAATGAAGATGTCGAGTTTTGTGCCTAATGAACAGCATTTGCGGGAAAATCCTAAAGGCCCTTACTTGGTCTCCGTACTCGGACCATAGTTTTAGTCAACCTACCTACCCTATCATTCCCTAACAGGGGCCCGGTCCGGCTCTTTTACGGTAAACCCTACTATGGAATCCACAAACAATCCATTGACGGCCCCGAATTGTATTATGGATGCCCTGCCAATTTTCCACACGGGGATAACCCCCAATACTCATTTCGAATTTTCTCCACTAGAGGATAGTTTTGGGACGAGGAGCCTCTTTCCAAATTTGACCTCGTTGGTGTACGAAAAATCGTACACGGAGCATACGTTTAAACACGACGGAAGAATAAAAGTCTGGTCTGGCGGCGTTACAAATACTCGTGTAGCTTTTGTAAAAATGTTTACAATGTACGTATATACGCCATACAGTGAGCGGAGTAATGTATAATGTATACACCTTTATACGGAGCGCGGTGTATAGCGCGCGCGCGCGTCAGTTGATTTAGTGTCAGATTGGTCACGGGTTGTCGCCCTCACCCTACGACTTTCTGCATCTCAGAAGAGTGCCCGTAGCTACGTATAAAGTCTCGGTATAATATTTTCGGTCTTTTTTTTCTTTCTTTATTTCTACATAGCCCACTGTACTCTTTTTATTTCTCCTCGCGATGTACACATATATATATAGGGAGACGTTCGTTTTGAATCTTTGATCCCCCGCCGCCTCTACTAGTATCAAGATCGCCACCCAGTGAAATTATACTTTGTATGTATTGGTAACATGCATAGAGAGTATATCAATATATACGAAAAATAGACATTTTGAACCCGTTGTATCTACATAATGTTGGCTATCAGGAAACCTAGCCGTTTCGAGGACAGCCTCAAGGGCGTACGCCTGAGTAGACGGCGGAAAAAAGATCGATACGCCTGAGTAGACGGCGGATAAGTGATCATCGGAAGGGACAATGTGTGGTGAATACGACGGGTGGGGTAGGATTTCCCATTTAAGCGTTTCCAAGTAGGTTTTCACCGGTTTTGCAATATGTGGCCGAGCGTTGTCATGCTGCAAAATCACTTTGTCGTGTCTCTGCTCGTATAACAGCCGTTTTTCCTTCAATGCTCGGCAGAAACAAGCATCAATTGCAGTCGATGGCGATTTCCCGTGATGGTTTCGTTCGGTTTGAGCAGCTCATAATAAACTACACCCAACTGATCTCACCAAATGCAGAGCAGAAGCTTGGAAGCATGGATATTCGGCTTTGCCGACGATGTTGCATGCATGGCCGGGCTTAACCCACGATTTTTCTACGCTTAGGGTTATCGTAGTGTATTCATTTTTCATCGCCAGTCACGATACGATGCAAAAAAACCTTTTCTTTTCTGCCGTTGAAGCAGCCGTTCACATGTGAAAAGACGCCGTTCGATGTCTGTCGGCTCCAACTCGTACGGCACCCAATGTCCTTGCTTTTGAATCATTCCTAATGCTTTCAAACGTTTCGAAACTGTTGTCTGATCAACTCCTAATGATTCTGCAAGTTCAGCTACCGTCTGACATGAGACTATGCGTTTAGTCGACGACCTGTGATGTGTTGAACCAACACGTATGCAGTTCGTTCATTGGAAGAACGCTGGATCAAACGTGTCAAAATATGCAACAGAATTCTAAGCCTCAAATGTGTTTAAATGACCCATTTCTTTTTCACAGTGCACACACACGAACGTACGCATATAGCTGCAATACTTTTTTATGAGGCACCGTTGAGGCAGTTTTAAAGGTCCTGGTTATTTTGCCTTCAAGTGGTCTCGGTAGAAAAGTGTGACCGGCCACTGATGGTCCATGTGAGGCTTCCAGATTAGGGCCTCAATAAATTTAGGAAATATTAAGATGGGCCCGATCAAAGCTCGAACTCAATTTCCGCCTGGGTTATTTTCCTATTCTTTCGTACACTCTTCCATTTTATTAACTTCGGCTTTAAAATCATTGTTTGAGACAATATTTTCAGGATGTTCAATTTCGACGTTTATCACTTCCTAACCTTCTCGTATTTAATGCACGTTGCACGTTGATTGGCCACATTTCAGTGTTGAGCATGATGTATCCGGCAAAAGTTAATTTCCGGATGTGTACAAGACACTCGGAAAAGTGGTATATCATTAAGGGCGAGAGGGTAAGGTTGGAATACCCTTATTTTGTATCGCGCTACCATACATATAATAATAATAATAATAATAATGACGATAGCCCAAGATACATTGTATACAATTTATATGGATACATTCGTAATTATATATATATATATATATATATATATATATATATATATATAGGCTAGTTAATACTTCGAACATACCGGCCGTATCATCAGGTCGACTCTCAGTGATTTAGTGGATCGTTACCTCTGGCAATATACATCTAACCAATAAGTGTGGAGCGAAGAAGAGAAAGAGAGGGGTATTGAAATACCGCGTTCAGTTCGCCGGTCCGGCTCCTCGGGATCACAAGTCATTTCCACACCTACGCATTACGCGAGAAAAATTATATATATACATAGTACGAAGCAAACGAGTAAAAGATCGAGTCCTTGTGCTATTCTACACTTATTAAGGACAGCGTGAGCCAGGCTCGTTAGAAACGTCGGGCATTAGTTAATAATACACCAGGTGCGATGGTGAGATACGTTTTTTCGGTGAATCGGGAAATCGATGTTAACTTTTGGAATAATTCGAACGATTTCGAGAAATCTACGAGTAGGATAGGGAGGGGCATGTTGAGCAGTCGGGTAAGTTGGGTAATCGAAATATCTGGAAAACTAAGCACCGCATGCGGGTGTGCATCAAATGATGGAAAGAGAGGTATGAGGAAGGGGAACACATCACGACATCGCGCTCGTTGTCATGCGGCGCACGAGACGTTAACACGGGACGTTTCATTATTTTTTCGCCCAAAAGTAAAAAAAAAATGTGATTTAATAATTTTCTTTTACCATTGTAAGAGAAAAAATATTTCAAACTTCATTGCAATTGATGTTAATGTTTCAAAACCTAACTAATTAACAAGCAACTGTTGGTTTATTACTGCATTGTACCAAATCATGTTGCATACGTCTGATTTTTTAATGCAGTTCTTACTTTGCTCAATTTACCTGAAACCCATGCTCAACTTACCCCACTATCGGGGTAGGTTGAGCAAGTATGGCCTTAGTCATTTGAGAGCGATTGTCTGTAAAGCAATAAGGATGACAGGAATTTCATCTACAGACTTTTTTTCCCAGATAAATTTCCTATTGACCAAAGTAGGTTTCATTTTTATACGGCAGACGGTTAAGGAATTGCAGGGCGATCATTCCAAATTTGCTCAACATGCCCCTCCCTACCCTAGATCTACAGTTATCTTTTGTTTGCCTATTTTACGTTGGGCACTTTCCGGACAGTGATTGACATTATTATTTGTCCCTTCATTGCCATTATGGTTTTTTCGTTTCAAATTATTATTTCGTTTGGGTGATTGCGAGGATTTTATCCTTTTCGTTCTCTCTCATTTTCTATCATCTCTCATTCTTTCTCTCTCCCTGTCCTTCGCCCCCCCCCCTCTCTCTCTCTCTCTCTTTCGAACTCACTCCTTTTTCTCCGTTTCCTCTTCGACGCGGCACACACAGACCCGCGTTAATCTCGGGAGAAACGGCGGCTGAATCTCTCGAACTAAACTGTGGTTTGCTGGGTAGGCGAACCAACTCCTCTCAGGATGAAACGAGATTGGGCGAGGCTCTCGACTATATCGGTCCTGCATTTTTTTTTTCTTTTAATTTTTCTCTCTTGCTTTTGTTTTCTTTTTTCCCTTCCGCGCATGCAGACTGCAGCTCCGAAGGGCGCCTACGGTATAATTAAAATACAGCTGAGCTCTTCAACTGCCTGCTCATATATACCGCTGTGTGCTCCTGCTGTTGCCCGTTCTTTCATCTGCTATCCCTTTTTATCTCTTTTCCTTGTATCGCACTCTGTCTCTATTTCTCTTTTATTCCCTCTATCTTTCTTTCGTCTCATCTTCTCATATCGTTCTCGTTCTTTCTCCTCCTACCTTTTTCCCTCTCTCCTACTCCCTCTCTGTCTCTCTTACTCTCTCTCTCTCTCTCTCTCTCTCTCTCTCTCTCTCTCTCTCTCTCTCTCTCTCTCTCTCTCTCTCACTCTCTCTCTTTTTCCCTTCTCCTCTCTTACTACGTTCAATGATTAGTATTTAGGAACTGGAATCTTTTATTCCTGGCTGGAGAGAGAGAGAGAGAGAGAGAGAGGGAGAGAGAGAAAGAGAGGGGGGTGGAAGATGTTGATTTTCTTTATTCCCAAATTTTCGGAAAGCAAAATGGAACAATGAAAAGAATTGAAACGTCGTATCTACATTTAAAAGAACTAAAATTGATACGTCAAAGTCATTTGTTACATGCTTCGACCCCTTCGAAATTTTCCACCCTAATTTCAGCCAAACGATACAACGAATTGGAATAAAATTTACGGTGTTTCATATTTTGAAAAAGGACTTTACAAATTGTTAAGGGACGTCCATTAATTGCGTTCAAGTAATTAATGGACGTCCTTGGGATTATCGTGGAGCTACAGATGGGTGGGAGGATCTGGCAAAATGTCACCAAATCTCATTTAGGGGAGGGGTGGGGGGATCAATGGAAATTTCACGTCAACTTTATAATTCAGAAAATATACTATAATAGCATTCTGTAAGGTGGGTGCAAATATGAACATCTTAAGGCCTTAGGCCACTCTAGGATTTTCTAAAAATCGTTTTTTTTTGTTAAAAATGTACCTTAGTACCTATAAAATTATATTCCAAAAGATTATGGGTGTGAAAAATCTCTAAGTACCCTCCAACCCCTCTTGATTCATGTCGTGACTTTCTACTAACTTTAAACGCGTTTATCTCAAAACTACCTTTTTCAAGTCGGCCGGACTCATAACTCAAACAAATTTCAACCGATTCACTTGAAATTTTAACTGTATATTTAGAATATTTCGAAGTGGTCGCAGCCTGTGAAGATTGACTTGAAGGAAAGATTATGCCTTAAGATTGACTCCAAGGAAAGATTATGCGGAATAAACCTGTGGAATAAGCCTGTTGTCATAAAATCCAATTAGTTCAAAAAGATCGAAGCTTTCGATTAGTGTAAACATGCTCGAATGGATTATTATTGAAAGTCAGTTGGATGTATCTGTAATTTTTGAGAGAACATAAAAAAGCAGATGGCCCGAAGGGGATCGAATGACTTAATTAGGTCGTTCGATAAGAAATTGGCGCTGCGATCGTCACGCTCGTAATACTCAGTCGCGCGTTAATATTCCGTCGGCTCTCACTGCTCCACGTGGAATACTCCGTTTCGCGTCCATACGCTCGTTGTGTACTAATTGTTTTCTCTTTTTGTCGTATCATAAATCTTGCCTCTTATTATAACGTCAACGCGAATATACTACGGAACTCACGTGTTCCCATGGCGAGTCCATGTTATATGTATAGAAATACACTACACACACACATGCACACACACACTCAAACGTTAACAACTAAAAAAAAACATCCTAGGTACGCGAGAATAAAAAAAAAAGCATGTACAGTGAAACTTCAGTTATACGTTTTTCAAGGGATACAGCAAGTATTACGTATAAATGAGAATAACGTAGAAGTGAAATACAGTATGTATCGGAAAGTCTTTGGCATTTGAAAATGGCGATCGGTGCATAATTCGCGATGTTTTTTTTTTTTATAGTAGTACCTCTATTATAATGTTTGGTTTTCCAATTGAACATATGATTGGTAGTAACGAAGCAATGAGCCAACTCATTTTTTTTAGTTTTCGTTCAGAATTTTTATTTGACGTCAGTTTGTAACATTAAAGCCTTGACGTTTTAGACTAGAACATAACAGACATTTTCGTGTAAATAAGAGATAGATAGGTAAAGGTAAAGTTACGTAAAAGGTGTTTCAAAATGACCTGACATTTTAAGGGGAGAAAATCCATTAGAATTTTCAAAAAATCCATTTTTTTTTACATATTTCGAAACTATAATATATTGAGAAGATACTGTTAAAAGGAAAAATCGAAATAAGAAATATTTACGGAGTTATAGCTCATAGTGGAGAGCGCCGAGACGGTATACCGCGAACTAGCGAGCAGAGAAATCCAGAACTTGAAGATGTTGGTTCGTTACTTGGTGAAGAGATGAAGCAGCATCTCTTACCAATTTACAAAGATTTTTCGAGGGAAGATTTACTCGAAAGATCTTTGGGTGGCCATAACCAAAACGCGAACGATAGTTTCAACGCAACAGTTTGGCGATTAGCTCAAAAACACCTCTATTCTGGGCTCAAAATCGTTGAAATCGCAGCCTATATTGCTGCTGGGGTGTTTAATGAAGGCTATTCTTCAATTCTAAGAATTATGAATGCGTTGGACATAATTGTTGGGACGTACGCCAGAGTTTTCGCCGAAAACTCCGACGAGGCACGGATAGAGAGGCAGAACCCGATGAGCCTTTCCTCGACGAAAGCAGCTCGTACAGGCCGAAAACAGCAGCAAATGAAAAAAAAAATTTCTTCAAAGACGAAAAGTGCGCTTTCTCGACTGGCCGTCGCAATCACCGGACTCAAATCCGATTGAGCATTTGTGGCAAGAACCAAAAGATCGCGTTGGAACAAAAAATCACTCTAACAAGACGGAATTGTGGAATAATTTGCGATATTAGTGGGAAAACTTGCCACAAGAATGGATCTCACAATCAATAGCGTACATGCCTCGTCGATGTGCCGCAATTATCGCTGCTAAAGGCATAGCAACAAAGTACTGAGTCAAGTGAAGATGGTCCAATCTCGTTTTGGTATTTTCAAACATTTTTTGTTTTATCTTTAACACGCAATAATATGTGGATCCAATACTTTTGCACACTCGCGTTAAAAAGTGACAGACAATGAAATCTTTAAGAACAATATCTATGTACATAATTAATTGTTTTCGAATATAAGTGAATACATCCCGAGCAGAAATTTGTTCAGGGTGAAATCCGGACCGGATCAGGCTGCCACAATAGCAAATCCGGGCCGGATCAGGCAAATTTAGTCCGGCCCTGATCAGGGATGTAACGCTTTTGCAAATTCAGGCCCGGATCAGGCACCTTATCAGGCTCTGATCAGGCGCTTTATCAGGCCCGGATCAGGCACCTTACCAGGCTCGGATTAGGCACTATATCTGGCTCGGATCAAGCAACTTATATGGCCCGGATCAGGTGCCTCATCCAGCCTGAGACATGCGTGTCATCTGGCTCAATCATTTGATTATTTTTTGTTAAAAAATAGATCAACATTTATTAAATTATTATCGCAGTTACACGTTATCAAGTTTACTAACGTTATTAAAAATATGAAACATATGAAAACATTTTTTTAAAGTTTAAGTTTTTATTTTACTTGACTTGATGGTTTAGTTTTCGTTCCGGTTTTGGCGATGACCGTCCCAATCTTTCCGGCCCAATCTGTCCGGCGCAAATCATGCGTGCCTTATCAGGGCGCCTTATTGATACCTGATGAGGCTTCTATCCGGCGCAAATCAGGCGTGCCTGATCAGGGCGCCTTATTGATCCCTGCTCAGGCCCCTGTCCGGCGCAAATCATGCGTGCCTGATCAGGGCGCCTTATTGATACCTGGTAAGGCCCCTGTCCGGCGCAAATCACGCGTGCCTGATCAGGGCGCCTTATTGATCCCTGATCCGGCCCTGATGGATCCTCAGGCAGCCTGATTAGATTTCTGCTCGGGATGTTGTGATGAGTCGTTAATTTTTTTTTTCCCACTGTCGTATTTCAATGCAGTATGCCTGAAAAAATAGGACTATCCAAAACTTTTGCACGCAACTGTATATCTCCTCGTACATTTGTTTTCTTTGCATTCTTTATACTTGCACGATTCATGAAGCAACCATATATTTTTTTTTTTCGTTCTTTTTATATTCTCCACGACGAGAAAAGTTTTCGCATCCCTTGGCGGTAGCCGTAGGCCACGCGTGGATTACAAATTGCGAAACACGACGTCCGCTCCCTGTACAACACGCTCTCGTCGCTCTCGTCCAGCGTACGCAATTAATATTCATTACTTATTAACAAAGCCTTGCGCATAAATTACCGCAAGGGGTTAAATGAGAGAAAAAAGGCGTTTCGAAAATCTTCCGCTTCGGGGTTACAGCCTTTTTGTTTTTTTGCTTCACCTGGATCTTAAAATCTATTCGTCCGATTCCCCCGAATTCGCACAGAGGGAAGTTCATAACATTTTCTATCGTATGCCTGGATGGTTTTTTAAATATGTTTATTCATTTATTTACAATGAATGACTGAAGTTATTTTTTTTTCGGGCGAAAATCGAACTTTTCTTTCTAAAGCTTGGTATTTTCGTAATTTTCAATATTTCAAAAAAGTATTCGAAGGCTGTATTATTGTACTAAAAGTAAATTAAGAAAATATCTATTCCCGATCACTCTAATGTCATGATAAGGATTTTATCAATAATTATAGAAAAATCTCAATAATTGATGCGTCAGCCTTAGAAGCTGAAGCGATGGTTATGAAAAAACATACTTCAATTAAAAAATGATGAAATAAATGGTGAAAATTTGAAAGAGTATATTAAAAAGGAGTACTGCCTAAATTTATATAAATCTTTCCATAGTACTCTCAATGAGATTCGATGGCTGTGAGAGAAGGTTTTTTTTTGCCATGAGGCGGATAAAAGTGTGGACTAGAAGCACGATGCTTCAGGAACAATTCTCTCATATGTCACTGTTGAACAAGGAGACTGGGATTGTTAAAAAAAATGAAGCTGTCAAATTGTTGGCTCGTTTTGCAGAAAAAAATAGAATACTAAGACTTACGAGGTGTGTAAATTAAGTAATGAGATTGATTTTTTCAATTTTTTTATTCGAAAAGAATTACAATTCAAGATTGTCTCCCTCAAAATAACTTTCTTGGGAAGCCTCACAGCGCTGGAGACGGTTCTTCCAATCCTCATAGCAGTGCTGGAACTCGGATACTGGAATAGCCTTCAGCTGGTCGGTTACAGCCGTTTGAATGTTTTCGAATGTCCCAAAATGACGTGCCTTGAGGTGATTTTTCAATCTCGGTAAGAGAAAAAAGTCACAAGGACTCAAGTCAGGCAAATAAAGAGAATGAGGAGCCACAGGAATGTTTTTCACTGGCCAAAAACTCGTTTATTAAAATTGCTGTGTGACAGCAATTTTTCTCATCTCCAATTCATTGGTCAAAATCTGATGAACGGTGGTGTGAGTTTCGTCGACATTTCCATCGGTTTTGAAGATAAAGGCCTTACGCTGTGTGGTTCGTCTTCAATCGACTCTCTTGCTTCTGAAAATGCTTTAAACGACCGAAAAAACCTGGGTTCTTGACAAAACACTGTCTCCGTAGGTCTGCTGAAGTTTTGCAAAAGTTCCCGTTGCACTGTACCCAAGTCTGAAGCAAAACCTGATAGCAAATCGTTGCTCGAAATTGATGTCATTCATTTTTAGAACACACTAGAAAAAATTGTTTCACGAAAAAAAATCGCGATGGACCACCAAATGACTCTAGCGAGTTCAAACTGGTACTGAAGGCGTACCACATGTTTACCTGCCACCCCTGCAAGTTCTCGCGTCACAAGTGTTGCCAGATCGAACGCTACGTTTGCAAGTCTCATTACCTAATTTACACACCTCGTATTGAGTTGACTAGTTATTGAAAGTAAAGTTGAAAGACTGGTAACTGGATTAAAGAATCATAAAAAAATAATTGATTATTTTTTAAGGTATTGCAACAGTTTGATATTACTGTCATCGTGAACACGTGATTAAAGCAAATTTCATGTGTGTTACGTGATTATCGACTATTACGTAGATTTCATTAAAAAAAAAAAGAAAATTGTGAACTAAACCAGTACTTGTCAGGGCGGCTCCAGCTGGATCCGTCAGAAAAAAAATGCTGGCTACACCAATGGTCATAATAACAATAATATTAATAAAAACAATAACAACAATAATAATATATACTTAATTATTATTTAATCATCGGCACTGTGCTTTATGTTCTTTTTTCTTGCGTTTATTTTCGGCTTGTTCAGAAAACGCAGACGGTAAGAGGATCACACTCGAAATAATCTTTTTCCTCGGGTTTCATCGAGTTAGCGGGAGATGGCGCGTCGTGTACGAATTTCGGGTGGTTCCTTTACTGAACATACCCACATCACATTACGTGTATTACTGTCGTCATATGGAAGAAGGTGGCATCTACAGATGATGTTGTTTTGAGACAAATAGCAAAATGTCACTTTTTGACATTTCATAGCTCTGGGATGCAAATACCTATAACTTTTTGTATTGGTATCATGGGCTAACTATTGTTTTACTGTAAAAAAATAATAATATTAATTTGATGAAAATTGAAGAATTTACGATGAAAAAACGTAGTTGTCGCTATTAGAATTTGCATTTTAATAAACGAACACTATGCCAATACTATCGAAAAGGCAGCATCTAGGTAGAAATCTCGAATTTAATTAGTTTATACCATAATTAAGATAATTACAGCATTAATTTCAATAAAACAAAATTAAGAATTGAAACATAGGTATTATTGAGATCACAGGTCAAGCATAATTGTTCCTTAAGGCCTTAGGCCACTCTAGAGGCAAAGAAAGGACATATTTTGTGATTTTTTTTTCAGCGAAACCATAAAATAAATCGAAATTACAAATTAGTCGTTTTATTATACACGTAATTGACTATACAAAGTTATTTTTTTCACAGCGATACATGTTAAAATGGCGACTGTGCAGCATTTTTCCGATGACGCCTTTATTTCTGGAAGGTCAACGGCCGGACCAACAGCTCCTATAATTTTTTAGTAATGATGAGACACTAACGTTTTTTTCGATTATATATAAGAATAGTTATAGAAGTACGTAGGATTTTTTTGATATATTGTTTTTTGTCAAAATAGTGCATTTCTAAAACAAAAAGTATAAAATGCCATGAGAAAATCGTCAGAAAATTGTTTATAAAAAAGGATTTATGCAATATAATTTTAAAAATCTTACGTAGTGCCGCAGAAAATGTAATTCTAAATATACAGTTAAAATTTCAAGGGAATCGGTTGAAATTTCTTTGAGTTATGAGTCCGGCCGACTTGAAAAATGTAGTTTTGATATAAACGCGTTTAAAGTTAGTAGAAAATCACGACATGAAACAAGAGGGGTTGTGCTAAAATTCGAAAATCGAGTACTTAGAGATTTTTCGCACGCATAATCTTTTGGAATATAATTTTATAGGTACTAAGGTACATTTTTAACAAAAAAAATCGTTTTTTGGAAAATCCTAGAGTGGCCTAAGGCCTTCAGTATTGAGGTGTCGCTGGCGCGGTTTTTTTTTCTAGAGTTAAACGAAGTTTTCGGCAGTCTTCCAGAACCTTTTTCGCTTATCAGGAAGAATTTTCCGTAGACTGCAGAGGATGTTTTCTCTTTTTTTTTTTCGCTTTTGAAAAGCTGACTTGACCATTTTGCGCATCTGGTAATGGTGTACCGTCCTTTCTCATATTGGCGACTTTTAAGAAGTTTAAATCCTTATATTCCTCATCGTCGTCATTCGTTAACTTATATTTAAGTATGAATTCGTTCCGTATAGCCTTTAAGTACACAATTTTTGCAAGATGCGGACAATTCGGGTGCTCGAGCTTTAGGGAAGACGAATTGAAATGAGACGAGGAAAAAAAAAAACTGACATGAGAAATGCCGGATCTGCAATTATGGCAGTTGCGTTAAAGGGTGAAAAGCCGACAACTACAAAAACAGACAAAAAATACGAAATCTATACACGCAGATGCCGCCTTTTTGTCCTGTATTCTACAGACGCCGCCTCTTTTACTTTTTATCGAGTACGGAATGTTTGCAGAAGCCACCATTTTCTCATTCCAGAATTATAGTTCGAGTGTAATTGCCGCCTTGTTTTAATATTCAGAACGATGGGAAATTTTGTACTGATTCCAACGGTACCAAAAACGCATTTTCGATTTTTTCTTGGTAGATGCCGCCTTCTTCCTTATGACGACAGTATAGAAGAAAAATCCCACTCTATTCTCTCTTCCTCTCTCTCTCTCTCTCTCTCTCTCTCTCTCTCTCTCTCTCTCTCTCTCTCTCTTGCTTAGCAGAGCCTCAATGTTCTATATATCCGTAGTATCCTTTGAACGGGCCACAAAAGTATCTTTTCTCGCATTTTTCGTTTCTCTAAAACCTGACTGTCTGACTTGCTCTCACTCATTCTGCTTCGCTATCGATTCTCCTTTACGTTTTTCGTGTCATAGCGGACGGGGATTCCACGAGCACGCTTGGAGACACGGCTATTTCATTTTTGATGCCATAAAGAGCCATTTTATCACCGCGTTTAAGGGTTATTGTACAATAAAAGTGGCATTATTATCAGTTAGCTGAGCGGAGGCTTCCTTGCTCCACTGATAGCTGGTGTTTTCTTTTTTTTTCTTTCTTTCTTTTCACCTAGTGATCTTCGGCCCTGTTTCGTCCCTCTCTCTCTCTCTCTCTCTCTCTCTCTCTCTCTCTCTCTCTCTCTCCCTCTCTCTCTCTCTCTCTCTCTCTCTCTCTCTCTCTCTCTCTCTCTCTCTCTCTCTCTATCTTTGTTTCTCTCTACGTGTACGCATGCTTTTTCGCATTCCAGTATAGTTACTGCACTTCGAGTGCGAACCATGAAGGGTGCGAGTGTTCAAGGGAAGGAAAAGGTCGAAACTCTTCTTTCGCTTTCTGGCTAAGATCTTGAGTAACGCGACCAACTTTATTGCTCATAAAAAAAAGCTCCCTCCTGATGCGCGTACGTTTTTTTTTTTTTTTTTCATTCGTCTGTGATCTTTTTCGCCTTGGTCGTCTTTCGTCTCAATTCGTGAAGACCCTTCGGCGTTTGTACGTCTCTACGCAAATCAAGAAATGTCGAAGTAACGTGAAATTTAACGAGCATCGTTCTTACCCTCATTTTCTACTCGATTTCGTACCTTCTCGAGCTCGACCAGCCCTCTTTTTCTCGTTTGGCAATCGTCACGGAGCGAGGGGGAGAGATACTTTTACAAGGCTAAAAAATCGATGATTTTGTGGATTTTTTTTGTAAGGGAAACAATTATTTTAAGATATTTGAAACTTTGGCACTTATCAGGGTGTACTTTGATCTACCAAAAGTTTATTTTTTGAGTTACAAGAAAATAAAAAATGGCTGAGATTTCCCGCTGGCTTTGAAGCAGGTCGACTCGGGACTTCGAAAATGGCGGACACTCTGGCGTTCGTTGTTTCCATCTGAAACCTGTACGGTTGAAGATTTTTATTGGAAACATTCATCGTTCGTCTGTAAGCCTAAAAAAAAAAAGAAAAAATTGGAAGAATTATACAATTTTTCTTATATTTTCATATGGAAATGTACTTTTTATGGCCGATTTTGAAAAAAACAATTAGGCTTACAGACAAGGCAGTGATGTTGTTCAGTGCCAAATTTGGTTAAGATTGTTTGAATAGTTTTTACGTGAGGATGTATGCCAATTTGAAACATGCAGTTTTGTGTAAAATGCGTTTAAAGTTTGGTCACGGAAAAAGTCATTGATAACAATTACTTACCGGCTAATCAGCGATTCCAGGACCGTATACTAAGCCTTTTGCTTCGTCGAAGAATTGATTTTCTTCGGGCATCCGATTTTTCCGTGCTTTTCCGAGCCTCTTTGGTCGATAGGGAGCTGCGCCGTTCCTGTCGATGCACCCGTCGAGCGTTGGCGTTGTTGGCGTTAATTTTTGCACTGAGTTCCAATTATGATATCCAATGCGAGTATGGTTTTCAAAATCGTTGTATATCCTTCGTTGAATAATCCAGCCGCAAGATAGAATGCAATTTTGACGATTTTCAGTCCAAAATTCAAGCGCTTCGGAGCCAAGATCCAGATCGTTGAGTCGAAACTTTTATTGGCATTTTGAGTATTTTGAGCATGCTCAAAAACAACCGTGGACGCTATTGGAAACAGTAGAATATAAAAGATAGGCAGCCCCGTTGGTAAAGCACGACTATGCATGCAGTGGCCTCAAGCGTCGGGAAGTTGTGTCACGTTTGTGGCTATAACTTTCAAACGGATTGGAATTTTGGTTTCAAATTTTGGTATGATATTTTTACAAAACCACACGTCATTGATTGGGAATGGCAGCCATATAGGGATGGCAGAAAAAAAAAGAGAAATCTTACCGATTGCCGAAAATGAACTCGCATGTGAAATGGATTTTTTTTTCTCATTCGATGATGAAACCAATTAACATTTATTTCCCTTTGCCACGATCAATTTTTTCACGTCGGTCGGAATATCTTCCCTTTAAATTTTAATATCGCGTTTGTATGTTTTTTCAATGGTACGAAATAACGATTTGGCAGGTTATGGCGTCGGCGTTACCAGGGAGGTATTCGCATTTTGATTATTCGTTTCTCCGCTCTACCGTTCTCTCGATGTTATGCCCATCGGCTACAATACCGCGCGGACCCTTTGTCGGCTGCATAAATTCACGCAGCCAACGTTACCACGTTTTGTTGCCCTGTCTCTCTCTCTCTCTCTCTTGTTCTTTTTTTCTTTCTCTCTCTCTCCTTTCCACATTCCCCCCCTCTCTCTCTCTCTCTCTCTCTCTCCCTGTTTTTCTTTATTTCT
Organism: Ophion ventricosus; assembly: GCA_963932345.1. Taxonomy (NCBI): domain Eukaryota; kingdom Metazoa; phylum Arthropoda; class Insecta; order Hymenoptera; family Ichneumonidae; genus Ophion; species Ophion ventricosus. The sequence continues at coordinate 3,301,120 of OZ010722.1, forward strand.
CTCTCACTCACCCTTTTCTGTTCATCCCTCTCTCCCTTTTTCTCGCTCTCTCTCTCTCTCTCTCTCTCTCTCTCTCTCTCTCTCTCTGTTGTGTCCCCCTAGTGCATAAAATTGTAATCGGCCAATGAATAACTAACAATTCAGCGCGGCCATCGATTCGCGATAAATGCACATCCGAGAGGTAACTCTCTCACGCAATGGTGGCTTTCTGAAACCCTATCTCTCTTTTCCTCTCTGTGAATTTGTTCGATAGAAATTTATAACTCCAACAAATTGTCGAGCTTGTTAGCCTCCCTCCCACACCCCCCAGCCTATTTACAATGGAGAGCCAACAATTTTTACTTCATTCCAGATCGGAGGATTATCGTTTCGCCAAATTTCTGGGTCATTGAAAACGTCGCGTATACGAACGTTTTGCAGTTTCCGAATCGCTTTAGTTTTGCTTTTTTTTTGTCCCCTACTGTTATTACGCGTTTTTTTTTTTCACTTTACTGTAAGGAAACACTTCTCGCCGTCTTTGGCCAGACAAATGATTTGATGCAAACAAGTTAAATGCAATTGAGGCGCGATTTTAATTTTATAATTTATCACGATATTATGGCGACAATCACGGAGCCTTTGTGACAGAGCCGACAAAAATACGAACGTTTCGCGGCGCTAGTGTTGCGCATGGAGCCAATAGGTTACTACGTCCGCGAAGTCGAATGTCTTCAAATTCACCGGTCTCCATATTATGTATACATACATATATGTATACATATATATATATATATATATATATATATATATATATATATACACAGGGTGGACCACGCAACGTGTGCACCTCTTTTACGACCAAAATATGCGTTGCACAAAAAAATGTTTTATACAAAAGTTACATGGTTTATAAGGCTACACTATGTGGTGCATTTATTTTTTTTTATAGGTGGAGGCGCTTCAAACATTTGAAGGTCAACTTTATTTTTTCAAATGGACTGCTATATTTTTTATAGCGTAATATGATAGAGTATCGAATTCTGAGTAAAAAAGTATAGACCTTTATTAGCCCTAGAGTTAATAGCTGAAGAGTAATTTCACTTTATTACTTTAAAATTTTCTTCACGTAATATCAAGTTGGAGATTCAAATCTACTACAAATTTCTGAATGGCAGTGTTTACATCACAGTGTTTATCAATATGAACACATTTACCACATCACACACACTTATCATGATTCACAATCTTCTCAATGATTGTAATCCAGTATTAAAGTATCCTTCGGTGATTGTGCGTGATTATTATCAGAAAGATAAAAGTGAAAATGAATGAATGAATCTCCGACTTGATATTACGTGAAGAAAATTTTAAAGTAATAAAGTGAAATTACTCGTTAGCTATTAACTCTAGGGCTAATAAAGGTCTATACTTTTTTACTCAAAATTCGATACTTTATCATATTACGCTATAAAAAATATAGCATTCCATTTGAAAAAATAAAGTTGACCTTCAAATCTTCGAAGTGCCTCTACCTATAAAAAAAATAAATGCACCACATAGTGTAGCCTTATAAACCATGTAACTTTTGTATAAAACATTTTTTTGTGCAACGCATATTTTGGTCGTTAAAGAGGTGCACACGTTGCGTGGTCCACCCTGTATATATATATATATATATATATATATATATATATATGATCAGTACTGAATACCGGGAAACTTCCCTCCACGTTGTACACCGGAAACTCATTGTAAATCTCAGGAGTCAGCGCCGCCGGGCCGTAGAACAGCACCCGGTTCTGCACTCGCTCCGGATTCGCTTCTCTCTCCTCTTCGGTTCCACACATCCATATACGTACGTAATCTATTTCATTCACATATACGCACGCACATATGTAACATATCAATGAAGCATACTTTAGCTGTGAAACCATGTACGATAAGGTTAGACGGGCTCTACAGTCGCGAAGCGTGTTTAAACACCGAAATAATCTGAGAATGTCTACCAGCGGTACAATGCAGACAGGCATGCAAACAATAGTTGTTCGTACGTTGGCAGTAAGGTAGACGAGACTCAATGGAGATTCTGTTTAACCACCAACTGTCTTTCTATGGTCTTCCGGATTGTCGTTACTATGCCTCGTGTCATCAAAGTTTATCGCTCTTCATTAATTAAAATCATTCCTCTCACGGTAGGTGGAATATATGGCGAATTTTTTTGAGAAATTGAATGAGGGGAATGGTGGATGTTTTGTTTAAGAAAGTTTCATTTTAATATCGAACAATTTGGTAAGGACGGAATGAGGCATGAAAAAAGAAAGAAATGATGGTCATATCAGGTTGTATTCCATGTGCTGAAATCCCTATAGAGAGATGTGGGTGCATCTTGGAACTCCAGAATAAATTTGTGCACGGAATCATAAAATGATATATTTCTTTAGGAGATCGAACAAATTGCGGTTGAAAATTTCAAACGAAAAATTCTCGAACGACGTCAATCGAAAAATAGCGCCAGATTTCACATGGATTCTAATGTGGACCTTCCTTATTCAAACACTATACACTGCCATCATTTTATTTATTTATATAGGATCTATTTACAATCAAATAAGTGGGTTTGTTTGGGTTTTCATAACCCGTTTTCAAACTCAACCGTTTGGCGATTAGCTCCAAAACATCTCCATTCTGGGTACAAAATAATCGAGGTAGCGGCATTTCTTGCTGCTATTTGATTCAATGAAGGAAATTCAGCCCTACTTATGTATATGAATGAACTACAAATCGTACAGGCAGAGCTACGGATATACCGAGCAAATGGATTAGCTGCGCGTGGATCGGCAAAATAGAAAAAGTTTATTAGAGACAAAAGAAGCTCGAAAAGCTCGTAAAGAGGAAATGCAAGCTTCAAATGAGTTGCATGAGGAAGAGGAAGGAGTGCTCTATGGTGCTGGAATCATTGATTAATCGGTAAGACACTTTATCATTTGATTAAACACATTTGACTTTGAGTTTTTCGTTTGTGAAACTTTAAACGTGTTTTTCTCGAAACGACATTTTTTCGATATGCAGGAATCATAACTCAAAAACTAATTAATGGATCATCTTCAAATTTGGAACATGTTTACATAATATAATTTATTAAAACTTGAACCTAAAGTTGGAAAGATTAGATTGTTTAAAACATATTTATTATTGCAAAATGCCGGGGAAAAAATGCTAAAAAATCGATCATTTTTTTTCAAACACGTTCCAAAATTCGATTCTCGATTTTTTTCTTCAAAATTTAGGTTCATGTTCTTAAAAAACATCTCAAGAACGTATAAAAATTTGTTGGACTATTTCAGATGCGAATTGCGAGCTGCACAATTCCCGCAAATCGACAACGACGATGAGGACACGCCAAGGGACACAGCGGATTACACTTTAATTAATGCATGAAATAATTTGAAAAAATTACCAGAGATGTATGAAAATATGAATAAATTATTGTCAGAGTTGCCGGAATTTATGTTTTTTTTTCACAATAAAAAAAAAACCAAGAAATCATATAATTTTCGGTCTCCTAAAGTGGTTGCCCGCCTTAATATCCAAAGAATTTTTCTGTCAGTGTATGGATAAGGTAGGATCTGGGGACTTCTCAACAAATATCGCAAAAACATTTTTGATATTAACAAAACGACTCGCTATTCGAAACTTTTCGTTCGAAAACTGGTTGTCGATTCCACATATATTTAGATTGAAAACATACACTACAATCCGGCATTGATACAAGACTGCCAAAGGTACGAGTACTCGGAAAATCATTGTCTAATTGAATGCACGAAGTTATTATTCTTTGTTATTTTTTTTCTTTTTTCCATTAGCCCATACCATTTCCGGTTTCCATTTTTTCCATTAGCCCATGCCATTTCCGGTTTTCGCAAACCTTCTTGAATTCATTACTCCATGGTTATGTTGCGTGAAACGACTTAATCGCTCACTCGTGAAAATTCAACGTCCCACCCCGCGCAGGATCTTCACCAGTCTTAATTCAAGCCAAAGCACTCCGTAACTCACGATAATCACAATTAGTGATATTGCGGTACATATTCATTAATATTTAATGCTATGTAAATAATTGCCGGAGTTGTGCCACCCGCGGAGTACGTTGATGCTAGCGAAGCAATAACGTTCGTTCATTGCTTTCTCTCTCTCTCTCTCTCTCTCTCTCTCTCTCTCTCTCTCTCTCTCTCTCTCTCTCTCTCTCTCTCTCTCTCTCTCTCTCTCTCTCTCTCTCTCTCTCTCTCTATATATATATATATATATATCTCGTAGCTCGGAAACACAAGCTCTCCATCGTTGCTTCCTGCACTTACTCAATCTTAGCGCGATTCTCTCCTTTTCCTGCCTCCACTCCTACTGGGAGCGACACTGGCGTCTTGTTAAGCACATAGTTAAGAATATTTTTTATGCACATGGTCGAGTGTGTTGGCTTCGTTAGAGCTAGTTGCTTGTGTACGATGCGTGCACACTCGTGTTTGTTATCTTCTGCTTATTTATATTTTTCATTAATTTTCTACCCTTTTTTTTATTAAATTTATCTATTACCTTCCTGCGAAGAGTGCCATGGCGACTGCACCTCGTACAAGTTAGCTTGGCGTACTACTCAAATGTGTTCTCGAGTTTTCTTTTTTTTTTTTTCCTATGCGTGAGATTGCAACGAGATTTTTCTCGCTGGAACGGATGTGACGAGTGATTTACGCCAGCTGAGGAACGTCAGGAGAGATGCCTGGTTACTCGGCAAGCAGAAGCTTTTATTATTTATGCCCTGACAAGTATTATGCATCGACAACGAGCCAGAAAAACGACAGGATGTCTGGTTACAGTGGCTGAAGAAGCGGAGATTCGATTCCTTGCTATTTTTCGATGCATATCAGTTTGCCTTCGGTCCTCGTGGGAGTTTTTCTCAGCCTCTTTCTCCTCCCTCACCGCCCCCGATATCTCCTGCGGCAATAGATAGCCGACGTGAGCACGAGTGTGTAAGAAGCTGTTGAGAGACAGGATAATCCACCCTTACTGATCCGTATCAATCTGTTTGGCGTAGAAAAATAACCCCCACCCCCACCCCCCTCCGTGTCTCCTCAGTCGTCGAAGGCCTCGCTCGGTCCACGAATGATCCACAAATCCAATACGAGTGATTAAACCTGTTACTATATGGTAAATAGGCGATTTTCCCGGTAAAGACGAATGCTGATTGTTGCCCAAGAGCCTGGCGGAATGAAGCCGAACTGCAGAGTAATCCTTGAGTGGTTACGTGGGTTTGAAAAATTCAAAAAATCCATTTATTTTAAATTTTAGGAGAGAGAGCCTTTGGGAATTCCCCCCGTTGGGAAAGACCGGCCGGGAGCGACGCAGGTATACGCATTTTTCTCAAAACACTATTTTTGAAGTCGGTGGACACGATTTCTCAAAAACTAATGCACCGATATTATTGAAATTTTGCACACTTCTTCAAAATAGCATTGACCAGTGATTGAACGAAGGTTTTTTTTTTTCGATTACAACTAATTTTACAAGGCTATACGTAGTGTAAATTGTACCAAAAATTGAACAATTTTGCATACAACTCTGCCAAAAATTGAAATTTCAATTTTTTTATAAATCCTTTGTTCAATCACGAGCTATACTTATCTACAAACAGAAAAAAATTCAGATAAAGCTATCATGAGTTATCCTGACCACCACGAGGACACTTTGTTTTGAGTCGTCTTGGGAAAGGGTCCCATCAGGTCCCATCGACTGAATTTCCCAAATGTTTGGATGAAATTTTTTTTTAAATATTGTTGAAATGTTGCTCTTTTATGTGCAAAATTTTGAATAAAACAATTTATATATTATATTTTTAAAAATAGAGAAAATATGCTTTTTTTCGCTTCAAAACCCACGTAACCCCTTAACCCTTTATGGTCACACTTCCAAATTCAATCGCGGTGGTTACACTTGGATCGATTCTACCCAGTCAGTTTTCACAAAAATTTGTAAACAAACTATCCGCCCGAAGTGATTCAAAAAATTACGGAATATGCTTTGAACTTTTTAGATGATGTAAGAAAAATTTATTTATAAGAAATAAAATGGCGACATATTATAAAAAATTCATAAACAGGTGAAAACGCAAAAAGGACACTTTTTCGCTCAAAAAATCATATTTCCGTGAATTTTCAACATGTTAACCTAAAATTTGGACGTGATCCTCCTTAGACATGCTCCTTTTGGGAAAAAATAGTAGCATAGTGCGCGTTCCAAAAAAAGTATTTATTCCGACATGTGAAGAGGTACGATTTTATGGTATGAGGATACTTCAAACTGTAGGTAAGATGGTGAATACAGTCCCATTCGAAACCGGGAACTATTATATATATTTACGCCAAAAAGTGATCGACAGGTCGATTCTACCCAGGGTGACCACACGATGATTGCGCACAAAAACAGTTCTTGCCAGGCCGGCCCCGCCTGGGCTCCCCAGAAAAATCGCTGGCTACGCCAATGGAAGCAATACGAAGAATATCCACACAACAGTATTCGGATACACCATTGTGGTCGCAAGATGTCTGTATAGAACAGAGAACACCCCTCTAGTAAAACGAATTTATTATCAGGTGTTCATAGACGACGTACCTTCTCGTTGGCAAACGATGATGTGTCCAACCTGTATGATTCTGTATGCTGCGCAGTATTGCATTGTCCACCACCAATACGTTCCACAATCGACGTACCACGGTATTATTCGGTTTTCCAATTGTCAAGTAGCCAATTACGAAGTTCTTTGACGTAAATGCAGGTAAAACGTCAGTTTGAACGAACGATAGATATTGATTGCAAGTTCAGCAATTCAGTTCGTCCGAATGGACAACTGGTTTGCTTTTATCGGCAATCATCTCAAGCTTCAGGTCTGTAGGCAAAAGTATCACCTAACGTTCTCGTATCCGAATGACCGGATATGACTGATAGCGTAACTTCATTGTTCGCCAAGATCTCCAAAGTCGATGCTACGGAATTGTATAGAAACGTGGGATAACTTTATTCAATTGAGCTATAGTTCGGCAAACTAGCAGTGCTTGTTATCACGCGCCAGAACATGGCGAGAGCCAATCAGTGCTGTCGTTCGTTCTGCTCGTGCCGGAAACCGGAAACCTATGCTAGCCGTTGTTGCGGCCATCCAAGCCGAACTAGCCGCAAGTATTTGCGCGACATGCAGCGGTACAGTATTATAGCCGTCTAAAACATATAACCTATATACGTTACGAAAAATAGAGCATGTACTCCTGCTTTGGCTCGTTCGTATCGAAATCCCATGATACGTTGTAGTCGTAGTGATCCGTAGTGGGTGCGGGGGGTGCGGGGGGGAGGGGGCGGTTTAGGGAACACGACGGAGAACTCTCTAGTCGTTGCATCGCTAAGCACTCTCTCCGCATTTCCTTTGCCGTAACAGAGGGGGATCGGTCTATACACGCGGTGGTTGCTCCTGTTGAAGCAACGTTGGGGGCGTTGGTTCTACCTTCTTGTCCGTATAACACAACACTGAAAGCTTTGCGAGGGGAAGAAAGATGGAGGTAGGTAGAAAGAGGGACAGAGAGTGGGGCAACTGCGAATTCCAAGGGAGAGGAGGGAAGGTGGGGGAGTTAACGCAAACGTGCCTAGTTGCAACAAGCCACATGGGCAAGGCAGCAGAAGAGAAGAGACTAGGGAGAGAGAGAGAGAGACAGAGAGGAGGATATTGAGAGCAACTCCCGTCGCACTGGACATAATTTCCGCCCGACGAGATCGGAATTGCTAATGACGTCACTACCGCCTCTCTCCACATCATTCACCGTTCGTCCCATACGTACTCCTTTCGTTCTCTCTCTCTCTCTCTCTCTCTCTCTCTCTCTCTCTCTCTCTCTGTTTCTCTCCAATGTGTCAGACAGAAGCCTTCTCTGCACCCTTCTGCTCGGTGTGCGATGACCGGTTACGAGTTACTTATGCTGGATAGACAAGCCGGCGTCGGCAGCGCCGTCGGCATGAAGACTCGGACGTCGCGACGCTACCTACGCACTCAGGTATGTCTATAGATACCAGGAACGTATGCATGAAGGTGGCCTGTGTATGTGTGTGTATTGACCGGTAACAAGCAGAAGGTTCCCGCCCACACGATTTGACGAGGTAACCTGGTATGGAATTACGCCATTTTACTTGCTAGCAAACTACACGTATATCACCGAGTGTCGTCGCTTCAAGCTGGACAACGTGCTCTATACGGTTGCGGTAATGTTGGTAGTCCAGTTTGCCGCTCGCAGTTCTCGTTGCTTGTCCATCTTCTCGTACCGTCGACATTCTGGAAGAGATGGAGACGGTTATAACGTAGTCAACCGTCCTTTCCCTCGTCCCTGACGTACGTTTTCCAGCTCTCCGCATTCTCTCTCTCTCTCTCTCTCTCTCTCTCTCTCATGTACTCTTCCATCCTGTTCTCTCGTCCTAACGTCCTTTACTCTCTGACGTTTCTCGAATCTCATCCACAAATTCACCCCGTCAGAGGACGAGTCAACGAGAGAATGAGAGAGAGAGCGAGAGAGAGAGAGAGAGAGAGAGAGAGAGAGAGAGAGAGAGAGAGAGAGAGAGAGAGAGAGAGAGAGAGAGAGAGAGAGAGAGAGAGAGAGAGAGACTAATGATGCGAAGGGCCCAGTTCTCCGGGCGTGGACAAGTCCGTTCCCAAAGCTACGCGATCGCCTTCACCATTCCTCCAACATCAGTGCTTTCCGATCGGTAAAGCTTCGCCATCATCCGGTCCGGGTTTAGAGCATCCACATATACACATACACACGCCCACACGTGTGGAGCACAGACAATTTCCGGATTTCGGAGATACACGCGGACACCACATCGCTCAAAGCCCTTCAGGTCTGTACGTACTTCGCTTGAGTGATAGACCTGAAATGGAAATTCTTTCGTACCTGAAGAACACGATGGTCGTTCGGACAGTCTGGACAAGTCCGCGTGCTCGCACACCACATCTCCCGCAACCTTTGAAATTTTTATGGCTTTCAGCCCTTCCAAAATTCCATCCCACAGTTTTCAATCCACCCCTCATAAGCCACGATCTTTTGCACGCGTGGGAGCGGAAAATATGTATGCTGTTGTAATCAGGGGGGGGGGGTTGAATGAACGATGAGACGTTTCATGAGTTTACTCAGGGTAGTCCTGTTGCATTCCCGGCCGGCTCGGTTGCGACCAGACCTGACAATTCCTTGTCTCCTCTCTCGTCGCGTGTTTCATGGATCATCTACGAATGATATCTGTCATTGGGTAGCGGGGTGATAATTGACATCTAAACCTTTATATGTGTGTTTTGGAGTATGCAAGAACAGGAATGGGATGCATAGTAAATTATAACTAGGAGGAAGAAAAACTTTTTTTTTAATGAAACTCTTTTAACCCCGTTTTTGGTTCGGTTACGAATGTCGACACGCGTCACGTCCATAATCGAAGTTCGGTTACGCATTTCGAATCTTTCACTTTCCATGACTGCTGCTCGCACGTCAGGTGGTCGGTACATTTCGGGAAGTTGTCATAAAAAATTCTAGAACATTCTACACGCTTGAACTTTGAATTGAGAACGCTCTCACAAAATTTTGATATTTGCGCGCTTATAACGGTTGTGTCATTTTATTGTTTTGACTTATTGCAAGTTAATAATAATATATTGGAGAATTAAAGAATAAGTGTTCGTTTTAAATTAAATCAAATGCAAGTATAGTATTAACGCAATTATTTAAATTTTCGATGACTGTTAGTAGAATTCTGTGTACGTAATTCAGTGCAATTATAATAAATAACACATTTATAAAACCAATAACAAATACAAAATACTTTTGGTAAGTGCATTTTAATAGTACTGTAATTTCAATCAATTTAATTTCAAATACTCTAATTTCAAATAGTTTGATTTCAAATAATTTGATTTCAAATAATTTAATTTCAAATAATTTAATGTCAAATAGTTTAATTTCAATTAATGTAATTTCGAATAATTTAATTTCTTGCTAGTTTTAATATTGACGCGCTTTTTCAATGTTTTAAAAAAAATCCTGAAGTATTGTTTGCCCCGTTTTTTTTTTTTTAATAAACAATGATAAATTTTACATCGCACAAATGTTTTTTTTTCTCCTTAATACTCTCTTAGCTAACGTATTTCTGGATTATCATTATGATGAGTAAAATAAAAATAAAAACTGAAGAAAAATATTTGTACCTGCATTTACTTCATTTTTTCGAGTATTAATAATAAAATGATTAAACTAAAACGACGAAAACGATATTACCATACTTTCGACGATTTCAAGATAAAATCCTTTATTGGTCATGGTAAAAAAAGTTTCACTTGTACCGTACTTTCGTAATTCTCATTCTTTCATTTCGTCCGACCGATTGAATTTTTCATTTCGTTTTTCTCGTTCCTTCGGGCACCGGCCCTCCGAACATTTTAGCATTTTCACACACGAATTTCCTTCGTCCTTTGCTATTTTCAATTCCACCCTGTCACAGTAACTATATAGATGAATATATGCGTTACTAGATATATATATATATATATATATATATATTTCCGGTGGTTAGTCTGAATGTCGAACCACCTATCGTACACTTGCGAACCAAAGTGCACGAGAATATACAATTTTACCTGTTAAATCGTGTTGATTACACCCTTCTGTCTGCTAGCTCTTCATACGTTGTGTTCCTTTCTCATTCTCGTTAGGGCGTCACGCACGCCGATGAGGCTTTTCATTAGTACCGCGATGCATTCCTGTTAGACAGCTCTCGCTCGCTATATATACACTTTGTGGACAGAGATACGCGTGGGTGGGTGGGCGTCGGAGGGGCGGGGGTGGGTGGGGGCGAGCTGAAGGGTGGAAAAAAAGGAGAGCAAGAGTTGCAGTTACGCGAGCTGGACGCTCTAACGGTGCGAGGGGTCGGGAGACATTTTTAATTACCAACCGGAGGTACAGCAGTCCCGTATCAGCTGCCAAATATTTCCGGGCCGTGTGTCACCACCAACAAGACTGCTGTACTGCACTCTCTCGCTCCCATTTTTCCACTTTCTCATACCCCACATCCCGCTGTGCTTTTTACCGCTATGTGCAGCAAACATTTTCCTCTCGTATATATATATATATATATATATATATATATATATATGTAGCCTAGCTATAGCCAGCATGTCTAGCACGTTATTATACTTTTAATTATCGGCACGCGTTCGTGCTTTTCCTGTTTGTCCATCGTTTTTTTTTCCCCCTTCGTTCTTCGTTCGACAGCCATACGAGGCTGAACAGTCTAATTAAATGTCCGATGGTGAATCTGGAAGCGGCAATATCTGTCCGAGCTTTTCGAAACTTCTCGGCAGGACAGCTCATCAATATATTATACTTTGGAGTTTATGGTTCAATTGTATCTGCTGAATGCAGGGGAAGGTGGGACACAGTGTGTTACTTTTTTTTTTCTAGCAAATTCTTACTCTTACCAAAGTAGTCTGATTAGAAAAAAAAGGTCATAACCGATTTTATAGACCTTTGGGAGTAAAGTAAAGCTACCATATTTTTTGTAAAAAGATTAAAAAACCTAAAGTAATGGGTTCGGAAAAAAAATTGTGGATTGGCTCATTGTGCCCCACGGGTGGGGTAAAGTGTGTCGGATAGGTGGGTACAGTGTGTCAAGTGCTGCGAAACGTAGGGTACAACGAGTCGGTTGATACTCTTATATTTTCCTAACATAGATAACAGATTTTCATACATACGGATAATTTCACAACTGGTATTATTTGCCAATAACATTGGGAGTCGACTCATTGTGCTCAACAACTCGATGACACATTGTACTCCACACAATTGCCCCACAATATTTGACGTTTTTCCGGCAAGCGAAATTTTTTTTTTCCCGGCTCAAATCAATTTTGTACTTTTAATAATGCTTCGTGAGCTGCTATTGACTTTCTTTTAGGCCAGCCAAAACTTAATATAAATCACGGAGCAAGACAAAAAATTTCGGATTTTGCAAGCTACAAAACTCCGAGAAATTGCATGTAGTTGACAGTTGCCCGTGACACATTGGGCTCCTTCGGAGCGTCGTCACTTCTTTGTTTCCTCATTGGGAGTTGACTCATTTTTCCCCACCACTCGGTGACACATTGTACCCAAATAGTAAAATATTTGATTATTGATGAAAATAACTATTGATCAAACTACGAATGGAAAAACACAAGTCACTGAGTGCATTATAAATAATAAAACTATCGATTAGGACCGAAAACCAGAGCCGTTACAGAAAGTGTCGTTATATTTTACGTTTTCCCGGCGAGCGAATTTTTTTTTTCCAAGCCTCAAATTAATTTTTAATTTCCAATAATCCTTTGTGAGCTGCTATCGACTTTCTTTTAGGCTTGACGAAATCTAATATAAATCGCGGTTCAACACATAAAATTTCGGAATTTACGAGCGACAAACCTTCGAGAAACCGCTTGTGGCTCACTGTGCCCCGCGACACATTGTGCACCACTCTCCGTTACGACTTTTTTTTTTGCCAGCAATGGTTTAGCGTTTATTCTATCCGCAAACTTTGAGGTCTTCGAAAATCGGGGTAGGAGTTTTGGGCTGCCCAATTCATGGCAATTTACAGCGACTTGTAGTTTTATCAATCGCAAACAAAAAAAAACCGTAATATTGGTTCAATAATGCAGAGCCAGAGCTGTTTTTCCCCTCCATCGTGTCGATCATTTTCATCCTTGGGGAATATTTTCTTAAAAATTTATCAAGGAACACAAGATCGTCTGGCTGCAGATCTACACTTTGGCTGATCCGGATTACCCAACTTTTGCCAAAAGCTCGTACCTTCAGTTCACTTCACTTCTGTTCCTCGTCGAGCTTCTCCACTTCCATCTTTCCCATAACAGCAATGTCGAGTGACACCTCTCGTGCCCATGTGCACCCCTCCCTCACTCCATACCTACCCTTCCGATGTTATATATATATATATATATATGTTTAGGAAAGCTCTGGAAAGACCAGGAGAACGACGATTATTTATTTATGGGCAAATGAAGTAGGCCCCTCTCCTCTTCGACGAGCTCCTTGATCCATCATAACCTTCGGGGACTACGGCGTTTCCGCAAAAGCCTGTAACCCTCAACCGCCGTATATGTATAGCCTACGATAAGGACCTCGATTAATTGATGGGACTCTCAGTGGCCGCCAGTCGGCGTGTGACGTCTATCATTTTCATTTGCTTCCCTCGGATTATTAAATCGAAAGCTGAGGAACCAGCACTCCTCGTTCACTCACCCTTCTCAATTTTCTCTCTGTCTCTCTCCGCCTCTCTCTCTCTCTCTCTCTCGCTCTTCCGGTATATACGTATTTATATATTAAATATTCCTATGTACGAGAATTTCGCGATCATGGAATATATTATACAGAATACCGCAAAGAGCTTTTCATCCCCTGTCGGAGTGACTTTCGAAGGTCCCGCCATTCATATACGAGTTTTCCTACTCAACGCGATGGATTATAGACATTTATCGATTGGGGGTGATCGAGGCAACGCGTAGTTTGATGCGTTTGAGGTTGTACTTGGCAAGAGGTTTTAAGAATCGACAGATTTTTTTTTTTCAAGTATAGCGACGTTGCTTAGTTTTTTTTTTATTGTTGCCAACGTTCGAATAGTGTTTATCCTACGCTTCGGCCTTAAGGTAGCCCGGTAAGGGCAATCAGCTTAGGAGACCGAAAATTAGATGATTTTTTGGATTTTTTTTTATTGTGAAAAAAAAACGGCAATTTTCGCAACTCTGAGAATAATTTATTCATATCTTCATACATCTCTGGTAATTTTTTCCATTTACTTTATGCATTAATTAAGGTGTAATCCGCTGTGTCCCTTGGCGTGTCCTCATCGTCGTTGTCGATTTGCGGGAATTGTGCAGCTCGCAATTGGCATCTGAAATAGTCCAACAAATATTTATACATTCTTGAGATGTTTTTCAAGAACATGAACCTAAATTTAAAAAAAATTGAGAATTGAATGTTGGAACGTGTTTGAAAAAAAATGATCGATTTTTAGAATTTTTTTCCCCGGCATTTTGCAATAATAAATATGTTTTAAACAATCTAATCTTTCCAACTTTAGGTTCATGTTTTAATGAATTATATTATGTAAACGTGTTCCAAATTTGAAGATGATCCATCAAATAGTTTTTGAGTTGTAATTCCCGCAAATGGAAAAAATGTCGTTTCGAGAAAAACACGTTTAAACTTTCACAAACGAAAAACTCAAAGTCAAATGTGTTTAATCAAATGATAAAGTATCTTACCGATTAATCAGCGATTCCAGCACTATACAGCAGTCCTTCCTCTTTCTCATGCAACTTATTTGAAGCTTGCATTTCCTCTTTACGAGCTTTTCGAGCTTCTTTGGTCTCTAATAAACTTTTTCTATTTTGCCGAGCCACGCGCATCTGATCCATTTGCTCGGCATATCCGTAGCTCTGTCTGCCAACTACGATTTGTAGTTCATTCATAACCATAAGCAGAGCTGAATTTCCTTCATTGAAAAAATAGCAGTAAGAAATGCCGCTACCTCGATTATTTTATACCCAGAATGGAGATGTTTTGGACCTAATCGCCAAACGGTCGAGATTGGGTTTGTTTGGGTTATGAAAACCCAAATTTCGGTCATGAAAACCCAAACAAATCCAAACTACCTAACTGAGCGCTCGTGGATACCTGAGCGCGCTTGGGTTTGCTCAATTTCATGAAAGTACTCAGACCTCTCTCTCTCTCTCTCCAAGATAAAGGTTGATGAGAAAACACACCTCCTCGTTCGCTAAAACATACAGGAAACACCGAATCACAAGTTTCAGCGACGAGTGAGCTTTTTTCGACTGTCATTTCGTCAGTTATTACGACAATTGCAATATCACGGAGGGATTGTTAAGTACGTTATTTCCTTGGGAATTGTCGATGTGTAGCGGTTGAAGTAAGAGGGAAAGATGCTGAGTAAACGGCGAAGGGCAAGTCCCATAAAGCCTCGCGAGTAGTATAATCAAAGTTGTCGCGGTAGTAGGTTCGAGCTTGGTCCGTCCTGCCGAGAGTTAGCCTCCCGCGACGGAGTTTAGCTCTCACGCACATATACTCTCACGGAGTTAGGGTATTCTCTCTTCTTTCTCTGGGCTTCAACCTTTCGAGACTTCTATCGCTCCTTCTCTCTCTCTCTCTCTCTCTCTCTCTCTCTCTCTCTCTCTCTCTCTCTCTCTCTCTCTCTCTCTTTGTGAAGAGAGTCTCTTCGTTCTCGGGTAAGCCTGGGATTTATGGCTGCGTCGCGACGTCCGTCTTCACTCGCCGTGACGCCCTTCCACCGCACCGCTTACCGCCCATACTGTCTATCTCTTCTTCGTTGCTTCCATCCGAAAGTCCGAACATCACGGACTCGTAGCTATTCCATTCTTCTCTCAATGGAAGCGCAAAAGCCCTGGATAAGAATCATAAAAGAAGGAACGGCGACGAATAAATGAGTAGCAAATTCGATTAAATCCATGAAGCTACGTGAAAATAGTACATTATGACACGAGGACGAAATAACTTCTTCTACCGAGTGTGAGTTTGCTTGGGTTTGCTTGGTTGCATTCACACGAGGCTAGAACAAGTTTTTTCGTCGAGTATTATACGAAATTTTATTGTACACGGTGTAAAAAGGGGGGTTTTACGCCCGCGAAGCGTCCGTAAAACGTTCATTATCGTACCGAGTGGAATAAAAGCATTTGCACACTTTGCTTTTTTTCCGTCTTTACTAGGTGCGCAACTAAGTTTCCGGGTTCCACACATGGGTAGCGTTAACGTCACATATAGTCGCCATACATGTCTGATGTTGTGTTTTTTTAAGTTTTGGACATCTGTCAACAATAACCAGTCGTAGTACCAAGACATATCGCAACGCAATAATATTTTTTTTAACATTGGAGATGTCGAGTTTTGTGCCAAATGAACAGCATTTGCGGGAAGTTTTGCTTTTTTGATTTAACTTGAAAAAAGAATGCAGCTGGAGTATGTCGTTTGCTTGAGGAGGCGAACATGCACCGTCGAAAACTACCTGTGAAGATTGGTTCAAACGCTTCAGAAGTGTCGATTTCGACACTGAGGACAAGGAGCGCTCCGGAAGACCAAAAACAATTGAGGACGCCGATCTGCAAGCGTTTTTGGATGAATATGATGCGCAAACACAAGACCAACTTGCGGAGGCATTAAACATGACAATTTGAACCATGCATTGCTCGAAAAACTGCCAGAATGGGAGACGAGACACGAACGAGTAGATATTACAGCACGACAACGCTCCGTGCCGGCTTTTAGATATTTTTAAATAATAATTCACAATTTTTATCAGCACCTTGACTATGCAAGTGTGATCTGCTGATGGATAGGCGTTAGTTCTAGGTACTTTCTGGGTAGGATACTCTTGTATTTGTATTATTTGACGTATTCGAAAATAGTTCTGGCTCCTAACTATTATCAAATAATTGTAAAAAAAATTTATCAGCATCTTAACTATGCAAGTGTGATCTGCTGATGGATAAGCGTTAGTTCTAGGTTCTTTCTGGGTAGAATGCTATGGTATTTGTATTGTTTGATGTATTCGAAAAGAGTTCTGGCTCCTAACTGTTGTCAAATAATTGTAAAAAAATGTTATCAGCATCTTAACTATGCAAGTGTGATCTGCTGATGGATAGGCGTTAGTTCTCGGTACTTTGTGGGTGGGATAATGTGGCATTTATATTATTTGACGTATTCAAAAAGAGTTCTGGCTCCTAACTATTATCAAATAATTGTAAAAAAAATGATCATCATCTTAACTATGCAAGTGTGATCTGCTGATGGATAGGCGTTAGTTCTAGGTACTCTCTGGGGAGAAGGCTATGGTATTTGTATTATTTGACGTATTCGAAAAGAGTTCTGGCTCCTAACTATTATTAAATTGATGTAAAAAAAAAAATTATCCGCATCTTAACTATGGAAGTGTGATCTGCTGATGGATAGGCGTTAGTTCTAGGTACTTTCTGGGTAGGATACTCTTGTATTTGTATTATTTGACATATTCGAAAATAGTTCTGGCTCCTAACTATTATCAAATAATTGTAAAAAAAATTTATCAGCATCTTTACTATGCAAGTGTGATCTGCTGATGGATAGGCGTTAGTTCTAGGTTCTTCCTGGGTAGAATGCTATGGTATTTGTATTGTTTGATGTATTCGAAAAGAGTTCTGGCTCCTAACTGTTGTCAAATAATTGTAAAAAAATGTTATCAGCATCTTAACTATGCAAGTGTGATCTGCTGATGGAGAGGCGTTAGTTCTCGGTACTTTGTGGGTGGGATAATGTGGTATTTGTATTATTTGACGTATTCGAAAAGAGTTCTCGCTCCTAACTATTACCAAATAATCGTAAAAAAAAAATTATCAGCATCTTAACTATGCAAGTGTGATCTGCTGATGGATAGGCGTTAGTTCTAGGTACTCTCTGGGGAGAAGGCTATGGTATTTGTATTATTTGACGTATTCGAAAAGAGTTCTGGCTCCTAACTATTATTAAATTGATGTAAAAAAAAAAATTATCCGCATCTTAACTATGGAAGTGTGATCTGCTGATGGATAGGCGTTAGTTCTAGGTACTTTCTGGGTAGGATACTCTTGTATTTGTATTATTTGACATATTCGAAAATAGTTCTGGCTCCTAACTATTATCAAATAATTGTAAAAAAAATTTATCAGCATCTTAACTATGCAAGTGTGATCTGCTGATGGATAAGCGTTAGTTCTAGGTTCTTTCTGGGTAGAATGCTATGGCATTTGTATTGTTTGATGTATTCGAAAAGAGTTCTGGCTCCTAACTGTTGTCAAATAATTGTAAAAAAATGTTATCAGCATCTTAACTATGCAAGTGTGATCTGCTGATGGATAGGCGTTAGTTCTCGGTACTTTGTGGGTGGGATAATGTGGCATTTATATTATTTGACGTATTCAAAAAGAGTTCTGGCTCCTAACTATTATCAAATAATTGTAAAAAAAATGATCATCATCTTAACTATGCAAGTGTGATCTGCTGATGGATAGGCGTTAGTTCTAGGTACTCTCTGGGGAGAAGGCTATGGTATTTGTATTATTTGACGTATTCGAAAAGAGTTCTGGCTCCTAACTATTATTAAATTGATGTAAAAAAAAAAATTATCCGCATCTTAACTATGGAAGTGTGATCTGCTGATGGATAGGCGTTAGTTCTAGGTACTTTCTGGGTAGGATACTCTTGTATTTGTATTATTTGACATATTCGAAAATAGTTCTGGCTCCTAACTATTATCAAATAATTGTAAAAAAAATTTATCAGCATCTTTACTATGCAAGTGTGATCTGCTGATGGATAGGCGTTAGTTCTAGGTTCTTCCTGGGTAGAATGCTATGGTATTTGTATTGTTTGATGTATTCGAAAAGAGTTCTGGCTCCTAACTGTTGTCAAATAATTGTAAAAAAATGTTATCAGCATCTTAACTATGCAAGTGTGATCTGCTGATGGAGAGGCGTTAGTTCTCGGTACTTTGTGGGTGGGATAATGTGGTATTTGTATTATTTGACGTATTCGAAAAGAGTTCTCGCTCCTAACTATTACCAAATAATCGTAAAAAAAAAATTATCAGCATCTTAACTATGCAAGTGTGATCTGCTGATGGATAGGCGTTAGTTCTAGGTACTCTCTGGGGAGAAGGCTATGGTATTTGTATTATTTGACGTATTCGAAAAGAGTTCTGGCTCCTAACTATTATTAAATTGATGTAAAAAAAAAAATTATCCGCATCTTAACTATGGAAGTGTGATCTGCTGATGGATAGGCGTTAGTTCTAGGTACTTTCTGGGTAGGATACTCTTGTATTTGTATTATTTGACATATTCGAAAATAGTTCTGGCTCCTAACTATTATCAAATAATTGTAAAAAAAATTTATCAGCATCTTAACTATGCAAGTGTGATCTGCTGATGGATAGGCGTTAGTTCTAGGTTCTTCCTGGGTAGAATGCTATGGTATTTGTATTGTTTGATGTATTCGAAAAGAGTTCTGGCTCCTAACTGTTGTCAAATAATTGTAAAAAAATGTTATCAGCATCTTAACTATGCAAGTGTGATCTGCTGATGGAGAGGCGTTAGTTCTCGGTACTTTGTGGGTGGGATAATGTGGTATTTGTATTATTTGACGTATTCGAAAAGAGTTCTCGCTCCTAACTATTACCAAATAATCGTAAAAAAAAAATTATCAGCATCTTAACTATGCAAGTGTGATCTGCTGATGGATAGGCGTTAGTTCTAGGTACTCTCTGGGGAGAAGGCTATGGTATTTGTATTATTTGACGTATTCGAAAAGAGTTCTGGCTCCTAACTATTATTAAATTGATGTAAAAAAAAAAATTATCCGCATCTTAACTATGGAAGTGTGATCTGCTGATGGATAGGCGTTAGTTCTAGGTACTTTCTGGGTAGGATACTCTTGTATTTGTATTATTTGACATATTCGAAAATAGTTCTGGCTCCTAACTATTATCAAATAATTGTAAAAAAAATTTATCAGCATCTTAACTATGCAAGTGTGATCTGCTGATGGATAGGCGTTAGTTCTAGGTTCTTCCTGGGTAGAATGCTATGGTATTTGTATTGTTTGATGTATTCGAAAAGAGTTCTGGCTCCTAACTGTTGTCAAATAATTGTAAAAAAATGTTATCAGCATCTTAACTATGCAAGTGTGATCTGCTGATGGATAGGCGTTAGTTCTCGGTACTTTGTGGGTGGGATAATGTGGCATTTATATTATTTGACGTATTCAAAAAGAGTTCTGGCTCCTAACTATTATCAAATAATTGTAAAAAAAATGATCATCATCTTAACTATGCAAGTGTGATCTGCTGATGGATAGGCGTTAGTTCTAGGTACTCTCTGGGGAGAAGGCTATGGTATTTGTATTATTTGACGTATTCGAAAAGAGTTCTGGCTCCTAACTATTATTAAATTGATGTAAAAAAAAAAAATTATCCGCATCTTAACTATGGAAGTGTGATCTGCTGATGGATAGGCGTTAGTTCTAGGTACTTTCTGGGTAGGATACTCTTGTATTTGTATTATTTGACATATTCGAAAATAGTTCTGGCTCCTAACTATTATCAAATCATTGTAAAAAAAATTTATCAGCATCTTAACTATGCAAGTGTGATCTGCTGATGGATAGGCGTTAGTTCTAGGTTCTTCCTGGGTAGAATGCTATGGTATTTGTATTGTTTGATGTATTCGAAAAGAGTTCTGGCTCCTAACTGTTGTCAAATAATTGTAAAAAAATGTTATCAGCATCTTAACTATGCAAGTGCGATCTGCTGATGGAGAGGCGTTAGTTCTCGGTACTTTGTGGGTGGGATAATGTGGTATTTGTATTATTTGACGTATTCGAAAAGAGTTCTCGCTCCTAACTATTACCAAAGAATCGTAAAAAAAAAATTATCAGCATCTTAACTATGCAAGTGTGATCTGCTGATGGATAGGCGTTAGTTCTAGGTACTCTCTGGGTAGAATGCTATGGTATTTGTATTATTTGACGTATTCGAAAAGAGTTCTGGCTCCTAACTATTATTAAATAATTGTAAACAAAAATTATCCGCATCTTAACTATGCAAGTGTGATCTGCTGATGGATAGGCGTTAGTTCTAGGTACTTTCTGGGTAGGATACTCTTGTATTTGTATTATTTGACATATTCGAAAATAGTTCTGGCTCCTAACTATTATCAAATAATTGTAAAAAAAAATTATCAGCATCTTAACTATGCAAGTGTGATCTGCTGATGGATAGGCGTTAGTTCTAGGTTCTTCCTGGGTAGAATGCTATGGTATTTGTATTGTTTGATGTATTCGAAAAGAGTTCTGGCTCCTAACTGTTGTCAAATAATTGTAAAAAAATGTTATCAGCATCTTAACTATGCAAGTGTGATCTGCTGATGGATAGGCGTTAGTTCTCGGTACTTTGTGGGTGGGATAATGTGGTATTTGTATTATTTGACGTATTCGAAAAGAGTTCTCGCTCCTAACTATTACCAAATAATCGTAAAAAAAAAATTATCAGCATCTTAACTATGCAACTGTGATCTGCTGATGGATAGGCGTTAGTTCTAGGTACTCTCTGGGTAGAATGCTATGGTATTCGAAAAGAGTTCTGGCTCCTAACTATTATTAAATAATTGTAAAAAAAAAATTATCCGCATCTTAACTATGCAAGTGTGATCTGCTGATGGATAGGCGTTAGTTCTAGGCACTTTCTGGGTAGGATACTCTTGTATTTGTATTATTTGACGTATTCGAAAAGAGTTCTGGCTCCTAACTATTATCAAATAATGATAAAAAAATTTTATCAGCATCTTAACTATGCAAGTGTGATCTGCTGATGGATAGGCGTTAGTTCCAGGTACTTTTTGGGTAGGATACTATGGTATTTGTATTATTTGACGTATTCGAAAAGAGTTCTGGCGTCTAACTATCATCAAATAATTGTAAAAAAATTTTATCAGCATCTTAACTATGCAAGTGTGCCCTGCTGATGGATATGCGTTAGCTCTAGGTAATTTGTGGATGTTACGTAATACTTGTAATATTATTATTGTAATATTTACGGCGAAAAAGATTATTTTTCAAAAATTTGTGGGCAAATTCGCGAGCATATTCACCAAATTGGCCTTTCGATTGTAGTTTTGAAAGTTTAACAATAACAATCTGCCATTTTCGTTTATAAATATGTGTGACTCGAGCCCAAAAGATTTCTTTCCCCGATATTTGTATCGTAGAAACAGAGAAAAAAAATCCGAAAAATACCCTTAAGGTAGTAGTCTCGCCAAGGCGTTTTGGGTTTCGGAAAATCCACGAGTGATTGTTGAGAAAGAAATGCATATGCTGTTCCATACATAACCCTATACTGTATACTTTATGAATCAATGAAAAATTTACAATTTTTAATTAATAATCTGTGTATTCTATCAAAATTACTTCTTGCGTGAATTTTGGGACACCCTTTACATATCTTGATACGAATATATAAAAATTCATTTATATATGAAGAGATTATATTACACCAATTACGAAGCCTAAAAATTGCGCTTTCCTTCCACCAATTTTCCTCACTCCATTGTTATTAAATCTCTTATCGTTGGAATCGACGGAATATTTGAGCGCGGGATGGACATTTGGGAAGACCGAACAAAGGGTTTCTCTTCTACCGTATTCAGAAAATTGGGAATTCTGATAAGAGATTATCGTCACATTTCTTCACTCACACACAGTAGTCAAATCGTCTCTAAAGGAAAGATTCCGCCGCGCTAGGGTTGCAAAAGCCAACAAAAAATTGATGGCTGAACACGTGCCAGCTCATTTTCTCGTCGGACCTTGTGAAACGGGGGTG
>OZ010722.1:3323822-3372440 GCA_963932345.1 Ophion ventricosus
TTGTGGATTACATAGTAGGGTTTTCTGTAAAAGAGCGGGAGGGAGCCTCTATTAGGGAATAGTAGGGTAGGTAGGTTGACGAAAACTATGGTCTAGGTACGGAGACCAAGTAGGGCCTTTAAGGGGTGTAGTTGTAGATTCCCTAGTCGCGATTTCCCAATACTACCTGACTTTGCAATTATAGGTGCAAATCAGTATAAATTGCTTGACTAAAGAATTTGTGGCGTAATAATTATCGAGATCGATTAAATATAATAATTAAAATTAAAAAGGTGGGGCACAGTATGCCACTTTTTTGCTAACGAATTTTTATTCTTACCAAAGTAGTCTGATTAGAAACAAAAATGCCATAACCGATTTTATAGACCTTTGGGCGTACAATAAAACTACCATATCTTTTGCAAAAAGATTAAAAATCCTAAAATAATGGGATAGAAAAAAATGTGCGGATTGTCGTATTGTGCCCCACGGGTGGGGCACAGTGTGTCAGATAGGTGGGTACAGTGTGTCAAGTGCTGCGAAACGTAGGGTACAACGAGCCGGTTGAAACTCTTATGTTTTTGACGTTTTCCCGGCAAGCGAAGTTTTTTTTCTCGATGCACAAATTAATTTTGTACTTTTAATAATTCTTCGTGAGCTGCTATTGACTTTCTTTTAGGCCAGCCGAAACTTAATATAAATCATCGACCGACACAAAAAAATTTCGGATTTTACAAGCTACAAAACTCCGAGAAATCGCATGTGGTCGACAGTTGCCCGTAACACATTGCGCTTCTTCGGAGCATCATCACTTGTTTGTTTCCTCATTGGGAGTCGACTCATTTTGCCCCACCACTCGGTGACACATTGTACCCCACTAGTAAAATATTTGATTATTGATGAAAATAACTATTAATTAAACTACGAATGGAAAAACACAAGTCACTGAGTGCATCATAAATAATAAAACTATCGATTAGGACCGTAAACCGGAGCTGCTACAGAAATTGTCGTTATATTTTACGTTTTCCCGGCGAGCGAAATATTTTTTTTCCAAGCCTCAAATTGATTTCAATTTTTATTAATTCGTTGTGAGCTTCTATCGACTTTCTTTTAGGCCTGACGAAACCAAATATAAATTGCGGTACAACACATAAAATTTCGGAATTTACGAGCTACAAACCCCGTGACACATTGTGCCCCACTCTCCCCTATATGTCAGTCAGTCAGTCAGTCAGTCACGAAACTATTTTATAGGTATAGATTTTATGTTATATATTATTATATATTCTCAAATAATTTGAAAACAAAAATTATATATGCATTTATAATGATTTATTGCGGGTGAAGGAGAAGAGGGAGGAAAATTAAGTAAAACATTATTCGTATCCGCTTTATTCCGTATACGCTGCGGTTGAACGACAAAAGTAAAGAAAAAACCTCGAAAAATGAGTAACGCCTGGGCGAGTGTTCAGTCTAGTGTGTAAGAGCTAAAGTATGGGAGGGGTTGATAATTTTCCGCGCTTTATGAAAATTCAGGGGTACTCGGTTTGGCGTGTGCACCCCTAAATCTAGTTAAAACGCGAAGGAGCTCTCTCATTTTCACTGGTAAGGGGCGACGAAGGCACGAAGAATTGTAGTCTTGACTGGTGGATGGTGTTGCTTTCCGCGTCTAGGGCTGCAAGGATGCCACCCTAATTACCTCTCGGAGCTCTATAAAAGGGCAAAAAAAAAAACTTGCGAGAGGCGGTGGGACCAGGAAGGAAACGAGAAGGAAGCCGGTGACGATAGGGGTGTATGGTGTACCTACGTAAGCGTCGGAGGGGCAAGGGAGCGGTTTGGGGGAGTAGGAAAAACGGGAGAGAAAAAAACGAATTAAAGAAAAGAATGAGGCGGTGCGAGGGTGGACTGCTCGTGACAGCCGGCTAATCGGGGTGTTTAAGAGTCTACACCGATCGTCCTGGCCACTCTCTCTCTCTCTCTCTCTCTCTCTCTCTCTTTGTCTCTCTCTCTCTTTCGCTCTCTCTCTCTCTTTCGCTCTCTCTCTCTCTCTCTCTCTCTCTCTTTCTCTCTCTGTCTCGTTCGTTTAAAAAGAATGAGAACAACCCCGACGAAATAGAAACGAGCACGAATAAGGGTAGAACAGAGAGAGAGAGAGAGAGAGAGAGAGAGAGAAAGCGAAGAATAAAAAAGAAGAAGAGAAGCTCCAGACCTTATTTTTGTCGTCTCTCTGGCCAAGTGCGATAATGGGGGTGAAGCGGGTAGAGGGTCCTCTAGGTGGAGGGAGGGGGGGGGGGTCTAAACACCGAAACTCTGCACACGTACTTTTACAACGTTGCCAAGAAATATTTTATCCTGTGTCCGCTCGTGAGACGCACGGGATAAAACGGAAATTGGACAAAAATTGGATGAAAAATCGAATATTAAGGGATTAGGCCAGTTTACAATTTTGGAAATCGCGATAAAAACATTTTTTAGCTTAAAAAGTGCCTGAGGGTCTTAAAAATGGTATACGAAAATATTATGGGTGGTAAAAATTTTTAGGTACCCCAAACAGTTTTAAGGTATTACTGGATGAACCGTCGGGCAAAAAGTTTGTCCAAAATGAGCGAATCGTGGATTTACAAGTTTAGATCATGTCATACGTGTTTAGCCTTACGAATAGCTAATTTAATTAGACATTAACACTTAGAAATGTTAATTTTCTACTTTAAATAATTATTGAAGTTTATGCAAATTTTATGCATATTTTAATAAAATATTTAAAAGGTACGATGTAGAAATATCGTTCCTCAATCGTTACAGATTTATTATAAGGCGTTACACCACCAGGGGGCTCGGAAAAATAGGAATGAAAATAAATAAAAAATTTCACTCGACTATTAAATATATAAAATGATTTTTATTCTTTACAAATGCATTATAGTTTTATGAACGAATAAAAAAGGGGAATAAAAAGAATTTTTTATAATTATTTAATAATTTTTAATGAAAATAAATAAAAAAATTCACTCGTCTATTAAATATATAAAATGATTTGTATTCTTTAATAATGCATTATATTTTTACGAACAAATAAAAAGAAGCTAATAAAAATAATTGAGAAATGACGGAGTCATTTTTTAATTCTTTGAATCATCTGATAGGACCTTTTTTGAAAATCCTTGCGGATGATGGATTTTTTTTCTCCGTCAAGCATCGCATGAAAAATAAAAAACAAAACTTTTCTTCCAAAGAAAGATAATAACTAGAGTGCAGCATATGGAAAAAATGTTAAAATTTTTTTTGTCGCAATGACAGCTGTTTGAATTTTTTTTAAATCATAATATTGAGTTTTAAAGATCAATAAAAAAATAAAAGCGGCATCCAATTAAAAAAGTTCTTCGCTACATCCTGGATAACATTATAAAGAATATGTGGTATAAATATCATGAAAACCGGCTGAGTGGATCTCGAGATATTTTGTCCACTAGTTTGAAAAAAGGATCCTTTTAGACCACTTCTATCTTCAATTTTTTCAATAAAAAAAAAATGCCTTTGTTTTTTTTAATTCGTTCATAGAACTGCAATGTATTTGTAAAAAATTAACATTATTTTATATATTCAATGGTCGCAATAAAATCATAAAAAAACTATACCTATTTTTTCGTTCGCCAAGGGGGTGTAACCTTTCAAATTGTACTTTTAAGGAGATACGACTACTCCCTCAGGGTCAACAAAGAGACTAAATTTATGTTACCTCACAGGTGTTCTGATTTATGTTAACTTATGTTGAATATTCGTATTGTCGATCCCAAAGTGCTAAATTTGTGGTAAATATTTTATTTATTGCATATTTACTAATAAAAACTGAAAAATTATATCCTCAACGACTCTGGAGTCTTCACGACGATTTCCAAGCAGTAGCGAGATTCTGTAACTCGGTAGTGACCGTTTTCGTTGTCGTTGGCTTGCGACAGCCAATAAAAGGCTCCCTTTCTTTTGATCATGCATGCGATTGGCTGTCGCTAGCCAGCGTCAACGAAAACTGTCGCTACCGAGTTACAGAATCTCGCTACAGAGTCAGGTTATGCTCGCAAAACGCATCAGCTGTTATGACCAACGTTGGCAAGTCTATGGGTACTATTTCGTCATTATGATAATATTCAACCGGAAGTTGAAACCGTTTTATAATATAGTGCTTGAACTACACGGTGAAGTTCGAATTTTCGATTTTTCACAATATCTATTATGTCTAATTTATCAAATTTCAGTTTTCCAACGACCTTAGTCGGATACGTGAGCAGCAAAACGGTGATCACCGCACTTCCGGTTTACTGTCTCCGTAAGACGATGTGCTTCGCTAGCTCAAAGTGTTCGACATTGCAATTTTATTACGAAAAAAACTTAACGGTCAATACAGCTCAAATTTTTCCAAAGGGTTCATAACGTATTCGTCAAGATCATATAAAAATGTCAAGCCCGAAAGTTGGATTCGACCCCATGATCGTACCTCCTCAAAAAATTGACAAAGTGTTCACAATGGTGTGAAATTGTTACATGTGCCTGTTTTTCGATTCCGGTGCAAAGGTCATGAATCCAACATAAAACAGAGTCAATTAATTTGGCTTCAATATGAACATGTATTTATACATATATTGCATATTGAAGTGACGATTTTTATCACTCACATTCATGTCGATTTTCGTACAACTCACCTGTTTAACTTTCTTTTTTTTTTTGTATCGCTACTGACTTTTTTCAAACCATGACGCCTCTCGTCACTCCATCCCTGAATGAAGATAGCAAGTACGTAATTAAATAAACTCGACTTTTTCCTTTGTTCATTACCTCTTATCTGTCGGTTCACGACAGGTTTTTTTTGCCCTCTCTCTCTCTCTCTCTCTCTCTCTCTCTCTCTCTCTCTCTCTCTCTCCCGCTCGCTCTTTTTTTCCCTCGTCAGACGAGTAAGTAACGATGGGAAAATTCTGAGGGTGAATTCGAGAGAGGCGCGAGTCCGATATTTTATTTATTTAGATACCGGAATGAGAAAAAGTAATCAAGGGCTCGCTAATGGGAAGTACGGAGGTAGATCCTTGCGCTCTCTTACTCTCCCTTGGCCATAGCCCTCGAGGACTCACGATGCCCATACAGTCGCTGAAGAACTTTTTTGCAGTTGCCTCGTCGGAGAGTTTTCCAACAGCTTCTCATCCTCCCTCTTTCGATCGCGTCCTGCTCCCTCTTCCCTATCCACGTCGTCCAACACTTGGTGGCACCTTCCATAATTACGCCCTTGCCTTCGTGCACTAGGACGAAGCACGATTCTCCATTGTACTTTCGCATTTCTCTCTCTCTCTCTCCCTCACTCTCTCTCTCTCTCTCTCTCTCTCTCTCTCTCTCTCTCTCTCTCTCTCTCTCTCTCTCTCTCTCTCGTTCTCTCGGTCTCTTTCTTTTGCCGCTCGAAATAAATAACGCAGATTAAAAGTGTCCACTCCCGTTACTAACGATCGTCCTTAAATATTTGCACGTTCCTCTCCCCGTATACTATTTATATTTTCACGCAGAGGCAGGTACGTAGAACCCAAATATTTAAGGGGACTTGGCATTTTTCAGGTGACAACACTGGACTGATGACTTTTTTGGGTTTTTTTTTTTCCACGAGCAAAAATTCAACTGGAAAGTATAGGATGTAGGGAAAACTGATCAATCCAGTTTTTGGACACCAGAAATTCAATTAGGTGTCATTATCTTCAGTGCATTAAAACTATTTTTGTTATGATTATTTTATCACATCCGAATGTCTTGAAACGGAATCTCGAAAACGGAACGGTGAATCCTTTTGAAATTTTGTAGGTAATAATTTAATAGTGTCCTGAATGGATCCTCAAAATAAAAAAAAACTCTATAGAAAAACGCCTTGGCGAGACTACTACCTTAAGGCGTTACACCACCTTGGCGCTCGGAAAAGTAGATATAAAAGTAATTAAAAAATTTACGAATTGGTTTACGAAGGTTCAAAAAAGTTCACGACTTCGAGTATACAAATAATTTCCATTCCCAAGCAGTCGATAATCCATCGCATAAAAAATTTCGCATCAAAGCGATCCCTCTTAACTCGGGATTGTGGAGTGGAGGTTCAATAAAATTGATTAAATCGATAATGGAATAAAGGTTGAATGATATTGGTAAATATTAGAGTTGGGATGTTTTTTATGTCGCATCGTCGTTTAAATAGATTTATCAGCTTATCAGACAGAAATTAACTTCGCGTGTTCCTTCCTCATTTCTTTCTCTGGGCACGAAAGCTGTTTAGCTGTGCTATCTGATCTTCATTTTATTTTATTTTTTCCTACACTCGAGCCAAATGGAGAACCTGCTGCTCCGGTGAATGGACCAACGGAATCAGATTGCGCCTCAAGGAAATTGAAACATCCACAACGCGCCTCCATTGCTTGAGGGTACGAAACGAGACCATGATTTAGGGAACGCTTTTGAATTATGTGACCCTTTTACGTGCAACAAGATTTCTCTCTTGCTCTCTCTGTCTCTCTCTCTCTCTCTCTCTCTCTCTCTCTCTCTCTCTCTCTGTCTCTCCCCCTCGCTCTCTCTCTTCCTTTTCTCTCTGCCTCTCCTTTTCATTTTTCTCATTCCATCGCGATCTTTTATGTATCTTCGATCAGCGTATGTTTCATTTGCAGAGTACAACCGCCTCGATGTTCCTCTATTTTTATCATGAACGATCTGCACAGTGAAAATGATTTGAGAATGACGTAAAAATAATTTATTCAATTTTTCCATTGCTTGCGATTTAGTCTAGCGATCGGCAACAGGAGGGTAGAAAACTGGACTGCCAAAAAATCTTTTAAAACTTCAATTAACTCATTCTGCGAGCGATTCTAAAAGCGTCAAGTTACATTTAAACCGAGCTAAAGTTGAAAGAATAACCGTTCGGTAGAAATACTCGATTTGCAAGAAGATGTATCCTTGCAAATGTACAAATCTGCAGTCACTGAAGAATTTTGGGGTAAACATGTTACGGGAAAAGTATGCAAATTGTAAAAAAAAAAACTGGCTCTTAACCTGGAAACTATGTTTGACTCGACATATAAATGTGAAGCATCTTTCTGAAAAATGAATTTTTTGAAAAATAAATATCGTTCAAGATTAACGGATGCCCACCTTGAAGACACTCTACGCATATGTTGTTCCTCGCGAGAACCAAACTATAAAAAACTGGCACAAGATCGGAGGTGTCTTTTGTCACGTTAAAAACCTATGTGAAGTATATTTTTTTTAAGAAAAAAATAAAAAATAAGAACCAATAATATGTGTTTTTATAAGTCACATTATTTCTGAAAAACGAACCTGCTTGCTGTAATTGATATTTGCAATTTTTTTTTCTCTGGACCTCAATAAAAAAATTCAAAAGTATCCGAACCCCACTATAAAATGCCTTGCCGACCCCTGGTCTAACGTATCGAATATGTAGATAAACGTGTCTGATTATTCAATTAGAGATTATTCAATTAGTAAATACAAGAATTTCCAATTTACGTGAGAACGCAAGTTATTCTCACTCACTATCTTTCCGATACTTTTAGGAATAGGTGTCTCTGCATGCTGACCACGTTCTCCTTATTTATCGGTTCTCCTTGCTTATGTTTTGCTAGGCTGTCGAACAGGATACGCGAGGGTTTTTTTTTTTTTTTTCTATATATGCCTTATACACCGAGGTATACGTGGTTTTCCTGTATACGAGACTGCAGAGCAAAATCCTCCATCCCTCTCGTGTCTTGTCTACTCGCACCCCCTCGCCAAGAAATACCAGGAACGTGTGTAAGGGGATAGAATCACTGAGGGAACCAATAACGTGATGTATTATACATAATGCATGGCTGCGAAGGAGAGCAGGAGAGAAAGAGAGGGGGGGGGGGGGGGGGAGAGAGAGAGAGAGAGAGAGAGAGAGAGAGAGAGAGAGAGAGAGAGAGAGAGAGAGAGAGAGAGATCGTCACGGGGGATGGTAGGTCGAAAAAGCGTGCTCCCAATACCTGCGAGAGCTTATATCCACCCTGAGCTAATACACGACGATTTTCGGTGGTGTTTTCGTACATTCTCGTGAACATCCCCTTTCCTCGAGTTATTTATATACATAGGCCACTCACTCGAACGAATGCTTTTTTTTCTACATGGAAATCATTTCGAAGCTCTTAAGTTTTATTGACTTTTTTCATTGTAAGTGAATTTTGCTTGAAATTATTTCAAGATGGTATTGTTGTTTAGAAATTTGAAAGAATCGTTTTTATGTTTATTTAATTCGATTTGATTAACATTATTTAATTCACTTATTTAATTTTTTGTAAGTTTATTTAACTTATTTAAGTTTATTTAATTAACAAGCAATTCTACAGGCCTTTCCGAATACGTCTGTGGGAATCGTTTAATGATAGTCATAAAATAAGCCGAATTATAAAAATTATATATGAATATATACGGGGAGCGCGTAAAAAAAATGTCCGAAAAAAAATCTGAAAAAATTCTAGCCACTTCAGTGTGAACCCATGCAACTTTTTATCCTTTTGATATTTCCTCTGAAACCCTATAGTTCTTCTATGACGCTTTTTTTTTCTAAAACATGTATTTTTTAGTTAAGAATGCAATACTGGGGCGAAAAACATCGTATGAGACTTTCTAAAAAACGAAAATGTAGGTTTTGATATCATTTTAAAGTTTACCATGGAAAAAAATGAGAAAAAAATTTTCCACATACTTTACAGTTAATTTTCGACGGCAAAAAAATAGCCGAAAAATGGCCACGTTCAAAAGTGCGTACCGGGGCGAAAAAAAAATTGTAGAGAATTTTCGAAAAAAAGCAAAATAAAGGTAAACTTGTCCTCTTTAAAACGTCACTTGGTGAATTGTCAGAATCGTCCGAAAAGTACGAAAAATTGATAATCAAAGTTTAGCATGTCGTCTTTTTGTGAATTTTTTTTTGCTGATTCAGGCACCGAATATTACAACACTCATACAGATTTAGAATATGTTTGGTTTTTTTTTCACATTCATACAATGTCCACAACACTGTTCGCCAATTGGGGGCATTTTCCACTCACCGTTGTAAATAAACGTACAGAAATTTACGATAATAATTAAAAACAGAAAAATAAATTTGTAGATGTTCTTGGCGGATAAAAAAATATGTATACGAAATTTCAGAATAAAAACTGGAAAGGTTTATTCCATTATAAAAATCACCTCCAAAACAGCGCTATAGACGACAATACTGCCTTGAGAAGAAGCTCCGAGCTTTTGAGCCCAAAAGAATAACGTATTTTATTCGATATTGAGCTTCCGCCCGGAGCTTCACCCGCGTAAAATTTGGCCCATAAAAACTACATTGTTATGAAAAATGTTTTAAAAAATCCTAAAATATGCGTTTTATTATTTGTTTTGAAGATGATTGATATCGAGTTTCTAGTTGATACACGCAAGGAATACAATTTTCCATACAAACTTTTACATCCCATTTCATCCTTTTAGGGGTTGATTTTCGTAACATCCTTTCTTAGTACACCTCTACGCCCTTTAAGGAACATACCTTCCGAATTTCATTGAGATAAAAGCAGGGAATTCGATTTTTCCATAAAAACTTCAACACCCCGTGGCACTCCTAATCAGGGGTTGTTTTCAAAAATCATAAAATATGCGTTTTATTATTTGTTTTGAAGACTATTCATACCGAGTTTCAAATTGATTTTTTTTCACCCTATTTCACTCCCTTAGGAGTTGATTTTCGAAAAAAATCCTTTCTTCGTGCATCTTTGCACTTTCTAAGGAACACATCTTCCAAATTTCATATTTCGATCGTTGTGCGTTGTCTATATGTCAGTCGATCAGTCAACAAGTCACGGAACTGTTTTGTATGTATAGATGGAAATAAAATATGGTGTCGGACATTAGAGATGTTTGGATGTTAGTGCAAACTTCGTTGCGTACTAATGTGAACGTACAATTTGTTTTGTAAAGAAAATTTCTGCTTTTTTGCCTATAAAAACGACGAGTTTGAAGCGAAAGGATAAAAAAATCATTATGTCATTGGCATAATCTCGGAAAGTGTAGCGAGTGCTTGCGTCGTATCCCCCGAGAGTAGTCAATGTCGGCGAATCGTCCATCATTTCTTCGGGTGCGAAGAAACTTCGAAGTATACCATCCCCGCGAGCAAGGGCCGCTAAGGGCGGAAGGATCTTGCTCGACCCTGTAAATTTTCTACCAATTTATGAGGCACATACAGGCAAGTACACAGTGAGACCTATTCTCGTATGTACTCTCTCCCGCCTGCCTCTTTCCCTTCCACGCCGCAGTCATTGGAAAATATTTTTTCCTGCCCCACCACATAGAAAATCGAAATTCTCCCCTATCTTTTTTCTCTCTCTCTCTCTGTCTCGTTTCTCCTGGTCGACAACATGATGAAATACATTACGTTATCACGTTTTGCCCGCACACGTTCTCCGTGTTGATACACAATTATGCGAACCGGCGTTTTCTATCTTTGCCCCAGCTCCCCCCTGTCACTCTCTTTCGTCCGGTCCGATTTATGGGGAAAATGATCGAACTTTGTTTCAAGATTCTTCCTTTTCATGCCCTCATCGATACAGTGACGATGTCATTCGTTTTATACATTGATCACTTTTACGACAAACATACGCATTTCTTCCGTTATTCAGTGTCTTGAATTTCGAAGTTCTGCTTCAAATTGTCCGAACTAACATGTGCGGAATCATCATAGCGATCCAATTGAATTCCCATACTTGTTCCTACTACCCGATTGGGAACCAATGGGTCATGTCATTGGATCCCTATGCTAAAACGTCACGCTCATACATTGGTTTCTCGTCGCGAATTCTCATTGGAATCCAATGTACAAATCCAATTTGAGTTCTAAAGGATTCCTACATTCACGAATAGAATCCGATAGGCTAGGGAGGGGCACGTTGAGCAACTTTGGAATTATCGACCTGTAATTCCTTAACAGTCTGCCGTATAAAAATGAAACCTACTTTGGTCAATAGGAAATTTATCTGGGAAAAAAACGTCTGTAGACGAAATTCCTGTTTCCCTTATTGTTTCACAGATAATCGATCTCAAATAACTAAGGCCATACTTGCTCAATCTGTCCCGACAGTGGAGTAAGTTGAACATGAGTATGAGGTAAGTTGGGCAAAGTAAGAATTGCATTAAAAAATCAGACGTATGCAATATGATTTGGTACAATGCAGTAATAAACCAACAGTTGCTTGTTAAGGCCTTAGGTCACTCTAGGATTTCCCAAAAATCGATTTTTTTTGTTGAAAATGTACCTTAGTACCTATAAAATTATATTCCAAACGATTATGAGTGTGAAAAATCTCTAAGTACTCGATTTTCGAATTCTAGCGCAGCCCGATTCATGTCGTGACTTTCTACTAACTTTAAACGCGTTTATCTCAAAAATAAATTTTTCAAGTCGGCCGGACTCATAACTCAAACAAATTTCAACCGATTCACTTGAAATGTTAACTGTATATTTAGAATTACATTTTCTGAGGCACTACGTAGGATTTTTAAATTATATTGCATTGTTCCTTTTTTATAAACAATTTTCTGACGATTTTCTCATGGCATTTTATACTTTTTGTTTTAGAAATGCGCCATTTTGACAAAAAACAATATATCAACAAAATCCTACGTACTTCTATAGCTATTCTTATATATAATCGAAAAACTTTAGTCTCTCATCATAACTCAAAAATTATAGGAGCTGTTGGTCCGGCCGTGGTGAAAATATAATTTTGTATAGTCAATTACGTGTATAATAAAACCCCTATTTTGTAATTCCGATTTATTTTATGGTTTCGCTGAAAAAAATCACAAAATATGCCTCTTTTTGCCTCTAGAGTGCCCTAAGGCCTCAATTAGTTAGGTTTTGAAATATTAACATTAATTGCAATGAATTTTTAAATATTTTTTCTCATACAATGGTAGAAGAAAATTTTTCAATCACGTTTCTTTTTTTACTTTTTGATGCAACAATAATGAAACATCCCGTGTTGCCGTCTCATGCACCGCATGGCAACGGGCGATGGCGTGATGTGTTCCTCTCTCCCATACCACTCTGCCCGCCATTTGATGCACCCGCGACCGCTGCTTAGTTTTCCAGATATTTCGATTGCCCGACTTACCCGACTGCTCAACATGCCCCTTCTGACCTTACGATTCTCTGAGGGTAGTCCAAGCTAGTTGGCCACAGTTTTTTCATGGATCTGTCGAAATAAGAGTACATATGTTTCTTTACTCATCCATATTTGTATCTAAACGTTGAGCATTTAACTTGAAGGTTACTTTATAGAAGAAAAAAAAAATAAATTCTTATGAGATCAACCTTAAAATTAGTGTTTTGCCGCACGGGGTCTGGGGACTCCCCAACAACTTTTTGCACGGGAACCTCCATTGAGGTACCTGTCCGAATGATATGAAACACAATCCTTTCTCCGAGTTTCGAATCAACCCAATCATCAGCAAGCGTAACATTTGAATTTCTCAATCAAGCAGCTATGATTTACCGCAATGGCAAAATTTTATCTTCGTCGCTGTGTGTTCGTTCTCTGTAACACGAACACACTTATAAAATCGACATGTATCGCAATCTTATATATATATATATTTTTTTGTTTCATTTTTTCGAGTGTGACAGCTTCTATAATGGGTAGCTCTCGCTTTCTGATCTCGCGGGAAAGCTCCAAGCTCGGTTATCTCACTTTTCTCACGGTCCTACTCGTACTTTTTCCGGCTTTCCTCAGCTCCTCTTTCTCTTTTTCGTTCAAGCAGGCGTTCACCCGTATACAAGCTTTCTATCTGACGTAGCCTGGACCACCTTCGGGAGTGAGGACACGTAGATACATGTATGCACATATATGTGGGTGTGTGTACGTGCATGGATAGGCAGAGCATGTGGGGCGCCACTCGAGCTCACGTGGGTGATGCATTGCTCCTCGGAGAGGCAAGAGTTAGGGAAATGGCTTCGTGGAACTTGTTTGCTCTCGTCCCAACACGCCCCTGGTTCCTCCACGCCGGGAATACGGAATAGCAAGCGAACGAGCGAGCGAAACCGAACGTACGAATTGTACGGGTATATGCTCAAGCGAACTGGCGAGATGTGCTGAAATTGCAAAGAGCCCCCGTGCGGGAAGAGAAATAAGAAGCCGCGAGAGGAAAGCGAAGGGAAGGACCTTACTTCTCCAGAGAGAGAGAGAGAGAGAGAGAACGAGATTTCTCCAGCCAAAGACATATAGCCGCGGAGTTCGAAGGTCACGAACGTAGAGAAGTCTCTGTGACTATAAGCAATATCTCCTCTCAGCTTTCTCGCTACACCACTCCCTTTTATTTCTTATTTTATTCGCGTTTTCCCATAACCGCTTCCATACCTCGAAAATCACCGGGACACAAGAGGTAAAGAGGACACGTGCATATGCCGGGCTGTGGAAAATTGCTGTCTCGTGCGTCAGGGCCGAAATATGTTCGAATGTGACGACTGATGGATTTATTGCCTTGATATGTGCCGCCCGAGCCAAGATTTTTCACCTTTTTGGACCAATGGGATCGAGGAACAAGATTCATGGTGAAATTCAAGGATGGAATGAGCGGGATGACCTGCTGCTGCACGGACGATCAGTCAGATACAAGTTGACGAAGGCCAAATAACGGAGAATGTCACCTAACCATGGTCCAACAAGATTGGACCACTCTGATGAGCCTAAGGGCACAAATGAAGAAGATGCCCTTCTAACGCGTCTTCGAGCTCATATGATGACTGGAAATGATATAAGTTGAGTGGCGGCCATATGACGAACAATCACATATGTGGCAGGCATGACCGATCCGTGTAGTCGTGTGGCTTTCAAATGCGGAAACGTAGGCACCACGCGGTTCAATTGGGATGTCAGGTAGGGTGGAAGGACCTGACAGATCTCGTTATTCTTCCCTTGTCTCGTTCCAAGTCCTTAAGACTCCTGAAAAACGCCCATGACCACCATCCCGTCAATAAGTGGCCCAGGCCTGCATAGGTAGAGCTGGTCTCCTATTTCTTTGGGTCAGGAGCGCCTAGAGAACAATCTTGAGCCTGAACCTCCTCCCCGACTCCTTCATAGTCCCTTCCTTCTGGGTCATGTCTAGGCGGGACATCAGAAGTCTTCGCAAATTGGCGGAATGTGCTTTAGCACGGTAGGGTGCAGTGGTGGATGGTCCTGTAATAGCTGTCGTTTGGTGCCAGTGTTGGGTGTTAAGGCCTTAGGCCACTCTAGGATTTTCCAAAAATCGATTTTTTTTGTTAAAAATGTACCTTAGTACCTATACAATTATATTCCAAGAGATTATGGGTGTGAAAAATCTCTGAGTACTCGATTTTCGAACTCTAGCGCAATCCCTCTTAATTCATGTCGTGACTTTCTACGCCCTTTGAACGCGTTTATCTCAAAACTACATTTTTCAAGTCGGTCGAACTCATAACTCAAAAATATTTCAACCGATTCACTTGAAATTTTACTTGTATTTTTAGAATTACATTTTCTGAGGTACTACGTACGATTTTTTAATTATATTGCATATCGTTAACAATTGATTAAATGTTAATTGCAACTACAGCAATTAACAATCGATTAATTTTTAATCGTGATATTTCACAATTACCATGAATTGATTGTTAATTGTTATAGTCGTGATTAACAATTAATTAATTGTCAATCTTTAGTTACCCTAGAAATTAAATATTGCCCAACACTGTCTGGTGCCTATAGCTTCTGCCTTTGACTGGCTGTAACGTTTGGAATTTTTCGAATTTCGCTTTGAAACTTTGATCGTTATAAACTTATATCCCGCCTCAACCATCTATGAGAAAACTGGCTTGGAACATTTGTGAGGCTATGTTGATCTTGTTTATGCCTTTGAATGAAGTCTTCAGGATAAAAGAACAAACCGTTACCTCAATGGCCTCATCCATAGCCTATCCCGACTGCTAATAAAGTTCTATTGCATTTACCATTGTCGATCATTGGTGAAATTCATATCACAATCCACAATCGTAGAAGGGATTATTCCCCAGGCTTGTGGGACAAGCAACAAAAGCTGGGCATGAGGCGATAGTTCTGGTTGCATCGAGCTTGAGGGTTTCAGCATGATATAAGACGTGACAGAGGACTCGAGCAAGGGTACGGCAGGACGGTAGGAGTGGAGATTGAGGGAAGTGGCGGTGGTGGTGTTGGTACGAGAAAGGTATATACCAAGGTTGTTCGCGCTGCAGAGGTATGACGACACGATGTGGCCTGGCTGTTCCGCTGTCTGTGGAATTAGAGGGAGAGTGAGGGCTCCCCATCCCCCTAGTGAAGGAAGACAATCGGTGTATAAGAGAGGGCAGCGATAGGAGCCGCTTCGGTTAAGGAAGGCAGAGGAAATGGTGAGGGAGAGTGGAAACGATGGACGGGTTAGAGAAAGAGAGGGAGCGAGCGGTGACACTCTCATTTCGGAGAGAATTTACAAGCAGTCCTCTCGCGTGCCTCGCATAGTCAGACCTAGTACCAACCCCCTATATATAACCTGGATGTGGGAGACGCAGCAAGCGTGGAAGAGAGACAGAGAGAGAGAGAGAGAGAGAGAGAGAGAGTTCTACGCTGAGGAGCCCAACCAGTCTGGCATAGTTAAGCGCGCTTCTACTAGATGTACTCGACTATGCTCGCGTACGAAATTCATCGGGCTCTCGGTACTCCTTTTCTCTCCTATATGATCACCAACATTACGTATACACTCGGTCTCTCTCTCTCTCTCTCTTGCTTGGACGAACTTCAGGCGCCACTTTGCTGCTCCTCATCAGTTCCTTCTTCGCCATCTTTCTCCTTTTTCCACTGTACGGCGTCTCCCGACTACGGGATTATGTATGAGGAA
The DNA here is from genome assembly GCA_963932345.1 of Ophion ventricosus. NCBI lineage: Eukaryota > Metazoa > Arthropoda > Insecta > Hymenoptera > Ichneumonidae > Ophion > Ophion ventricosus. Next base: position 3,339,747 of record OZ010722.1, read on the forward strand.
GAAGCTCGCGTCATTTCATTAGTCCGGAGAGCCACGAGCAATTGCTTCAGGTATAAATTAAAACACTTGACGACGAGGCCGAAATATGTGAGATTCTCAGTCATCGTATTCCATGCGAGGGAGTCTCTGTCTGATCCTCGAAAATTCTGCGTTACCCCCTCATGGGCGGAAATATTGAGTTAGGGCTTTGATCAGGTCCGTCTAAACGTTTTTTCCTAACTTTAGTGGGGCCTTGTCTTGAAGTCTTACATGGGCCATCAGTGGCCGGTCACACTTTACTACCGAGGGCCACTGAAGGAAAAATAATCAGGGCTTTTGAAATTGCCTCAACGGTACCTCATCTAAAGCATTGGCGGTATATGTGTAGGTGTGTGTGTGTGTGTCCACTGGAGAAAACGAAATTTTTTGTTTTTACACGCTTTAGGCTTGGACTTCTGTGGCATATTTTAACACGTTTGATCCAGCGTTATTTCAATGAAGTCAGTGCATGTGTTTTGGTTCAAGCTACCACAGCTCGTCTACTAAACGCATAGAATATTTCATAATTCCAAAGTACAATAAAATGCTTCATTGACAGTTCTATCTCATTGTCAGCAATTTCTTATTATAATTCGTCATTCCTAGACCTTCTGAAATTATTTTTGTCGTAGATAATATTTCGCTTATACATGGAATCGAACCTACAACTTACCTGCCAATATTCGGCATTTATGGAGTAGGCATGGTGCCGATATGGCATAAAAGGCAAAATGAATTTTTAGAATTATCTGTTGTTTTACATACACTATATAAATTACTTGATGTCATTATGATAATTGACGAGTATTATCATATACTGTGGTATATATTGTATTTTTTCAAACATAACCCTCTCGGTCCGTCTGTCTCTCTCCTCCTTCCTACCAGAACTTTATTTTACGTTTAAAATATGAAACACGTGAAATAACGAGGTGGGGGGTAGAGAAAATGTGAAAAAGAGGAAGAGAGAGAGACAGACAGGACACAGAGAGAGACAATTTATGCCTGTCATGTTAGATCGATTATATTTAAGGCGGGCAACCACTTTAGATACTTCAAAAAATCTTTTTTTTTTAATTTCATAAATCGTTAGCGAAATATCTTAAGAATACACCCTGAAAATTTCAAAATGATATTCAGATTCCTTCTAACGGTATGTTTATAAATGATAAAGACTCTCCGCTCGACTGCCAAGCGCGCTCAGGTATCCACGAGCGCTCAGTTAGGTAGTTTGTTTGGGTTTGTTTGGGTTTTCATAACCCAAACAAACCTAAACTCGACCGTTTGGTGATTAGCTCCAAAACATCTCCATTCTGGGTACAAAATAATTGAGGCAGCGGCATTTCTTGCTGCAATTTTATTCAATGAAGGAAATTCAGCCCTACTTATGTTTATGAATGAACTACAAATCGTACAGGCAAAGCTACGGATATACCGAGCAAATGGATTAGATGCGCGTGGCTCGGCAAAATAGAAAAAGTTTATTAGAGACAAAAGAAGCTCGAAAAGCTCGTAAAGAGGAAATGCAAGCTTCAAATGAGTTGCATGAGGAAGAGGAAGGACTGCTGTATGGTGCTGGAATCGTTGATTAATCGGTAAGACACTTTATCATTTGATTAAACACATTTGACTTTGAGTTTTTCGTTTGTGAAATTTTAAACGTGTTTTTCTCAAAACGACATTTTTTCAATTTGCGGGAATCATAACTCAAAAACTAATTGATGGATCATCTTCAAATTTGGAACACGTTTACATAATATAATTGATTAAAATATGAACCTAAAGTTGGAAAGACTGGATTGTTTAGAACATATTTATTATTGCAAAATGCCGGGAAAAAAATTCTAAAAATCGATCATTTTTATCAAACATATTTCAACATTCAATTCTGGATTTTTTTTTTTTCCAGAATTTAGGTTTATTTTCTTAAAAACCATCTCAAGAATGTATAAAAATTTGTTGGAATATTTCAGATGCGAATTGCGAGCTGCACAATTCCCGCAAATCGACAACGACGCTGACGACACGCCAAGGGACACAAGGGATACACCTTAATTAATACATGAAAGAACTTGAAAAAATTACCGAAGATGTATGAAAATATCAATAAATTATTGTCAGAGTTGCGGACAATTTACGTTTTTTTTACAATAAAAAAAATTAAAAAATATCATCTAATTTTGGTCTCTTAAAGTGGTTGCCCACCTTAATAAAGTTAGGGAAAATTAATATGGGCCCTATCAAAGTCCGAATTCAATTTCCGTACGGATCACTCTTCTTTCGTGTTGCACGGTGGAATGACCACAAAATGGGCGTAACCAGATTACAGCACAGTATGAAAGTGACAAAGAAAGTTTTGATGATCCAAGGCTGTGGGTGTTGCTCAAGGCCGTTTCTAAAATAAACTGGAGGCTTTTCTCATATTCATCATTGGGATTCGGGGTGGTGCCAGCCAGAGCTCCGTTCACCATACGGGGCAACGCCAGCCAACCCACAGGTTAATACACTCGCCAAAGGCTTCTGTCTTCTTCTATCACTGCGACGCGAGATCTGCGTGGTTCTCGCAGGGTAACTACCCACCCTGTGTGGTCTGGGTGAGAGCGACAAAGGGGCTTCCTTTCAGGACTGTATACGGACGTTCCACTCACTGCCTCTGGGCACGCAATCATTATGCCCGGCACGACGTACGGTTTGGTGAACCTCTCCCTGCAATATTGTAACCCTACAGCGATCAAATGTGCACCAACGCTCTATATACGTACACTTCGCCTGCTACGAAATCGTTGCGCCATTATGGAAGTTACGTGGGCGTGCACGATCGCAGTTTGCCCCGTTGCAAACTTTATTTACGAATCGCGGATTGCATGACACGCTTCGCAACCCGGCACGGTAACGCAGCTCAGATATCTACCTATCTCTTCACATTGAAGTATACACATGTTACAATATATGTATATTCTTTTGTCTATAGCTGTATACGTGAAAGGCAGAGCGTACTCTGTGTATATCACTGTGCCAGGCTCGTATGCCAGCCAAGGATTTACCCAAAGTCCCCAATGCCGACCTTTCCCCGCCATCGTCTTTCCCAGATTGTACGCAAGCCAAGAGTGTACCACGGCGAAATCTATACGCTACACAAATGTTCGAATATGCCGTTTATACGTTAAGGATGGAAATACACGTAAACGACCAAAAAATTGCCAATTTTCATCATTTTTGGCGAGGAACGAAACGCTTTATATTTATGAAACTTTAGGTACAATTTGTTACATAATTAAATGGTTTAAATAAATTTGTTCACAAGAAAGTGCGGAAATTGAGTTCGCAATCCCTTAAAGAGGCCCCGAATTGTATTAGGGATGACCTGCCAATTTTCCGCACGGGTAAGTTCAAGTTTATATTGTTGTTGAGTTGTGCGTACAATTTTAGCACGCTTGGTCAAATCGTTTTAATGCTATGTTTGCCACAAATTCAAAAGCTGTAGTTTTGTGAAGAACTTGTTCAAACTTTCGTTGATCAAAAACTCAATGGTTCCAGTGACTTACCGGCTAATCAGCGATTTCAAGCCCATACAATAGTCCTTTAGCTTCTAACATTTTACGTAAAAGCAAAGAATTCGTTTTTTTTTTCGCGCTGTGGCACATGCCGTGCGGTATAGAGGGCCTGGCACACAAACGCGGTTGGCCAATCTCTCTGTTGGATTGCTGAACGTTGGCCGCGACAGCCTAGAATTCACGTATATCTTGTATTAATTTTCTGGCAAACAGCAGCCCCCCAATGGCAGTGCTTGTTCGAGACACGAGAAAGAACCGATAAAATATAGTTGGGGTAAGCGAAGCGCCACGTCATATCGATGGATGCGAACGAATGAAGATTCCCTGAAATAGACTTTCATAGAGCGTTGGCTCGGGATATATCCAATGTTCGACGACGACCGGGGTGTCCTCTATGGCAATTTGCAGTAATTCGTGAACGGTACCCAGGTTGGTGGGACCTTGGCGAATATACGAGGGAAAGGGGTCGAACGATGTGGGGTACGGGGTGTAGGTAATAACTCGAGACTTGGCGAAACGCCGGGAGCGATGCTGCGGACTCGGTTAGATCGGGGGGCGGAGGGGACGAGCACCGAGGCGCAAAAGCACGAAGAATATAAACGCGCAGACTAGGGGAAAAAGATTGGAAGGGAATAGTTAGAGGGAGAAGGATGATCGTGGAGCAGGCCCTGTTCGGATGGGGGTATGGATACGCTTGGATATGATGGGATAGGACAGTAACCCTGAATAGGATGGAACATGCTGCGAGATATGGAGTAACGGGTAGATGGCGTAGAGAACTAGACAGAGAGGAAGGGAGAGAGGGAGAGAGAGAGAGAGAGAGAGCATGGGGGCATTGAGGAAAGTGGATCGCACAGGAACGTGTCGCCGCCGGCAAACTTATGTGCATACACCGCCGTTGGCGTTCCTCCTTGCCGGGCGTCAGGCTGCTGGCACAAGGGTGGCACAAGTTACGGTGTCTCGACGCTGCGCACTTCCTAAGTCTGGTCTAGCATTACCTCTACCTATACTAATACCACTATTGCCACTATGTGTACGATCCAGCTGAGCTTCTCATCTCTTCATCTCTCTCTCTCTCTCTCTCTCTCTCTCTCTCTCTTGGTCGCTCTTCTCTCTCAGTGCCCTTCATGCTAAGAAAGTCCAAAGTGGTGTAGAGGAGGATCGGGACCATAGGAGTGCACCAGGAGTAGTCACGGTCTCCTCTTGTTCGCTTCCTCTCGTTGCTCTCGGGTTCTCCCAAGGCCCTGGGCGACGAGCTACTCCTGTCTGAGCACCTACGACAGTGGCACATAGCAGCCATGGGGAAACACAATATGGGTGAGCCCTAGAGGCTCCACATAGCGGAGGCGACCTCAGACAGTTCACCGATGCCAACGACATGCGGCTTCCAGTATACCATGTGATTTTACTTAGCCACTTTGCCTGTTCACAAACCTAAACTCGATGATACCGTGAATTACGACAAATCGCTAAAAAAGACGCTCCTTATGAATAGATTTCTTGGATTTCCGGTTGATGTTGGTAATGAAGTTGGTTAATGTTGATTATAGAGGTGATTATGATTGATGTTCATTGTCAAGTTGGTTAGCGTTGATTACACAGCTGTAAAATATGCTTAGCTTTTACTCAGCTGCTCTGTGTTCTGTCGGAAACAACATGCAGAGATTGGTTTAGACGCTTCAAAAATAATAATTTTGATGTTGAAGATAAAGAACGCTCGGGTGCGCCAAAAAAGTTTGAAGCCGAAGAATTGGAGGCATCACTTCACGAAGATTCATGTCTGACGCTAGCCGAGCTTGCAGAATCATTAGGAGTTGTTCACACAACAGTTTCGAAACGCTTGAAAGCATTAGGAATGATTCAAAAGCAAGGATATTGGGTGCGGCATACGGCACCCACTATCCTTGCTTTTGAATCCTCGGCTGCAACTCATAAGTTGCAGCCGAGAGATGTCGAACGGTGTCTTTTCAGGTGTGAACAGCTGCTTCAACGGCAGAAAGGGAAATATTTTTTGCATCGTATCGTGACTGGCGATGAAAAATGGATACACTACGATAGCCCTAAGCGTAGAAAATCGTGGGGTAAGCACGGCCATGCAGCAACATCGTTGTCAAAGCCGAATATCCATGGTTCCAAGCTTCTGCTCTGCAGTTGGTGGGATCAGCTGGGTGTAGTTTATTATGAGCTGCTCAAACAGAACAAAACCATCCCGGGAGATCGCTATCGACTACAATTGATGCTTGTTTGAGCCGAGCATTGAAGGAAAAACGACCGCTACACGAGCAGAGACATGACAAAGTGATTTTGCAGCATGACAACGCTCGGCCACATGTTGCAAAACCGGTGTAAACCTACTTGGAAACGCTTAAATGGGAAGTTCTATCCCGGCCGTCGTATTCACCAGACATTGCCACTTCCGATTATCACTTGTTCCGACCGATGGCACATGGCCTGGCTGAGCAGCACTTCCATTCTTACGAGGATGCCAAACAATGGGTCGACTCTTGGATAGCCTCAAAAGACGTGTCGTTTTTCCGACGTGGAATTAAAATGCTGCCAGAAAGATGGGGAAAAGTAGAATCTAGCGATGGACTGTACTTTCAGTGGCAGGTTTTTTTACTATTTTTTTTAAATCAAGCATTAATTTCCATGAAAAAACAATGAAAACTTATTCAACATCCCAATATTACGTCATCCGTGTATAAGAGTCTAACTTGAATAATGAATTGCTCAACAATCATGGAGACGAATTACTTGAAAGTTTGCATGTATCCGTAACACCTGTTCGCAAGTATCCTCAATAAGTTTCAGCAAATTCTTAACCTTACGCGATAGGTAAGCAACCTCCTTAACGTGAGCGGTGGATCCGAAAGACTCGCGTGTTCGTGTTCTTACGATGAATACCCGAAAGCTAACACGGTGGCGTAGACTTTGCGTGACACGAAGAGCGAAGTTGGCTCGAAGGCTCGGGAAACGGGAGTCCGTCTTCTTTGTCCTTTCCGATTCCTATGGATTTTCTGTCTTTCTCTCTCTCTCTCTCTCTCTCTCTCTCTCTCTCTCTCTCTCTCGCTCTTTCTCCTTACTTCATCGTGGCCCGGAAGGGCTGTGTAGCGAGGCAGATCGTGAGTTTCGCGATCTACAGCGTGACTAAACCTGCAGTTTCTGCTCCTGTTATTATCATGCTTCGCCCGGTACTCCGCCGTGTGCTTTCCATTCTGTAAGAGCAGTAGTACGCTATGAGCTTGACGAGGCCCGCGGGCTGACCGGCTCTTCTCACAAGTTTCCCTTGGTGGGCGCGTTTCCTCTCGGCGGTTTTCCGCCCATCCCTGTTGATGTGCATTCCTATGTGTGCATATATATATACATATATATATATACGTCCACATATAGAGCTGTGAGAAGAGGAAGTTTCGCTCTTGCTCGGAGAATTTTGCGCCCTCTGAGAATATTAAATTTGTTGAAAGCGGAGAAAGACGAGCCTGGGGTGAGCGTGGAGCCGACGTAATTAAATTCCGCGAGATTTACCATCTGACTCTCTTGTATTTCGTAATATGCAAATAAACCAAGTATTTTGAGAATCAAGCCACTTTCTTCGGAAGATGAGACCTGACGGAAGACGATGATGTTCAGTGCTTCCACATTTCCCGGATTTCACTGCGATCAGGATGAAAAATCGCTTACGTTATTAGGAGTGTGTATTAATGTTGAAGGATTTTTTTTGGGTGTAAAAATATGGTTTTGTCGTGAAAAAATGCTTGCCAATTGATCATTTTTTATTTTGTCCATCGCTAGACAATGCGTTTTCCCATTTTTCTGTTAATGGGTGGATTTCACGTCGTAATAACGACACATCTTTAGAGGCTGTGCACGAATCGACTCACTTTTTAGTATCCTCATAAGAACGAAAGCGCTGCTCAGACAAGCCATGAGTCATCGATCGAAATAGGAGGTAAGGGGAAGGAGCAATATCTGGGGAATACGGCGGGTATTGTAGGACATCCTAGTCAAGCGCTTCTAACATTTCCTTGTTTCATTTTCTTGCAAAGCTTTCCGCAAATTGCGTTTTATTGGCATAAATTTTGACATATTCAACGCTCAAAAATATAATGCCTTTTACGCTTCGGCAGAATAACACATAGGGCAAAGCCAGCAAAGAGTACGCACTTTGTAAACTTTTATTTATCGAAAAATCAATTTTAAAGCCTTAGGCCACTCTAAGATTTTCCAAAAATCGATTATTTTTGTTAAAAATGTATCTTAGTACCTATAAAATTATATTCCAAAAGATTATGGGTGTGAAAAATCTCTAAGCCCTCGATTTTCGAATTCTAGCGCAACCCCTCTTGATTCATGTCGTGACTTTCTACTAACTTTAAACGCGTTTATCTCAAAACTACATCTTTTAAGTCGGCCGGACTCATCACTCAAACAAATTTTAAGCGATTCACTTGAAATTTTAACTTTATATTTAGAATTATATTTTCTGAGGCACTACGTAGGATTTTTTGAATTATATTGCATAGTTCCTGTTTTATAAACAATTTTCTGACGATTTTCTCATGGCATTTTATATTTTTTGTTTTAGAAATGCGCCATTTTGACAAAAACAATATATCAAAAAAATCCTACGTACTTCTATAGCTATTCTTATATATAATCGAAAAAACTTTAGTGTCTCATGATAACTCAAAAATTATAAGAGCTGTTGGTCCGGCCGTTGACCTTCCAGAAATAAAGGCGTCATCGGAAAAATGTTGCACAGTCGCCATTTTTACATGTAATGCTGTGAAAAAATTATTTTGTATAGTCTATTACGTGTATAATACAACCCCTATTTTGTAATTTTGATTTTTTTTATGATTTCATTGAAAAAAAATCACAAAATATGCCCTTTTTTTTGGCCTCAAGCACGGCCTAAGGCCTTAAGAATACACTTCGTATTTTTTATTTAAATTAATCTTTGGTCATTTAGAAACATCATTTTAAATATAAATCTTGAATAACAATCTCGAAAAATATTTTTAAAAGGGTTGAACTTAGAACTCGTCCCGTGCGCACTCTTAGGGTGCTGTGTTGCAAAGAGTACGCAGTGAGAAACTTTCATAGAAGCTAAGAGTGCGCATGAGAGCGGAATGAGATCATCAGCTCTGGCACATATCACAAGAGAATCCAAGCTAAGAGTACGCGTGCGCACTCTTTGGGTGCGTACTCTTACCAAATACGTGTTTTTTTAGTCTACGGTCACTATAATTTTCGTAAGCAAGCAAAACGGCGACACAACTTCTAAATAAAAACAAAATTTTGATCACAATTTTCAAGTATAAATAACATTCGTTGGATGCAAATTAATCGCAAACCTTACAAAACGTGTTAAAAATTGTTAAAAATAATAAGATCAAACACATAGAAAATCTATTATTAGTTAGAAAAATTGCAAAATAAATACCTTGACGAAGCGAGTTGTTGTTCAATACCTCGGCACGACACATGCCAATGAACGATTAGGTGTTGTGTTGCCAACTCAAGAAAAAAACAAAACAATTGAAACAAACCGCGTACTCTTTGGTAGCGTTACTCTTTGGTAGCGTTTAATGGCTCAACCCTACCGAAAACTAGAGCAACGTGATGTCGCTTTGACATAAAATAAGTAACAACACGAGCCCGATCCAATATAGTACCAGTTACGTCGTCACTTGAAAATCCCTCAAAATGAATGGCACACAAACACACACCTAATAATTCCTTGGCTAACGGATCCTTGTGCCTTTCACGCCTTGGTTGGAGCCCGTTGTATCTTTATTCGTATCAATTACTCGTGATGTAGCGTCGATACGATCGCGCTTTCTCTCTCTCTCTCTCTCTCTCTCTCTCTCTCTCTCTCTCTCTCTCTCTCTCTCTCACTCTCTCACTCACGATTGAATGTGACTGTGGGTTCTTTGAGGTGATGGTGGCGCGTCTGGTTGACGAGAGACATCGCGAGCCCTTGACGTTCGCGACTCTGCGGTGTGTGACATGGCGAAGACGAACGCACGAGAGATGAGAAAAGTGTGCGCCCCAAGATTGACGAGAAAGGAGAGAGAGAGAGAGAGAGAGAGAGAGAGAGAGAGAGAGAGAGAGAGAGAGAGAGAGAGAGAGAGAGTGCATTGGTTGTAGCGAGGATAGTGGATCAGTTGGTGATTGACAACGTAGACCCCGGATCACTCCGCTTCTACTCTGATTCTTGAGTGAACGCTGTCGCTGGACAGATAAGGGAGCAAGTTTACACACGATTCGAAGGAGAAACGATGTGCGATTTGGTTTACGGGCAAAACGAATATCTTAATGAGACTCACGAATCTTTCTGATCGCCGTCTTCCTCTCTCTTTGGCTCCAACTCTTCGTTGTTTCTTTCCGTCGCATTGAAGAAGCTTGAAGAAATACTCTTTATATACGCGGTGTATATAGTATAGGCGGACTTAATTGACCGAAGAGATCTATTTACACCGAGGCGTGTCCGTTCGTCAGCAGAGCCTTGCGGTGATGGCCACCCGTTTGTGAGCGTGTTGGGCATACATTTTGCAGATGTCCACCATACATGTTAGCCCCAACTCGCCACCTACGTCCCAACAATCGCCTGTACGTATAAACGAATGAAATCGAGCGAGAGAGCGAGAGAGAGAGAGAGAGAGAGAGAGACCTCTGTCTGGAGCAACTGCCAATTAACCGGCGCATCGATCTTCCCGATCGCGAGGACGACCGGCCAGGTGCACGATCTTCTTCGCATACGCCGCCCCCTTGTCTCTCCTCATTCCTCTTCCTCGCCAGAATCTTCTTCTTCAGCTCTCCTTCAGCCTCGGCAAAGTCTCGAAATGTTTCTCGGCTCTCGTCGTCCACCTCCCTTTGTCCCTTTCTTCACGATCATCCTCTATCCGCACCGTCCATACCTTGGTTTTCTACGAGCTTCCCGTTGCGCTGACTCCCTTTTGATGATGGCGTCTCCAACATTCGCGAATTCTTTAGGCTTCGCAATTACTACCAACCTGCTATTCTTTTCCACTTGTCAATTTAATCTTATCTTCGGTGGTGTGACGCGAACACGAGCGTTTCGTTTGACTTTTAATCTCATCCCGCGAATCGCACGCGTTGTTTATACGTCCTGTCGTCGAAGCAGTCCAACTTATCGGGATTACTCGGCAGTGGACGATTGATCCGATGTTGATCGGCAGCTGAAGGGACTCGTTTGGGTGCTTGTCGCGGTAGACGCGGTTATAACACGAAACATCCCTGAATACGACTATATTGAGAAAATGAACGTTTTGCAGGTTATCATTGAAGGTATACGTATTAAACAGTTTCGTTACTGACTGACATCCTGTATAGACAACGCATAGCCTACATCGATGAAGATAGGAACATGAAATTTGAAAGATATGTTCCTTAAAAGGTGTAGACAGTGTTGGGAAAAATTTAATTGCTAGGGTAACTAAAGATTAAGAATTGATTCATTGTTAATCACGACTATGACAATTGACAATTAATTAATTGTAATTGTAAAAACTCACGATTGACAATTAATTGATTGTTAATTGCTGTAGACGCAATTAACGATTAATCAATTGTTAATCGTGACTCTCCACAATTAGAAGCTAATCGATTTTCTATCTTTTTGGTGTATTTGATTAAAAATAACAATTAAAACGGATTATTGTATAGGGCGTTGCGTAAGCCTACAAGACCCAAACAAACACGTCGTATCTGCTCGAGATGGTTCTTCCAATCCGCATAGCAATGCTGGAAGTCGGATTCTGGAATAGCCTTCAGCTGGTCGGTTACAGCCCTTTGAATGTTTTCGAGTGTCCCAAAATGACATCCCTTGGGGTGATTTTTCAATCTCGCGAAGAGGAAAAAGCCACAAGGACTCAAGTCAGGTGAATAAAGAGGCTGAGGAGCCCACGGGAATGTTTTTACTGGCCAAAAACTCGTTTATTGGAATTTCTGTGTGACAGCAATTTTCTCATCCGCAATTCGTTGGTCTAAATCTGATGAACGGTGATGTGAGTCAAATTCAACTCTTCCCCGATCATTCTGACGGTCAATCGACGATCTGAGCGCACAAGATCTCGGATTCTGTCGACATTTTCATCGGTTCTTGATGACGAAGGCCTTCCGCAGCGTGGTTCGTCTTCAATCGAATCTCTTGCTTCTGAAAATGCCTTAAGCCACCGGAAACACCTGGATCCTTGACAAAACACTGTCTCCGTAGGTGCTGCTGAAGTTTTGCAAAAGTTTCCATTGCACTGTGCCCAAGTCCGAAGCAAAACCTGATAGCAACACCGTTGCTCACTAGTGGACTCGACGAAGCTCTCGTTAGCTCTTCGTAAAATAAAAATCTTGCCCGCCGAAAAAAAAAAAACTGGTGAATGTCCAAGTGGAGCATTGAGACCGGAAGATGGAAGCTGCAATCAGAAGAGGACATGCGCACGCTGTGATGCACAGAAGAAGACGAAGAAGAAAAAGCCGCCGGGTGTGTTACTCCTATACCTGTACATACACATCCGGCGACATGTAAGACGCGACGTAATCTTGTCGATCAAACAATTAACAATACCACTGAGCTTGGGGGCGGAGATAGGCCGTGGAAAAAGAAAAACGAGACGGCAAAAGAGAGAAAGAGGAGAGAGGGAGAGAGAGAGAGAGAGAGAGAGAGAGAGAGAGAGAGAGAGAGAGAGAGAGAGAGAGAGAGAGAGAGGTAGTTTCATGGATGAGATGAGAAGCTGCGGATGTATTGGTGAGGACATCGCGAGCGAATGGAAAAGAGAAAGAAAGCAAGGGGGAAGAGTATACAAACGATCGGTAACTGATCGGCAAGTATATATATCGTGTAACAAGAGATATACGAGAACGGGAGCGGGAGGTCCCTCGGGACAGAGGAAATCGCCGCCACGCTAAAGCCTATCCCTTCCTCAGGTACCACCCACCCATACACACACACACACATATACGTATATACGTAGAAAGGAGAGCGCACGCCATGAGCCCTCGAACGTCACCTTTCCCCCAGTGTCACTCGTTAATTACCCGTTAATTAGCCGGCCCTTAATTGCCGAAGCAAGGATCTCGTATGGCGCTCGCGATAGAGAGCCGCGGCATATCAAAAAACCAGCACCGCCAACGTACCGGAAGAAAATCCCTTCAATCGTTCTTTTTCGTTTAACGACATATATATATATATATATATATTTTTTTCACCATTATTATACGTAAAATCACCCTCTTCCAACTTCGATCCATAAGTTCTCGGCTTGATTTCCCTCGATCTTGATGATATCTTGAATCTCCGAGAGATTCGAGCGGATGAAGCCTCGCTGGCGGTTAAGGGCTTGAATGTCGGTGTTGGTAAAATGCGCGATACTCGTCGCGTCGTACCTGCAAACACGGAGAAGGCAATAACGTAAAGAAAAGAGAGGGCTAGGGGGACAGAGAAAGAGAGAGAGAGAGAGAGGGAGGGAGGGAAAGAGAGACCGAGAGGGACAGAGAGAGGAAGAGAAAGAGAGACCGAGAGAAACAGATAAAAGTGAATCAAGGCACCTATAAGATTCGCGCTGCCTGATGTATTTATAAGGAGTAAGATTTGCATACGATGCAGCAGATCAACGATAGCCGGCTCACTCGTTGCACTTCGTTTCTTTCGTTCGTTCGCCTCACGTGGCGGCGTGTCTGTGAGATTCAAAGAGGCTTTTGTACCATTATATCCGATCCTCCCTGCGTTTCTTACCGCTCTTTTTACCTCCTCTGTCTCTTTTTCTCCCTCCTCGCCCTCTCTCTCCCTCTCTCTCTTTTTCTCTCTCTCTTCCCTTGTTTTTGCGCATTTCCCGATATCATCGAGCACCGATCCGCATTGCACGCGAGCTTTTTTTTACCACAAGATTCCATATTTCTACAGTTTAATTCTTGAGGTTCACTGAACACTGGATAAACATTAGTTAGAAAATTAGTTCATATAAAATACTTCTTGATTAGTTAAATATTGCACTTGTGCATTTTTCTCCAGTATACGAGGTGTGTAAATTAAGTAATGAGACTGATTTGTTTCAATTTACATAAAAACATTTTTTTTTAATGTATTTCAAGACTTTATTTATCAAGCCCAACAACTTTTATATTCATATCTTTTATAAAATCGTCGAAAAAAAAAAATCGCGAAAATAGCCTTTTTTTCGTGGCTCCAAAGTGGACTGGCCCCTTAAAAAAAAATTGTACTTTGAATTTTTGGCAGAGTTGTATGCGAAATATTTGAATTTTTGGTACAATTTACACTACGTATAGCCTCGTCAAATTAGTTGTAATAAAAAAAACCTTCGTTCAATCACTAGTCAATGCTATCTCGAAGCAACGTGCAAAATTTCAATAAGATCGGTGCATTGGTTTTTAAGAAATCGTGTCCACCGATTTCAAAATATTGTTTTGAGAAAAATGCGTATACCTGCGTCGTTCCCGGCCGGTATTTCCCAACGGGGGGAATTCCCAAAGGCTCTCTCTCTCTCCTAGACTTTTACTCCGATTGACTTAAAACTTTGGAAGAATATTGTAGACATATTGTACTATTAGATAATAAATAAAAAAGATGGATTTTTTGAAATTTTCAAACCCACGTAATCCCTTAAAATCAACGCACACACCTAAATAATTAATCGCAGTTTTCGCTGTCAACGAGGACGCTTTTACCTCATCTTGGCTATGGGAAATTATAAATGTAAACGAGTCAAAGGACCACCGGGATCAAGTGCGAAGCGTGCGGTGGTCGCTCGAGGGTTTACATTTGAACCGATCGCCCATACATCCAACAGTGATTTAACGCGCATTGAATTCGCCGAGTGTGTCTTGTGCGCGATCCCGACGAATAGCCCTCGCCGCGGTGGAACACGGAATGAGAAAGAAGCTTCTCCGGGGGCAAGTGCCGGAGCAACGAGGCCAGGCTTGGGAATCGTGTGGTGCAAACGTTACGAATAACGTCGTGCATTTTGATTCAGGGATCAGCATAAACCACGGAGTTTCTCTCGGATAAAAGTAACCTGGTGTGTACTGTCGCGACCACCGCTAACATGGCAAGGGGGCGGGGGGGACCATCCCAATAGAACTACAATGAGACAGGCTTCATCGTTATCCAAAAGCCATCTTCTCACGTACCGACAAGTGAAGAAAAAAAAAAAAAAAAACACTCACACACATACGTATACGTACGTAAATGTGCAATGTCTCCACCGTTTTCACTACCAGCGTGGACAGGTTTGATACTTTAAGCGCCGGCTTGTCGCGTCGATTATAACGATTACTTTGTTGTCGTACTATCGAGGGAACTTGCCTTGGCACACGGGAATTAAATTCATCTTATTTTCCCGTTGATCGCTGAATAATTGCTCACTGATTTATGATAATGCACCATTCAACGCTCATACACGGTGAGAATTTTTAAGTGGCTCTACCGTCACATCGTTACATTCACATATTCGCGACTGTGTACAATTTTCGGGATATCGAATTATCGAATTTAACATTCAATGAGATTTGAATAGTGATAAACAAACGGGAATGAAAGTGTAATAAGTTTCAGTGATGAGGAAACGTATTTGCAGTGGACAATTCTTGACAAAATGACTTTCGTGAGAATCGACACACGTGCAGAAATTTCTTAGGGATACATAAGTTCCTATCAGATCTCGATTGGGATATGATACGGATTCCTTAGAAGGGTGTCCTCATCGGAATCCAGATGGCGCCCATTACGTAGCACAAGTCAGCGACGTGGTGGCAAGAATTTGAAATACGTATTTCAAATACGTATTAAGGGTTAACGTGGGTTTGAAAATTTAAGAAAATCCATTTTTTTTAAATTTTATTATCTAATAGTACAATATGTCTAGAATATTCTCCAAAAGTTTTAAGTCAATTGGAGTAAAAGTCTAGGAGAGAGAGCCTTTGGGAATTCCCCCCGTCGGGAAAGACCGGCCGGGAGTGATGCAGGTATACGCGTTTTTCGAAAAACACTATTTTTGAAGTCGGTGGACACGATTTCTCAAAAACTAATGCAGCGGTCTTATTGAAATTTTGCACACTTCTTTAAAATAGCATTGACTTGTGATTGAACGAAGGTTTTTTTCTTTCGATTACAACTAATTTTACAAGGCTATACGTAGTGTAAATTGTACCAAAAATTGAACTATTTTGCATACAATTCTGCCAAAAATTCAATTTTCAATTTTTAAAAAAATCCTTCGTTCAATCACGAGCTATACTTATCTACTAACAGAAAAAATATGGTTTTTTAATTTCAGATAAAGCTATCATGAGTTATCCTGACCACCACGACGACACTTTTTTTTGAGGGGTCTCCGGAAACCAGGTCCCACCGGCTGAATTTCCCAAATTTATGGATGAAATTTTTTTTCATGCATTAATTAAGGTGTAATGCGCTGTGTCCCTTGGCGTTTTCTCGTCGTCGTTGTCGATTTGCGGGAATTGTGCAGCTCGCAATTCGCATCTGAAATAGTCCAACAAATTTTTATACATTCTTGAGATGTTTTTTATGAACATGAACCTAAATTTTGTAAAAAAAAATCGAGAATCGAATGTTGGAACGTGTTAGAAAAAAAAATGATCGATTTTTAGCATTTTTTTCCCGGCATTTTGCAATAATAAATATGTTTTAAACAATCTAATATTTCCAACTTTAGGTTCATATTTTAATAAATTATATTATGTAAACGTGTTCCAAATTTGAAGATGATCCATCAATTAGCTTTTGAGTTATGATTCCCGCAAATTGAAAAAGTGTCGTTTCGAGAAAAACACGTTTAAAGTTTCACAAACGAAAAACTCAAATGTCAAATGTGTTTAATCAAATGATAAAGTGTCTTACCGATTAATCAGCGATTCCAGCATCATACAGCAGTCCTTTCTCTTCCTCATGCAACTCATTTGAAGCTTGCATTTCCTCTTTACGAGCTTTTCGAGCTTCTTTTGTCTCTAATAAACTTTTTCTATTTTGCCGAGCCACGCGCATCTGATCCATTCGCTCGGCATATCCGTAGCTCTGCCTACCAATTACGATTTGTAGTTCTTTCATAACCATGAGTAGGGCTGAATTTTCTTCATTGAATAAAATAGCAGCAAGAAGTTCCCCTACCTCGATTATTTTGTACCCAGAATGGAGATGTTTTGGAGCTAATCGCCAAACGGTCGAGTTTGCGTTTGTTTGGGTTATGAAAATCCAAACAAACCCAAACAACCTACCTGACTGAACGCTCGTGGATACCTGAGCGCGGTTATGGGAGTCGAGCGAAGAGTCTTTTTCATTCATACAAACAACGTTAAAAGGAATCCGAATATCGTTTTGAAATTTTCAGGGTGTATTCTTAAGATATTTTCCTAACGATTTATGAAATAAAAAACTTGTTTTTTTTTTAAGCATCTAAAGTGGTTGCCCGCCTTGAGGAACGTAAGTTCCTAAATATCTGAATTCTTAAATCTTGAAAAATCTTAAATTAAGTCTTAAAAAATCTCAATTCTTCAATCTTAAAAAATGTTCCTTACTAAAAGGAAATTGTGGAACATTCTTAAGCAACGACGATTTGTTATTTATAACTAATTATTGTTCCTCAAAAACTGAACGAGACTTTGAAAAATTCAACTGAGTCTTTGAAAGGACCATTCATTTTTTATTAAAATATATCTCATTAAAAAATTAAGTCTTGACACTATAACTTTCATAACAAATGTTTTCTCAATTGCTACTGCGACACGTAACGACACTGTCGATGTCTCGTTAGTCTCACGCAATGTTCAACGACTTGTAGAAACAATCCTGAAAATTTTGTATTCATCAGGCACAACTGGATCGCAGTAGCGCTTTTAAAACGTGAAAGTACTCGTGTCTACATATCGTATCGTTCCTCGCGTGCCAATATACGTATATACCGCGTGTATGCAAACCGTCGCACGTAAATCAGAGAACAGAATCGGGAGATCGCGTATGTAAACTTGGGTCAAAGGTAACGAGAGATATAGAGTCGGTAGACAATGCACCCGCAAGGATATTCAGAGATGCTTCAGCAGTTAGAGAACCGAAAGCTATATATGTAATCCTTTGCCGCGTAACCGATCGCTGGAAAATATTCCGACAAAGTTGTCACAGTGAATATAATGTCTTGTGATGTCTCCGCTGCCGATCTTTCTGCCTCCATGCTTGTTTTACAGGTTATTCTTTCCTTGTCCTTGTGTCGAAAGATCTTCGGGTTCCGGAAAAATCATTTTAAACGGTACCTCGACACTGCTTTATCCGATAAAGTTGGATTTATACAATTTATCGAATTTAGTTTAGTTTATTATTTATTATTTTTACAAATTTACTTGGGGTTGTTTTTTATTTTACTTTTTTTTATTTAGTTTATTATTTTTTATTTTTTAAATGGAGAGTTTTTATTGAAACTTTTAACTTATTATATTTTAATGTAATGTAATTTAATTTTCGTTTAATTTAATTTAGTTTCATTTATTTAAACTTTTATTAAGTTAAAAGTTTGGTTTATTATTTTTTAAATCACGACTTTTTCCGCTCGTATACGTTAAGGGTACTCTTCCATTCAAATGGCCGAAAAAAACATGTTTTTTTTTGGAGCTCTTTTTCTCGACAACTATGCTAGATATTGCAATAAAAGCTTTGCGGGTTTATTAAGGTGACTGCAATTTGGGTCAAATTTGAATTTTCAACGTCCTCTTGTAAAAACATAATGAAGATATATAAAAAAAAAATTGTGCAAACTTTTAAGGCACTTTGCAAAATTTCAAAAGGATTCACCGTTACGTTTTCGAGATATTGGCAATCAAAAATTTCATGGTTTTGCACGTGTTCTTATGGGGAGCAGTGGAAAATTTCACATTTCACGCAATAACTTCGAAACTTTTCTACAGATTAAAAAAAAAATCTCAATTACAGAGTAACGTGTGATAAAGTAGGTAAAAAAAAATCATGAATTTTGACCGTCTAGTTTCAGAAATATAGCGACTTAAGGCCTTTGGCCATTCTAGCGGCCGAAAAGGGCATATTTTGTGATTTTTTTTTCCAGCGAAACTATAAAATAAATCGGAATTACAAAATAGGGGTCTTATTATACATGTAATTGACTATATAAAATTATTTTTTCACAGCGATATATGTCAAAATGGCGACTGTGCAGCATTTTTCCGATGACGCCTTTATTTCTGGAAGGTCAACGGCCGGACCAACAACTCCTATAATTTTTTAGTTATGATGAGACAATAAAGTTTTTTTCGATTATATATAAGAGTAGCTATAGAAGTACGTAGGATTTTTTTCATATGCTGTTTTTTGTCAAAATGGCGCATTTCTAAAACAAAAAGTATAAAATGCCATGAGAAAATCGTCAGAAAATTGTTTATAAAAAAGGAACTATGCAATATAATAAAAAAAATACTACGCAGTGCCTCAGAAAATGTAATTCTAAATATACAGTTAAAATTCCAAGTGAATCGGTTGAAATTTATTTGAGTTATGAGTCCAGCTGACTTGAAAAATGTAGTTTTGAGATAAACGCGTTTAAAGTTAGTCGAAAGTCGCGACATAAATCAAGAGGGATTGCGCTAGAATTCGAAAATCGAATACTTAGAGATTGTTCACACTCATAATCTTTTGGAATCTAATTTTATAGGTACTAAGGTACATTCTTAACAACAACAAAAAATTGATTTTTGGCAAATCCTAGAGTGGCCTAAGGCCTTAAATTAAGGAATGTGTAGCGACGCTAGCGCCACGAAGCGGGTGGAGCAGACTAGAACTAGATTACAGTAGTGTGTGCATATCCGTATACGCAGAGTATCTACGTATTAGCAGCCGAAGTGGATAGTCTGATACAAAAGTGAGGGTTAGGTAAACATCATATTAGGCGTTTTCATCATTACTTTATAAGTTTCCTACATCCCGATAAGATGTACAACCAACATTGTAAGGATATTAGGCAATATTTCGAAGCTTTCATCGATTGAGCGGAGAATAAACTTTTCAACGTGACTGTGGCGAGACTACTATCTTAAACGGCCAAAAAGGATTTGATACATTCGGGGTGGTGGTCTATTCGTTGAATCTCTTCTGGATTATATACTTGAGCGTTTTTCCTGCGCGGTTTGACTGGACACCCTGTTGGTCTTCGATCCGACAGGGCGTCGGGGATTTCGCCGTCGGCGAGTTTGGCGGTGCAGCGTCGGCGGCCATTAGCTCCGGGTAAACAGAGCCATACTTTACCTCGAGGGGCGTCACTCTTCCTCCACCGCAGTTCCGTTTCTTTGGTCATAGTACCGTGTGTGTACTCGTGTGCCTGTCTATATATATATGTGTGTATATATATATATATATGTTTGTTTGTGTGTGTGATATTCCTCCAAAAACGTTAGCCTCCCGTAGCGAACGAATCGCCCAACCGTGCGCCCACTTGCTCTATACTCTTGTTCTTTATTCCTGCTTGCCTTTCCATCCCTTCCTTCCTCCCCTTGGCCCCTTCCGCTCTCGGCAGTAATGTGAAATGGACACGAGTAACGAGACCGTGGCCTGTCAAAAATCGAAGACATCGATATCGCTGTTGAAAACTTACCTTCATCAATTTTTTTTTGTTCAACAAAGTCTTGCAAAGATGTTTTGAATCTTTGTCTTTGTCGCGAAAATAGAGTTTTTCGTGTAGAAGATTTCTTTCCCGATGGCTCGTCTATCTTGACTGGAGGGCAGGGTTTGTTTTTTGCTTTATTCGTTTCTTTAGATAGCCGCTGATTAGACACTGGTGGATCAATAGTTCGGTGACGTGATGTCTTTTCATTTGTATTATTTGGTAACTTCCTTCGTGCCTCTCATTGATCATTGATGGAGCTCGATAATTCAAGGATTTACGAAGGACACGATAATAGGACAATTCAAAGTATAAATTATATTTCGAATAGCGATGGCATATTGTGTCGATGTCGAATTGGCAAATGGTTCAATTGAATTATTTAATACCAGAGATGGGCAAAAAGTAATTGAATTAACAATTAAAACTTACAATTACTACTGCAATTGATCATTTAATTACTTTGTAATAGATTACTTAAGTAATTAGTTACCACAAGTGCCTAGTGTAATTAATTACTACGTAATTTAATTGAAAGTTAATTTAATTGCAAATTAATCGATTATATATTAATGCGAATAAACCGGTTTAAGATGTGTGCGGCCTGGCGTTGTCTTGATGGAACACAACACCCTTCCTATTCGCCAATTCTGGCCGCTTCTGGTTGATCGCCTGCTTCAATTTGGTCAGTTGTTGACAGTAGAGGTCCGAATTGAGTGTTTGGCCCGATGGGAGCAGCTCATAGTGAATGATTCCCTTCTAATCCCACCAAACACACAGCAAAACCTTCTTGGCCGTTAATCCGGGCTTGGCGATTGTTTGTGCCGGCCCACCGTGATTGGACCACGATCTTTTTCGCCTGTTGTTCTCGTATGTGACTCATTTTTCATCGCCAGTCACCATCCGCTTCAAAAATGGGTCGATTTCGTTACGTTTCAGCAAAGAATCGCAGGCATTAATTCGGTCCAAAAGGTTCTTTTGCGTCAATTCGGGTGGCACCCATACATCGAGCTTCTTCTTGAGATCAGCCTTATGCAAATCGTTCCAAACGGTTTTCTGGCTAATCTTCAGTTCCTGGGCAATGGAACAAGTGCTCACATGCCGGTCCGACTCGACGGTTTCCATGATTTTATCGACATTTTTGACGATTGGCCTACCAGAGCGTGCCTCATCTTCGACGTCCATATTACCAGAACAGGATCGTTGGAACCACTGCTTTGCTGTTGCATTCGATACTGTATTGGGTCCATAAACAGCACAAATTTTTTTGGCCGCCTGCTCCTCCTTTTCACCTTGGTCGTAGTGGTACTGAAGCGTGTATCGAATTTTCGCTTTTTTAACCTCCATTTTGGAACGCTGTAACACACAACTGGCTTCACCAAACACAAAACTGTCAAAGAACTTTTTTTGAAGCCTAATGTCACCTTTAAATCGCCGTATAGTATGACCCGATGCGATGTATACATCGTGAGATATGGCTCACTAAAGACATCTAGGGAAAAACGCTCAGAACTTTTTACTTCACCCAATATCTATAGTTTTTCTTCGTTGTATCAAGGTTTCGGGTGTCTATCGAAATATTTCAATTTTCTAGTGAATTAAATGATACACGATACTATTGCAATACTGACTCCTCAATGTGAAGAACCCACGACGTAATAATACACCAAGCAGCAAATGGTAAAGAGACAAATTTATTTTTATTTTTTTTTTCGCTCAAACATGTTCGATATTCCAAGCGCGTATTTGCCTAGCGCCGGGGGGCAATTAACTCACCTTTTCCCGTTTCTTCTTCGTTTTTTTTTTTTTTTTTTTTTTTTTTTCGTACAGCCCGTGAAATTTATATTTAAACAAGACGGTAAGGCGTTACACGCGCGCACGCCGGTGTAGAAAAGTTTCCTCGAAGAGGAGAACGCGATCTGCATGCGTTCGATCGACAAGGTCGCATCGTGTTCTCTCGGGGTCTGTGCACCCGCTGGATGTAACTACTGATTATCGTCGCGAGAAGCTCATCGGAGACACTCTCGCCGACGCGACCGAACGTCCGGCGTCTGCGGAGCTTCCGCCAACATTCAAACGTGGACGTGTCGAGATTCGCACACTCGTAGAGAAACCCAGTCTTTTTTTCTCAAATGCATTTGATCGTCCTATTATTGGATAGACCGTGCACTGCCAACGCCAGGTGATTGACCCGAAGCGGAGATTCTTTTTTCTTCTCCTTCTTTCTTTCTCTCACAGAGCAGATCTTCGCCAATTCGTTTTGACGGACACATCGTTAGGAGAAAGTTGAAACATTCTTCGAGAGCTGCAAGTCGGAGGAGATTGGAAGCAATTATAGCTGATTCATCAATTTCAACATCAAGGGCAGCTCTTTCCAATATTATGACGCTACGAGTCGTTACGATACGGAAGCTTCGTGGCGTGATTTGTGGCCTGTATTGTAGTCTGGAAATTTGAAAAAATCGATTTGCGTTTTGACATTTTCTTAAAGTATAGGATCTTGAGAATATGTCGTCGAAAGGAAATTTCGAAATTCCCATTGCTTAGAAAGTAATAGCAATTTGAATACGAAGCATACAGAATTATTGTTGAGACTTACGGCGACCATGCTCCGTCCGAAACAACATGCAGAGATTCGTTTAGATGCAGCAAAAAAATGATTTTGATGTTGAAGATAAAGAAACGTTCTGGCGCACCGAAAAATTTTGAAGACGAAGAATTGGAGGCATTGTTTCGTGAAAGCTCATGTCAGACGCTAGCTAAACTTGCAGAATCATTGGAATTTGATCACACAGCAGTTTTGAAACGTTTGAAAGCATTAGGAATGATTGAAAATGATTGACATCGAACGGCGTCTTTTCACGTGTGAACAACTGCTTCAACGGTAGAAAAGGAATGGTTTTTGCATCGTATCCTGACTGGCGATGAAAAATGGATACACTACGATAACCCTAAGTGTAGAAAAATCGTGGGGTAAGCCCGGCCATGCATCAACATCGTCGGCAAAGCCGAATATCCATGGTTCCAAGCTTCTGCTCTGCGTTTTGTGGGATCAGCTGGGTGTAGTTTATTATGAGCTGCTCAAACCGAACGAAACCAATCACGGGAGATCGCTATCGACTTCAATTGATGCTTGTTTGAGCTTGTTGTTTCTCCGCTCGCACATACCTCAACTATACGAAGTCTCGTATATTAAGTGAAAGCTGAAAGTTGTGGCGACACTTAAGAGAAGTATCCATCGAGATCCGTGACGTGAAGTTTCACTTTTCCGAAAATGTTAATGTTCTGGCCGTTTATATATTACGTGAAAGTGTACTTGTTCGCAATGTATTTAAGCCAGAACATTGTAATTTTGAAACATAGAGTGTGAGCCATGAAAAAAAAAACGATTTTATGATATTTCTGGTCCGTCGAGTCTTGGAGCTCAAACGTGTCCGTAACGCAAACAACTATAAGGGCGATCAGATTGCAAACGATAACCCGTCATATTCAAATGTTCAATATCTCTTCAGACCACGAAATAAAGACTCCCGGTTCTCCACTACATCTTGTATCCTTTCATCTCTTTCCGCTCCCTGGTCCCGTCTTTCTCTCTTACTCGCGCATCCTCTCGGATCTTTCTTCGAGGAACTATAAATTCCCGATTCCAGCCGGTCCCGAATCTCGCCCTGTTGAAAATACACAAAGAAAAGAAGAAAAAAAATGAATGATAAAAATAAAATGGAGTAAAAAAAAAAAACAAAATAAAAAGCAAAAATAAATAAATAAAAAAAACATTTGAAAAAGGAACGTCTCTGAGGGTACGAGAAGATAGGACGTCCCGCTCTCTTAGGCAGATCTCAGCTTGCAAAAATCCTCCCGCGGGTACGGTATCTTCTTCGGCGAGACGCATAGAGAATCGGGACAGAAGACTTTCGCCGCTCTCGCGAGTGTTCGTTAAATATACGAGTGTATTGAAATTCCCCCGTCGAATCGCTGGGAATCGTTCTGCTTGGACATTTCTCTCTCTCTCTCTCTCTCTCTCTCTCTCTCTCTCTTCTTCCCGCTGTCTCTTCTGCAACATTCACCGGGTAAAGGACAGGAGATCCCATGAAATTCTCCCACTTTTCTCTTTGCCGGGATGAGAATCACGGGTAGGAAAGAGAAATCAGGGGAATAAAAGCAAAATAAAGGACAAAATGAAAAAGAGAAGGAGAGGAAGACGATGAGAGAAGAAAAAATAAAAAATAAAAGAAAAGGGAAATAAACGAGAGTTGCTCGATGCCCTCCCGCTGTTTTGAATACGAGAACTCCTTCGCGACGAAGACGACGCTCTCAAGCGGTGGACGATATCCACGTTGCGAGCTTCTCATACCTACCATCAGCCAGTGTAGCTCGCGAATCCTCCGAGGCCTCTCTCTCTCTCTTACTCTCTCTCTCTCTCTCTCTCTCTCTCTCTCTCTCTCTCTCTCTCTCTCTCTCTCTCTCTCTCTCAATTTCTTTTTGTCCCACGGATATACGGAGGAGCTCTCGTTCTCTCGTGTCTCTTCCCGACGAGAACGACGCAAATCCGAAGAAGTTTCGCCGCTTCGGATGTGTATCCACCTCGGGAACGAAGCACAAACCTTCCCTCTTTTATACCTTCTCTCATTCTTATATATACGCATACCGTCGTCCACTCTAATTTGAATGTAACAACGTTCCGTTCGCTCGCAACCCGATAGCATCGCCAACTTTGCCTCATGGACGCTGAATCTTCTGGTTGAACCGCGAGAAAGACTATATATATATATATATATATATATATACGCAATATTTTAGCAAAAGAGTTTGTGTTACTGCAATGTTACTTGAACTTCTATAGGTGAGCGGATAGGCAGTGGAAGAGCAACGTGTTTTTTTTTTTCTGGAGATGCTTTGTGTCAGGCACAAAGCATCTCCAAAAGCATTTTTTTTTCTTCGTTTTCGGGACAATCAGAATTGTCAGGCAATGACGGAGGGCCCAAGGGCAAGCGGAAACAGTAAAAGAAAATTTTGGGCCGAATTCAGGTATTCGAGCAGTTGGGTATACATGAATCGTGGCACACACGGAGAGAATTAAAAAGTAATTTTTGTCGTGAATTTCACGGTAAAAATTACCGTGATATATTTCAATGTGGTGACAGGTGAGAAAAGCATAATAATTCGTATGCGACAAGTTTTTTTAAACTCACGTTAGAGAAAATTTCAAATACGCAGCTAAAATTTTACTATACAAGAAGGGTAGCGCGCACGATAATTTTTACCGAGAGCACAATACATTTTCCTATAACACTCATTAAATTTTATAATAAATCTTAAAATAACTGTTATAAAGACGATACTTTTTTATAGACATTTTTGAAAGGCATAAAATAATAAAATGCACAGTAAAATTTCGCTGATAGTATATATTTTTTAAATTTAAGTTTTGCGTATTTTGTTACACATGAAAATTTACTAGAAAATCTGGTAAAATTTTCTATCTGAAGAAGAAATTTTATTTTATTTTCGTGAAAATCTGTGTTTTACTCAGTAATAATAAGCGAATTTTCAGGGTTGTCATCTGGTTACCGTTACTGCACGGTAATTTTTAATATTTAATTCGCTCCGTGCATTATTCTAGTTTGGTATAGGGGAAAGGAGTTGATCCCATGGGGTAAGATAATTTTCAATTGCAGTCAATTCGTGATAGCGGTATGAGTGACGCACACGTTTTGACGAAAAAACTATAAAAATTGCGAGCCGTTGAATCTAAGGTGAGGATGACTTTAAGCCTAGGTAACTTTTATTGTATACTGTCAGTTGCAATTATTGTTGTGTTTGTGGCTTTATAATATGCACAATTTGGTTTTTTGGTTGGCGTGGTATCAGTGGAACACTTATAAGTTATGTTACCGAGCAATTAATGAAAAAAGTTGAGTTTGCGGCAAGATGATTGTCTTCTAGGTGTACAAGATGATCCCTAGGGATTATCTTGAAAACGAATAACGTACCTACTTTATTTTTGTTAAAAGTGATGCAGCGTAATTACAAAAGTCGGTTTTGTTGGTTTATTTTTTAATAAGTAATTTCAATAAATCAGTATAAAATATTAAATAATAAATCAATTTAAATAAATGTACGTTGGCTTATTTTTTGTTTAGATTGTACGCTGAAGAATTTTTTTTCAACATTTGACGTTGCTCATGAAAGTTTGTTGTCTTAATTGCAACTTAAGAAAAAAATGTTTACGTCGTTAATTTATGAAGGGTTAAAGGAAGTTTCAATAAAGTTGTAACAGAAGTAAAAAAATTACACCTACTCTCGCCCACGCAGATGTATTCTAACCCGAGTGTACATACTTTTATAGCATTCGAGCCTCGTGCGAAACTTATTTTTCCCATCGAATCGATTAAGAGCATCTATTTATAGTGATTTGGCTCGAAGCCGACAATTCGCTACGTGATTTAATAAAAAGCACGCATTGGAGTCTGAAATGCTTTTCGTCAGGTAGTTGAGGCAACGCGTCCTTGCCAAACACACGAAAGCGAATTGACTTTTGGCGTAAGGCGATGGGTACGACGAGAGACGACGTAATATATTGAGTCTGTATAGAAACGCGCAGCCTAAGCGCATATGTACGTATAGAGATGCTCTTGTGCAAATTGAAAATTCGCCTCATGCGGCTACCGGGAAGACGAGTGCGTCTCGCATCATGATGATCCCTCTGGTAAGACGTTTCGTACACGTCAATCATCCTGATGCACCATGGGAGACACGAATGAATCGTTTTGTCATCGCGAGTTGCATATTACGATATATATATATATATGTGTGTGTGCAGTATAATATCACTATTATTGTCATCGTAATTTCATGAATTTCGTCATGCTGAATACGAAACATCTCACTAGACAAAGCATACCTGAACTTCGCGTTTGCCATTATTGTCTGATATGTTTAAGGCCTTAGGACACTCTAGAGGCCAAAAAAAGGGCATATTTTGTGATTTTTTTTCAGCGAAAGCATAAAATAAAGCGGAATTACAAAATAGGGCTTTTATTATACACGTAATTGACTATACAAAATTATTTTTTCACAGTGATACATGCCAAAATGTCGACTGTGCAGCATTTTTCCGATGACGCCTTTATTAATGGAAGGTCAACGGCCGGAACAACAGCTCCTATAATTTTTCGGTTATGATGAGACACTAAAGTTTTTTCGATTAAATCTAAGAATAGCTATAGAAGTACGTAGAATTCTTTTGATATATTGTTTTTTGTCAAAATGGCGCATTTCTAAAGCAAAAGGTATAAAATGCCACGAGAAAATCGTCAGAAAATTGTTTTGTAAAAAAGAAACTATGCAATATAATTCAAAAAATCCTACGTAGTGCCTCAGAAAATGTAATTCTAAATATACAGTTAAAATTTCAAGTGAATCGATTGAAATTTGTTTGATTTATGAGTCCGGCCGACTTGAAAAATGTAGTTTTAAGATAAACGCGTTTAAAGTTAGTAGAAAGTCACGACATGAATAATGTTTCAATACCTTTAATTTGCGATGCCTGCACCATAGAGTTGGCCTTCCAGATTAGTGTCCTGGTACTGCATTTTTTTTCTGTGCGATTTCAAGGCGATCCGTGACACTTTTACAGCTTCAGACAGTGATCTCTCTGCAAGCTTCATGCGCTGTTCGTCCACCTCCAGGCACTTATTGTAGCTATTCGGGCCGATTTTCAAGTCAATTGCTTGTATTGTGTGCAAAATTGAAGAAAAACCGTCATTGTACAAGCAAACCGCAATATCTGTCGCTATATTCAACACAGTTTTACCACTGGAAATTGATTTTGGGTCCAAGGCCCACACAGTCGAATTGAAACTTTCGTTACTGTTCTGTGTGTAACCGCTCATGCATTGAGTAAGAAGATCATCACTGATTTAGGTACTTTAGTTTCCCTTGCTGTATACCTGCTCCAGTCCCCCAAATTACAGACGACCACGACGCTCATAAAAGGAGCTCGTTGCGGATGAAGAGGGGTTGCGCTAGAATTCGAAAATCGAGTACTTAGAAATTTTTCACACCCATAATCTTTTGGAATATAATATTACAGGTACTAAAGTACCTTTTTAACAAAAAAAAATCGAATTTTCGAAAATGATAGCGTAGCCTAAGGCCTTGAGGAAAAAAAAAACAAATCATCACTTCGCGACGCTGTTACGATCGAAAGTTATGCGGGTTGACAATCTGACAATCCCATGACGATCAATCAAATAGGGGAAGTTGGGGCACAGTGTATCACTTTTTTTCTAATGAATTTTCACTCTAACCAAAGTAGTATGATTAGAAAAAAAAGGTTATAATCGATTTTATAGACCTTTGGGCGTACAATAAAGCTGTCATATTTTTTGCAAAAAGTATTAAAAATTCCAAAAGAATGGGATCGAAAAAATTTGCGGATTGGCGCATTGTACCCCATGGGTGGGGTACAACGAGCAATTGAGTATGCTCAAAAATAACCGTGGATGCATTTGGAAACAGCAGAGTAGTCGGGAAGTTGTGTCACGTTTATGGCTATAAATTCCGAACGGCTTCGAATTTTCGTTTAAACTCTTGGTTACGATATTTTTGACATTAGATTAACGTTTCTATGAGGAAAAAAGTCCATTTTTTGAAAGTTGTAAAGGTATTTCCCCACTTAATATGTAATTGAACAGGTGAAATTGATCGTCCGATTAGGGAGGGCAAAAACAGAATTCTGTAGTTTTTTCATAAGATTACAAATATTATGTAGAAATTGTTTTCGTAACTCTTTTGATGGCCGAGTATTCCTTTATTGACTGATACAATCTTGATGAAGTCCTCTGAAAAATCAAATCGTTTCGAGACCAGTCATGATGTAAATTCCGCCGTTGTGTAAAAGAAAAATATGAAATATGTTCCTCTTTCGGTCTGTCCTATCGTATTCGGATCTCCCTTCTCCGCAGAAAATATTTCCGGACATCAAAGGAATCGTCGACGTCCCAGAGAGTAAAAAGAGCCATCGTGTGTACACGATTCTTTCGATGGACACACAGTGCCCGTCGCGCGAACGTTCTTTGATTTCACGAATAATTATCACGTCCTTTTCATACGATCGAACCTTTTTTTTTGTGGCACGAATGAGTCATACGACGAAATATGACGTGAGGATAAAAAGAAAATTGACCACTGTGTAAACTACACTGCTTTCGGTACTCACTGTGCCTTCATTGGATTTCTGTCCAAACTCGCTCCAAAGCGACTGACGAATATTTGATTGTTTCGTCGCGCTTCTGTAATCCGCCCATCCCGTCAATATTTCATTTGTACCATTTTCAGTGTTTTTTTTCTCGACAAAAATTTCCTTTCTATCTCCACAAAGATTTAATTTCATCAACAATTTTCCACAAATTCATTGGCCCCGTGCAGATTATGGGTTGAAGGTAATGACGCAGCGCAAACACGGGAAAAAAAATTGGAATAAACTTGGCGATCTATTTGCCAAATCTGTATGAGCGTAGTACGAGATTTTCTCAATCAGATTAAATTAATTGTCTTATTAAAAATGGGCCGAGACAGTTTATATGTAATAAATTGCAGAAATGCCGAAATAGCAAGGCAAAATAAGCGCTCGGAAAAATAGTTATCAAAATAAAGAATGTGACTGTATTCACCATCTTACCTGACGTTTGAAGTATCGTCATACCATAAAATTTACCCTCTCACATGTCGGAATAAATACCTTTTTTGGAACGCTCACTATGCTACTATTTTTTCCCAAAAGTAGCATATCTGAGGAGTATCGCGTCCAAATTTTAGGTAAAAATGTTGAAAAATTCACGGAACTATGATTTTTTGAGCGAAAAAGTGTCTTTTTGCGTTTTCACCTCTTTATGAATTTTTAAAAATAAGTCGTCATTTTATTTCTTATAAATAAATTTTTCGTACATCATCTAGAAAGTTCAAAGCCTGTTCCGTAATTTTTTGAACCACTTCGGACGAATAGTTTGGTCACAATACTTTTTTGAAAACTGACTGGGAAGAATCGAGCCAAGTGTGACCACCGCGATTGAATTTGGATGTGTGACCATGAAGGGTTAATAGTCGCAATCACAGAGATTTCGCACGGAGCCGATAGTCAAAGATCGTTCATATCAAAAGCCAATACGCAATGAACTGATCGGTCGAAGAAGAAAAAAAAAAACTGAGAATAGATGAATGTACATTTTGGATTTGTTGCCACGAAAATTCGGCTGTATCCGCGATATCGGTTGAGCGCAATTCCGAGCAAGACGTAAATTTGTTTAGGGGTGGACACCTTTTTCCGAGGTACACCAAGCTATATAAAAAAAGTCCCGACAGTTTCGCCGTCACGGAACATTTCTTCGGGTTCTTTGCACCACCGAGCAAACCCCGACACTTCCGTTTCCACACGAAGCTCTTTCGTTTTCTCCTTTTCTCTTGCTCTGCATATAAAAATCCAGTTGAATGCTTGCTATAAACCACCCCAACCACCCCCTCTACCTCAACGACGAGAAAAACAATAAATTTCGATTTCTACGAGAAAATTATTCCTCTAAGAATTTTCACACGAATTTCTCAGAGCTGTATCTCTCGGAGTAGGTGAATTCTAACCTGTCACGAATATACACACTGAATTGGAACGAGATCAGAGGGTAGAGGGGACAATTGATCCCACGTGGCGTTAAGCCTATCAATCAGAATGTCGCG
Source organism: Ophion ventricosus (assembly GCA_963932345.1). Taxonomy (NCBI): domain Eukaryota; kingdom Metazoa; phylum Arthropoda; class Insecta; order Hymenoptera; family Ichneumonidae; genus Ophion; species Ophion ventricosus. Next base: position 3,370,702 of record OZ010722.1, read on the forward strand.
GGTCTGTAGTCGTTGTCGTTCTTATACGATACAATAAAACCTGAGGTTGAAGAGAAAGAGAGGGAGAAAAAGAAGAGCAGCAGGGGAGAGTGGGGCACAATGTGTCACGGGGCACTGTGAGCCACATGCGATTTCTCGGAGGTTTGTAGCTCGTAAATTCCGAAATTTTATATTTTGGACCGCGATTTATATTTGGTTTCGTCAGGCATAAAAGAAAGTCGATGGCAGCTCACAAAGTATTATTAAAAATTAAGAATTGATTTGAGGCTTGGAAAAAAAAAATATTTCGCTTGTCGGGAAAACGTAAAATATAACGACACTTTCTGTAGCGGCTCGAGTTCTCGGTCCTAATCAATAGTTTTATTATTTATGAAGCACTTAGTGACTTGTGTTTTTCCATTCGATGTTCAATTAATAGTTATTTTCATCAATAATCAAATATTTTACTAGTGGGATACAATGTGTCACCGAGTTGTGGGGCACAATGAGTCGACTCCCAATGAGGAAACCACGTGACGACGCTCCAAAGAAGCGCAATGTGTCACGGACAACTGTCAACCACATGCGATTTCTCGGAGTTTTTTAGCTCGTAAAATCCGAATTTTTTTGTGTTGCACAGTGATTTATATTAAATTTCGGCTGGCTTAAAAGAAAGTCAGTAGCAGCTCACAAAGAATTATTAAAAATACATAATTTGAGCCTCGAAAAAATTAATTCGCGTGACGGGATAACGTCAAATATTGCGGGGCAATTGTGTGGGGCACAATGTGTCATCGAGTTGTTGAAAAATTATAGGAGCTGTTGATCCGGCCGTTGACCTTCTAGAAATAAAGGCGTCATCGGAAAAATGCTGCACACATTTTGACATGTATCGCTGTGAAAAAAATATTTTTTTATACTCAATTCCATGTATAATAAAACCCTTATTTTGTAATTCCGATTTATTTTATGGTTTCGCTGGAAAAAAAATCACAAAATATGCCCTTTTTGGCCTCTAGAGTGATCTAAGGCCTTAATCGAAGTTCGGACAAAACGAGGTTCTACTGTACTTCTTTGGGTGTAATGTGATTGGGAAATAGTGTACCCCATCATGCCTCCGTGGGAGGGGGGCGGGGGGTACCCCATCTTACCCGCATTATGGGGCAAGATGGGGAGATCTCTCTTTTTTCGTTTAAAATTGTTATTGCTATAATTATCACTCGAATGTTCCTAATTTGATTAAATCTTGTGAGACTGCTTCTTGTAGGTTGACTCGGAAATACGATTATGTGACTTTAAAAATATGAGTTTTATTGAGCTTCAAACCTTAAATACCCCTTAATGCCCCCCTCTCCCCTACACATGGGTGCTCTACGTACAGTGAAAAGAAGCTTAATCCTCTTGGACTGGGTGAGAGACGTGCCGAGGTCGTTTTTGGCCAAGGTATCAAAATATCGTATTTATAGTGTACGGAGGGTTGATATGAACGCGTGTGGTCTTTCCTGCAGTAGTATAAGAGTGCCACAGGTCCGGCGCGTCGCGGGCAGTCCCCCCTTCCTCCCCCCTGCCCGTACCTACTATACCTTTTCCCATACGTCTTTTTACGAGCGCATCATCCGGATTTATACTTACTTAGGGAATCACTATCCCTGAAGCAGTGAGCTCGGACTTTTCGTTATATGGCTCTAATACTTACAGCGTACCACTATGATTTCCAGAGTCGAAATGCACGGTGAAATATCATTTGGGATTCTGTCGCG
>OZ010722.1:3372640-3392859 GCA_963932345.1 Ophion ventricosus
AGAACTTTCATATCAAGTTTTGCGACACCGCAGGATTATGCTTCATCTGTTTGTTATTCTTCATATTTGAGTTTATAGATTAATTATTCTTTTCTGTTATTTTTTATAGTTAGGAAGGTACGACTACTCCCTCAGGATCAACATAGAGACTAATTTTATGTTACCCTACGGATATTCTTGTTTATGTTAACTTATGTCGAATATTCGTATTGTCGATCCCAAAGTTCCAAATTTGTGGTAAATATTTTATTTATTGCATATTTACTAATAAAAACTGATAAATTAGATCCTCAACGACCCTGGAGTCTTCACGACGATTTCCAAGCAGTAGCGAGATTCTGTAACTCGGTAGCGACCGTTTTCGTTATCGTTAGTTATAGCGACAGCCAATAAGAGGCTCCCTTTCATCTGATCGTGCATGCGATGGGCTGATGCTAGCCAGTGACAACGAAAACTGTCGCTACCGAGTTACAGAATAGCGTTTGCTTTGAACTAATAAATCTGATTATTTAAACTAACAAATTTACAATTGAATCAACGAAATTTCAATCTTTGTTTTTTTCTCAGTGTAGCGATTTTTCACGCCCACACGGAGAGAATTAAATGTTAAAAATTACCGTGCAGTAACGGTAACCCGATGACAACCCTGAAAATTCGCTCATTATTACTGAGTAAAACACAGATTTTCACGAAAATAAAAGAAAATTTCTTCTTCAGATAGAAAATTTTACCAGATTTTCTAGTCAATTTTCATGTGTAACAAAATACGCAAAACTTAAATTTAAAAAATATATAATATCAGCGAAATTTTACTGTGCATTTTATTATTTTATGCCTTTCAAAAATGTCTATAAAAAAGTATCGTCTTTATAACAGTTATTTTAAGATTTATTATAAAATTTAATGAGTGTTATAGGAAAATGTATTGTGTTCTCGGTAAAAATTATCGTGCGCGCTACCCTTCTTGTATAGTCAAATTTTAGCTACGTATTTGAAATTTTCTGTAACGCGAGTTAAAAAAAAACTTCTCGCATACGAATTATTATGCTTTTCTCACTTGTCACCACATTGAAATATATCACGGTAATTTTTACCGTGAAATTCACGACAAAAATTACTTTTTAATTCTCTCCGTGCATCATCTTTTGGAATATAATTTTAGAGGTACCAAGGTATATTGAAAAAAAAAATCGATTTTTGGAAAATCCTAGAAAGGCCTTACTAAAGTTAGGGAAAATTAAGATGGGCCCTATCAAAACCCAAACTCAATTTCCGCATCGGTAATAAACATTATCAATCAAGCAATCTCTCTCTCTCTCTCTCTCTCTCTCTCTCTCTCTCTCTCTCTCTCTCTCTCTCTCTCTCTCTCTCTCTCTCTCTCTCTCTCTCTCTCTCTCTCTCTCTCTCCCTCTCTCTCTCTCTCCCCCTCTCTCTCTCTCTCGCTCTTTCGATATTCTCGGTACGATGTCATACTGTTACTGCTTTTTTTAATTATTAGATTCATTATCCATCGATAAGCGTGAATTGATTGTTCCCTGATCGGAAAATTCGAGCGCGATCGATCGAGGTATCGATATAATTATGTTAACGGGGTATATCGGACGCTTTATCGGCGCGCAATCCTTCGTGACGAATCGAGTGCTCGGTGCGAAGCAGGCCGTGCCCTGTCAATGCAAGATTTTTCGTTTTCATCAATTTTCGCTTGACGACTTTTATTTCGCACCTTGTTATACGAGAAATAATGCGGACCAAAGAGATGATCGTAACAGCTTTTCGAAGGTCATTTTTCGCCCGCCTCGTTACAGTACCAACGTTATTCCCGCGATCTGCTATCGCACCACTTGCGAATCCGTAACTGTTATTTTTTTTTGTTTTTTTTTTAATTTCTTTTTTTTTTTTATTGGCAAGTAATGGCCGCATTTTACGAGTGTCGTGCGATAATGAAATTCCGAAACTATCGGTGATCGAGACATTGATCGGTTGCGGCGGCTTTAGCGCTCGCGCGTATTCACACGCGCGGGAGAAAGGGAGAGTAGGAGAAGACGTGAGTTATGAGCGATATACTGTGACGCACGAATTGTTGCTCCGCAAACCTCGAGCCACCCACACTCGCGAATTAATCGAGATCACGTGCATTTCGTCGATATACGTCGAATATTAATCCACGAACAAGTTGAACTAGGCCCAAAACTTAAATTTAAAAAATATATAATATCAGCGAAATTTTACTGTGCATTTTACTATTTTGTGCCTTTCAAAAATGTCTATAAAAAAGTATCTTCTTTATAACAATTATTTTAAGATTTATTATAAAATTTAATGAGTGTTATAGGAAAATGTATTGTGCTCTCGGTAAAAATTATCGTGCGCGCTACCCTTCTTGTATAGTAAAATTTTACCTACGTATTTGAAATTTTCTGTAACGCGAGTTAAAAAAAACTTGTCGCATACGAATTATTATGCTTTTCTCACTTGTCACCACATTGAAATATATCACGGTAATTTTTACCGTGAAATTCACGACAAAAATTACTTTTTAATTCTCTCCGTGTGGAGTTTGAAGTATCCTCATACCATAAAATTTACCCTCTTCACATGTCGGAATAAATACCTTTTTTTGGAACGCGCACTATGCTACTATTTTTTTTCCCAAAAAGAGCATATCTAAGGAGTATCACGTCCAAATTTTAGGTAAAAATGTTGAAAATACACGGAACTATGATTTTTTTTAGCAAAAAAGTGTCTTTTTTTTGTTTTTTTTTCACCTATTTATGATTTTTTTTTAACATGTCGCCATTTTATTTCTTATAAATAAATTTTTCGTACATCATCTAGAAAGTTCAAAGCGTGTTCCGTAATTTTTTAAACCACTTCGGACGGATAGTTTGGTCAGAATACTTTTTTAAAAAAACTGACTGGGTAGAATTGACCCAAGTGTGACCACCGCGATTTGGAAGTGCGACCACGAAGGGTTAAACCAACATTTCCGAGGATCAAATTATTACTTTGAAAAAAAAAAAAAAAAAAATCCTTGTAAAGATCCGAATGTGCTATATCCGCTATATCCAGAAAGCAGAGTTCCATGAACAAAACTAAACTGTGCTGGCATCTGTTGGCCGTCGTCGCGAGATGACTTGCCTCAATCTTCCGTCGGCAATCGACGCTGCGTTTCTGTTCAGTTTTCACGGGAATCGAACTTTGGCGCGTCTCGACCTTATCATTTCAGGGATTCGAGGATAATAACGTGATCATTCGAACTCCGTCCTTTCCGTGCGTCGCGTAAATGATATTAACTTTTACTTTTGTTTTTTTTTTTTTTGTCAATTAAATGACAAAAAAAAACCCAAGTATACGCCTCGTAGGTCGAGTTTTGCCTTAAAGAGTCTTGTCGGGATAATATCTACTCAGGATAAAGCCGCCATAGTTTTTTATCCTTCAATATATTGATAACGACACTTTAACTGATGATAAATATTGCTTAATCGCTCTCTTATCAATTCTCTTATCGCTGATGTCACCTTAATAGGCCAATGACGATTAAAAAAAGTAGCATAAAAGCCTTTTTGAGAAGCGTGAATTTCAGTATTTCGTTAATGTGCTCACAACTTTTTGTTACTTGTCCTTTTTTTTTTTTCTTTCAATCTGAGGTACACTCTCGTAGCTCGAAGATATTCCACCTTACAACGAGAGCCGTGTTTCATATATATATATATATATATATATATATATATATATATATATATATATATATATATATATGTACATATATGTAAGCATAAAATATTCATAACATTTTACGAAAGCCGTCAATATGCAAATGGGAAATGCTAATCGCGCCTTTATATACGTACCATGGGCGAGTGTGTCCAGCGTCGAGGTTGTCGCGGTCTCTCATCGTGTTCTTTTTCGAAGAGCGAATTCCAATAATCCGCGCGTTCGATGTAATTATGACGACTCCAAGACTATGACGATGTCTATCAGTTGCGTGAATCTATCGAATATATATATATATGGCCGCATCGAATTCCCGCATCGAAAAGCCTTTTTTAACACCGAAAAACTGGTCGAAATAGATTTATCGAGGCTATAATGCCAATTATCAGTCTACATCGTCGAATGATAATTGCATTTACGAAGTGTACATAATAGGCGACCCGGACATTTTTGGTTCGAAAAAAAAAAAACGGTCATTATGATAATTTATCGTTACGCAAATTGTCATTACACATACGTGCACATGTAAAATTATAGTCTTATTATTTGGCATTTTGAATTCACGTTTCAATTGAAAGCAAAAAATATTAGAGTAGGGAGGGACTTTTCATTATTTTTGCACCGAGAAGTAAAAAAAAAAACGTGATTTAAATGTTTTCTTCTACAATTGTATGAGAAAAAATATTTCAAAGTTCATTGCAATTAATGTTAATGTTTCAAAATATAAGCAATTAACGAGCAACTGTTGGTTTATTACTGCATTGTACCAAATCATGTTGCATACGTCTGATTTTTTTAATGCAATTTTTACTTTGCCCAACTTACCTCATAGCCACGATCAATTTACTCCACTATCGGGGCAGGTTGAGCAAGTATGGCATTAGTCGTTTGAGAACGGTTATCTGTGAAATAATAAGGATAACTGGAATTTCGTCTACAGACTTTTTTTTTCCCAGATAAATTTCCTACTGACAGAAAGTAGGTTTTATTTTTATACGGCAGACTGTTAAGGAGTTTCGGGACACTTAAAGAAATTTTACCATTTGATTCAAATGTATACAGTATATTCTCTTTCATATATTGAATGTACCCTTCAAATTTTAAATCAATCGTCTACCCCGTTTCTATAAAATTGACAATGAAAGAAACACTTTTTAACATAGAGCATATAACATTATGACACTGATCATGAATTTGTCATAATGTACTGACTGATTTGACAGTTTTTCAAAACATAAAAAAGTGTTCACACTATTCCGTGCGTAAAACTGCCATTCAGCGATGAGCGTAGGCGGTTAAAATATCTCCTTGTGTTGAAAAGGGTTTTTTTTTTATTGTAAATTTTATAGGGACGGTGCAGACGATCGATTTAAAATTTGGAAGGTGCATTCAGTCGACGAAAAAGAATTTACTGTATAAATTTCAATCAAATGGTAACACTTCTCCACTTGTCCCGAAACTCCTTAAGGAATTACGGGGCGATAATTCCAAACTTGCTCAACACGCCCCTGCCAATCGTACATTATTTTTAAGGCTACTTTTGATAGAGTATGAAGGAAAAGAATGATCATGAAATTGAAAGCGAAAGGAATAGAAGGAAGAACGTTGGATTACGATAAAGGCAAGATTGCAAGGAAACAAGAGCAAAGGTGCAAGCACAAAGGATAAATCACGGAAAGTTTTCAAACAAGGCAATGGGCAAGGCAAGGGTGCGCACTAAGGCGCAGTACTGTTCGATTTATATATATAGATGATTTAGAGGACAAGTGAAAAAGGAAAAAAATGAGGACGAACTTGCAATAGGAAGACAAAAAATCTTTGCGATAAAATATGCTTAAGATGCTGCGGCAATAGCGGATACGGTGGAAGGCTTAAAAAAGTATATTAAAGGACTTAGAAAGATAGGCACGGGAAAATAAGATGGAAATAAATGGAAATTGCGAAGAAAAAATAATGATTCTTACACGGAGAGAATTAAATGTTAAAAATTACCGTGCAGTAACGGTAACCAGATGACAACCCTGAAACTTCGCTTATTATTACTGAGTAAAACACAGATTTTCACGAAAATAAAATAAAATATCTTCTTCAGATAGAAAATTTTACCAGATTTTCTAGTCAATTTTGATGTGTAAGAAAATACGCAAAAATTAAATTTAAAAAATATATAATATCAGCGAAATTTTACTGTGCATTTTATTATTTTATGCCTTTGAAAAATGTCTATAAAAAAGTATCGTCTTTATAACAGTTATTTTAAGATTTATTATAAAATTTAACGAGTGTTATAGGAAAATGTATTGTGCTCTCGGTAAAAATTATCGTGCGCGCTACCCTTCTTGTATAGTAAAATTTTAGCTACGTATTTGAAATGTTCTGTAACGCGAGTTAAAAAAAAACTTGTCGCATACGAATTATTATGCTTTTCTCACTTGTCACCACATTGAAATATATCACGGCAATTTTTACCGTGAAATTCACGACAAAAATTACTTTTTAATTCTCCCCGTGTAGTAACGGAGGAAAAGCTAAGATGGAAGAAAAATGGGAAATCAAAGGTGAAAAAGTTCAATTAGGAAAGGATTTTAAATACTTGGGATATTGGTTTACATGTAAAAACTCGACTTGGGCCCATGGAAAAAAAATTGACTTGCCCTTTGAAAACTCTTGCGAAAAAGAGCTTCAGGGTTGTTGAAAAAAATAGAACCTAAAAAAATAGTGCGAAGCCCGACATCTATATATATAAATATAAAGGTAGGACCTTTTAGAGACGACGAAAAGAGCCGCTAAGAAATGGCCGATATAAATAACACTCGCAAGCTCGAAAAAGCGTTCTCGGTATAACGAAAACTTTTAATCCGGGACATTCGTATCGTCCAGTCGACGACGACTACGCGACGACGAGGACGAAGTCACCGTTCCTCTCTTCGAAATCGGGATTTGGCGGAATATCGCTCGAGATTGTGGGAAAAGGCAACCTGAACAATATATATATATATACATTCTTAATATCCTTTGTGCAAGGAGTTCCACGCGAATCGGCACAATTCTCAACCGTCCTTGTTTTTTCTTCGATTGCGTTTAATTGGGTGATTTTTTTTCTTCATAATTTGCATCCTTAATTTCTTTTTTATAATTAATTTATACAATTATATAATTATCAGTCTTTTTATAATTAAAATTGGAATTTACTCTCCATTGATAGAAGAAGAAAATACGTAGAAACCCATTTCCAAAAGTATTTATTTTATATAAAAAAAAAAGAATTCCCAAGTTCATCCAGAGTTATTTAGAATAAAAATAATTAGATAAAAATTTGGCCAGCGTGCGTTCTTCATAAAGAGCCGTATAAATTAGACGAATTTTCAAAACGTAATATTTTGTTAAAATTTTGGTAACTGGGTTTCAAATTTTATCAGCATACTTGGATGTATTCTTACTTCATTGTAAACGCAAATCGGGAAATTCTCAAATATTTGGGTTCGTGAAAAGAATACCTTAATTTGCGAATGATGGCTTTGCCAGAGATTATCGAGAGACCGGAATCTTCGACAGATTTGCTTTTCTCTCTGGCTGCTGTACGTGATTGTTATAATTACGAAAATGTGATGACATTCTTTGCAAATCACGGATTAATGATAACAATAAGGAGGTTGGAGCCGTCCAGTTTAGTCAAATTTACGGTTTATGAGTTTTTTTTTTCAATAAATCTTTAAAAAAATGCATACGAGGTATAGATTTATTCTGGAGATGCTGAGTTTTCAAAAAAATAAATAATTAAAGGGCAAAATTATGCGTTTTTATACTTTTATTATGTGAAAAAGAAAAACATTGAAAAAGTATAACATTATTAATGATTATTATGAAAGAGTAATCTTTCATTAGATTGAAGAATTAAAAATATTTAAAGGATTGAAAGATTGAAAAGATTCGTAATCATTTATCAAAGCTTAATGGTTCAATATTAAATATACATGGTTTTCGATGAGCAAGATAAGTTTTTTTTTATCCAAATGTTTCCAAAGATTAAGTTTACGTTAATCCGTTGTTAGAAATAGTTTATCATGGTGCTAAATAGCCAAAAAAAAATCATCGCCTATACCGTGAAGGGCTTGTTCATCTAACCGCACGTAAAATGACACACATTAAACCATTTTTTAGCTCTGACGTTTTGTGGTGAAAAAAATTCAAAAAATTCCCCAAGACTCCGTACAGTCTGGAAAATGACATATATATATATATTTTTCAATCTTCGATTGTGGATAACTCTCCAGCCTTCTTAATATGAAATTAGTAATGATAAAATGAAAATTATTAAAATATTGGCCAGATTGGATTTTGCTAAAGACGATAAATCCGTCCAATCCGTGCGAAAAATCCCATACGTACGTACCCACGGATACATGGATAAAGTAAAAGCAGGGAGTTTGGAAAGCGAGGCTACAGAGAACGCAAGTATGCGGTGCCGCCGGGCCAAAAAGTACGAATGGAATAAAGAAATCTACGACCGTATATTCTCGTCTTTTCCCGCAAATAGGTGAGAGCTCGATCGTGTTCGCAAAGCGCAAACTCATCGGGACTTTTACTACGATATCGCAGTTGTGGAAAACCGCAACGAGGCCTCTCTCTATCCCTTTCACCTTCTACTTCTCTCGATTTTTCGCTCTCCCTGCACAGGAATCGTACCTTATATATATATATATATATATATATATATATATATATACAGACGTAATTCAGCGACGTTACTCTCTTTAATTGGACTTTCGCGGCCTCGAATAATTAGGCGCTACCGATTAGGGTGATTGAATGGGGTTGGCCAGCACACCAGAGGAGCAATTAGCTAAATTGTCACTTAGCCTGTTCCTAGCAGTTCTCCTATATCGCCACTCGATGTTTTCCACCAATCTTCGCGCATTTGCGATTCTGTTTCTTTTTTTTTTTTTTTTTTTCTTCCGCTAGGCGAGATCGACGGGCGCAAGGCCTCGTCGTGAAAATTCGCGAAGCGAAATTCAACGCGCGATCGCGCTGCGTAAGTCTTCGTACCGAAGGTAAGGTTTGAAATCCTACTGAATCGCTGGAGACATAGATAAAATGGAATTAACGATTTATCCTCTGGTTTTGTTTCTTTTTTTTTCGATCTTCTTTTTTTTTTTTCTTATCCTCGATGTATCCAGGATGTAGGATAAAAGGACTTACGAGATAAATCGTCCGGGATCAATCGATCTATCGCACGCTGAATCGTTGAATAAATCTTGAAGAGAGCGGTATCGAGGCATCCTCGTGACTTATTTTGGTCCTCTCGTCGTGTCATCAAGAAATTTAAAGTTTTCATTTATTTCTCTCTATATACAGGGTGGATCAATAACTATTAGCACCTTGGATATCTTCGAACCATAAGGTTGACAGAAATATTTGCTGAAATGAAATTGCACAGTACGAAAGGGCCCATCCGATAGCGATAATAGTTTTTTTGCAGGTGGAGGTACTTCAGACATTTGAAGGTCAACTCCATTTTTTTAAATGGATCGGTATGTTTTTTTCTTTCTGTATCATGAAAGAGGAGCTTAAAACGAGTTCAACGACCTATAACGTAAGGTCATTGAAGGTCATAGAAAGTACAGAAAGGCGATAATACTTATAGTTTCGGTAGTAAATAAAATTACTACGTTTATAGTAAGATAAACGCCTTTCTGTACTTTCTATGACCTTCAACGACCTTATGTTATAGGTCGTTGAACTCGTTTTAAGCTCCTCTTTCATGATACAGAAAAAAAAACATACCAATCCATTTTAAAAAATGGAGTTGACCTTTAAATGTCCGAAGTACCTCCACCTGCAAAAAAAACTATTATCGCTATCGGATGGCCCCTTTCGTACTGTGCAATTTCATTTCAGTAAATATTTCTGTGAACCTTATAGCTTCGAAGATATCCAAGGTGTTAATAGTTATTGGACCACCCTGTATATATATACACACTACCGGCGAAAAGTTTCCGGACAAAAATTTAAAAAAGTCCCGGAACGATTTTTTATGCCATTTCGCCGATAGTTGACATAGATGAATTTAATAAATGGCATTTTGAAGAGGAGGAATTCACCTTCATATCGTTGTTTTAATTTTTACTATTTTTTTTACGACTAGTATCCTTTTTTTTTAACTACCATTTTTCGCCTTTTTTTATTCCTTTTCCGGTGGAACCTGTTTACAGACAACAAAAAATGTATGCATTTCTTTGACCGGAATTATAAAGGGGGAAGCTCAAGCTTCAATTTTGTATTTTTCTTTTTAAAGCTTCGTACGATTTTTTTTCTGAAGATATTTTTGGTTTTTTTTTTTTGAAACAAAAGAGACAATTTTAAAAATAACGTGTAACGCGAAAACGACAAGGATTCAAGGAAAATCTCAAGATAGTAAAAAGTTGAGTCGATTTTCGTTGAGTTCGCAAGAATTTTCTCAGATTTTTTTTTTGACTTTTTTTCACCTATTTTCGGCAAAAAATCAGATGTTTTAATTACCGTAACTCGTAGAATTTGCCGGTGCAAGAAAAATGTTACGTATAAATGATAACGGAATAAGTGCAAAACGTATAAACGAGGTTTCACTGTACACACTACTTGTAAAACCAAAAAAAAAAAAATAGACAATCAACGAAGTACGAAAGATTTAATATTGAAATGAAAGGGCTAATACAGCATTTCGGAGTATCAAAAGTTTGCCAGCCTTTTTCATTGAATCCACCTCTTTTTTTTCCTTGCCTCAGAGATGCGTTCATTCTTCTATTCTTCTCCTCCCCCACACCCCCCCCCCCCCCCTTTATTTCTCTCTCGCGCCCTTCGTATATACGCGTTTCGAAAGACTTTTGCAAGTCTTCCTGCTGGTGCTCAAAGGGTTCTCGCTCATCTGCATAAACATCTCGGTCCGCCTCGCAGTAGCAAACTCGCGAGTTCCTTTGGCTCGCAATGTAGACCGATGTCAACGAGGGGAGAGAAAGAGAGGGACGGTTGTTGCTTTTATTCTGTTCGTTTTTCCAGAGTTTTTATTATTTTTTATTTATTTTTTTTCTTATCTTTCGCAAAGAAGACGACGGAAGAGGATCGCATGGAGGTACACTGACTCGGGTGATTCCTCGACTCCGCGCAGCGTTATATGCTCTTATATGCGTTCTCGCTCTGAAGAGATCTACATAAACCTCTGTCGGGAGTAAACGGACGATGTTCTTTCCTGCGCTTCGTCGTCTACGTCTCCAAGGCCCGATTGGTTCTCCATCTTTCTCCCTCTCGTATAATTCTCTCTATCCTTCTCCGTCCATCTTTCTCCCCTTCGTAAGACGCAGTTATGCTCTCCTCCGCGTCTCCAGCATCCGCGCATTCTTCCCTGAGAAGCGCAAAAGATCGTTAAGGGTCTACATCGCTGCTTCACGAGAGAGAGAGAGAGAGAGAGAGAGAGAGAGAGAGGGAGGTCGCGAGGATTGCTTTTTGTATTTCATCTCTTAACAATCTTGACGGGCCCCTCTTTTCGCGGTTCCCCAACTAAAGCAACCGCCGTTGAGGCAGAATGCCGCCCTCGTGGACTTTACACCTGCAGGATTTTGCTTTGAAAAAATTGCCCAGACTGAGAAAAAATAATTCTTTTGATATTAACTAGATGCGTCTGTTTGATTTTTTTTTCAAATTTGATTTAACTAGATTTTTCGTGAAATAAAATTTTCCCTATTGCCGAAGGGTGTCCCAAAATTCACGCAAGAAGTAATTTTGATAGAAAACACAGGTTTTTTATTTAAAAATTGTAATTTTTTTTATTGATTCATAAAGTATACGGTATAGGGTTATGTATGGAATAGCATATGCATTTGTTTCTCAACAATCACTCGTGGATTTTCTGAAGCCCAAATGCAACAATTTTGTCGATCAACGAAGCCATCAAGATGAAAATGAGCCTTGTCGCTGAAGATGATTTTGTTCGAAAAATCAGCATCCACTTGTTGTTGTTCCATAATCCATTCAACGAAATCTCTTCGCTGTGCGTGGTCGGTAGGCTTCCATTCTTGAGTCAATTGAACTTTGTAATCACGAAGATGCAAATCTTTCGTGAGAATACGCTGTAGAGAGCTTCACGAAATGTCCAATTCTCAACCAGGGTGCCCAATTGACGTTCCTGGACTCTCAGCAACACTCTCACGAACTGCTTCGATGTTTTGTGTTGAACGACTTGTTGAAGGAGGGCCAGAGTGTCTAAGATCACTAATTGATCCAGTCTCCCTGAATTTTTAAATTAATCTCTTCACAGTTGATGAAGTTAAATCACTATTTCAACCATATGTTGTAAGAAAATTGCGAACTGTAGCTGCCAAGCCTTCATTGGTTTCAAAATATTGCTCAACAATGAAAACGCGTTGTTCTTTCGTGTAGCGCTCCATTTTTAACCAACCCTGAACTGTCAGCTGTCACGCTTTCGTTTTTTTTTTTTTTTTTTCGTTGGCAACACTTTACCTCACAAATGGCGCAAAATTCAAATCTTGCGTGAATTTTGGGATCGTCGACTTTCAATAGAATTAATAAAACAATATCTACGTCACATACTTTTTGCAATAGCAACAAATATATCGAAACACTTTAAAGCGCGATTAATTTTTATTTCGTGTAGCGCTCAATATTTAATAACCCCGAACTGTCACGCTGTCTTTTATTTCGTTTGCAACACTTTACCGCACATATGGCGCAAAATTCAAATCTTACGTGGAATTTTGGGACATCCTTTGTATTAGAACGTTTCGTTAACTATTCAATTTGAAATTTCGAACCTTCTGAATATTCATCGATCAAATTTCCGACGAAAAACACCCCTATTTTCGAGGGTGCGTTTTAACCCTTAAAAATCGGGTTCCGCAGATATTAAAAAAAAAATACGTGTCGCCTAATTTTACCCATTCTACAAACATGCCAAATTTCATCGAAATCGGAGTTGGACACCTCGCGACTTTTCCTTGTCAGTCTTATCGGAATGAAGAGAAATTTCTCTCATTTACCACTAATTGGCATTCATCATAATAATAATTATTTTTTACGGAACATTGTATAGTGAAACGTATCAATAGACCGGAATAATTTCTTCATAGGAACTGCTCGTTTGGGGAAAAAAATGTGAATTCACACGAGAAGGAGTGAGTGCACTTTTGCGGGGGCCAGGTCGAGACGTTCGCAAACATAGCGAACACGGTAGAGAAAAGATAGCGCGTTAACCCGCGGGGGCCACGGTAGCACGACGGGGGATTACGTTTGTTTTACAACGGGCGGTAAAACTGTCGCGAGCCTCGACTCTCTCTCTCTCTCTCTCTCTCTCTCTATCTATCTTTTTCTGTCTTTCGCAGTCTCTTTCTCTCTTTTGCTCCTGTTTTATCATTCTTACACGACTATACACACGAAAATTCACGTAAATATACCCAATGCCCCTATACAGCAAAGCTTTTTAAGAGGTCTTCTTCGCACGCGAGCCCGAATGTTTTATGCTCCGAGTTAGACTCAACGTTGCGTTCGTAATATTCGTACGGTCGGATAGATACACACATACACATATATAATTATAGCGCGCACACGAGTTATATATTATACGACTTTTTTTTTTCGTCGTACCATGCATGAGCGTGTGTGTGTGTGTGTGTTTTATATAGATAAATATATACATATATATATACATTGACAAAATCTTGCCGCTCACGGCACGGAAGCCGTCGTCGTTTTTACTCGCCTGAGAAAAAGAAACTGCCAGAGAGAGAGAGAGAGAGAGAGAGAGAGAGAGAGAGAGAGAGAGAGATAATGAGATTATAAAGTCCGATGGTGAGTTGTAAAAAAATTTAATTAACCCATTCGAGATAAGACGCGAATCATATTCAACGTTATGCGACACGTAAAACTTGCCGAGCATAAATTTTCCGGCGCTATTAATCGAGAACTTCTCGGTAATTTTCACGACAATTTAGCCACAAGTTGTCCAAAATGTTCAACCCGCAATATGTAATGAATCCATAAGAGCTGATAAGTAGAGCTACCTTTGGAAAATAAAAAAGTTTACGTTAATTATGTGCAATTGCGCGTTATTCGACTGGAGACGATTTTTCGTTTTCAAACTTGTTGCAAATTGACGTGTATACCGCACTTGCTTTCGCCCGCGTGGAATTTGCTAATATATACAGAACATGTGGTATGAATTTCATCAAAATCGATTGAGTGGATCTCAAGATATTTGGTCAACCAGTTTTGAAAAAGGGTCCTACTAGACGACATATATCTCCTCTATTAAAAAAAAAATCATTCCTTTTTTTGTTTGTTCATAAAACTATAATGTACTTATTGTGAAAAACAAAAATGATTTTATATATTCTTTAAATCCAGATCCTATTTTTATCCAGATAAAACGGTGGGCAGGGACGAATTGACAGATGTCGTTTGAGCATCCTATTCTGACCCTATAAGCTCAATTCCAAATTGAAAAAAAAAAAAACAAATGTACAGACGCACAATATTTTTATTGCATCGATATATAGATTTAATTTAATTCGAGGCAACTTTAATTGAGAGTGATTATTTTGCAAAATCATTAATTGATCTTTGCCGCCGGTGACCCTTTCGATATTGCGGTTATGGAAAAAGAGAGGATCATCCTTCTGCATTATTCACGATCGGTTGTATCCGCTCGTCGGATCAGCATAAAAAAGAATGGAGACACGAGAAAGAACGAGAGAGCGAGAGAGAAAGAGAGAGAGAGAGAGAGAGATAGAGAGAGAGAGAGAGAGAGAGAGAGAGAGAGAGAGAGAGAGAAAGATGACAGCAGGTGTTCTTTCGCACCTGTAAGAGCGAATACTCTCGTTTAATTCCCATAAACTTCCGAGACTTGTTATAATCGAGCTCCTGATCGAACTTCGAACAACTTGTATTCCACCTACTCCAGTCAAAATGTTCTAAAGATTGGCTCCCTTTTGCCCTTGAAAATATAATGATAACATTACACCTTTGCCTGGACATATGCATATGCATGTGAACATTGTAATTCAATGAGTTGTACTCCATATACATATATATATACATATGATATACATATTTCTTTTTTATTGCATAACCTGTGTATATCTATGCAAATTATCTGTGGATCTTTGGTAGTACATATATCAATTTTGCTTCCTCAGTTGACAGTCCCGTCGTTTTTTTTTTCCTCTCGAAAGATTCTTGCCAACCTGTACACATAAATGCAGCTAGTATACGCGGTCTTACTCCGTATGTGTCTCCCTTGGACAAGCCTCTCTTCTTGTCGATGATATATGTAAAGTGATGGGGGCGATGGGGAAGCGGGGGCAGAAAAAAGCCGCGGAGGTACCCTTCCTCCCAGGATAATTCTGAATTATGTTTGTTCTCATCTTACAATCCCTGTATTCGACCCCGAGATTCTTCACTGTATACATGTATACGTTTATATATATATATATATATATATACCATTTTTTTATTCTGTCTTCTTTGGTTCTCGGTCTCTTGCCGCGAGACCTTCTCTCACACCTTTGTCGCATGTTATTTCGATTTCTCTCTCTCTCTCTCTCTCTCTCTCTCTCTCTGTGTTTCTTCTCTCTGCCAGATCTCGTTGACTCTTTTCCGTCCCTCGTGTCACTTTTTTTTCATTTCCGTTTTTTACCGGCATATTTTTTAACCCATCCTCGTTTTTCTATCCATCCTTCGTATGTGTTCTCTCTCTCTCTCTCTCTCTCTCTCTCTCTCTCTCTCTCTCTCTGTTCCTCTCTCGGGAGAGATACGACCAAGTCGTTGTCGTTCTTAAAATTCCGCGCTCACGCCCCCATCGATTCGACGAATATCGCATGTGTGTGTGTGTGTGTGGGACTCGCGGACTACGCGACAATCCGCGCGAGACACACTCCGATCAAAGGAGAGAGGAATCGAAATACCTGAAAAGTTCCGCGATGCGTGTCGCGGTACGAAATCTCGCTCGTCCCTTCGTCGCTGCACTGAAACGAATAGGGTAGGGTTTGGAGGAGTATGTTGAGCAAATTTGAAATTATCGTCCTGTAATTCCCAGTCTGCCGTATAAAAATGAAACCTACTTTGGTCAATAGGAAGTTTATCTGGGAAAAAAAAACGTCTGTAGACAAAATCCCTATCATCCTTATTCTTTCACAGATAATCGCTCTCAAATGACTAAGACCATATTTGCTCAACCTGCCCCGATAGTGGGCTAAGTTGAGCATGGGTATGAGGTAAGTTGATCAAAGTAAGAATTGCATTTAAAAAATCAGACGTACGCAACATGATTTGGTACAATGCAGTAACAAACCAACAGTTGCTTGTTAATTTGTTAGATTTTGTAACATTAACAATGCAATGAACTTTGAAATATTTTTTCCTCATACAATGGTAGAAGAAAATCTTTCTATCACGTTTTTTTTTTACTTTTGGGTGCAAAAATAATGAAACGTCAAAAATAATGACTGGTGCAAAAATAATGAAAAATAATGCAAGCTGATTTGACGAGCGCCGCATAACGAAAGCTGATTTATACGAGGTGTTTGTAAATTAAGTAAGTAAATTGAATTTTTTCCATTTTTTTATTCCAATAGAATTACAATTAAATATTGTCTCCTTGAAAGTAACTTTCTTTGGGAAGCTCCACAACGCTGGAGACCGTTCTGCCGATATTGATATCGAACTAGATCTTCTAGAAGTTCGGTATTCTAGCCTCGATGCAAAGTTTCTATTTGTATTCTGTCTAGAGTACTTAATAGTTCCGCATTAGGATCCTGGCTGGAATTCGATTTGCGAAAGATACATTTCGCGTCTCGGATCCGTTTCGATGTCCGACTGGAACCCGATTGAGAAACAAGGATCCTAGTCCGAATCGGACTGTATCCATGATCATTGGCATGAGGAAAATCGGTATTGTGGAAAACCAAATTGAGGGATAAGATTAAAAAATGGAGAGAGCGTGCGAGGAAAGAAGGAACTGAGAAAAGTGTGAGAAAGATCGCAAAGAGAAGGATTTTTTTTTTGTTTCCTTTCAAAGAAAAACAAAGAAGAAACATTCGCCACCCGTTGTGAGCCTGCCAAAGGAGAGGCCCATACGAGCGACCCCATGGCATTGGCATCCCATCTTCACGTAGAAATGTTCCCTCCACTCCTTCCGTTTCCTTTCCAACATGTTCTTTTTTGCCGATCGGGTAGTATATATATATATATATATTCACACACATGTATGTATATGCACAAGCTGCAACGCACACTCTCGTTGCTTTTGGCCCGGACCAACAGTACGTCCTAGCTACATAACTGCTGACACGCATATGTGTATGAGCGTACCCTGACCCAAGGCCGCTTTCGTCCTTTCGGTGCTTGCCACTCCCCCCCCCCCCCGCCCTTTTTACACTCTTGTTCTCTTAAGGAGCGAACGAAATCTGTGAATTTTTCGGGGCTCTCACCGAAGGCGCGTTCACGTCGCTGGAATTCCATGAAGTTTCGGGGGTCCCGACGACATTTGCCGACACTATATAGACAACGTCGCGACACTGACCCGGTGAGACCCGAAGGGGACAGCCCCGAAAGCTTTCATACCAACCCCTCGTGTTGCGCCTGCAACATACCGGTCCGTTTATACCCCAACGCACATAATTATGTGCGTTGGGGCAATTATAACGAATGTGACGGCATGAGACGTCTCGGGGCAGTGTGACGCATGACGTACATAATTTTAAGAGTCTCGTACAAGGTCGAAAAACAACGTTTTTCGTACAACCTCGTACAAGGTCGAAAAACAACGTTTTTCGTACAACCTCGTACAAGGTCGAAAAACGTTGTTTTTTGAGGTTGAAACCTTGTACGTTTCGACCTTGTCGACATGATTTTAGAAAAACTATTGCACCGATTAGGCTCAAATTTACAGGGATTATTCTATGCCTGTATCTCTTCGACCCCTACTAACGGTATAAATATTCATTAATATTTAATCCTATTTTTAAACAATTTAAGTTGTAAAAAAACAGTGGAAGAATTCAAAAGTGCGCCATATTGTTTTCTGTTTATCGGGGGGAGGGGGGGGGTGAAAGTTTTTAGTAGAGCTCATAACTACAACTCCACTTTATAATAAAATACACGACTTTTTGTTTTCAGATGCTCCAAAGTTAAGATTTCGTGTCAACAAGGTGAAAGCAGGGATAACTTCAGGCAGGCAGATCACAAAGATACAAAAAAATTAAATTAATTCTTGTACTTTGAAATTTCTATTTTTATGTATAAAAATATTAAAATATGGAGCTAAATTTCAACATGAAAAAAAAAAATTCTCGAAAATATGTGCAATAGATGGAGACTGATGCCTTTGCAAAAAAAAAAAAAACGACTTCGAGCTGGAGATTAACTGCCTAATGACATGCACGCCTGATTTCACTTTTTAGGACGTAAACTTTAGAAATCAAAAATTCGGCCACTTTTGTCTGGGTTTTTTCTGTCCCACCTATCCACTACGCAGGCGTCGATACGATCGTGACGTAACAGCGTATGACGATCCATTATCGATCACCGATCATCGTAATACCCAGGCAATCGGAGGCGCTCTTACCTTTTTTTCTTATTATTCCTTTCTCGTATCCACGATCTCTCGTGTTGATCATTTGTACGCGGAGGAAAGAACCCCCGAGGATAAACAAGGTGTAAAAGACGCGACATGGTGTAATTTATGGCACCGTAATAGTCCTGACAAATCGTGTATGGTAACATTGTAAGAAGCTACACAGAAGACGGTAAAAACGGTATGCCTAATACCCACACGTCCCTTCTCCCTCGCTCGATCCTACGGGCGCAATAAAACTTAACTGCTTTGAGAGTCGACGAGTCCTCTCATTCTTCCTCTTTTTCTCTCTCTCTCTCTCTCTCTCTCTCTCTCTCTCTCTCTCTTTCTCTCTCTCTCTCTCTCTCTCTTTCTCTCACCTGGATAAATATATATTAGTATTCCCTCTCTTGTTTCAACATCGCGTGTGTTGTGTGCCAACAGGCTTGATGCCGAGGGCTCTCTATCCCTCTCTTTTAAATACGTGAAACCGTGCGGACTGACCAAAAACATCGAGTGGTTTATCCAAAGAGTCGTAAAGTCGAAAGACCGCCGGCTACGGGAAGTCCGCCAACCCTCGAAAACCTTCCTGTTGTACGTTTCGGTCAAGGGGGTGGTTTTGCTTTCTTCCGCAGTTAAGACACTCTACGATTTGAGAATGAATAAAACTTGATGCCCCCCCCCCCTCTTTCTCTCTCTCTCTCTGTCGCCGTATCTTTTTACTTCAGTCTCCCGTGGGCCATTGCCGAGGTCATATCTGGTCAGCAATACGTTGGGTAAGTCCAAAAGTAACTGAACTCGTGTTGCAGGGGTTTTTGCCGAAAACTTCGGAACGTAGAACAAGAGAACGATAATTGTTTTGTAAAAACCCAAAATGAACAAATATACTCTGGGTATACTTCTTGAGCTTTGCTACTGGAATGGACTTTTATGTAGTTTTACTTTTATGTAGTGGAGTTTGCATTTCAAGGGATTTCTTTGGTAATAATACTTATTAGAATTATAGAATTATAGAAAAAAAAGGTTATTGGGGCTATAGGTCAGACTTAGCCATGGTAATAATACTGTTTAGGTAACACCAGTAACGCCATCTCTTGGAAATCCGTTGAAACTGATCCGTTGAAGCTTCCGCTCGCAGCTTCACCCGCGTCAAATTTGGCTTTAAGCTATTAGATCTTTTGGTTAAGCACTTCAACATCCTGTTGCACCTCTAGTTAGGGGTTGTTTTGAAAAATCCTAAAATATGTGTCTTATTGGTTGTTTTGAAGGATATTTGTACCGAGCTTCAAGTTGACACACGCATTCACCCCTTTAGGAGTTGATTTTCGAAAAATCCTTTCTCAGTGCACCTCTACACCTTCTAAAGAACATGTCTTCTGAATTTCATGTTATTACCTTCAGCGGTTTAGGCTGTGCGTTGTCTATACGCCAGACAGTCATTCAATCAGTCAGTCACTCAGTCAACCAACTGTTTTATATGTATAAAAGATATATTGGCAACCGATCTTTCGCGTCTATCATTTAACTAATGACGACGTTTCATCTAGGTGGAAGTATTGCCGAGATACGAGATTACCATGCCATGCAAAGACAAGCGTGATTAATCATGGTAAAAAGTATGGCAGGGAGGGGCATGTTGAGCAGTCGGGTAAGTTGGGCAATCGAAATATCTGGAAAACTAAGCACCGTACGCGAATGCATCAAATGGTGGAAAGAGACGTATGGGGGAGGGGAACACATCACACCATCGCCCGTTGCCATGCCGCCCACGAGACGGTATCACGGGACGTTTCATCATTTTTCCACCAAAAGTAAAAAAAAAACGTAATTGAAAGATTCTCTTTTACCATTGTATGAGAAAAAAAGATTTCAAAGTTCATTGCAATTAATGTTAATGTTTCAAAAT
>OZ010722.1:3393059-3426526 GCA_963932345.1 Ophion ventricosus
TTAACTTCGTTTGTCCAAACGTTTACTTTCTCCGAAGAGGTAATCAGAACGAGAAGAAAAATTGCCCCTGTACGCTTTTACTTTAACCTCGTTACGGAATTTTTGGTCCGTTGGAACTGTTCATTGAAACGACTTTTATGAAGACACTTATACGTCTGAAGAAACGTATGAGTGTTAATTTTTTTCTCCCTCACGAACGTCCGAGACATTTGTTGGGGAGGCCCTAGTCTACAATGCCAAAAACAATATTTAATTTAAATAGAATTTATTTAAATGAAATAAATTTTTTTCTTGTCTCGCGGCCTACTACGACCCTATTAATTTCAAATATTTATTTTTGTTCAAGCTATTCTTTTCAAATATCAAATATATTCGAATTCAATAAATAAAGATAAAATACGATATATCGCACGTATACGAGAAAGGAGTCATAGGTTCATGACATAAAAGTGCGGTGAAAAAAAGTTAAATTATTTTTCTTTTTTTTTTTCACCGACAAGGCTGTTATTTGGAAAACAAAAGAAAGTTATCGTCGTGCCTTTTATTAACAGGCGCGACTATTCATGTATAGAAAAATTAACCATTTTCCTCAACTGCAGAAAGTTAGAACAGTCTTCTAATAAAAACAAAGCCATGAGATTTTTGAGAGACTTAATCGTGTACCATTTTTCCGTCTCTCCCTTTTGTCTTATACTACCAGATGAAACCAAACCACAGTTTTATTAGGAATAAATAAAATAGTTATTAGACGATATTAAATAGATCTTGATTTGAATAAATAAATATATTTAAAATAAATCATTTTAATAATCGAATGCAACAGGAAAAATTTGATTTCACGAAAAATCTGGTTAATTCATATAAAAAAAAATCAAATAGACGCATCTAGTTAATATCAAAAGAATTTTTTTGTCAGTGCATCAAGAATCGGATTCTTTTCGATAATGTGGAAATTCTCTAGAATTGAAATTAGATTCGTACATTGAATGGAGAATCCTGATCAAAATACAATGTACGAGAGTGACGTTTCAATAATTGATATTACCTGACACCCGTTTTCGGCCAAAAACTCACGCGACAAATGTTTTCATTGAAAAACGTAACCATCTAGACATTCGTCGCATACCTGCACGAGTATAAAACCAGTGAATAGTGGGTACAAAGAAAACAATTCAAATTAGCGATATTACTTCAGTCACGAATACAAAGAATGTCTAAACATCACAACTTCAGCATCATCTCAATCATGACTAGACGTGGCTAATAAAATTTGTGTATGTAAATCCTCGTCTCGAAAGCTCTTGTCGCTGGAGTATCCGTTCGGTGGCTCCACCGCGCGGTTGAACGCGAACTGCTTCTCTCCTTTCTGCAATCGAGGATAGCTGAATTCCAGAGGAACTTATGCCCTCGGTCATTCCAATGTACTAGCCATCTGTGTTACGCCCTTCTGTTGAACAGCAGTGAATATCTATACATACTTATATACATGTGTATGTGTGTGTGTGTGTGTGTGTGTGTGTGTGTGTGTGTGAGCATACATATGTGGAGAAGTGCGAGGCTAAGGGAGATCGTGTGCCTTACAGGATGACTCGGTCCACATAACTCTCCCGGGCGCGTTGTCCAACTCGATAAAAACCCGAAGACATCTGGAATTTTCTTAACCACTTAAAACACTGTTACATATTTGCTTCCTACTCTTCCACGCGCGGATTCTCTCTCTCTCTCTCTCTCTCTCTCTCTCTCTCTCTCTCTCTCTCTCTCTCTCTCTCTCTCTCTCTCTCTCTCTCTCCTCCTCTCTCTCCCTCCCTCCCTCCCTCCCACCCTTAGCTACGTATATTTCAAATACGTAGCTAAAATTTTACTATATAAGAAGGGTAGCGCGCACGATAATTTTTACCGAGAGCACAATACATTTTCCTATAACACTCATTAAATTTTCTAATAAATCTTAAAATAACTTTTATAAAGATGATACTTTTTTATAGACATTTTTAAAAAGTATAAAATAATAAAATGCACAGTAAAATTTCGCTGATATTATATATTTTTAAAATTTAAGTTTTGCGTATTTTCTTACACATCAAAATTGACTAGAAAATCTGGTAAAATTTTCTATTTGAAGAAGAAATTTTATTTTATTTTCGTGAAAATCTGTGTTTTACTCAGTAATAATAAGCGAAGTTTCAGGATTGTCATCTGGTTACCGTTACTGCACGGTCATTTTTAACATTTAATTATCTCCGTGTAGCACGGAAAGAAGAATTTTCTCTTCAACGATATATTTTCTTCTCTCCTAATTCTCAGCTGTTTAACCGTTCAATGAGTTTTCTCCCTTTTTCGCGTATACGAAATCCACGATCGAGCCAGCTTACGCGCTGAAGGTGCGCGCATGTCGGCGCATGCACTCGCGAGGGAGACTCGTCTCATCGTCCCTATACATATATCGAGACGTATGTACCTAAACACACACACACACACACACACAAACACTCACAGCATACATATGTATATAGGACATTCTAGTAAGAGTACGTCGTGGTGCCTTAGTCCTCGAGTACAGCGCGCCGGTTTAATGGGGCGCGGATGTGTGTTCCTAGGGGTGTCGCATTCACCGTGAGGTGATCGATCACGGCCATCCACCCTTGCCGGAGCTTCCCCTCTTCGTCCTCTCGCCGAGTCTACCCCTCGGCCCTCCTCGCCACCTTTCGTTTTCCTGGTTATAATAGCGAGAGAACAGAAGCCTACGACCTCTGGATCGTTTCAGCCTGGTACACAAGCTTATACCCCTCTGATATAAAAAAAAAAACTACTCACTATTGGCTCCATGCAGAGTACAGGGTGGAGGTAATGAAATCGAACGGATCGCCTAGATTGGATAAAAATTTCAACAAACTCGGCTATTTATTTGTCAAGACTGTATGAGCGTAGTACAAGATTTTTGCAATTAAATAAAAAATATTGTTTCATTTTACTTTTAAGACTTTCACGGCTCTTTATGTTATTACAAAAAGATTGTGGCTTTCGGATGGTGGCTGCTTGTTGAGAATCAGCATTATTGTCTCATTGAGAATGTTAATCCGGTACATTTGCAATAAATTGCAAATGTACCGGAAGGCAAAATAAATGTCAATTTTATCGATTTAAAACAATAACGCTGTAGTAGATGAAGTAAATGGAAATTTTCACGGCTCTGTCAATAGTTCTGGCCTTTGGCAGAAGCGACAAAAACACGAACGCTGCGTGGCGCTATTGTTGCGCGCTTTAGCCAATATATGGAATGGTAATTTTGGGGTCATTCGACTTCGAGGACTCTCTGACAATGGACACGGCATTGTCAATTGTCTCGGCAATCAATATTATTTAAATCCTAATGGCTTCGGATTCATGTTCAGACAATTATAGGCCCATTTATATTCAACCATGAAGATCGACCTGAAACCAGTGAGATGTGCTGACAGTCTTTCCCCGCGCAGATCTATATGCACTTACATATGGCTCGAACGCATTTGAATTGAACGCAGCTCAATCAAGGAGTAAAGACACTCGTGAATTTGAAAGTAACACACACGCTGGAGACGGGTCTTTCAATTCTCATAGCAGTGCTGGAATTTGGATACTGGAATAGCCTTCAGCTGGTCGGTTATAGCCGTTTGAATGTTTTTCGAGTGCCCCAAAATGACGTTCCTTGAGGTGATTTTTCAATCTCGGGAAGAGGGAAAAACGTCACAAGGACTCGAGTCAGGCGAATAAGAAGACTGAGATCTGTTTCATTTGCCTCATCATTTGACGAGACTGCCTCAAATCACCGAAAACACCTGGGCCTTTGACAAAACACTGTCTCCGTAGGCCTGCTGAAGTTTTGCAAAAGTTTCCGTTGCACTGTGCCTGATAGGACACCGTTGCGCGAAATTGATGTCACTCAATTTTAGAACACACTAGAAGATACTTTTTCACAAAAAAAAAAAAAAATCGCTACGGGCGATTGAAATTTCCTGTCTCAATAAACCCGTCAAGTGTGCACCCCTGCACATTTTTACTGCTATTTAGGTAAAATTGGAAGAGACGAAAATTTTTTTTTATTCATTCTTTCGGAGAGATTTGGGCCTTCATCCGAATTATTCCATTCGGGTTAGAAATTTGATAGAATATACGTGCATTTTTGTTGTTTGGGTTTGCAATGAGGGCATTTGGTCGAAGGCATTCGTCCGTTTGCGATACCGTGCGCGCGGCGTATAAATGAATAATTTGTATTTCCCAAATTTTACCGATCGATCTTCTTCCCTCATCGAGACGAGAAGGGGCTCTTACAGCTCACTGAATCCGATCGTCGGAATACGCGAGCCCGTTCACCGTTTTTCTCAACCCCTCGTACGCTTCTCCGCCCCCGCGCTTCTTCGAGACGAAGGGCAAACTTGATTCTTCCAAATCGATCTCCGCGAATAACAGGATAACGGTGGCGAAGAAGAGGGAGAAAAAGAAAAAGAGAGAGAGAAGAGAGAGAGAGAGAGAGAGAGAGAGAGAGAGAGAGAGAGAGAGAGAGAGAGAGAGAGAGAGAGAGAGAGAGAGAGAGAGAGAGAGAGAGAGAGAAAGAGACAATCGAAAGGACCGAAGTACCGATAGAGAGACAGAGAGAGAAAGAGAGAGAGAGAGTGAGCGCGATCGACAAGCACGTAAATGTAATTTCACGCCGCTGATTAAGGACGAGGTAACGAGCGAGCCGTGAAATTTCGGATCTCCGTCGCGTTTATACGTCCTGTAGACGATGCCCGTGTGGTTGTCGGGGAGTCCCCAGATCACATCCCTATGAGGATTCGATATGAATACCGCACGTAGGGAGTCCACATTGGAATTCAAGTGCATTTCGCGCCATTTCCCGACTAACGTCGCTTGAGATTTTTTTAATTTGTAATTTTCAATCGCCGTTTCTTGGATCATTCAAAAAAATATCTTTTTAGTTGCAAGGGTTCCAAGAGTTCCAGGAGTTTCAAGAGTTCCAAAAGTTTCAAGAGTTCCAAGAGTTCCAAGAGTTCCAAAAGTTCCAAGCGTTCCAAGAGTTCCAAGAGTTCCAAGAGTTCCAAGATGCACTCACATCTCTATGAGGATTTGTTAGGGACAGGAAACGGTAAATCGACATTAGGATCCAATTGGATTCTGCACTTTTTCCCCAATGAACGTCTTTTGATAAGTCTTACCACGTTCAAGTTGTAAATATGTGAAAAGCGATTCACCTAACCTGCTTTCAGCCCAAATTCGATATCTCCTCCATCAACACTCCATTGTGGCCTGATGGGTAACCCGTTCGATGACAAAATAAATACGTTTTCGTTGAATGGAGGATCCGGAGGGTCTACAGTGCGCCTACAGTAGGCTGAATGGAGGCTCCAGAGAGTCTACAGTGAGCCTACAGTAGGCCGAAACGGGGGGGCAGTAGGTTTTGCGGGAGCGCTCGAAGTAGGTCCACCCGGGCTTTCGCAGCTTCAGTTGCGCTCTGCATTGGCCTCGCCTTTGAGTGACAATGTTCAGTTTCTGCCATTCAGAAGGTTCATCGGAGGCCCTAACGTATTGGTATTCCAAACATTGGACCCTCGTTTAAGTAGCCGATAATTCGCTATCGCCGATCTCTTCTCGCGGGAAGGAGGCTTTTATTTTACGAGTTAAACGCGGCGTGAAAATTTTTACTTCGTTTTTATGCGCCTATATACGATGACAAAATGAAATTTTGCTATATACATTGGATAATTCGCACAGCTATCTCATCGTTCCTATACGGAAGACACATCGAAGATACGCGCTTGCGACGAGGTTCGTGAGAATTTTACAACGGTAATTACAACTATACAATGTCCCATTGTATTTGCTACGAGAGAATTTCGTAGTTATGTTTACCTAAACGTTATTTGAAAATATCGATCGACACTCCTGATCGATCTCGAGAGTCACAGTGTCTCGCGTGAGATTATTTCTTTTCACACGCTCGCTACAAGAAATTCAATCGAGTCTTGACGATAACATTTGTATCGTATAAATACACTGACCGAAACATTCTTTTGATATTAACTGGATGCGTCTATTTTTTTTTTTTTTTTTTTCAATTTAAATTAACTAGATTTTTCGTGAAATCAAATTTTTCCTTATTTATTCCATTATTAAAATTATTAATTTTAAATATATTTGTTTATTCAAATCAAGATCTATTTAATATCGTCTAATAAATAAATATTTTTTTTTGTTCCTAATAAGACACATTCTGGAATGATCGCAATGATGCGAAGAACTTTAAGTCTCGTCGTCTTCCGGCCCGGAAATTTATTGTCACTCACGAATACTATAAATACTTTCTCAATGATGTATACTTATAACTCACGCATATATATATTCACGTATGATCGTTCTATTGCAAAGAGATACACTTTGCTACGCCGTGAGGTAGTTAAGGCCTTAGGCCACTCTAAGAGTTTCCAAAAATCATTTTTTTTTTTTGTTAAAAATGTACCTTAGTACCTATAAGATTATATTCCAAAAAATTATGGGTGTGAAAAATCACTAAGTACTCGATTTTCGAATTATAGCGCAACCCCTCTTGATTCATTTCGTGACTTTCTACACGGAGAGAATTAAATGTTAAAAATTACCGTGCAGTAACGGTAACCAGATGACAACCCTGAAACTTCGCTTATTATTACTGAGTAAAACACAAATTTTCACGAAAATAAAATAAAATTTCTTCTTCAGATGGAAAATTTTACCAGATTTTCTAGTCAATTTTCATGTGTAACAAAATACGCAAAAGTTAAATTTAAAAAATATATAATATCAGCGAAATTTTACTGTGCATTTTATTATTTTATTCCTTTCAAAAATGTCTATAAAAAAGTATCGTCTTTATAACAGTTATTTTAAGATTTATTATAAAATTTAATGAGTGTTATAGGAAAATGTATTGTGCTCTCGGTAAAAATTGTCGTGCGCGCTACCCTTCTTGTATAGTAAAATTTTAGCTACGCATTTGAAATTTTCTGTATCGTGAGTTAAACAAAAACTTGTCGCATACGAATTATTATGCTATTCTCACTTGTCACCACATTGAAATATATCACGGTAATTTTTACCGTGAAATTCACGAAAAAAATTACTTTTTAATTCTCTCCGTGTAACTTTAAACGCGTTCATCTCAAAAGTACATTTTTTCAAGTCGGTCGGACTCATAACTCAAACAAACTTCAACCGATTCACTTGAAATATTAACTGTATATTTAGAATTACATTTTCTGAGGCTCTATGGAGGATTTATTTATTATATTGCATAGTTCCTTTTTTATAAACAATTTTCTGACGATTTTCTCATGGCATTTTATACTTTTTGTTTTAGAAATGCGCCATTTTGACAAAAAAACAGCATATAAAAAAAATCCTACGTACTTCTACAGCTATTCTTATATACAATCGAAAAAACTTTAGTGTCTCATCATAATTCAGAAATTATAGGAGCTGTTGGTGCGGCCCTTGACCTTCCAGAAATAAAGGCGTCATCGGAAAAATGCTGCGCAGTCGTCATTTTGACATTTATCGCTATAAAAAAATAATTTTGTATAGTCAATTTCGCGGATAATAAAACCCTTATTTCGTAATTCCGATTTATTTTATGGTTTCGCTGAAAAAAAAATCACAAAATCTGCCCTTTTTTTTTGCCTCTAGAGTGGCCTAAGGCCCTAAGGCCGTATTGTTGTCTACACAGAGAGAAAAGTCCATGTCATTTACAACAAACGCCCATGGTGAAAAAAAAACAGACGTGTAAAATTCCATATGACACTGCAATCTTGATATGGTTAACACAACTACACTGAAAAAAAAACGTTTTTCATATTAACTAGATGCGTCGATTTGATTTTTTTTTTAATTTGAATTAACTAGATTTTTCGTGAAATCAAATTTGACCTATTGCATTCGATTATTAAAATTATTTATCTATTCAAATTAAGATCTATTGAATATCGTCTAATAAGTAAATATTTTATTTATTCCAAACAAATCCTAATAAAACTATGAAAATTAAAAAAGTACCGCCGATATTTCCATACATCAAACTTCATGTCAAGTACGTTGCTTGGTCCTTTGAGTAACGCAAACATCGGCGATACCTCTCGAATTTTCATGTTTTCCAATAAAATGCTATTTTGACCCGCTAAATGTGAAAAATTGAAGAAAAAAAAGCATCGGTATTATTCCTGATCTTTTTTATTTTACAATACAACATTCTTCGCTCCAGCCCCGAAGGAAAAAATATCGATTTTCTCGCATGACTCCAATATATAAATAAAATAGACACGTAACGTTAAGTACTGTGTACTCAAAACATGTATGTATATATATATATATACACACAGATCGGTAATGCGGATAATCGCGGTTTCGCAGGCATCGCGTATTCCATCTCTCTTCCGCGCACGGATCTCTTCGCAGTGTCGCGCTGGTGTTCTCTTTATACGCATATATATATATATATATATATATGTGTTCGGAGCAAATTATTATTGCGACCAATTCCTGTACGTCCCGTTATGTCCGCGCGTATAGCGTCGATTCTCGTCGTCATCGTCGTTCTTCCGCGCGTGATCACTCTGTCTCCCCATATATCCCTACACGCCTCTATAGCCGTGGCAGGGTGAACCCCCCCCCCCCACCCCAATCTTCCAAAAAATTGTGTACGTCAAATACCCTATACAGGGTGTTTGGTGCATAGATCGAAACAATTTTTTGGGCGATTGGGGGGAGGGGGCTCATTTGCTAGTTTTTTCACCCTTAAACCCTACGTCCTAAGTGTCGCGGTAATTGTGATATGATTTTGTTTTTGTTTTTTTTTTTAATTACCCGAAATTTCACCTTTAAATCGTCATAAGTTTTTTATTTGGATTTGTAATAGCACGAAATAACTTGTGTTGCATGCATACGTAGTAAAGAAGAGGTCAATATGAGCAAAATGTATCACTCATGTGTAATTTAAAAGAAAACATCGGAAAGATAAAAAGTCTTTTCTTAACCCTGACCCTGGCGCACTAGTATCTCTTATTTTGACCACATAAATAATGATTTCTATGGCATGTAGCACAACGTTGGAAAGGGTATAAAACTAGAGAACATTTTGAAACAAAGCAAAGTTCAAAACAGCTTTTAGTTTTTTTTTTGTTATAATGAACTTAGAACTCGACATTTTTCATGCATTTACAAATTTTTTAAGACTTTGGAAGCTCATGAGTTGATTTTCTCGAAACCAATTGTAGGAAATAATGATTTATTTATAATAAACATACATTGCAGTATACAAAAAAAATTATATCGTGCCATTACAGCCACAAATAAAAAAGTTTTGACGATTTAAAAGCGAAATTTCGAGTAATTAAAAAAACGAAAAAAAAAATCATACAGTCGAACCTCGATATAACGAATCTCTGGGGAAAGAGCAAAAAAGTTCATTATATCGAGTTTTCGTTATATTGAGGTTTCGTTATATCGAGGTCATGTTCCAAAAAAAAAAAGTTATATTGAAGTTTTAATAAAAAGGACAAATAAAAATTGCTCTAATTTAAAGGTTCCTTTCTTTAAAAAAAAATCTATTAGTACTATAAATATAGGAATATTTAAATTAAAATTAGAGCAATTTTTACAAGCAATTAGCAATCAGAGCATAATGTATATAACATATTATTTTCAAAATTGGATTATTTTTTAATCAAACAAATATTTTGTTCAATTTTAAAAGTTTGCAAGTCTAAATAGTATCCGTCGAAGCAGACAAGGGAAGAAAGGAACGAGAGGAATGGAGTTTACCGAACGCTTCGTTATACGGAGCTTTTGTTAACAAAAAATCCTTGTATAGAGGTTAAGGGCCCTGAAAATAAATTCGTTATATCTATAGTTTTTCTTCGTTGTATCAAGATTTCGGGTGTCTATCGGAAGGGAATGGAACAAAAATCTTCGTTATATCGAGGTATCTCAATTATCGTGACACTTAGGGCATAGGGTCTAAGGGTGAAAAAGTTAGCAAATTACCCGCCCCCCCCAAACCCCCAAAAAATGTTGACGGTCCATGTGCCAAACACCCCGTATATACACGCACAATACACACACACACACACACACACCCACACACACACACACACGCGCGCGCGCGCGCGCGCGCGCACACACACACACACACACACACGCACGCACGCACGCACGCACACACACGCACGCACACACACACACACACACACACACACACACACACACACACACACACACACACACACACATGCGCATGCACACACACCCACACACACCCACCCACCCACACACACACGCGCGCACGCGCACACACACACACACACACACACACACACAAACACACGTCGCAGGGAATTTGAAGCTGCTCGTGCACATAATCGCGTGTTCCACGAGCGTCCCTGCTCCGACCGAGGAATATCAGAAGTGTGTGTGTGTGTGTGTCTGTATATATAGGGAACAGCGCGCGCGAATCTCGGCCCAATAAGTACCGAGCGAGAAACTAGCTAACCGCATCACACACGCGTGCGTGCATCGGCGTCCCTACCGCCGAGCTCCGCAACGACGAATTATAACTCTTCTTTACCCACCCACCCAATTCCCCCGCTTAAGTATACAAGGCGCACGGTTAGTCCGTATACGTGTTTGGACGCATAAAGCAAGCCTTATGCATCGAGGCACGAAGGTGCGCGCTGTTTTGAGCCTTGGCAACGATATCGGCCATAAGAAAGAGCTCTTGCTGAGCTTTGTTACCGCTGGATCGTGAACGCATTATATGTGTATGTGAATATATATATATATATGGAGAATCGTGAGAGGACCGCGGAAACATCGCGGCGACGTTTTGGCCATGCAGGAGCAAAGCTCTTCACAGAGGAGGGCACGAAGAGTCGAGCAGTGCAGGGTAGTGAGAGGCATGTTGAGCAAGTTTGAAATTATCGCCCTGTAATTCTTTAACAGTCTGCCGTATAAAAATGAAACCTACTTTGGTCAATAGGAAATTGATCTGGGAAATAAAAAACGTTTGTGGACGAAATTCCTGTTAGCCTTATTGTTTCACAGATAATCGCTCTCAAATGACTAAGGCCATATTTGCTCAACCTGCAACGCGCGGTGCTTAGTTTCCCAGATATTTCGATTGTCCAACTTACCCGACTGCTCAATGTGCCCCGCCTTACACTAAAATCAATAAAAAATTAAAAAAAAACAATAATTGCAGTAGCTTTCCAGTGATATGATCCAAATCGTGTTTGAAGATAAACTTATTAAAGCGATTTATGCCTTTTTTCAAAATAAGATTTATAATTTTTCTTCATAAACTCCTACAGAATCCTTTCTTCATAAACTCAACCTACAGAACGTACAATTCTAATCCTTAGGTATTAGAATTGGATTCCAATGAGGACCGATTATAATCCAATGTACAAGCGTGACGTTTCAGTAAAGGTATACAATGCAATGACCCATTGGACCCTGATCAGGAAGTAGGAACAAATATGGGAATCCAATTGGATCACCATGACATTTTTTTCCACGGTTATTGCGCGATAACTTCAGGATGTGATCTTTTTCCTACAGGATATTGATCGAATGGTATATATATATATATTTTTTTTAATCATCCATTCGCATGTTTTGATCCAGGACATTTCGACGAAAAATCTTTCGGCGCGTTACTCGCACAGCGAGTAGGTGTGAGAAGAAAAGTGACGAACTCGCTACCGGCGGCTCCAACTGCGATGGCAGCATCTTCCTTGCTGGTTCATCGTTAAGGTGTGGAGCGCGAGCCGATACGATGGACGATGACGGAGCGGAGCGGAAGCCTAAACCGAAGCACTGGGAGATCGACGGATATTTACACGACTCCGTGTAAACGTCGGCTCGAGTTATATCTGTGCGCGGGGTGATTTATTGCGAAATAACAGGGCTGTACGGGAGCGAATGTGTCTGTCCGGGCACAGTGGAGAAGCGTTCCGTTCCATTTTGTTCGCTCTCTCTCTCTCTCTCTCTCTCTCTCTCTCTCTCTCTCTCTCTCTCTCTCTCTCACCCTCTCTCTTCCTTTTTCCCTCTATGCTTCACCTTGCACACTCAATGTTTGTCGGAGTAGGGCAGTGTTCCCGGCTTTACAGTTAGAAAATATTTCCTGTGCGGTACTCGTCATTCTCTGACTCTGTATGATCTCTTGCGCCCCTATCGTCAACGCAAAGAGGTGCACGTTTCAGCCTGCTGGGATAATCGCATTATAGACGACAGGGACACCCACGAATCAACCAGAACCCCAGCGGACTCCTCTAGCCGTGTAGAAATCTGAGTCGGGAAAAAGTACTGCCCCTTATCTGCCTTTCCTAGATAGCATCAGGCCATGGTCAGGCTGTCCTGGATCAGGTCCCGTGCAGAAATATTGTCATGGATACAGTCCGATTCGGACTAGGATCCTGGTTTCTCAATCGGGATCCAGTCGGACATAGGATCGGATCCGGCAGCGAAATCTAACCCTCTCAAATCGGATTCCAGCCAGGATCCTAATTCGGAAGTATTAAGGACTCTTGTCAGAATCCACATAGAAACTTTGCATAGGATCCAGGCTAGAATCCCGAACTTCCAGAACAAGATCTAGTTCGATATCGAGTCGGATCCCAAGGATACACGGAGAGAATTAAAAAGTAATTTTTGTCGTGAATTTGACGGTAAAAATTACCGTGATATATTTCAATGTGGTGACAAGTGAGAAAAGCATAATAATTCGTATGCGACAAGTTTTTGTTTAACTCACGTTACGGAAAATTTCAAATACGTAGCTAAAATTTTACTATACAAGAAGGTCAGCGCGCACGATAATTTTTACCGAGAGCACAATACATTTTCCTATAACACTCATTAAATTTTATAATAAATCTTAAAATAACTGTTATAAAGACGATACTTTTTTATAGACATTTTTGAAAGGCATAAAATAATAAAATGCACAGTAAAATTTCGCTGATATTATATATTTTATAAATTTAAGTTTTGCGTATTTTGTTACACATGAAAATTGACTAGAAAATCTGGTAAAATTTTCTATCTGAATAAGAAATTTTATTTTATTTTCGTGAAAATCTGTGTTTTACTCAGTAATAATAAGCGAAGTTTCAGGTTTGTCATCTGGTTACCGTTACTGCACGCTAATTTTTAATATTTAATTCTCTCCGTGTAAATGTAACAATCACCAGGAGATACCCCGATCCGTATCAGCTGGAGACACTGGACGTTTTCTGAAATCATTTATTCAAGAATCTGAAAAAGATTAAGTAAAGAATTAGTGCTATTGGTACAATTGTTAAAACTTATATATTTTAATAACAGAATTTCGAACAAAATTCTTTACATTTAATTAAAAATTGCGAAATAAAAACACTATATAGACTTTGAAAGACTTATATTTCCTAAAGAAAAATCATATATGTTATTTATTCTAAGTAATTATATTAAAATTAAATGGAGATCGTTCGAACTACAAAAAATATGGTTTTAATTTTCTAAGAAAAATATATTTAATACATATTTCAAATTCTTGCCACCACGTCTCCACCTTGTGCTACATAGTGGGCGTCATCCGGATTCCGATGAGGATACCTCTTCTAGGGAAAAAAGATTTTTCTCGGACTATTTTAATTCGTCTAATTATAACCTTCTTTTTAACATTTCTTAATAAAAAATATATTGACAAATACATTCTAGGCGTTGTATACGTTTATTGTAGACTACTGCCTACGTAAGGCAGTATTATAATGACCTGATCAGGCAGCGTTATAAACGCTTGGTCACCAACCTGATAACGGCCTAATCACCCAACCCGATAACGGCCCATATGTGACAGAACGTTATTCTTTCTAGCAGGGCGCTATCGGGTTCCCTTATAAGTGCCCTTCCAGGGTAGTCGAGCAACCTGAAAGCATCCTGAATAGGAAACTAACAAAATTTCTACGTAGGAAGAAGGAAATTCCTATGTATCAAATGTTGTGGAAACGGAGACTCGTACATAGAGTGTACGAAAAAAAATTAATAGGGGATTATTATGTAAGGGGACTATGTGTAAACACCGTTAAAATCAAATAAATTACTGGAAATAAAACTACTACTACTAAACAGCAGTTCGACAAAATATACAATTCAAAAGCAAAAAATTCCATTCAGATGAAGCTCAAAATCTATATAATAAAAATTATCATGAAAATGAATGAGAATTTTATTACATTTATTACTAAGAGAGAGAGAGAGAGTCCGAAGTGCCGAAAGGACAGCACTATTCCTGATCAATGGGATCACTTTGCGCGGGTTCTCCCCGAGCCAAGTTCCACGAGTCTGGTGATAAATTTTCTACGAGGCCGTCCGAATCTTGGCAACTGTACGGAATAACTACATCGATTGGTAGCTGGTGCCGATCGACTAATTCCGCCGGTGAACACTCCCGAGCGATTGGAATGTTAACGCCTGTGAGAGGTTGCCACATCATTAGACGCTGTTTGATCAGCGACGGTCGCTGCAATGGGAAGATACGAGTTCCTGCCTCTCGCGCGTTGGTCACTTTCCCGACAGGGCTACTTGTTGGAATGGTACGATGACTTGCCAGCTACCGTATATTCGAATTATCGCTTAAATTCGATTGTACGACTATCGATCACTCTTCGATAGTTCCACTATACCTTGAACTTTTTCTATTCCTCTTAGCAATGTTTAAACGCTCTTACTTAAATATCGCAAAAATCGTCGTACGATTGAGCGTATCACTTGTGCATAAGATCCCTCCAGCTTTGCAATCTGTAAAGTCTTGAGGGGCTAGCACAGTTTGCGCATTGGCTGACGAAGAAAAAATTGTCACGCGAACGATACACCGTAAAATTTTACTTCAGCCTGATCAGTGTATCTTCTTACACCCCCGTACGACGGTTCCACTGATCCGGTGTACATACGACACAGATCAGGCGTGCCTTACTACGGTATCCGGACCGCAGCCTGATAGCTGTCAGATTCGTGTTGAGGCTGCCGACGGCGAAAACAGCCAAGGAATAGGTTAAGTACAAAAGTGTTACTATTTAATACAGAATAATTTAAATTATTATTAATCCAAGAACCAAAGTTCAACCAAATATGTCATCACTGTAATATCTAAAAAATATAATAATAAAAATATATTACATTTATTATTGTGGCTTATTATAAGGTCAGATTCTCCTTTTTCAATCTTATGTCAAGATTTTTTTTTACGATTCAAGGAAAAAGATTATATAAAAAAAAAAGAATAAAATAAATGACATTCATTAAAATGATAAAAGTAATCAACGAAAAAAAAAAAACAGATTTATTCAAGGATGGCTAAGTAGGTAGATGGTTAGTCTTTTTATATATAAATAGTCGCGCCTGTCAATAACAGACACGACGATACATTTCTTTTTTTTTCTCCAAATAACAGCCTTGTCAGTGAAAAAAAAAGAAAAATAATTTAACTTTTTTTTTCACCGCACTTTTATGTCATGAACTTATATTCCTTTCTCGTATTCGTGCGATATATCGTATTTTATCTTTATTTATTTACTTGAATCTAATCTTTATCTATTTTAATATATTTAAAATAGATAAAGATAAATTATTAGATAAATTAAATAGATAACGATAAATAGATAAGAATAAATTTTAATATATTTAATATTTAAAAAGACTAGCTTGAACAAATTTAAAAAAATATATTTGCATCGTAGTAGACCGCGAGAGAAGGAAAAAACCTATTTGATTTAAATAGATCCTATTTAAATTAAAATATAATTTTTTTATTCATAATTTGTTGATGATTTAATTTTCTTCAAAGCCGGATGCCATAGAGCGTTTCACGCCTAGTAAATCCCTGAGAGCCGGCAGCCTGTACAATGCCGTATTACGGGATACGGCGTGCTGGATCCAGCCCTAGTCTGCCCCGTAGCTAAATTTCTAGTCGTCTTTCTTCGTCAAGCCTTCGGTAGCCTTGCGTAGCATGTTGAGTGGAAACACTCTTGTCCTCTGCAATCTTTCTCATGATAAAGATCAAGCAGCGGCTCTAATAATCAATTACTACACACGCTCGTATTCATATCCGGCAGCATCGACATTCGATGCTACGATACATCACGAAGCTTTCGCTTTCCCGAGGCTTTGAAACACAACGCGTAACACAGGTAAGCTCGGTGTTTGGCAAATACGCACATGGGGGATGGTGACTATACATATACGAGTCTAGTCCGTGAAGCGATCTTGGGGGGTATGGGGTGGTCTATAACGCGAAAGCGTATAAATGCGAGCGGGATGGCATCCGGACGCTCATAAAATCGAGGTTGTAGGCGAAGGCCAGCACAGTGAGAGAGAAAGAGAAAGAGTGTGGGAGCCGAACTGGGAGACACTGAGTGATGCCGGTGACAAGCTCTCTGCTCTCCTTCTCGCTCTCAACGTTCCCGCCGTTTGCTCACCCCCTTGTGCTTGGTGCTGTTTGTTGGCCGTCGTTCGTCTATCTTCATATACCT
This sequence comes from Ophion ventricosus, assembly GCA_963932345.1. Classification (NCBI taxonomy): domain Eukaryota; kingdom Metazoa; phylum Arthropoda; class Insecta; order Hymenoptera; family Ichneumonidae; genus Ophion; species Ophion ventricosus. The sequence continues at coordinate 3,409,631 of OZ010722.1, forward strand.
CTCACTCTCCCTCTCTCTCTCTCTCTCTCTCTCACTCTCTCTCTCTATCTCTGCACCCCCGCTAGTCGTTTCGTACACGAGGACAGAGCATAGAGCATGGAGCACACACCGGAGCGGTTCCAGCACTCTCTCGGCCCCGTTCACCACCACCCGACGCTATTACTCACCCGACTATACGACCGAATACCATTCAAAGTTCGAAACCGCACGTTCGCGCGACCCAATTCCCCACTATACGGGTCTAGAGACCTCGTGAGAGTCAGCTGTTTCGTTCATCCTATTGCTGTCTCCCTCTCTCTCTCTCTCTCTCTCTCTCTCATCGTCATTGGCCAAACAGTAAATTTTCAAGATCCTCGCGTGCACAGGTCAAGACGAAGATCGATAGGTCGAAGTGTCGCGAGCGGCTGTCATAGTGAACAACATCGTTGGATGGAGGAGCTTGTCGTGTTTACGGAACGTATGCCCGTCATAGACACTTACTTCACAAAGGTCACCTTTGCGTTCTAATCTCCCATGTACGAAAGCTTCGTTCGAAGCATCGAGAGCTCGGGGTGCACGAAGACAGGAAATGGCTCATTGATTTTTAACGTGCGGTTACCTAGTCAGAGGCCCTAAAAACTACAATGAGCGTGCAATAAGCGCGAAATCCCGTTTCCTCTCATTGTCAGTTTACACCCAAGAGGCGAGGCCCGATAATCAACTAGCGACGAAGGCATTTATCGTAAGAGTCGCTGTCCTAAGACAGTCGGCTAATGATATCTCGCCGCTGAACAGGCAATCTCGATGGGCAAACCCCTCCGTAGCGGTGACCCAGCCAAGGATAACGTGCAAACGAAAATCGCTGGATCGTCAAACGAAAAGAGCAGTTTGGCCACGCGGAGTCGCGAGCGATGAAGGCATTTATTGTAAGAGGCGCCATCCGAAGATAGTCGTATCGTGCTTACTCGCCTCAAAAGGCATACGCAACAGACTGCCATCAACTCAATAGCGGTGAACCGACCAAGATAACAGGCAAAAGAAAAATCCTTTGGCTATCGCTGAATCGTCAAGCGAATAGAGCAGTTTGGCCACGCGAAGTCGCGAGCGATGAATGCAATTGGACCGGCACTTGTCCACAATAGAGCTTCGTACGCGTAAAAAAAAAAAACGGTCATTGGGCCTATAAACATAACCGAGCAGCCCGTCAATTCCTAGAGAAGCTGATCAACGAATCCGCGCAGCTTGGCAATTTTTACGCGCCTTCGTGCCAAGTCAAAGGCGTAAGCCCCCTCTCTCTCTCTCTCTCTCTCTCTCCCTCTCTCTCTAGAATCGCCACGATAAACGCCGTCAACCGAATCCACATGTTGGATTCGACACAGAACTACAAACGTGACGCGCAAGTGTATATGCGCAAAGCACGAACATGCCTCGAATACTCCTCCGTTTGGTTTCTAACGCAAAGTAGCGGTTATCAAAAGCAAGAGACCGGCGGATCAGGGGGGAGGGGGAGGGGGTGTTTGGTTGGTGAGCAGCGACACGAGGGGCCGTCGAGAGCGGGAAAGCGCAAAGAGAGCCGTACCGAGAGCAGCGGCGGCAGCAGCAAAGCGTCAAACCGGAGGGAAGGCTGTGGCCAAGCGCGAGCCCGCGTATCGAGAGCAACGAGGAACCGCGGCGCCCGCGCGCGCGCGCACACTATCGAGGAAGAGCTGCGCGAACGGGGTGGCGCGAAGACCAGAGGGCGCGCGAGAGTTACTCCCGAAGGCGACGCGCGCGCTTCGGTTTGGGCGGTGAGGGTGGGGGTAGGGAAGCGCGTGGAAGGGAGAACACCGGCTAAAAGATCCAGTCCAAGTTGAAAAGAGAGGACGCGCGAGAAAGAGTGGGGGAGCGAGAGAGAAGCCCTCGCCCCCCCCCCCCCCCCCCGACGCCAACGGATCGAACGCGCGTCGACGGGTGCGTGCGATCGCAAACAGCGCCGCCAACCGTGAAAGACCGAGAACTCGAGAGACAGAGAGAGAGAGAGAGAGCGAGAGAGAGAGAGAGAGAGAGAGACTCGGAAAAGAGCAACATTCGTTGCGAGAGAAAGCGAGAGGGAGAAATCCTGAACCTCGCGTATATATATATATATACCAACACATATATATATATATGTATATATGTATATAAAAGAGTCTCCGAAGCATGTGTCGGTGTAGCGATGGCGGAGATCCAATGATGCGAAATTTAGCCGCAAGAGGTCGCCAGTGTCGTAGTGGGCGGTCGAACGGGGCATTGGACGTGGATAATGGGCGTGTCGATTTGTCGTCCTCCCACTCCGACCCGGTGCACCGCGGTGATTGACAGTTGGCGAACGACTGCGGACGGCGCAGGATCTAAACGCAAGGCGCTTCCACGGCTCGCTTCGCTCATACGTCGGTAACCAAAAAAAAAAATTTTTTTTTCCGTTCCTCCCGGGTAAACGCAAGAAACGCCGCGCGCGGTTTACAAATCTATTATTGTTGTATAATAAAAACACGAACGATTTGCCCCGGGTGGGATTGTTTCGAGTTTTTTGCCTTATCGTCTTCATCGTCGTCGTCGTCGTCGTCGTCGTCGTCGTCGTCGTCATCGTCGCGTCTTCGTGTTTCGTTTGCTCGCGGCGAGAATCGAGTGTGTTTTGGCCTTTTTCTTGGTACCGTATGCGCGGAGCCAACCTCCTCCCCCCCCCCCCCCCCCGTCCTCCCCATACGTTTGTGCCCATTCGCGGAAGAGAACGCGCGAGATCGCATCTATTCGTAAAAATCGGTGGTAACGCGCCAAGCATATATGGAGCCTGTGCACGAGCTGTCCGTAACTGTCGTATGGGATAAGACGCGTGCTTCGAAAATTGTGCCGGTCAACGACAAGTTCTAAAAATATATATATATATATATATATTTATATATATATATATTTATACACAACAAGTGTTGCGAGCAAGGAGATCGCGAAAGACGGAGAGAGGAGGGAGAGTGTTTTGTCTCTCTGTCTCACTCTCTGTATCTCGCGTGTTGTTTTGCCGATGGTCCGTGCCACGGATGCGACACGACTATCGAGATAATCGGAAAGAGAAAAAAAAATACAATTGACAACACGGGTGGCCAGCGCGCTCTCGTCACGTATCCCCCCTCCCCCCCTCACCCCCCCGTGCTTATTGTTATATCGTGTGTATATTGAGTGATGGTAAAGTGCGCGTAGTGTAACCGCTCGTGTGTGTGCGCGTGTGTATATGTGTGTATATATATACATACAAAAAAAATAATCTGTCCCTCTCCTCTTTCCGGTTGCTAGCAACGTGTTGTAAGAAATAGCGCACGCGTCTTTACAAATACGTCCGTGTTTTTGTTTCAATCGGTCACGTCGCACAAACGTCTGGCCCCGGAAACGATATGAAAAAAAAATCGCTTAGCTCTGGTTTGATCGAAAGGGCAAGCATTCGATAAATGCCGATTTTCGTGGGGCTCATCATCTTGTTTGGCTTTGTAAGTTCGAGAGCCTGAGAACGGGCGAGAAATATACCGAGCTATCAAAAGGCACGTGTGACAAACGTGAGGGAGAGAAAGAAAGAAAGAGAGAGAGAGAGAGAGAGAGAGAGAGAGAGAGAGAGAGAGAGAGAGGTATATAAAGATCGCTGATACAACGGAAGTGCGAGAGAGAGGATGTATACGTCGTTCGGAGTGACAGGATTCGCGATACACCGGTGTTCGAGAAAGTGAAGATTCGTTTGTTTTTCCTACATTTTCTTTCTTTCCTTCTTCTTCTTCTTCTTCTACTACTTTTTTGTTTGTTTGGTTTTGTTTTTTCTTCGTTTCTCTCCGGCTTGTTTTTCGTGTTGTCGCCGTTTTGAGGTGAGGCAACGCTTGGCCCTTCTGACAAGGTATAATTCAGTGACAGTGTGTGCGCGCGCGCGCGCGCGCTCAAAACAAGCCTCTCTTTTCTCTCGTCGAAGAGTGACGTTAAACGTGCACGTTGAATTTTCAATCAACGAAGAATAAGAAAAAGTGCTACGCGATCAGAGAGTCGAAGAAAACACGCGATCTTGGTAGAGATAACAAGCGATATGATGAGGAGGAACGAGAGAACGAATTCGTCCTCGGTGACGATAAGTTGCTGACGCCGACAAAAAGGGCGCGATTTTCACTCATAAGCAATCAACGGATCGTCGATATTCTTACAAAGTTTCGAGCAAGACCCCCGTGACGCGATAAACGTATCGGTGTAATCTCTTGGGGCACACCTCGAGATACGGCAACACCGGCCGGGTTGTAACCAAGCGTCCACCGAGGAAGGCCCCGATCGTCGGAGGGACCCGGTGGTCGTATCCACGGGTCGTAGGTCGACCGGGAGGTCTCGATCAAACGAGATCTCGATCGTCGACGTAGCTTCCGTGAAGCGTGAAAAAGAAAGAAAAATTCTCTCGTCAACGAAATCATCGACTGTGAACTTCAAGAGCGAAGGAATAAAGATCACGGGGAAAGAAAAACTGCGAGGGAAGAAGAAAAAAAAAAACAAAACAAAACAAAACAAAAAACGTGGTGCGAAAAACGCAGTCGTGAAAGAGGCGTGTGGAGAGTCGCCGGGCAAGGGTGTCGAGTGTGTTTAGGGGTTGTATATTTCGTTACTGTGGGAAAATACAGCCGCTACGGTGGCTCAACACGCAGAGTTCCCCGGCGCGGCCAGGGCGTTCATGGCGCAGCCAAGGGTACGTCTGTCATCTGACAATACACTCGTACTATTACATATATATATATATATATTAGATTTACGTTGGAACTAGAAACACCATTCGCAAACGACTGAGATTGGAGAAAATCTACCGAACAATTATTGTCGGCCCTAAGTGTAAATCGACGATACGTGTTTTTCGCCTTCGTTTGTGGCGTTGAGAGTTCGCATCGTTGGAATCCAACGGAAGTTCTCTTCAATTTTTTTCACTTCATTCACATTAGAATCAATTTCTTTTTTTTTTCATAAAGATTGTGAATTTCTTGAGAGGATAAGAGATAAAAGTTTTCGAGTGATCTTCGTATCCTAAATCGGCGAAAACAAAAAAAAAAACACGTGAGCAATGGAAGAAAATTCGTTGCATTTCAACGATGCCATCGACATCGTCTTCGTTTTACGTATCTCGCGCGTTTTACTCGTTATTTTTCACTTACAATTTCATGGTGTGTCCATCTTTTTGAATGATTAATCCTCGAGGTAAGCTTTGGGCGGACATTTGGTATCCGTTTAAGCTGACACTTGGACAATTTTTCGAAAATTGCCACTTGGACTCCTTTTCACAAGCCGTTATTTCTCTCTCTTGCGTGCCGGAAGCACGACTTTCGACGGAATTGTTTTCGCGATCGCGGCACAACGATGTCGTCGTGTACATCGATGATTTTCGTGCCTCAAGGGCTCGCGTTTCGCGCGGGACAAAAATCCGTGAATACGTTTCGAACGGCTGGAGGGAAAAATTCTTTGAGAATTGGTTGAACGCGGGTGTGCGCGAATTTATAAGGATTAGGGAATAAAGTATGTGTGACGTTTGCTACGTTGAAACGCGACAATTTTTTTTCGTTCGTTTTTTTTTATTTCTTTATTTTTGTTATATCGAAAGCATCTTTTTTTTTTTTTGCAAATTAACGTCGTAAATGTTTAGTAAAAATACGTAAAAACGTTCGAGTGATTTGTACGGCGGAAACAAAAAATTGAACAATTAAAAGTTTGAAGTTTGCATCGTTGAAACGCAATATGAAAATTTATATCTATTTCTTTAATTTCCTTTCGCAGATTTTACCTATGAGAATTCCTCGATCATTTTTTTTTTAAGATATCGATTTACAATATAAATCTACAAACAAAAAAGATCTATAATAATAAAAATAAAATTGAATGTAAAAAAGTTTTTTTCTCTTGTCTTTCAACTTTCGTCGCGCTCCAACGATACGAACTTCAATACCATAGCTAAATGAAACATGTCTTTTTCGCAAATGCTGACGTTCATCGCGTTCTACCAGTCCCTTGGAAAGGAAAATTGCATTTTTCTCACGTTCTACTCGACTGATCGGAACGCAACGACGTGCCGGGAAATTCTGAAAGCGTTTATTTCAAAGAGTCAATTCTTTTTAATTGTACGAATTTTTTACTCTTACAATCATCCAAACGTTTTTACATATTCTTATAAGATATTTTTCCGAGCTCAATTTGCAAAAGTCGTAGGCTTTGGATAAGCATAAAAATGAAAAAAAATGAAAAAAAAAAAAAAAGAAATCGTTGCATTCCAACGGTGTAAACTTTATCGTAATTTTCATCCATCAAAGGTTTGGCAAAAAATGTCATTGAAATTTGCATCGTTGGAATGCAACGAAAGTACTCTTTAATTTTTTTTTTTTCATTTCACTTTGATTACAATCTTGAATTTTTCTTTTTCATAAATTAAGATCGTGCATTTCTTGAGATAATAAGAAAAAAGCGTTCGAGTGATTTTCGTACGCTAAATCGGCGAAAAAGCAAGTACTGCGAGCAAAAGAAAAATGAACTTTCGTTTCGTTCCAACGATGCAAACGTCTTCAAACTTTTCCACACACAGACGGGAGAAATTTGTCGAAAATAAAAAAAAAATATATCGTCTCAGCATCCTGTTTTAAACTCAGGACGGGTGAATTAAAAGTGTGACAAAAAAACAAAACGAATGTACAGTCAAACGCTGAGCAATTTGCAAGATCGCTAAGATTGAGGGAGGTAGTGAAGGAAGAAAAGGACGATTTTTTTTTTTTTTTCGAGCGACGGAAAAATCTTACGACGGAATACTTACATTGGACAAACGGGCAATGACTTTCACGACGGTAAACACGCGACGAGCTCTCTAGTCTAAATTCGAACGGATCGATGCTCATCAATGACGCGAATTTATAATAACAATGGCAATTATCATAATACGGCCTTTAGCGATTCGTGTTTCTCTCGCGGACATGGGTTTACGAGGAAAAGGAGAGAGGAAGATAGAGAGAGAGAGAGTAAGAGAGAGAGAGAACCCGTCGGCGAAAACACGCACGTGCGATGGGTTAAGAATCATTAGCCTCTCGTAAATACCTAGGTGTATATATGTACATATATTAGTGTATATGATGTTATACGATATATCGATTGTACGTAGTGACGAGCCGCGACGCGTTCACGACGGATCAATGAGCGAAATGTGCTCGAACGAAAATCGATCGTTTCATACGCGTACGCCTGATACACGCCAACATTCGTTTCAAGCAATTGCAATCGAAGACGTGAGTTCCCAAAAAGTCAAGAAAATTGACAGATTTTTGTTTCTTTTCTCTCTCTCTCTCTCTCTCTCTCTCTCTCTCTCTCTCTCTCTCTCTCTCTCTCTCTCAAATTCTACTTTATTTGTCGATAATAACTTTCGTGCGAATAAATATCATCGTCAGCAAACATAACATTGCTCTCTCAGGCTTTATCTCAATAGTTTGAAGCCTCTGAATAAAAATTACGTTTGTCGTTGCGCGATCTTTTTCACGTGTCATTGTTTCCTCGGATTGTTTGGCTTTTTTGTCTATTGAGAAACGACAATAGACATGGTGCGAGCCTCGCGAGAGGACAAAAAAATGAATCTCGAGTATATTTGTGCTTTTCGCGCCTCTTTTTTTTTTTCCTTAGTTTTTTCATTTCTTTATTTTCCTCGTAAACGTCTCGTAAACGTCGCAAATGTCTCGTAAAAATAGGTAAAAATGTTTGAGTGATTTTCACAGGCTAAATCGGTGAAAAAAAAATTCGAGCAATGAAAAAGAATTTTCGATGCAAACTTCGGACATGATCCTCTGCACCGATCTCGAACGATGCCCCCCCCCCCCCTTTCCCCCCCCCTCTTAACACGACGATTCGTAAGCGAAGGATAAAAAAAAAACTGTCGAACGCAGATCAATATATAATCATTTCGATTTTTCTCGTTGATGGCTGGGTGCGTGCAAAAACAAAAAAAAAGAAAACGTATCCGTCTGGCGAATGACTTCCATCTGTTTCTCGGTGGCGGGGTGGCGGGGCTCGCGCGTTTCGTTTTTTTTTTCTTTTTTTTTTTTTTCGTTCACGATACAATGATTTTTGTTTCCGATTGACAGCTCGAGGGAGAGAGAAAGCGAGAGTGAGAGAGCTTGTGAAAACGTATATAAAAGCCGCTCGTCTGCCTCGACATCTCGAAATATATCGATTAATTAATTACTTAATCGTATCAATTGGTGCGAATTATCGATTGGAATAATTTCAAGAGTCTCGTATACTGCAAATATATGTGGTGTATGCACACACACACACACACACACATATCTCTATAAGCCTCATCGTTGAAATTTACTTTCTCGAGGAAATGCGCGTGCTAGTCTCGAGAGAGAGAGAGAGAGAGAGAGAGAGAGAGAGAAGAGAGAGAGAGAGAGAGAGAGAGAGAGAGATACAGACAGACGGACAGAGAAGGAAACAGATCTCGCGCCGTCGCATCGCGAACGTCGCGAAAGTGTGTACACGAACGATGACGATGAAGCGCGAATTTTTATTTTATTTTTTCTCAAACTCTACAACGCCTTTACCGAATTTCTCTCATTGTCCGAAGATCGTCGTACGTCGCGTTCGTTCGAAAAAACATTTCCTTGTTTTCGTTAAATAATAAACGTAATATATTGTTACTGAGAAAGAGACATCGAGAGCCGCCGCCGCTCGCGGTCTCGTTTTCAATTTTAGCTGAATTTTCATTTTTCCTGCTGGGAGCTCCCTAAAACGTCGTTTGCCCAACACGATAAAATAATGTACACGAAATTATATACGTTTTATCTGCGATCTTGTCGATTCGATTAAGACAAATATCCGTGCTCGACGGTGAGTAAGAAAATTCTAAAGGTATGTGTGTTTATGTGTGCGTGGATGTGGATATAAATACGAGATTACGGTCAAAAGCGTTAAGCCACGATTTCTCTTCGCGAGTGTGACGTCACGTTTAAAATACGTGATGGATTAATCGTAGCGATATCGAGAATCGCGCGCGCCCGCGCGCCAATTGATAACGATCCTTCACGAAAGTACTATTATTGTCGTTTTCTCACCGTTATACACGAGTCGACTTCGCGAGAAAAAAGAAAGAGACGTGACGCAAGAAACGTTAACAAAAAACACGCTCTTATTATTTTCATTCTTTCTCGACAATCTTTTCTTCCTTTTCATCCCTACGGGAATGTTTTTTTTTTTTTTTTTTTTTTTTTTGACACTTTTGACTTCTAGCCGTGGAATTCGCCCGTCGGAAGAATCGCTGTTTTTGTGTGTTTGAAATTTTTACTTTCTTTTCTCTTCATTCGCGTATGCAGTGTTATAAAGTGCAACGAAATTTTAAGGGACAATCGTCGAGATTTTTTTAAATGATTTTTCTCGAATTTGTGTTTTTCAGTGTTTCTTTTTTTCTTTTCGGAATTTTGGTATCGTTTATTTTTCGACTTGCGCCACGTTTTTTTTTACCGAATTCGCGGGACTTTTCGAGTCAGTGCTCTTGCCGGTAGTGACGATTCGATATAAAACATATTTTGCAACACTTGGGGACGTTTTTTTTTTTTTTTTGTTCAGTCCAATAGAATTTAATGCAACGGACTCATATATTGTTCATACTCGAAATACTAGAAAAAAAATCGTTAAAAAAATACTCGAGACGAACTTTCGGTCACGGTGAGGCGAAAATGGGCGGCGGGGGGGGAGGGGGGGGGGCGAACACTTCGACAAATTATTAACGCCAGTGCTTGTTCGTAATTTTGCGTGTTCAGTGAAAATTCAAAGTGAAATTAATAGAGATTATTCGTCGATGAAATTAACAAACAATTTGCGAGAACTAGTGAAATAAAAATATTGACAGGTGATATATTTTGACAGTTCGTTTGAATAGTTATCGCGTCGCGTATCGCGCCGTTTTCGAATTAAAATATTCGCGAGGTTTCTCTGTCGATTGATTTTTGTCTTTTCTAGAAAGTGAAAAATAAGGATTTTTTGGTGTATGCCAGCCGACGGTACACGCCGCGATGTATACGGGCCTCTTTTATTAGAGTGAACCTCGTATCAACGGAGAATTCGATTTCCTCAGTGATAAGTGCATATTTTTTTTTTTTTTTTTTTTCGTTGAATTTAAAAAGGATTTTCTTCGTTAAGCGCGAAAAAAAAAAATTGCATTATCGGCAATAATGTGACAGCTTTTGTATTTTCCGTTGTATGTTTGACATCGTTGCGATTTATCGTTTGATCCATTGCCCCGTTATTAAGCCGTAACTTTTAGTAATTTTACACCCCATTGTGACCGTGGAAACGTCGAGAAGAAATCGGATTTGGGAAAAAAATAATCTTATAGGCAGAAACGAGTGACAGGTCCGTGAATGAAAATAAAATTCCAGCTCCAAAGGTTGTCACGTTTGTCAGAAATAAATTCTAATTTTTAAGTATCAATTACGAAGAGATAAGTCGAAGAAAATTATTTTTATCCTTAATTATAAAGATTATGTAACATTTTAATGTTATTATTATATATTTACGTCTGTTTTGAAATAAGAGAAAAATAAAATTCAAAGAAATGTCACTGAATAATTTGATTAAAGATGTCATTTAAAAAGTGTAATTCAAAGAAAATCGTTTTTTTTTTATGTCGCCATTGCCTATTTGGGTTTTGTTTGGGTTTGTCGGGAAACAAAGGTCTATAAAAGAAATGCGTGTTTTCAAATTTGTATTTATAATATTTGTGTAATATTCGTATGTTATTTATCATACATTCGGATTCGATTGGAAAGAAGCAAATATGATTTAATGATAGTGTTAGAGAGGTAATTAAAAAAAATCTTTCATTTATTATATTTTATTTGTAACATTCGTGTATTATTTTAACGTTGGGTTTGTTTGGAAAAAAAAACTACCATTTGAAGAAAATTAAACAATAATCGTGTAATGTTGTGATACCATTATTATAGACTTGATATTATCTTTGTCGATAATCCGAAAACGTATTTGCTATCGTGCCTCTGCCGTGTAGATCAACGGCTTCTCACCACGCGAGAAGAGTATTTAAAGTGCCGCGATATTCCCTGTGTCGTTTGCAAACGCGTAGTACTCGGCGCATTTTCAAATGTCAGCATCAATCGACCGGATAATGAGCAGCTGATAGCTTGTCTCCGTGGTTCTTCGTAATTTTCGACATTTACGTCAATTTTCGCCATATTCGTGCGATCATGCGCGGTGCTGTGGGAAAAGTAAGAAAAATAAATAAAGAGAAAAAAAAAAGACGAAAGAAACGATCCAAATAAAACCAGCTGAAATAGCAAACGAGGTAGAGTTATATAAGAGTGTCACAATTTTCCACGTCGACCACGAAGTGACCCGTTAGGATTTTTTTTTTTTTTACGCAGCTGCATTCCTTCGACGATCGCAGCTCCCAATAGTGCGAAACTCCTAACTCTCGCTCACGATGTATTTTTCAAAATGACGATTGAGCACGGAAATTAGGTGGTCTTTTTTTTGTTTTAATATTTCTCAATCCTAGCTTCGTGGACTTGAAGGTGAAAACGATTACGGCCAATCATAACGAGAGGTGAAATAAAATAGGAAGTTTTGAAAACGTTTGTAAAAAAAAAGAAAAAGAAAAAGGTATTAGGAAATTTCCCGATGACGTGCCAGAGGTCAATTGGCGATGGTTTTCCTCCATGGCGCGAGTTCTCGCCCCCCCCCCCCCTCTTTCTCTCTCTCTCTCTAGGACCGCGTGCGCAAGAGACGCTTGGCGCACCCTCTGGCGGAAGCGTCATAGAACTATAATCGTTTGGCTTGTCGATAAACGCCGCGAGCATATATAGTAATCGACGATTGCATATATTGCCCCGTAAGAAAATCGAGAGGCACGATTTCACTCGGATGAAATGAAAATCGGCGCGCGCGAGCATTCGTAAGAACTCTCGAGAAGCGTAATTATGCCACAGCCTTATAAAGAGTTCACCGGCGATTGGCGGTGTCTCGTTGACTCGGACACTCGAGTCGCCCTCTCCTCAATGGTCCAATAATTACGTTTACACGCGTATATACCAGAGCGTGTTCGCTCGGGCGCGTAAACGTGTCACGATGAGAAGGCGAATTGCGCCTTCGTGACGAGCGCAGCTTTTGCGCACGAGATTCCGCGGATGCTCGATCCGTTATTGGCAATGGCAGCTGGTGCAAAATCCTCGCTACCATACACCCGTAACAGTCGTTCGTACGAAAATACGGACAAAACGCTTTCGTCGGGCTGTCATCACGTGCAGAAATATTGTCATTGTTACAGTTCGATTCGGACTAGGATTCTCGTTTCTCAATCGGGATCCAATTGGATATCGAATCGGATCCGGGAGCGAAATGTTAACGCTCGCAAATCGGATTCCGGCCAGGATCCTAATTCGGAACTATTAAGGACTCTAGTCAGAATCCAAATAGAAAACTTTGCATCCAGGCTAGAATGCCGAACTTCTGGAACAAGATCTAGTTCGATATCGAATCGGATCCCAGGGATTAAGGGGCCAGTCGACTTTGGAGCCACGAAAAAAAAAGGCTATTTTCGCGATTTTTTTTTAGAGGATTTTATAAAAGATATGAATATAAAAGTTATTGGGCTTGATAAATAAAGTCTTGAAATACATTCAAAAAAAATTTCAATTCATTTTTATACATTTTTAAGTACAAAAACTATAGTTTAACGTAACGCCTCAAAAATAGGTGGGCTAGGTAGCTCCATCAAAACTCGGCAACGGCTTGTCTGAAACAAAAAAAAAATCAAAGTCCATTAGATTCAGTATGACACCAGCTACAAAATAACTCTGGGATATAAAGTTTTATGAAAAAATAAAAAAATGGCAGATGAAAAACGAAAAAAGTAAAAAAAAAACGCTTTTTTTCGCAAAAAAAAAAAGAGTAAAAATCAAGATTTTAAAACCATCGAGGGTTATCTTGTTGCGAATCATGTTTACAATATGTGGTTCAAATATCAAGAGAATCGGTTTATTAGTTTTAGAGATACGATGGAGCTAGATTTTGAAAACGTTGTTTCGAGAGAAACGCGTTTGAAGTTTATACTATGAAAAACTCTTACCTAAACTCAATCGGCAATTCCTGCACCGTACAAAATCCCTTCTGATTGCTCATCATCGTCGATTTCTTCAAATCTTGCTTGCTTTCGATTTTTTTTAATTTTCAAAGTGGACTGGCCCCTCAATATAAAAATCATCGGGCGATACCGATTCGTATCAGCTGGAGACGCTGGACATTTTCTGATAAAATTTATTCATCTGAAGAAACGGTAAACAATTTATGCTACAGTATAACTGTGAAAACTTATATATTTTAATAACAGAATTTCGAAGAAAATCCTTTACATTTAATAAAAATTTTCGAAAAAAAAAACAATATATAGACCTTGAAAGACTTATATTTCCTGGAGAAAAGTGATATACAGTGAGTAAAAAAAGTATTCGCACACTTCGTGTTTTTCAAATTGTCCTGCGAAAAAAATTAAATATTTTAGCATTTTTTTGTTCTCGAAAAAAAATAAAATGTTCGGAAAAAATTTTCGAAAAAAATAAAATGCTAAATCATTGTAATTTTTTTTCGCAGGATAATTTAAAAAAACACGAGGTGAGCAAATATTTGTTTACCCACTGTAAGTTATTTATTGTAAGTTATTATATTTAAATCAAATGGAGATCGTTCGAACTAAGAAAGTATCTATTTTATTTTCTAAGAAAAATCTATTTAATACGTATTTCACATTCTTGCCACCACATCTCCGCACTGCCAAAAAAATAATATTTAATTTAAATAGGATCCATTTAAATCGAATACATTTTTACTTTGTCCCACGGCCTACTGCGATTCTATTTGTTTCAAATATATATTTTTATTTCTTCAAGCTATTCTTGTTGAATATTAAGTATATTTAAATTCAATAAATAAAGATTAGATAAAGCACATTCTTTGAACGTATGGGAGATATTTAAAAAAAAATATTTTTATTATCCTGAAAATGTATATTCGACTCAAATGTATATTGCTGTCAATTAAAAAAAATCTAAACCCAAACAAACGTTGATCAATAGCTTAAATAAAATAAGCAAGTAGTTTTTTGCAATAAAGACAGACCATTAATTCAATCAAATAAAAAAATGTTTTACTGTACGAAAATTCTATTTAATAGAAATTTAAAAATATTAAATACCTACGTTAAGTGGATTCGATTTAATTGTTTTTTTTTTTAACCACATGAAATCGAATCACAGATTTAGGAATAAAGAAAATAGTTATTAGACGATATTAAATAGATCTTGATTTGAAGAAATATATTCAAAATAAACCATTCCAATAATGGAATGCAATAGGAAAAATTTAATTTCGCTAAAAATCGAGTTATTACAAATAAAACAAAAAATCTAATAGACGCATCTGGTTAATATCGATGGATTTTTTTTTCTGTCAGTGCGCTTTTCAAGGGAATCGGAACTTAGGTATCCCTAAGAAACTTTCGCACGGTTACGTGCCACCTTATCAAATCCCTATAGGCATAATCTAGGGCCTCCGTAAAAAAAATTCTGCACTTTCCACTTCTCTGTTTATTCCCGGACATCAAGGGACGATAAACATCCTGTCCTAGAATTTTACTTACATTCGATGTTCCCGCTGCGGCACTTGTCTCTCCCCCCGCCGATGTTTATACGACTGGTAGCATTAAATCGCGATCAAAAAGAGGTGCGAGGAACGTGCTACGGAATTTCTCTCGTGGTATCAAGAACACACACACACATATATATATATATAGTTACTCTTCCCTCATCATTATATCTTTTGGGTACACATATCTTCGTGACTTTTCGGTATTTCTCGGTGTATAAAGAACACAGGCGTGCCTGTCTCCACTCATGATTATGCTGGATGTACACGTATCTCTCTTCGTGACTGTACAACACTGGTTGAATCTATTGCTGGATAGACTTCTTCTGGGTCTCGTGCCCGCAACACGCAGCAGTTTAAAATATTCCGCTATCTCTCTGCGTATGTGGCTTTGTTTGTGTGTGTGTGTGTGTGTGTGTGTGTGTGTGTGTGTGTGTGTGTATGTCTCTGCTGCGAGAAAATCTCATTCCGCCCGTGCAACAGTATGAGAAGAAGTTCTCTCTCTCTCTCTCGCGACGAGTGATATCTTCATATAGGTGTCTTAGCCCACGAGGAGCAAGGAGGAGCAGCTCCGGTATATAGTAGCAAAGAAATACGTTGAACGTGAATTATTGGCAATGCCTTTTTCACTTCAACCTCGCACATATCAAACGATATATACGTATAGATATCACGTTTAAATATACTTATATTTGTCCTAAAGGTGATTCCGAAGACATTCGAGTTCAACGCAATGCTGAATGCGAAGAAGCTACGATTCTTCAACTACAATTCGACTTTTCGCCGATTCGAAGGCAGGCATTTGGAATACCATATTGCTTTCTTGACGTAAAAAAAATGGACAAATTAAATACGTTTGACGTTTCGCGGTCACACGTGTTCTGGCTATGAGACGCTTGTCACAGGGGGTCGCGATGACCCCAGTCATGTTTAAACGGTTGCCACGCTGTGCGTATCGTTCCGAATGACACGTAAAAATTCAGGATATTAGTTTGAACATTCTAGAATGTGACATTCTCGGTAGTATATTTTTATCAAATTTTACAATGGCGGAAAAAAATCAGCAAGGTGTCAATGCGTTAAAAAAAGCCCTTTTTGTACTTAAAAAATCATAACTCGTGCAATTTTTAATTTTTTTTAAATTAAATTTTAGGGTGATACTCTTGAGATATGATAGTTTGAGGCAAAAAATCTCCATAGTGGACGTTTCGATAAAGGTATTTATTCTTATATCTGAAGAGCCATCTCGGAGTAAAATAAAGAACGATAATCGTGAAAAATGAGGGCTTTATTGTAAAAATTTGAGGCTAATCGTAATCATCGTCATAAATTTTCGCTTGACTTAATAACAATCTTGTGTTTTTAATATCAATTAACTGTATGAAAATTGTTCCACATTTGGTTACTTTCCTCGAACGTACCACGTTGTATGGGTTTTTATTCCTCTCGAATACAAAAATCATTGTCATTTTTGCATTCGCTCGATGATGAAAGAAAAAAAGCAAAAACTTTATACCAATAGATAGAATACGGAAGGGAGTAATTCTCTCGTCTGCCCCCTCTGGGGATTCGTAGGTTCGCGCGCGTCTGCAAAGCCATTTGAAGATGCTTGCAACATATATATATATATATATATATATATATATATATATATATATGCGCGAGCCACAGTTTTTTCCAAGTGAGACGTACATAGTCGCAGTTAGTCAGTCAAAAGAAGTGTATAATCGTAAATTCGTAGGCTAATTAACGCAGATTTTTTTCGTTTTGTTCTCTTGATGAGGGACTCGAGGCCGCGCAGCTAATCTACTTGTGCGTTTAGGCACACGGAATGTATTTACAATAATGTTTGTGAGCGGCGGAGCAGCATATCCATTTATGCACATATATATATATATATATATATATATATATATATATATATATATAAATGCGTGTATATGGGAAACGACGAGGAAGACACCCCAGACCTGGAATGATAATTAGCGTCACGCGACGAGAGGCCGTTCAACATCTATCCCTCATACACACACACATATATATATATATATATATGTGGATTCTTTGATTTCTTTCTTTTCTCTTTCGTTCTCCTCTCTCGATCTTTTCCTTTTCGTCAAAACTATTTATGCAAATACATACCGCGTTGTCCCTCTCGCTACGTCGAAAATCCTCAGACGGTCGTAATTATGTTACACGAACCGGAGTTAATTATCGTTT